>JASTWQ010000035.1:0-1236805 GCA_035220615.1 Leptothorax acervorum | reverse complement strand
ACAATATGAATTACAAAACTGTCGATTTAAAACATATTTCTAACCGCGTAGAACAACTCAGAACAAAATTTTTAAGACCAGAACACGATCCCAAAGGGTACTTTACTCTTCATCGGGAAAAATTATTTTTCGATTTTCTTGGTTTAAAATCTTGTTCCAGGCTTTTCGTTTTAAAACTATTGTATCCTCCACTAGAACAACTCAGAACAAAATTTTCAAGACCAGAACAAGATCCTAAAGGGTACTTTACTCTTCATCGAAAAAATTTATTTTTCGATTTTCTTGGTTAAAAATCTTGTTCCAGGCTTCTCGTTTTAAAACTATTGTATTCTCCACTAGAACAACTCAGAACAAAATTTTTGAGACCAGAACAAAATTCTAAAGGGTACTTTACTCTTCATCGGAAAAAATTACTTTTTGATTTTTTTGGTTAAAAATCTTGTTCCAGGCTTCTCGTTTTAAAACTATTGTATTCTCCACTAGAACAACTCAGAACAAAATTTTTGAGATCAGAACAAGATCCTAAAGGGTACTTTACTCTTCATCGGAAAAAATTAGTTTTCGATTTTCTTGGTTAAAAATCTTGTTCCAGGCTTCCCGCTTTAAAACTATTGTATTTTCCACTAGAACAACTCAGAACAAAATTTTTGAGACCAGAACAAGATCCTAAAGGGTACTTTACTCTTCATCGGAAAAAATAAAGAGTAAAGTACCCATTAGGATCTTGTTCTGGTCTTGAAAATTTTGTTCTGAGTTGTTCTAGTGGAGAATACAATAGTTTTAAAACGAGAAGCCTGGAACAAGATTTTTAACCAAGAAAATCGAAATATAAATTTTTTCGATGAAGAGTAAAGTACCCTTTAGGATCTTGTTCTGGTCTCGAAAATTTTGTTCTGAGTTGTTCTAGTGGAGAATACAATAGTTTTAAAACGAGAAGCCTGGAACAAGATTTTAAACCAAGAAAATCAAAAAATAATTTTTTCCGATGAAGAGTAAAGTACCCTTTAGGATCTTGTTCTGGTCTCAAAAATTTTGTTCTGAGTTGTTCTAGTGGAGAATACATAAGTTTTAAAACGAGAAGCCTGGAACAAGATTTTTAACCAAGAAAATCGAAAAATAAATTTTTCGATGAAGAGTAAAGTACCCTTTAGGATCTTGTTCTGGTCTCGAAAATTTTGTTCTGAGTTGTTCTAGTGGAGAATACAATAGTTTTAAAACGAGAAGCCTGGAACAAGATTTTTAACCAAGAAAATCAAAAAATAATTTTTTCCGATAAAGAGTAAAGTACCCTTTGGGATCGTGTTCTGGTCTTAAAAATTTTGTTCTGAGTTGTTCTACGCGGTTAGAAATATGTTTTAAATCGACAGTTTTGTAAGTCATATTGTTTACGAATAAATGGCCAAAAATTGTTATTTCCTAAATTTTCTTTTTTCAATATCTTTTAAAGTTTTTGACCAATCAAACTAATATTCTGGAACAATGTTTAGAACAACTAGAACAACCTGGAACAACCTTAAAAAGTTCGATTTTCGAAAAATGGGGTGCCAGGTCAAAAAATCGTTTTTATTAATTTTCCGCGAATATTTTTATTTTAAAAATTTGATCTTCTGGAACAATTTAGAACAAGTCTAGAACAATCCGGAACAACTTTTAAAATTTCAAAATTTAAGAAATGGGGTGCTAACTTCACATAGGTTCGCCTTTATCCCTCTTTAAGGACATAAATCGACCGCATCATCGTGTTTAGCGTCAAGTTTTATAGCGATCATTTATAAAGATCGAGACCGCGTTGGAACAACAGTTAACTCTTTTATATCGCACCTCCCCTTTTCAGATAATGGTTCTTCTCGTAATATAAAAGACAAAAAGAAAATAAATAGTATTAAAGTTTTGACTTCTTATTTATATAATAGTATAATATTTTCTTGGTATTGCGATTATATTGAACTGTCTGCCTCTCGAGTAATGAAATTTCATTGGTTGCGATTATCTTTCATTCCCATCAATTTACCGTCATTTAATCGCGCAATTATTAATGAAATACCCGTAAAGATGGGTTGCGGCGTGGAGAAGTGCGGCGCGACGATGGAAAACGGTCGATTACATGTTTATCAACATCTCTCGCCCGCGAGCTTTTCCGCGATGCTGATAAATTAAGACCGTATCTGAGTCGGTTGTCCCGACGGGCACCGTTCCCGACTAGCGACGAGCTCGATTCATTTCCATATCCGTTTCCGCAGAGGAGAACGCCGCTTATTTATTCATCCGAAAGAATTGCGTCTGCAATATCAAGTTATGCGCTGCCACGTTTGTTCGGAGAACGCGAAAGGGCGCGCGCCGTCATCGCGCCGCGGCCGTCTATCTGTATCTCCGACGACTCTCCGACTGGTACGTCCGTACATTTAAATTCCCGGAATATTCCCCGTTGTTCTCGTCGCGTCCGGCGTGTTTCAGCTTTCGTTACTTTTATCGCTGGAAAAGTAATTTCTCTCAATTTTTTGCAACAGCACATAAAAGCTGTGTGTGTGATATTTCTCGCGCATACGCGATTATTACTTTTGAATTCACGTCTTGCGAAGGCGTCGTTCGATGAAATTATTAATATCATTTGCGAAATAACGAAATATCGATAATATTAAAAATTGGAGTTAATTATCACTTATTACAGTCGATCGTGAGAAATCGTTTCTAATAGAGTACCTACAGTAAAAAAGTGCAAATAAAAATTACAATTTCCTGAATTCAAGATTTCGCTATAATGATGCACCTCACAGTCGTCTCGCTTGTCTGTCTTTCCCATCATCTCGCCAACACAAGAAAAACTCGATCGCGTTTCTCATCGTAATTATCGAGCTTAAGAACGGAGAGACAGCGGATTTCCTTGGTATCGATGACCGGACGGTCGCTGTTAACGATTATATACATAGTTACGATAATAAGAGTGTGGATGCACGCCGGTGCTTCCGACAGTTCTATCCCGGCGCGATATTAATGGGCGGTATTTCTGTATCGCGAGAGTGCCCGAAGCCGCGGCGACTGGCGACAGGTGCGACTAATTGTCCGCGAGAGAGTTGCCCGCCTCGATAATCTTGTCCCTCTTCCGGTAGTAGACATTCATGGAGGAACGTTCGCTGCTCTTCTGCACTTCTGTGTTTCACGAAACTAATATCAGACGACGACTGAAATGTGAATATTATATCCAGGCGGTGTATACTTAAATCTACGTCCATTTAGATCTACTGTCTAGAAATATTTATCCAAAGTTAATATTTACATAATTTATACAGGATGACAAATTGCTGACACTAAATAGCTGTTACTTTCTAATAAACAAATTAAATGTATATATGTCCATTCTCATCTAATATTCATTTCAATACATCCAGCTGATATCGATCTATATAAGATGTAAGATTAGATATTATTCGGACAATTTCTACTGCTACATCAACATTATTGCTATCACTATAAATTATTATCCTCCTCTGCATTATGAAAAGGATAAACGGATAAAGTATTTTATTGTCTGTATTTGTTATCCATATTTTCCTGTCAAATTTAGTTTTCGGGGAAAAATTCAATCGTAAAACGGGAAGTATGAAATATCGAGAAAACTCGCGAGATTAGCGCCACTCTCGAGATGGAAACTCCTCTCCTCTTCGACATATTTCCGAGCTCTTATCCCGTATCGAGAAATTGATTTTGTTCGGGCCAGAAGGAAGTACGCCATGAATCTAATTTCCTTATCCACGCGCGCGACACAGTCGATCGGCCGGGCTTACTGCAAATGAAGTAGCGACTTCGCTGCCGATCCCTCCCGTCGTCGATTTGATAAATATTCAGCGCGGCACTAATTATGCAAAAGTGAAGTATTCGGTGGCTGACTCTCCGCTTTAATCCCAAGCTCCGAGGCATAGTTCTAGGAAACAGAGAGAGAGAGAGAGAGAGACAGAGGGAAAAGAGAGCACTCGGAATTTGAAATTCAAAATTGTGGCCGAGCGCGACCGTGTCCGAGCCATTTGGGACAATTAAAGCCGCGTTAATTTGTAAGTACATACACACGCATACAATCTCTCTCTCTCTCACACACACACATCGTATCATATTTGACATATTTCCGGTCCGCGCAAATAAATTTATTAAAAATTTTTGCAAAGTATGATATGCTACAAAGTTTTATCACTTCATGAAAATATCGCGTGTGAAAGCAATTTCAACAATTTTGAGTATATACTAGGAGGATTAGGAAATTATATTTTTTATTCTATGAAATGTATATTGCAGTATATTACTTTATTTCACGTGTTATTTTCGCATATTTATATTTCTGCACGTAAAATTTACTTTATTTTATCGATTTTTAGTTAACGCGCAGGTGCAGCGTCTTCCTGACGAACGACTGGTTGGATTAAGCGTCTCTAAGCTCGACTTGACGATAAATGGCCGTGACTTTGCACGTACGTGGATCGTAACGGTATCCGCATGGCGGATATGCGGGCTGCGTTCGCGATAATCATGACCTATCGTTCGGTTCATTTTTTGATGCGATTATGTAATCGCACCTTCAAAAGACACAACGTAAAACAATATAAATCGACGGTGTAATTCTATATAAGACATCATCACATAGTAAGTTTTACTAGAACTTGCCACAAGAAAGATTACACTGACTTGCTAAAATTTTAAAAATTACACTAATAAACTTAAATTCGTGTTTTTTATTGTGGTACTTCAGCATTATGGCTCGTAAATTCTTACGCAACGTCCTCAGTAAATTTGAAATAATTAGACTTAAAATACTGCATCTGCATCTACGTGGTGTAGATATTTCTTCTGGAAAGAAAAGGAAGAGAGTGGGTAATAGCGCCTTATACCATTTTTACTGCTATTTTTACGCTAAATATGCGATGTACTTATTCACTTATCAACAAAATTTGCTTTGTTTGTACAATATCTCTCTTCCATCTGCATATAAAAAATTACAACTTAATTTACATAAAAATAATGCCTTCAAGTTCCTGGAAAATAAATTAATTCGCTCTCGCATCAAACTCTTTAATTGATTGCGGCAACAATATCGTGATACAACAGCGTGAATTTTTGAATTTTAATTGAGCATGATTTTTTGGGATTGTATACGTGCAGCTTTTGCTGCATATACGAATGACCGTGACTCGTGGTGTTCTCGGTACACTGCATTGCGGGAATCACGGGGAAAATGTTAGTTAGTCCCTCATGGCCTGCAGGATTAGATAGCACTTAAGCCTGACTTACACGGGGTCTTCGGGAGTAGCCTGACAGTGAGTAACAGTTCGGCGCATTTTCTAAGGAATCGCGCGTAGCGCAACGGGCGAGAATAAATCGTTGCTGTTTCGCCGTAATTAATCGCACCGGCACCAGTGAAATATTGTCTTCGTTAAATTATCGCGAGAATTCATTGCCCGACGATCTGCCGTAAATTAACGTCATTACGACATAATAGCGATCCGATTGAAATAATTCTACGACGACGACGAGGAATCCTTCTTTATTTGCTTCGGGAAAATTGTAGGAGGGTAGTAATGGCATTGTGTAGTCCTTATTAAATTATCGCGAAAATATTCATTCCTCGGCGATTTGTAGCAAATTAACGCAAATTGGGACGTAATAGCAATCGACTTCAAATACTTCTGCAATAAAAGATAGTAAAAATCTCTTTTTTCATGATCTTTGAATGAAATCTTCATTAAATTATCCCGAAAATTGTTTCCCGACTTGTCGGAAATTAGTGATGAATAAAGATTCTTAAATACTTCTGTAATAAAAAATTCTCTTTTTTTTTTTATTTAGAGAAAATATTATAAGGAATTGAAGTTACAAGAAAATAAATTATTATTCTGTTACATTAATATTACCTTACGACATTAATCATTATTTATTTAATGTAAATTAATTAACGTATACCTATTTGCCATAATATCTTTCTTCATAAATATCGATACGATAATGCATTTTCAATCAGTGCTTTTCACTACGAAACGTGTGACCGCGATGAAAAATTGCGAAACAACTGTCTCTCTTCCTTTTTTGTATATTCATTTGCATACCGAGCGGAGAAACGCGAATAAAATCGGATTTAGGATTCCATCAGGAATTCCACACTCGAAACTTTCCAGCGGAAACCATATTAAATTGCACCGACATTTTCGAGAGACGTTCTGAATATATGATAAAATGGACGCGCGCCGGAAGCAATTATTGCTCGGTTAAACCGATTTGAGATCGTTTTGTTTTAAGTGGCAAACAAAGATCTCAAACGTAGAAACAATATATGAATTTTAAATACAATAAATTTTAAATTCTATCTGCTAAATGTGAATAAGAACATAGGATATTTCAGAACATATTCCTTCTCCAATTTCGATTTAATATCAGCAAAGGTAATATTACTTTCATTCAAATTAAAGTTAATTGTATGCGGCTTTTCTCAAAGGAATTGTTCATATTTGAGCTTTCTGTCGACACGCGGCGAGAGATTTTGCGAAATACGCAATGTGGTAAAATCAACTTCAATGACGAATCGGATATTATCTAGCGACAAATTTGTTCACATTGTTACGAAACTTCCTTCGCATGTAATTTCATTGTGCATCATACACACACCGGAAGTGTACAGAAGCGCTGCGCGGAATAACAAGAGAATTAATCACAGTCATATTTTGACGTCTCGCATACGCGGTAAGTAAACAAACTTAGCCGAGCAATTTTAATGAAGATAAATTGCGAGCCTGCTCGCAGCCCTTCAATAGCCAAGATAAATCGCATTTTCCTGGTCGACTGAATAGAATGATAGATTCTGCATCCCGGCCGAAGAAAATGGTTACTACCTGCCCGTAAGATAATTTTCTTTGCATTTCTCTTTTTCATACTACTCAAAACTCTCTGATATCTCTGATATTCTCAATAAGTTGCTTAGAAGCAAACAGATCAGATTTATTTTTGTATGTTTTCAAGAATTACTTGAAATTAAGAATATATTTATAATTTATTAATTATATATCTATCTATATATATATATATATATATATATATATAGGGTGTCCCATTTTAACTTAGACAACAATATATCTTGGAAACTAAGCTTTATCGACGGGCGGCAGTGTGGTCTAGTGGTAGAGCGCTAAACTCGTAATCTGAGGTACCAGGTTTGAGTCCACTTGAGCACGTATAAACATGGAATTTATTTCTGAAGCTGCGCCCCCCCACGCGAAAGATGGATTCTCAAACGGGGAAAACTGGGCTCCGTCTTTCGGAAGAGACGTTAAGCGGGGATCTGTGAAGTTGGCACGACATTCTACGAATTTTAAAAAAATACTAAGAGTTCTGGTAGCACTTTTCATAGTTCTACAGTTCCTGATAAAAATTAAAAAGAGTTCCGCATTCCTTATATTAAAAAATCGAAATTGAAATAATGTCGTGCTAACTTCGCGAATCTAGCACGACACTTTCTCCTCTAAAGTACCAAAATGCGTTGAATATTATAATATTTCACAAGAGTTCCCGATAGTTCTAATCGAATTCCAAACATATATACAATTTTAGATCGATATTCCACCAATTAACATTTTTAAACAATTATGATGTCCGCGCCCAGCGTGACACTTAATGACAGTGTCGTGCTGAAGATTTTCCGCGGTTTAACGATTATTTTCGGCAGTTCTAAAAGAGTTCTGTGCTTTAGAATTAGTTGCAAAGAAAGTTCCGGTGATTAACAATTTTTTAAACAATTTTAACAGTTACGTCCAGCACGACACTTAGTGAAAATGTGTCGTGCTGATGATTTTCTGCGGTTCTGAAGGTAGTTCTCGGTAATTCTAGCAGAGTTCTATGCTTTAGAATTATTTTTACAAACAGTTCCGATTGTATACTATTTTTTAAACAATTTTAGCAGTTACGTCCAGCACGACGCTTAGTGAAAATGTGTCGTGCTGATGATTTTCTGCGGTTCTGAAGGTAGTTCTCGGTAGTTCTAGCAGAGTTCTATGCTTTAAAATTATTTTTACAAACAGTTCCGACTGTTTACTATTTTTAAACAATTTTAGCAGTTACGTCCAGCACGACGTTTAGTGAAAATGTGTCGTGCTGATAATTTTCTGCGGTTCTGAAGGTAGTTTTCGGTAGTTCTAGCAGAGTTCTATGCTTTAAAATTATTTTTACAAACAGTTCCGACTGTTTACTATTTTTAAACAATTTTAGCAGTTACGTCCAGCACGACGTTTAGTGATCTATGCTTTAGAATTATTTTTACAAACAGTTCCGATTGTATACTATTTTTTAAACAATTTTAGCAGTTACGTCCAGCACGACGCTTAGTGAAAATGTGTCGTGCTGATGATTTTCTGCGGTTCTGAAGGAAGTTCTCGGTAGTTTTAGCAGAGTTCTACGCTTCAGAATTATTTTTACAAACAGTTCCGATTGTTTACTATTTTTTAAACAATTTTAGCAGTTACGTCCAGCACGACGCTTAGTGAAAATGTGTCGTGCTGATGATTTTCTGCGGTTCTGAAGGAAGTTCTCGGTAGTTCTAGCAGAGTTCTACGCTTCAGAATTATTTTTACAAACAGTTCCGACTGTTTACTATTTTTAAACAATTTTAGCACTTACGTCCGGCACGACATTTAGTGAAAATGTGTCGTGCTGATGATTTTCTGCGGTTGTAAAGATAGTTCTCGGTAGTCCCAACAGAGTTCTATGCTTTAGAATTAGTTCTAAAAAGAGTTCCGGTGATTAGCTATTTTTTAAACAATTCTTGATATCCACGCCCAGCACGACGCTTAACCCTAATTGGTCACACTGGGTCCAATAGACCCAAGCGTTTTCTTGACTTCGAAAACGACCCAGTAAACCAATAGAAATGGGCTATTTTTTTACATATGTTAAATTAATTTTTTGGAAATCAAACCTATACAGTCTTTTTAAGGAAGACTTAAAGTACAACAGGATATTTTTTTTTTTTTTTAAAGGTTACCTACAATTTTTTATACACGTGCAAACACGCTGGGGTCTATTGGACCCAGTGTGACCAATTAGGGTTAAGCGTCGTGCTGGGCGTGGATATCAAAAATTGTTTAAAAAATAGCTAATCACCGGAACTCTTTTTAGAACTAATTCTAAAGCATAGAACTCTGTTGGGACTACCGAGAACTATCTTTACAACCGCAGAAAATCATCAGCACGACACATTTTCACTAAATGTCGTGCCGGACGTAAGTGCTAAAATTGTTTAAAAATAGTAAACAGTCGAAACTGTTTGTAAAAATAATTCTGAAGCGTAGAACTCTGCTAAAACTACCGAGAACTACCTTCAGAACCGCAGAAAATCATCAGCACGACACATTTTCACTAAGCGTCGTGCTAGACGTAACAGCTAAAATTGTTTAAAAAATAGTAATTGTTCAGAACTGTTTGTAAAAATACTTTTAAAGCATACAACTCTGCTAGAACTACCGAGAACTACCTTCAGAACCGCATAAAATCATCAGCACGACACATTTTCACTAAACGTCGTGCTGGACGTAACTGCTAAAATTGTTTAAAAATAGTAAACAGTCGGAACTGTTTGTAAAAATAATTCTAAAGCGTAGAACTCTGCTAAAACTACCGAGAACTCCCTTCAGAACCGCAGAAAATCATCAGCACGACACATTTTCACTAAACGTCGTGCTGGACGTAACTGCTAAAATTGTTTAAAAATAGTAAACAGTCGGAACTGTTTGTAAAAATAATTTTAAAGCATAGAACTCTGCTAGAACTACCGAAAACTACCTTCAGAACCGCAGAAAATTATCAGCACGACACATTTTCACTAAACGTCGTGCTGGACGTAACTGCTAAAATTGTTTAAAAATAGTAAACAGTCGGAACTGTTTGTAAAAATAATTTTAAAGCATAGAACTCTGCTAGAACTACCGAGAACTACCTTCAGAACCGCAGAAAATCATCAGCACGACATATTTTCACTAAGCGTCGTGCTAGACGTAACAGCTAAAATTTAAAAAAAAATAGTAATTGTTCAGAACTGTTTGTAAAAATACTTTTAAAGCATACAACTCTGCTAGAACTACCGATAACTACTTTCAGAACCGCAGAAAATCATCAGCACGACACATTTTCACTAAGCGTCGTGCTGGACGTAACTGCTAAAATTGTTTAAAAAATAGTAAACAATCGGAACTGTTTGTAAAAATAATTCTGAAGCGTAGAACTCTGCTAAAACTACCGAGAACTTCCTTCAGAACCGCAGAAAATCATCAGCACGACACATTTTCACTAAGCGTCGTGCTGGACGTAACTGCTAAAATTGTTTAAAAAATAGTATACAATCGGAACTGTTTGTAAAAATAATTCTAAAGCATAGAACTCTGCTAGAATTACCGAGAACTACCTTCAGAACCGCAGAAAATCATCAGCACGACACATTTTCACTAAGTGTCGTGCTGGACGTAACTGTTAAAATTGTTTAAAAAATTGTTAATCACCGGAACTTTCTTTGCAACTAATTCTAAAGCACAGAACTCTTTTAGAACTGCCGAAAATAATCGTTAAACCGCGGAAAATCTTCAGCACGACACTGTCATTAAGTGTCACGCTGGGCGCGGACATCATAATTGTTTAAAAATGTTAATTGGTGGAATATCGATCTAAAATTGTATATATGTTTGGAATTCGATTAGAACTATCGGGAACTCTTGTGAAATATTATAATATTCAACGCATTTTGGTACTTTAGAGGAGAAAGTGTCGTGCTAGATTCGCGAAGTTAGCACGACATTATTTCAATTTCGATTTTTTAATATAAGGAATGCGGAACTCTTTTTAATTTTTATCAGGAACTGTAGAACTATAAAAAGTGCTACCAGAACTCTTAGTATTTTTTTAAAATTCGTAGAATGTCGTGCCAACTTCACAGATCCGTTAAGCGGTTGGTCCAAAGGTTAAAGGGTTGAGTGTGGAGATGAGGTAGTGGTGGGTGAAAATCGTAACCCCATAGGGAATCGATTGAAAACTTATTCCATTTACTCCAACTAAGTTTTATCGAAAAAAATGTTTTAGACAAAAGTTGTAGGGTTTAAAAAGATCTATTTGCTGACCGTATTAATGTGACAAATTAGTTTGACATCCTAAACTGATTTGTCATACTGATACGGTCAGCAAATAGATCTTTTTAAACCCCACAACTTTTGTCTAAAACATTTTTTTCGATAAAGCTTAGTTGGAGTAATTGGAATAAGTTTTCAATCGATCCCCTATGGGGTTACGATTTTCATCCACCACTACCTCATCTCCACACTCAACTCTTTAACCTTTGGACCAACCGCTTAACGTCTCCTCCGAAAGACGGAACCCAGTTTTCCCCGTTTGAGAATCCATCTCTCGCGTGGGGGGGGGGGGGGGACGCAGCTTCGGAAATAAATTTATATATATATATATATGTATATAAATCTTCTATATTACTCAAGTAGAATATTTTCTCTTTATTTTAACATTAATGCCTATTTATTGACTTGCAAAGATATTTATTATTTATATTATATTTATAATTAGATATAATTATAATTGAGGGGAGAAGAATTCTCAAATGTCATGATTTAAAAACTTTTTATTCATCAATTCGAGATGATACTCGTAACGTTTATCTTCGCCACCTTTCATCCCTTTTCCGTGTTACTGCGATATAGTCGCGATCTGTAATCATCAACCTTACAGAGCGCGCACGTCGTAAAAGCAGCTCATAACATAATTCATAACCTGGTGATTAAGATTTAGGGAATGTAATTACGGTGTAAAACCGACGTCGGGGACCTGGGACCTGAGAGAAGGCGCTTTTTGCGAAAACGTATTTTCGCACGGTCGTCATTAAATAAACTGACAGAAACAACTACAACCCGCGCGAGAGATCATATTATAAATTCCGAGGGTTTTTAAAAAATTTCATTAAAATATAAGCGGCGCCGTGTCGGTAAAATTATCTCGCGTCGTTTCTCTCGGGAGGTCCATGCGTTGTTCACGGTCGGTCGATTACTCAAGTCGTAGAAGAGCGTCGGTGAAAGAGCGAGAGATATAAAGGACGTACACAAATTTAATTAAAAATTAAGTCGGAGAGCTTAGAGGCTGCGACGGAAACTTTGTAACGGCCTCTTTCGTCCGAACGTCCCGACTCTTGCTCTCTCTCTGCCCGGCATTTTCCTCTCGGTAGGAGGATCTCCGCTCGGAGAGACAAGCGGGAAAATACGGGAGCAAGAGGAACGTCCGCTAGACGGCAATAAATCGTGGCAAAGTATCGGCTTACACGCACCAACGAGGAGAAGAGGCTCGCGGAAGATCGTACGTTTATATTCGCTCTGCGGAAACAAAACCGTGTGCTCCGAGGGATGTTATCGAAACACCGGAATGCACACGTCAGTCGCATATATTCGGGATGCTCAGGGTGAATAAGAATTTATGATTCCAAAATGCCATGCCGAAATATCGTTCAGGCAGCGACTTGAAACCAATCCCTTCTTCTTAACACAAATTATATCATCTTTATCATAGTTTAATTTTAATTATTTTGAAAATTATATCGATCGACGTCCACCAAGAAACTCATCAATTTCGGTATTATTCATTCACGGGTATTTAATTTAATCAATCGTCAATGTATAAAGATTAACATCAGATTGTCTGTCGAGATCAGTTTCGGCCGCAAGGGGATCAAAATGTTCTCGAAGATTTTTGCAACGAGTGCTAAAAACTGCGTGATTGCGCTGAAATTTTCGCGTGCACGAGAACCATCTGCGAGATACGAAGAAAACGAACGTGCGACCGATTAATTTAGTTGCGACGCTCACGAGCCTCACACTTACCTTCCTGCTCGATCACGAAGATCTGATAATCGATCTGCTGGCGCAGCAGGATCGGATGCAGATTGTAGAGGAGGGTCTGCAGATGCTGCGGTCGATCGCGAAATGGAATGATTATGGCGACGCGATGCCTGGCGACGCAGTCCGCGGGCCGACCTGTGCCGCCCGCCTTCACCTCCACGAATGACGTCTCCATTTCGGACAACGGTGGCGGTGACTTACTGACGACCACCGGTCCAACTGAGAACAGAAAGACAGGGGTTGAAGAAGCGGGAATAATTCGAGAAACGCCGACGGAAGAAAATATACATATTTCACTTTTGTCCAATAAATTGAATTTAAAGAAGTATCTATTTGTTCTTCTATAATAAGAACGGAACGTCATAACGATTTCCAATATAGATATCGAGCGATTATTAATAAATGTCCTATATCTCTATTTTTCATATTTGCATATTAATTTGTTTACCACGATATTTTATTCCCAAATTCAGCCGCAGTAAAACCGTAAAACAATTGTTTTAAGGCAATTTCGCGATACGCGAGTTGTAATTTTTATAAAAAATCCTCTCCCGACTGATTACGGATCAATATCTCTGTCAATTTTTTCACTTACCCAAATTCGGTGGGATAAGGGGACACCGTGGCATTGTTGCGTTGCTGGTCGCATTTGCCACCGGAAGCTCTCGTGTTGTTCCACTGCCGGCGACCAGGTTTCTGACCGGTACCGACTCGGATTTGGATGAGTTCGTGAGGCCCTTGGCCAGTATTGGAGGTATCGTCGTCGAGGATACATTGCCACCCGCGGCTAAACTCGGTACAATGGTGGGCTGACCGTATATGATCAAACCGCGCGGGTGAGTTCTGTACGAGCGATCCGCGTATCTGTAATACGAAAAAAAAAAGGAATAAGAAATATTAGCATGCGTGTGAACACGTTGAAAATTAAATTAAAAGGATGCAACAAAAATCAGGCCTGATTATAATTATGGCATTTCGAGTGAAAGTGATTGATTATCGATGCAACTTTGTAAGTACGGTGATAACAGTTGCATATGATTGATGTCACAGCTTTACAGCGTCCTTTCATGCGTCTTTCGCGTCACGTTTAATCGTAAAACCGTATTAATGCTAACCAGCGATCGATTTACATTAGCGATTCCAAAGTTAATGTCGAGCTCGCGAGTATATCGCTTCCTGCATAACACGTATGCATCCAATTATTATCTATTGATTGCACATCGCAGCAACTACACACAGCTATTACAAGACTGACTGTGCAACGCCTCTGTAATTGAGAGAGCGATGTCCAGCGATTAGAGAACCGTTCGACCGTCTAATCGAGACAGAGATTTGTGCTTCGAGGAACAGAATTTCTAACTCAATCGAGTACAGAAATAGTGTCATTTACATTCAAATTGCTTCCAAAACGAATTACGTTTATTTCCGAGGAGACTGCGGGGTATACGAATGCTTTCAGTTGTGCTTCTTGCGATCTCAAAAAGAATTCTCCTTTAAGAACGATCCTTCGACTATCTCAAATTTCATTATTTACAAGAATAATAAGTAATAAAGATATATTTCATTAATTTGTACGTAAATAGTGACATAGAAACATAATATAGGAAAAAAAGTTTACATATAATTTCTCGCTGAACTCATAATTTAATATACCTAACTGCAATAAAAAAAATAAAGGCTTTAATTTAATCTATGTTAAGTATACGTCGTACATTACATCAAATTTTTTTGAAAATTTTCATTAAAATATGAAAAACAAATATTCACTTATTAACAAAAGCTAACTGGGAAATGTTTAATAATCATTTTGGATACATAATTTATGATTACAACATTTTTAATAAAATCCTGATCCCACCGCACAAAATTAAATCTTTGATTAAAATCAGTAGACATAAAGATAAAAAATAAGGGTAGAAAAGACTGAAGAATATAATAGAATTAGAAAAATTGCCAATTTTTAAAAATTTTAACCTTTAAGGGCTATATCTCATGTCTCAACAATTGAGATTTTTCACAAATTGATGTTTTTTGACAATTTAGTATTAATTATTGGCAATTTTCCTATTCTATTATATTCTTCAGTCTTTTCTACCCCTATTTCATATATAATTCATTAAGATTTGGTTGATTAGACCCAGCTTTATAAAGCTTCCGTGTATGTGTGTATGTGCCAAATTTACCGAAATTTCTATAACTCCAGAACTGATCAAACAAATCTTAACGAATTATATATGAAATAGGAGTAGAAAAGACTGAAGAATATAATAGAATTAGAAAAATTGCCAATATTTTAAAATTTTAACCTTTAAGGGATACATCTCAAGTCTCAATAATTGAGACTTTTCACAAATTGATGTTTTTTGACAATTTAGTATTAATTATTGGCAACTTTTCTAATTCTATCATATTCTTCAGTCTTTTCCAACCCTATTTCATATATAATTCTTTAAGATTTGGTTGATTAGACCCAGCTTTATAAAGCTTCTATATGTATGTACAAATTATCCGAAATTTCAAATGTTTGTAACACGAGAACTGATCAATCAAATTTTAAAGAATTATATATGAAATAGGAGTAGAAAAGACCTAAGAATACAATATAATTAGAAAAATTTGCCAATATAATAAAAAATGTGTGTAAATTAGAAACTTGCGCATTGCTTCTTATGTACGGATTCTCCAAAATTTCAAACGTCTGTATCTTAAGAACTAATCAATCAAATCTTAAAGAATTGTATATTAAATAGGGGTAGAAAAGACCTAATAATATAATAGAATTCAAAAAAAATTGCCAATATAATAAAAAAGTGTGTAAATTAAAAACTTTTGCACATTGTCCTATGTACAGATTCCCCGAAATTTAAAAAACTATAACTCAAGAACAAATTAACAAAATATTAAAGAACAGTATATAAAATAGGGGTAGAAAAGACTGAAGAATATAACAAAATTAGAAAAAAATTGTCAATATAATAAAAAAGTGTACAAATTAGAGCACATTGCTTCTTCATCATTTTATAATTTGATTATTGAATTTGGTGATAATTGGTAAGGAGGTTCTCTTTTGATAAAATTTGGAATTTTTGGAGAAATGTTCGTGGTTGCTCTAACTTTTTTAATTTACAAAAAACAATGTGATCAACAACCAAATCTTGAAAAACAGAAAAAAGTGTACGCTAAGTACCTACGTATAAAACATCTTTTAAAGCGTGCATTAAATATAAATTTAGCAGCTCAAAAATATAGATATAAAATCAATTCCATTAGCCGAGTAGGGGAGACCAGGCAACGATAATCAAGAAACACAGTAGTGTCTCGCACGCGTCAAGTACGCGCGGAGCGTGACCGCCCTGTGTCTATTTACGTATGAAACAACGCAATGAAATTATTAAGATAGATAGGTATAAATGCTATAAAATTTTATTTTAGTACTGTTATTTTATGTTTTGATAGGTATACTTTGAGAAAAAATAATGATTTAATCTTGATAATTTAATTGCGTTATTTCATATTATTGTCAAAAGATTAAATATACATATATTAAGATAATTATAAGTATTTCAAAAAAAATCTTTATAAATTCTAAACTTTCACAATGCGAGATTTAATTACCATTAAAATTAAACATTATTTTGTTTATAATTTCAACAAATATTTAATAAGAGTCTAATGTCTTAAATGCTTTCTCAGATATATCAACTTGTATAAAATTTGATAATAAAAAATCTAATTCTGATATAATTTAATTTATTATAAATTTCAAGTACCTACTTAAAATTTTTTAAATATATTAATTAAGTAATTACTGATTATGTCATAAATATTTTAATAAATATTTTGTAAATGCATGTAAGGCGGCAATAATATGTTTCTCGCGTGACTAGCTTTATGCGCTAACAATAAGACCGACGCGGCCGGTGTCGCTAAATTGATTAGAGCGACACATTGTCGGATCCGAACAAATCTTGCGAAATACGGGTCTGTACAAATTTATCAAGGTGTGAGTGTCGAATCTAAAATACGTTATAAATATTGCAATAAATAATAAATACACGGTTAATATATATTATGCTTATCAATTATGAGTGGCGACACCATTCGTCCTGGAGCCGATTTGTCTCGTATCCACAATAATGTTTCTTTAATAACGACAAAATATTCGAAGATGCAACTTCAGTCCGGTATCTATTTGACATTATAGTCTAGTGGATGGCTAAGAACAGCGCAGTTAAACAACTAAATATATAGTCGAAATTTAATATGGTATAATACGTATACTAACATTAATCGAACGCATTAATATCGCGAAAATACCTATACTACGTAAAATTATATTATTAATAAATAACCAATATACCGTGCCTCTCGGTTATTTCATTCGATCTCGATCGCGTATTTTCTCATAAATCTTATGTTCTCAACTCGATATTAATTTTTCACAATTTACCAATTTTTATACGAAAACAGAGATATTTCAGTTTTTTATTTTTGCTTGAATATCGCTTTGAGCATCATTAACCTGAATTTTTTTAATAACGTAGCAGAAACATTAAAAAATATTTATAAATTAACAAAATTTTGGCGAATAATTTATATTTGGATTTACATACAAGTTTTTCTGATTAGAGCAGAAAAACCGTGCACAGATCACTTGACAATTATCAACACATATTAGACTAAATAAAATGTAAGTTATATAACAATTTAATTTATAATTAAAATATTACGAGCAACGCGATAAAATATCTTCTTTCTACTATTCCTTTACTAAACGCAAAAACGAGAATTATAAATTATTTATAAAATTTACGAACGTAATTTAAGTAGTTCAGGCAGAAGTTTAAAGCTGCTCTGGTGCATTCCGTTTTGTCCTTCAAGGCATCACACGGTCCATTTCAGTGTATAACTAATAATTTGATTAGCACATTCAATTAATTAATTAACTATATTACATTTTCATCGAAATGTTGGCACATACATTAAAGAAACAATTTTCAAGGAATTTTTTCCTGTTTTATTAAACGGGAATATTGGATATAAACTATAATTGTTTTGTGCGGTATTTGCATACATCCAATACTTCCTTGGATGTTTTTACATAACAATAAATTTTATAACGTTATTTAAATATTACAACATCTATCTAGATGTAACCTTCCAATTAATTTTACATTATATACACATATTATTATGTATACCGGGTGGGCTATTTTAATGTCCCACCCTCAAGAACTTTTTTATTTTTTATTGTAGAAGAAAATGCTTCAGACAAAAGTTGTTTGGCTTGAAGGGGGACACATGATTCCGATGTGAGTCATGTGGTAGATGTCGTCGTTTTCAAGAAATTTTAAGGGCGATTAATTTCTTAAATAAAAATTTATTTTTTCCTTGAGATAAAAGTTGTAGATCTCGTCGAGACGTTTTCAAAACACTATGATAAAGCTCTCTTCCGTTAAAAATTTCCTGAGATATTTTCAATTTTGTCATGATATTTTTAATATAAAATATAAAATATCTCGTAAAGTATTTACTTTTCGATTACTTTACCTTAATACTTTTCTACGTAGAATAATGAAAGGAATCAATTGTTGTAAAGAAAAAAACAGAAAAAATTATTTTAAAAAATTTTCATTTTGTAACATTCAATTTTGTAAAATTGTAAATGTAAAAATTAATATTATTATTTGAATACTTTCATTATTCTACGTATAAAAGTATCAAGGTAAAGTCATCAAAAAGTGAATTCTTTACAAGATATTTCATATTTCAGATTAAAAATATCATGACAAAATTTAAAATATCTCAGGAAATTTTTAACGGAAGAGAGCTATATTATAGTGTTTTGAAAACGTCTCGACGAGATCTATAACTTTTATCTCAAGGAAAAATTAAGTTTTATTTAAGAAATTAGTCGCCTTTAAAATTTCTTGAAAACAATGACATCTACCACATGACTCACATCGGAATCATGTGTCCCCCTTCAAGCCAAACAACTTTTGTCTGAAGCATTTTTTTCTACAATAAAAAATAAAAAAGTTTTTGGGGGTGGGATATTAAAATGGCCCACCCGGTATATATACATATGGATTGCAGGATAAAGTAATGTAAGCAACGAAAAAGTATGGTATATCCACCGCGCATTAGCAATTAACATGTGAGCAAATGCAGCAAATAAAATATTGAACATTTATTTTATTACATTAAATATTTCGGCTATATAACATTTCATATCCAATAATATGTGTGTGCATACATTTTGCGAAATTTAATGCTTATTTTTTGGAACATCATGATATCACATGGCTTTTCAGTAGATGCAATACCTACCTAAAGGGTTAAAAACTTAACGCGGGAGCAAACTGTATCCGTTAAACTAAGTTGACGGGCATGAGAAACACCTTTTTAATTTCCCATTTCTTTACTTTCTGCCTATTTAGAATGGAGCAGATGTGTATGTAAGAATTAAAAATAAAATAATCAAAGATATAGACGAGCTAGAAAATATAATTAAAGTAAATCAATCCCACAGTGTATGACAGTTTAATTTACTAAATTTACCTAAATTCGAATACGTTTACGCGCGAGGGCTCACAGTCACTTTGACCCCTACTACATCCGACATTCCAATAAACAGAATATGTTGCCAAACAAAAGAAAGTGGTGGCAGTTAGAAGCAGTACTGGTCCTTTGTGCGACCAGTATAGACGTACAAATCTATAATCACAAGTCAGTTGAAGAGGCTACAACGTGTATTTCCTAAAATGGATAATCCGGAGCATAGAATTATAAGATCTACCACAGATTCATACACTTGTTCGAATCCAGGTATTCTAATTATTTCTTTAACTACATAAACATAATATAAGAAACTTTAAATATATTTACTAATTTGGTTTTTTTAAAAATAAAATAAGAAAATTGTGTGGAGTAAATAATGAGGATGTTTGAAAGACAAAACTGCTGGAGACACATAGATATACTTATTGTTAGCTCTTTAGTAATTTATATCAAAATTAGATTTTTCTCTCACAGTTTTAATTAACTGACAATATTCTGCGCATTTTCTTAAATGCGTTAAATATATTGTATTTAGCAAAAATATGAAAATTTTTTGCATTTTACAAATAAAATCGCACGTAATTACTGTAATGATTTTCAGCACAATATTTCATTTTCTGTCATGTACTTGCTCGTTATACTTATACATCACATTAACTATTTTATATATACCTACATATATTTTTTTTTAATTTCTATGTCGTTTTGATTATTAGAAAAGGTAAAAGTAATTCATACCGAATTAGAACTGAATGTGGATTTTCCTAGAAAAGTTCTTACAGGAAGTGCGATTTTAACTTTACAAAGAATACAAATAAATCCTCCAATTAATGAGATAGTGAGTGGACATTTTCTTTTATATCCAACAAAAATCTTGACTGCTTATTAATATGTAATATCTAATAATTAGACTTTAGATATTCTCGGACTTAGAATATCCAGTGTCACAAATGCGTCTGATGGAATACCTTTAAGTTACGAAATTGGCATTAATGACTTTGGAAGTGCGCTTTGCATAGTCTTACAAGGCTCACAAGATATTGATAGGTATTACTTCTAACTCTGAGTAAATATAAGATATTTAAAGAAAAATATACATCTACTAGAACTTATTGATGTAAAAGTCGAATACACACACAATACAATACTTTCAGAATTCGAATTGAATATGAAACACTTTCGGCCGAGTACTTTCCCGAGCATAACTGTCCTGCAGCATTATTATGGCTAACACCTGCGCAAACTGCTGATCTAACATATCCTTTTCTATTGTCTAACAACAAGGTAACCAAGGCTAAACAAAAATATGTTTTTATATAAATATAGATTATATAAAAGTCTGTATTCTTTCAGTTAATATACGCTAGATCATGGTTTCCCTGCCAGGATACACCGTCTGTCAAATTTACATACACCGCTAGGGTAAGAATCTAAAAACAGATAGTATTTTTATGCATTCCGCATTTATTTATTTACAAGAAAACGATAATATACGATTAATAATCAATAATAAAAATAAGAAAACTATGCGAAAAAAAAAGAATAGAATGGGTTAGTGAAAAAGATAGGTATTAAACGCTTTTAAACATAAATGTCTATATGTTCTTAGAAATTGCTTTAGTTAAACTAAAATAAAATATCTGTTTAATTTTTATATACGTATGTTTTATTTTTCAGATTTCGGTACCAAAAAATTATACAGTTCTAATGTCCGCAATTAGGCAAAATATCCGCAATAGTCCGGATCTAAAAGTATATGAATTCAAGCAAAGAAACCCAGTACCATCTTATGCTGTAGTTATTGCCGTGGGTTCACTACCCTTGGAAATATCTTATCAAGATAGAGTCATTATGTATGGCGAAGAAAATTCTCCTAATTTCAATACATTCCATATAGTTACAATTGTAGACATGTTACAAACTGCCACAACATTATGTGGACCTTATTTGTGGGGTAAAATATTTTGACTAGATTTTTTTAATATTATTTATTAAAATTAAATTAAATTTAAATTTCTTTATATTTATTTTTAATATGTAGGTATATTTAAATTTATACGTATAAAAATTTTTGCATTTGACAATAATCAATATTCTTTTTCTTGTTTATTTTTATTATTTTTTGTAAATATTATACATTTAAAATAATATTTTCAGAGAAGTACGTTATATGCGTGCTTCCACCAAGTATCGCCCATTTGGAAATAGAATGTCCTTGCTTGACATTTATACCGCGGACTATACTTCGCGCAGATCGTTCTCATATCAGTAAATATTTAGCTCGGAACATCGCACAGAGTTGGGCAGGAAATTCAGTTACGTGTTTGAGTTGGGAGCATTTGTGGTTGAATAAAAGTTTCAGCACTTTTATTAGCAGGAAAATTATATGCCAAATTACCGAAGATAATAACATGAGTGTTTTTCTTCAACAAAAAGGATTAAGGAATCTAAATAAAATGGTAAGATATTAATTTTAATATTAATTTTAGGTAAGAAAAATAAAATAATAAATAATATACGTAATGTTACACATTGACAATATTTTACATTATATACCTACATTATTATGAGCACACACACGTTCCTGCATTCTTACTGTATTATCTTCTGAAATTGTATTATAGATCCAAAATCCAAAAAATCGCGGCTTGATAACATGCTTAGTACCCGACATGGCAACTTGGTCACCTGATACAGTCACTGAATATGTGCCTTACGAATGGGGATGTAAGCTCTTACATAATTTACAGTATATGTTAGGGGGACCCGGACAATTCGAACAATTTCTTCAAGCTTATTTTCATCGTTTTGCACTACAAAGTATAAACACTCAAAATTGGATAGACTACTTGTCTGAACGATTTCCTTATCGGATGGAGGTAAAACACATTTTTTATATATTATACAAACTACTGTTTTATCGGTATTTATATAATTAGCATCAGAAATAATGGCATTTTTGTCGTTTTCAGGTGTTATATGGTGCGCGTAATGTTCGATTGTATTCGTGGTTCACTGTAATCCCTCCTATATCTGATGTACCGAATAAGTCCCCATTAGAAAATCATTGTTTCGAGTTAGCGAATAGATTTATCGAATGGAATTGTGATGCCTATCCTGATGAAACAGTAGATATACGGCATCGACCTTTTGATTCAAGAGGGTTTATTTTTGGAGGATACCTCCATGACGTTAAGAAAATAATAGTTTTGAAATACTTGCATTCTTCTCATACGAGGCTGACTATAAAAAAACTGAGATATTTATATCGATTCTTTCTTGGTGCATATATAAATAATGCTGAAATACGGTAAATATGCACATCTTTATTTAGATTTATTCACAATTACTTAACGTAAAGCGCACGTATCTTACAGGTATTTTTGGCTGCTATTGTGCATTAAAGTTCAATGGTACGATAAAGTTGGACCAGCTTTGGATTTTGCTATTGAAAATTGTTCTCCAAATTATGCATGCCCTATATTTCAACATTTATGCGAATGGAGCGACCTAACACGAGCAAGAGCGGACGAAAAGTATACTAACAATAGGAACAGAATGTTGGTTCAAACCTGGGAATCAGTGCAGGAAATTCTACGTCGTATTCGACGTCAAAATTGACAATTATTTTGTTAAGAATTAGCCGGATTTTTGTTAATGGGTAAGTCATTAGCTACTGTAATATAAAATTATTTATTTAATATAAACAAAGACTTGTGAAACTGTAATATAAAATAATTCTCTTATTAAAAAGAAAATTCTTGAAAAATGTTAAACTGTTTCTGAAACACATACCTATGGTAGAAACAAGTTTCTATATTACGCATTTCTTTTATAAAACTATTTTGTTGAAATTTAAGAAGTTGTTTAATTCATTTGTGAGTTGCAGAGAAAACGATTGAAGGCAACTTGTTTCACGGTGATGCATGACGACAGTTATTTTGTTGAATCGTTAAGAGATATTTGTGAAAATGAGAGATATATTCTTTATGTTTTATGTATAAAATATCATATAATCTATATATACAGAAATATCACATAATTATTATAGAAATGTAATTTTTTGTATTAAACATAAATATTGCAGCATAAATCTGTAAATTTTATTTTCCTTGCAATAGACTACGTCTTATTTCAATTAAAAAATCAGCTTTTGACAAGGAGATCGAATCGTAGATAGGTATACATAAGTGAATTCTCGATACTACCTAGCGTTAGTATAGATCGTACTTTGTCCATTTGATAAAAAATAACTATTTTGTAAAATAAAAATAGTTATTATCTTATATTCTTAATTTGAGTGAAATTTATAATGTATTTTGCTGATATATTAATGTGTGTGTGTGTTTAATTTTTCGTTTATAATATTTATGCTGTTATAAAAAATTAATTATTATTTTTCTTCCTATAATGCTTAAGAGACTACTATAACGTTTCGCAGCGCTTTCTGATAATTATATTAATGATTAATTTCGTTAAATTTTAATTTCTAATAAGATGTCTAAGAAATTCTTCTATTTGTGGCGTATTTGTGCGTTAATGTCCTCATGAGAGTCATGTGCTTTAAGTTTGTCAAAAATTAATCTTGATCAAATGGGATTATGAACGCTATAACATAACTTCTCTCCTAGTAAAAGGATCTCATTTTTGTGAGGTTCAGAAAGTAATATTCATAGACTATTTACATTCTTTTCGTACAAGTTTGACCACGGAAAAATTGACAGTTCTATGTATATACGATTTCAATATGCAAAGTCTTGAAATACGGTATGTGTATCTTCTCTCTGTTTAACGTAAAGCTCACGGTATTTCGCAGGTTTCTTTGTGGCTGCTATTGTACATTAAAATTTAATGAGTTGAGATAGTTGAACCTGCTTTAAACTTTGCCATTCAATTTTATTCGCCAAATTATGCATGTCCTATATTTCAACATTTGTAATACAAATGGGCAAATATGCGTGTAACGACTCGCTCGTAGAATCTCTAAGAATTAAACCGGATGCCGATCAATCCGGCGGCGTTTCCTTTGCTCATCTCGCAAAAATTTCCTGACCTCTCGGTATAGAGACTTCCTAGGAAATTTGATGCGACGGCACGGCCTCCAACTTTAAAAGCGATTTTCTCGTGCCGCGAGCGTTTACTGCACCTTTGCATCAATTTTTTCCTTAATTCTAGATCTAGGATGAGGCTATTATCTTTTAACTCAATTGCGACAGCAGTTTGCTTGAATGCCATATAAATATTCGAGAGTTAAATGCCCTAAAAAAATAGAATTAAAAATTTCGCATTAGTGTATCATGAAATTCGTTAATAAAATTATAAACTGGAAAGACCTAAAGCCGAAGCTATAAAACCTTAGAATTTTAAAGACAACTTTTTCTAGTAATTCTGTGCTTCAAGAAATTGGATACTGTTTACGTAATCATGACTTTGCCATCATAAACTATTTTAATTCCATTTAAGATGTATTAATTATAAGAATAAAGAAAATATTCGAATTTTGGTACATCTCTACTTGCTCAACTGTAAATTATTCTTTCCAAGATTTCTTATTTTCTCTCGTTTTCACGTTTTCCCGAGATGGCAGACCAATTTTTTCAGGAAATTGCCTCAATTCTTTTACGGCGAACCTTAAAATCGAAAATCGAACGGGTACCTCGACGTGAAACATGACAAGTTTTCCGAACCACGTTTGCGTTCTAATTCACTTAAGGTTTACGACCGAAGTACGCGGCAGAAATTACGACGAACTTGATCCACGCAAGACGACATCTCCTCTCGGTTGCCTCCTGATGCGCTTCGTTCGTTCCTCTCTCTCTCTCTCCTCTCGCAACGAGAGCGTCAGCGAATTTCCCGAGTTTACGAGCCGGTCCGCTTGCAGTTGCAATTTCCGGGACTGCCGCCGGCCACCGCTGCGACTGCAATCCGCAATCTAACGTCCTTCCCTTCCTCTTTCACATGCAACGGATAGGTCGCTCTACGTGCAAAATCACGAAGCAGCGCGCTCACAGTATTCCTAGTGTCCGTGACAAAGGCTCGCGATAAGCTAAATAGGGAATCAAGCGCGCGACACCGTGGTTTTAGTACATTAAAGCTCGGGATACCATTTGCCGCAACTATATGGCGTCATGGTGTCGAAGGCAGGAAATTACGTGAAATGAAATTTAAGAGAGACCAAATTTTCTCTTTGCAATAAACTCTGGATGCATCTGAAATAAAATGAAATTTTAAGAGAGACTAAATTTTCTTTTTACAATAAACTGTGTGCATCTGAAATTTTACAGCTGTCGGAATTTTAAATCTAACAGAATTTATCTATAAATAATCGTGCAATTTTAAAAAGCATTTTTAGTCGTACTTACTTTTATGTAATAATATAACAATAATTAGGTAATAAAGCGTAAAGATACGTCGTGTATTAGACATATATACGTATATTGAAATAAAAATAAAGTAAAGTGAAATAGAAATAAGAACAAAATAATGCGAAATACAATTAATTACATCGCGGTAACTTTGATTTTATACAGTTAATTTTAATTTCATGTCCAAAAGGGAAAAATATAAATCATATTTATGTGATAACAGCCTGGTCAATCTCAACTGATCAATAGTTTGGTAAATAAATGTCGTTTTCGTAATCGCGTCGTTTGCTTCGCGTCACCTATTTCCATTATTTTCGCCGTGGCGTATAACTTCAGTGTTGAGCGAGCAAAGTTTAGACTGCGGTTCGCATGCGGAACGATTACATGAAAGCCGACGAAGTTACGGGCCGCAATGTTGATCGGTTTTCATGAGAAGGCATCTCGCGATAAGGGCCAATGCGAAAGTTGCGGCAGGTGTGTGCAGGTGGATTCTATTTGCATGCTACGTTCTCTCAACGTCGTTACGCCAACGGCGAGCCTGTTTACGAAGATTTTTGAAGTCGAGATAGAATCACCTCCGCAATCTCGCGTGACGAGAAAATTTACAATCTAATAGAACTTGGTGCGAAACAGAGCAGACTGCATCAGAGTCAATGAATAATCATTTAAAGAGAAGATTAATCAGAGTATTAAGTAGAGTAAAAATTATATAAGTAATAATATATTTTGCAAATATAATAATTTGTATTAAAGACTAAAGTTATTCGACCGTATATATCAAATCAAATTAAATTAGAATAATCGCCATAACGGTCCAAGCTTGGATCTTAATAGCCTAATATTATTTTATTGTGTGATACACAAAGTGGTCTCAGTGGTCGAATTATGGGACGACGCCTGCACGGAGAGCGGGAGGTTCCAGGTTCAAACCCTGGCTGGGGTAATATTTTTCGCAATAATTTCTTTAACATCATAAGTTGAATCGTTTCGCTATTTAAACAGGGGCTGTGTTTTTAAGTCTGACAAATCTAGTCTGCGCACAGTTTTCAAAAGTTGAAGGTAAAAATTGATTTAACTAAAGGGAAGGAGGGGATAATATGTGTATCACACAATAAAATAATATTAGGCTATTAAGATCCAAGCTTGGACCGTTATGGCGATTATTCTAATTTAATAATAATTTGTATTATAAAAAAATATTTATAATATTAGAAATTTTAGAAAAAAGGGTTAAATCTCTCTTAAATAATTTTTGTTTTTTAACGGTCATAAAAAAAATGTCAAAAACCTTTTTTTTTTAAGATTATGCACATAATAGTATATAAACTATATTTAATATCCAATCACATGACATGTTTTCTCCTCCTTTTGATCACAACCAATAATTATTATGTTACAAATTTCAGACATATAGCGAGTCCGTAACGATTTCGTAACTCTGAGATATGCCTCTATTTATCTCAGCTGCGAAATAGTTTCGATGCCTCGTGATATTTCGGGAAGGTGGAGAACGCCGGTGGTATCGAGCGTCGTCTCGAATTTAATTAAATCCACCTCGTACCGCCTTGCACATCCGTTTGGATCGGACGGGTTAGAGGCGCACATCTTAGAGAAACGGGCAAGAGCGACTAATGATTTAGTTGATTGCGAGACTTAAGAGAACTCGACGACAGACAATCCGACGGCGAACGATCAAACGAACGAGTTTAAATCGCGTGCCAAAACTCGAAATGCGTGTTCGATGCTGTCTGGAAGTAATTTCTCCCTGAAATGTAATGATTATGCTAAAAGGAGGTGTGTAATAAATCAGCAATTCGCAAGTTAAATGCGGATTTAAGAAGATCCATGTATTTAAAAGTTCTACAATTAAATATCGATTATAAATGTATCGATTATACATTAAGTAATAAAATATAACATAAAAACGTCTAGAATAATTTATCGGCAACTAACGAATAGATGCATTTAGATAAACTTTGATTTATTTGTGTCTATTATATTAATTCAATAATGAGCAAAATAAGACCATTTAAAATGACGATTTTGTCATTTTAACATTTATGTGAGATATAAAATTAAAATATTTATGTAATACATGAAATATAAACGTAAGAAAATAAAAACATCAAATATAAAAATTAAAAGACAAGAAACAATAATAACACATTCATCAATGCATTATAATTGTCCATTAATATCTATTCATAAATTCGAAAAAAATAATCACCGTAATTATTTTTATACATATATAGGGTGTGTCAGAAATGGGTGGCCAAACTTCAGGAGCATATTCTACTCACTGTAAGAAAGAAAAAAAGTCATGTAATTGTAGGTCCGGAAACGCTATCTTTCCTAGTTATAAACACTTTATTTATAACAAACTTTGGTAAGTAAATGGACCAAAATAAAGTTATTTTAACGGGCCATTGTTTTTAAGAACGTTTTTGAGAAAAGATTTGTCGATAGAGACGTTGAGCTTCCCTATTATACAGTTTTTATTAACTCGAACATACATGTAATGAATATTATAACTTGAAAAGGAAGCGTCTCTGGACCCATGTTTATATAACTTTTTTTTTATCCTTATAGTGAGAGTAGAATATGCTCCTAAAGTTTGGCCACCTATTTCTGACACACCCTGTATATTGATAAGATTCAACATAAAAATCATAGTTGGGACTAAGCTGAGAACAGGATAAGGATGGAACATGTCGCGAAAGTATTCTCTTTGTGCATGTGCAGTCATAAGGAAGTCTTGATCCGCGGGAATTCGGCGGAATTCCCGCCACGTTTGGAACGGCATAAATCTGACATATGACATCCCGGCCGTCGATACGGGGATCGGACGCGTGCACCACCTGGCACAGAAATACTTTACCGGCTATGCAGCAACCGAATCGGAATTCACGGAAATCTTTCTCCTCGCTATAGAGCGGCGCGGAAGATATCCTCGCAATGAAGCGGGCACGCGGAAAACGGCTCGGAAAACTCGACGAAACTCGCCGATACGTAAAGATATATTTCTCGATATACGTGACAGGGGTTTTCAAAAGCGACACACGATCAACGCGACTGGTTATCACCACGATAAAATCGTGAAGAAACCGGGTATTATTCGAGTATTGAGTGCTTTCGATAAACAGATGCTAAGGATAAACAGAAAACATGTGAATCTAATAAATAAAGTTTCTCGTATTAATTATATAGCCATATATTACAATACAGTATAATCCTAATTAAAATCTATGAGAGAGTAATTTATTTGAATATTTTATTTAATAATTACAATATAAAGTTAAATTTATTTATTCGTGGTTTTAAATTAACCCATGATATATTAATAATTTACCAATAAATCATCATTAATTATTTAGTTTTAATCTAAACTGCATTTTTATTACAATAGAAATTAACAATCGCCAGTCTTATAAAATCTTTAATAGCGAAGTTAAGAAGATTACTTCGACAGATGGTGATTTCCCATCGAACTTTCTTCAGGGATAAATCGCCGATCTGTCAAGGGACGCTTACGGTTGACAAAATATCCGATAACAACGGTATTTTGTCTTCGATAAAATCCATCTCGCGCTATCGGGCAAAGTTTCCGGTGCTACTTTTATATCGGTTCCGATAATTTCAATTTTCTTGAATTTAGGCGGATATCTAGGCGGAACGCGAAGAGTTTTGACGATGATGCATCTTTAACGTCCGTGTCGGGACGACGCGTCTGGTTCACGCTTTTCGGAAGAAGCAACGGAAAAGGAAGGAAGGAAGGAAGGAATGACGGACTCGAGAGTCCTCGAGGGGACGCCGTCGTCAGAGCGCGAGGAAACTCCACATCGATCGGCAATGTCGCGCACGGAAATGTCCGTTAAAAGTTTGACAGGACACTCTACCCGGAGTCTCGCCGCAAAGTGGAGTTTCAGATGGCAGACAGGAGTGCAGCATAGAGTGGGGGAAAAAAAAACAATGCTTCTGGACGCGCCGAGTAAGGTTTAAATGCATACCCCAACTTTTTGCGCATCATTAATTTATTTTTTATTTTCGAAATTACAACAATAAAGATAATGTTAAGGATATTTTTATTCCTACGAATCTATTGTAAATATGTTGCTTCTATGGGAAAAAAAAAGTGCTAGATGTATCTTGAGTATAGGTGGAAATAAAGTACCTACTACTTGCGAAAAAAGAAAGAAAAGGATTTATTGATCCTGTCGGCCTTCGATGGCGACAGGTCAACGTTCGAGACATGATCAAACAAGTAATTTACGGTGTAGTAAGGTTAATAGAACGTGAAAGAACACAAGACTTAATAAGAAAAAAAAGGGTTAAATAGAGAATATATCTTCATTTCAGGGATATCACACGAATTAGATCTTCTGAAGATGAATGAATCATTTCTTCGAGTCTTTCTGTTGCTCTAATTAATTAAATTATAGTTGAATTTATTTTTTCTATAATTAAATTAAGTATCAATCTCTCTCTTTTCTTCTCTTTATTATTTACAATTAACCTCGAAATTTAATCTATGAAAATCCTATTACTTTTATTAATATAAAGCTAGACTTTTTGGCTCTAACTCTATATCGAAAGTTCTATCAATAAAAAGAACATCATGTCGGAACAAGTGTTAACATATTTGCAGTTTTAATTTAAATCCGCGCGTGACACGATTCGGAAATTTCACGTCTCGAAGGAGAGTCACGTAGAGGAGCATGTCTGATCCGATATCTGATATTCTCTGATGGCGATATAACATAGACGATCAAGACAGCTAAATCCGACGGCGTGACGAGACTTCACGCTCGCATAACTCGGTGAGGAATTTACCAGGGAATATGCTTGACTTCCGGTATCTCCGAAGCATTCGTCCGATGGGACAGTGTGACATGAGGATGCACTAATGCTCAAAATAATCTCTTACTTTAGGAATTAAAAACCAATTTCGTAGAAAAACAAAACGATACCGAAATGATCAAAGAGTAATGAAGACGGATGATTTTACATCAGAAGCTTTGTATAATTCACGCGCGTAACCAATCTATACGCAAAAACACTTCGCTAATAATAATTCATAATACTCCAATGTTCGAGCTCACTGGAATGACGAGACGTGCATTTACATTGTTGAATTATCTGAAGCAGCGGTTCTCAAATTTGCAGAGCATGTTTGCATTGAAGTGTAAAACGTTCCAAACGTATATCAAGTTCTTGTAATCAGAAAACTTCGGAAGAACCTTCATCAGAAAACAAGAGAGTGGAAAAATCCAATCCCGTTGAACATATCCTTCAACTCGATATTCCAATAAGCCGCAAATGATTAAAATATCATCAAAAATATAAGAAAGTTACACACCATAAACTTCTTGTCCAGAAAAAGTAAATTTTTAATTTATAAAAAAATATATCAAAAATATAAAAGCGCTTTGCATAAGCGTATTGTATTTTTAATAAATAATTATGTAATAGAATCTAGATGTTATTATTTAATACGAGCACTATACGCTTTACAATTATTATATTTTGGGAATCACAAAATTTTTTTTTTAACATAATAGAAAATTCTTTTGTAAAGAAAGAAAAGTAATAAATTTTTAATTAAATATATATAAATATTTCTGTTATTTTAATTAAACGCATTTTTAAATAAAACAAATCTAACACATAATCGATTATATAAAAATCTTTGTCTTGTTAAATATAAACGCTTCAATTTAAATACGAGAACCTCTGATGAAACGTCTCACCGTGGACCATTAACACGATCCGATAAGACAGATCGCATCGGGCGGTGGCATCACGACGTAATGATACAGCCTGCTAATGCGACATGGCACCGGAACAATGTCTAGCAGCTTGATTTGTAACAAACGATCGTGACAGTGTCCCGCGTTCGATCGCGTGTGCTCACAATCGCGATCCAATCTATAATTTATCGTGGCTACCTATCGCCAATACGCATCGCGTCGCGAAATAAACGAGTCAATCACGGCACGGCATTCCAATCCTGCGATACACACCCGAGATCTTATAGACGATCCCAGTTCCATTTCTCCTAATTCAATTATCATGAAAAGTTATGTATTTCAAGTTTTCTTAATCATATTCAGCTGTAAGAGATTCTCGTAGCTTCTGAAAACAAAGTTTCTTCATTTTCTTTTATTTAAAAAATAAAAAGAGCGAAAAATTTTGCGATAAAATATAATAATCAAGATATAATTATGTGTACCTATATACATAACGAGACGCCGCAAAATAACTCGTGCTCGTAAATTGTGCTATTATTCGATATTATTAATTACAAATATCATGGTAATTGTACTGCAGGGTTCGGTTAATAACTGAAATCGTCAAACCCCCTTTGCCTCTTCGGTTCACCACTTTAATTACCGCCGGTGTTATCCATAGCGTAAAAACTACGTGATTAGCGCGAAGAGATAATCGGCGAAAATGTCACGCGCATCATTATTATTACTTACCATTTAGTGGCACTTGCATACAAACCATCGCGTAATTGCAATCCGATGCAACTGGACGAGTTGCGACAAAGGGTGACAAATTATCGTGGCCAGAGCGAGGACAAAATTTAAATAAACTAATAGCCCAGCTCTCGCGCATTGTGTGCAGAATACAATCGTAATGTTGCCAGGAGTACCATCGTCAGTTCGCGTTAATTAAATGAAATTTTCAACGAGATGTACGACGGATGTACAAAACCGTCCAAACCTGTTTCATTGCGCACCATTTCACGATGTGTAAAAATATATATTTTTATCTGTTTTAAATTCTAACCAGTCAATTTGAAAAACTCGAAAATAACGGATCATAAATTTGCTATTTATTGTATTAATTAGGCATAAATACTTTGTGATAATTTCTTAATTGATCTAGATTTTCCTTTTATATCATGAATTATTGTTTATTTTTTAATAAAATAATATCAGGTCGAGAGAGTTTAATAATTCTATAAATAAGTCGTGTTATATTTTCGTTAAGATCGATCTTAAATCTCCAAACATGCACAGAAAAAACAGTATGGTTGACTCACACATAAATCTGATTGTGCTAACCTTTATGTGCTAAATATACACATAAATCTGGTTGTGCTAACCAGATTTATGTTGAGTCAACCATACTGTTTTTTCCGTGTGGAGATGCTATAGATATACGAAAGCAATTATAATTTATTTTATTAATTAAGATATAAACAAATTACATACATAACTACACAAGCAACATAAATATAGATAGGCAACGTCAGATGTAACTATAAGCCAGTATAAGCTGTCAAGCATCGGGCAACTCGTACAGCAATATACATTTTTTTGTAGTTTGTCTTTTTTAGCGCAAAGTTACATGAGAAACTTCCATGATAATGTTAAGCCCTTCGCGCTTGGTGCGTATATATACACTGTACATCGTCATCAGCATCATGCGAGAGTAAAAAGCGCGTTTTCCTTTTGAGAGCCGGGCTTCAGTCTTGATCTGCTAAAAGGTTGCGTTATGCGCGCGAAACGTGAGCAAAAGCCACCTCCGCATTTTCTCGCCACACGTTTGTTGGCGTGCCGTTTTGTAATAATAACGGCACAGTCGCTGCAACACGAAAGCAAGACGCGCTTTTCATTACGCTCGCTGCAGCGCGAGCCAAAAGCGCCTAATTACAGAGGTTAGAAACGACAGCAAAAAGAATTAAGCCACGAGAAATGTCACACGAAATTCCTCGACATTTTTCACGTGCAACAACTTTGGACGGATATTTATTATTCCTCGGAAGAGCATAAATATTTTAATACAATTTGACCGAGAAACACTTGTCAACCTTAATTTAAATAATAAATTTTTTAAATATAAGTTTGTAGACAAATATTTCTTTGTAGGTAATTGTAAAATCTTGAGATTTAAGTAGAAAATTAAAAGAAATTCACAAAATAAACTTTTTCACTGCGATATTAAGATTGTACTTTAGTTCGGAATAAATTCCAAAAATTTCTCTGAAATTTTAATTCTTTCTTTTAAAATTTAGTTTAAGATTTTACGAGGTTTTGTTTGCAAAATCACTATCGGATTTCAACTTCTTCGCGCGTACTCTCTTGATTGATGCCGTCTATGGCGGCGCGAGCGACCGATTATTTCCCATTAAGGCTCCGTAAATCGCGCGTGTACCGGCACCCTTGTTAAGCAGCCACTTTGCCTCGTTACATAGCCAGATAATGAGATTTCCTGTATATCTGCCATGAGCCCCAAAGGATACGAACCGATCCTAAGCTATACACTCTTATTCAAACACATGGTGCGACATACAAAATGTTGTATGGAAATCTGAAGCGGCCATTTAAAGCGTAATGGATCAATGTTCCCAAGCATGGAATAAAAAAAAACGCGTATCGAGCAATCATAAAGTTTAAAATTTAATGATTATAATAATTTTGCTGTAAAGAAAGCCAGAGACATTTTCGGGAAATAGCGATAAAATAGTGCTATTTTTAACTTAAAATAAATCTTATTTTCCTTCAGACATCGAACTCGTAATTTCGATTAAGTTTAATAATATCCCTTTTTTCAACAGAATAAGTTTTTGTAGGGAGTTTTTGTAGCGAGTTTACACATTTCAGTAACTTTATCGAGATCGGAGCGATTGAGACCGTAGGTAATGGCAGTGAATTATTAATGTAGTTTCAAGAGAGAGAGGGGAGAAGGCCACGGATAATTTTGCAGCGAGCCGAATGTGATTACGCGGTTCGTTACACGTAGGTATCTGGCATCAATGTTACTTAACGCGGTTCGCTGCACACGCTCAAAGTATTCATCGTAACGCTGAAAATCACATTACAGCCAGTTCTGTAATAATAATAATAATAAACGATGTATCATGTAAAACGCATGAAAAACATTTTAAAATTCAATCATAATTCGCATTTTGCATCCATCTTTCAATTATTGGTCGGCTAAACAATTCGGGCGACAGGGGATTATTACATTCGTGGACAATTCAACGATTAAATTTCGCCCCGGATAAATGAAGTCGGTTGAACATAACGAGAGAGTGATTCGATCCACTCTTTTATCTGGCCGCTTTGGAAGCGTGTATTTTCGTTTCACATCATTATTCAATTTCATTCGAAACGTTATCCTCTCAACCCATTGTGAAAAACGTTGGATAATTATCGAGGCGCTGAAAAATGCAACACGCAAAGCTCTTTTTAAAAGAATTAATTTTTAAACTTTACCTTTTCTATAAAATATAAATTATTTCTATATATAATGCTTCCTTTTAATTTGGAGAATATTATACGTTGAGAAAATGATTAATAATTGTACGTACTGCTCGAGCGAGAGGTATACCATATGAGACAATAAAACTGTAAGGCTGCATAAAATTAATGATCGTGTAACCAAATTAAGTATATTATTAATCTTTTTATAGCTTAATTATATAAAACAAGAATTTCGTTGATAAATCGTAGCAGTTAATTTCGGCCAATAATGAAAGAGTTATAATAAATTTAGTCGATATTAGGTAAATGGATGCATTAAAATTAAATTAATTATACATGTTGCCATCTTACAAATTCCATTTCATTGTATCGTTCTACTATAAATAAAATAAATTCATTTTAATAACGTTTCATTTATCCGTCATATTCGTCGTTAATAATATTTTAATAGCTTTTAACTTCACTTTACATTAAATACTGCAAGTCACGAATATGAAGAAAAAGAATTTGCTGAGAGATGAATTGAGCTAACAGCTCTTTCCCGTTTCCGTACAATTATTCGGGAACAATCCGTCTAAAATCGTTAGCGGTGCAACAGTACTGTTGACTGCGAATCCAGCTCAATTATCGCGGACGAGGGATCTTCCGTGAAATCTCTCGCGAAACTTCGCCCGAGGAAGTTCACGTCAACAGTGCATAGTGCAAAGAAAAGGCAGCGGTCTGTCGTTTGCTCACAGATTCGCACCCCCTATTAATAATTCGCGACAATACGCCAACGCAAACTCACGCGAGCGAGGCGTCGGCGAATAACGACGAGTCGGCCGATTATTAAGCCGGAAATCCAACACCCGCGATTAACGCTGAATTACGGGAACACAGTGCATTGCCTGTCGTCGCGATAATGCACGATGACGTCGCGCGGAATTTAAGCTGCGGAATCCGCGCGAGTCTCGGGATGCACGCCGAGTAACTTCGAAGGCGCGCCTTGCGAGAGATTCGCATGGAGCTGGAATTGGTACTTAACGCTTCGTCGAAAACGTAGAGCGCGCCGGATTTATTGCGAGAGATATAGCAAGTCGTCGGAAATTCGATATGCACGCCAAACGTTCCAAATGACTTAACTTGCCAATTCGAGTTGGTAGATTAATAACTGAAAATGATTTTCCGAAATGGCGGAAGTTTCAAATTTACGCGATATTTTCACAAATGTAGAATTATGAAATCCGTGAGCAGCAACTTAAAGTAAATTATCTAATTGTAAGTCCTATATAAAAAATAAGCATAAAAAAATATTTTTTTAATATTTAATATTTGTTTAAAGAGAATGTCTAGAATAAAAGATTTCAACTAATCCTCCTGATGCACAAGCAAATTCCATATATGTTTGATGTTCGAAGGTACAAATGTCAATCACATAATTCATTGAATTACCTCAAGAGGCGACTCGCTAACGCCAATACTAATGCCTACGAAGAAGACAAAGCGGATAGAATGGACAGATAGCACTTACCTGGTCGCGTTGATCGTGAAGATGGTCTCGATGGAGCGACGATCGAGCACGCCGCCGCTAAGCAGATACTGAACGGCGATCAGGGCGAGGACGACGCAGGCGAGCGCCTTGAGATGGGCACGATGCCACAGTGCCACGGCTGCGGCGGCCACAGGCATTGCATGCGCGAGACACCATAACTCCCTTCTAGCCGCCGTTAGAGGAGCACCGCCGTGCACCACGAGGCACTCCTCCCTGCTGGCCGCTTCCAGTTTCAGCTACAGCTGCAGCCCGCAGGCCAGGGACCGACCCTGCTGCAGTCCTTCTTCTTCTCCTCCCTCGATAGGCACGAAGGGAGAAAAGCCACCTGGGGCTCTTCACTTCCACTCACCAGGAGCATCACCCTCGCGGACCCTCGCGACCGTCCCCTGGGACGAAGGGTAATAATATCTGTGGACAACAGAAAATTTCTTGTTCTGAGGGATCTGTTCTATTAATTAATATCTAATTAATTTACTAACAACTAATATCGCTATCAATTTTCAACCTATATAAAACTTTATATAAATAAATTATAAAGTTGATCGTATAATTTAATTATACCGTTAATCACTTTATCTCTAATTGCGTATAGAATATATATTTAGCATTAAAATTTATTTCGATACTCTGGCTCATTGATTAATTATAGACATTTTGTAATTTATTAACATGCCATTGATTTGTTCTTTAATCGATTATTCCCAACTTTGATTTGTTGGAAAGAGAAAATATTTCCATGATATAAACGATATGAAATATGCGAGATATGTTTAAAATTTCTAAAAAGAAGTAACAGAACTTGCTAACAAAATATTCTTTGTTACGTACTTAGATTCATATTTAATTATATCATAATTAAAACGCGCAAGAAACATTTTATTACTCGAATTCTTTTCTACAAAAAAAGAGATTTTTTCAAATAAAAAATTGATGTACGTTCTTCTTTTTGTGAATAACGAAAAATAATTTGAGCGCGATATATGTAGGTATATAGAGATGCGAATTTTTCGCGAGATCTTTCGCTTGACCTCGCCTTCAAGTTCCTAGCTAATATCACGCGGGGCCATTAACACCGTAAACTGTAAAATTTATCGCAAGGCAACCTGGAAAAATGTAATAATACCGGCGCGGGCGGTATCGTATACCTTCCGAAAGTTACGACCCGTGCTCGACAAATAAAAAGTAAGTTCCTGAAGATATGGTAAATTAAAAACGCTGCATGCGAGAATACTAAAAACAAAAAAGAGTACGTGTTATAATTACAATGCCAATTTTTACCGAGATATTACTAATTTCGCAATAATTTCATTATATAACCTAACTGCCTAACTCCTTGGTAGGTATCGGTGAAATTGTGTCATAATCCAATTTTAAAAAACTTTATATATTTTTAATTTGCAAAAATAGCCCTTTATTAAGTAATGTAGAATTTACTAAATCTAACATAATATTTTAAAAAATTAAAAGAAAAGAAGAGAAAAATAGAAGCAGAAAATCGATTTTTTGACGAACAAGAAGTGCTTGTCATTTTTTAATAATTTATAAAATGGTGTTTCTTCAACGCAATAATAATATATCTGAGATGTTCGTTTATACAAACAGAGGCATCAGATAGTAATAACATTAGCAAGACGCGATACGTTGTCGGGGAAATCACTACATTATTGGAACTTCATTGAATCAAACTACACCAGTTACCTACTCTACACTACGCGAACCGAAACTAATCCGAGTTTATGTGCCGGGAAGCTTCTGAATAGTCGTGTTTAACGAGTTGGCAGACTTATCGACTTGTGATGGCAACCCACTCGATTGTTTCACAGCGCAATCTTTATTATAGTAACTCGCCTATTAAAAAGTGATTATCGGCCTTCATTAATATTTACTACGATCGCGATTTCAGATCCTGGATCGTACCGCGTGCACTCGATAGCCTAGTTTGATTAATCTGTTGATTAATTAATTGGTAAATTTGCCAGACTACATGAATAAACACGCATACGTTTCTGCGCGAATGCAGATTCAATCGTGCAATTCTCGTCAAAGCGGAATTCGTTACGATATAGCGAGAGCGAGATCAAGGAAGAAAACTACTGCAATTGCAAATTTGGAAAGTGGAACAAGAAAGAATAAAATTGACACGTGCGCTATATTGCGGTCAGTTAAAAGCAATTACAGAGTAAAAAGCTAACAATGTGTAAACTTCATTTCCATTTAACATTCTTTCTTCTCTTCCATTTCATATTCTGTAAAATCAGGAACAAATAAAAATTATAATAATGTAGTTATATATTATTTTTAATTATCTTCGTGTAATTATACTGCAAATAAAATATTTTTTAAACAAAGCACAATATAAGTGGATTGATAAAATATAAATATACTTTTTCTATATATTTACATACAATATGGTTTATTATAAAATTATAATTTGCAATATAAAATTAATAATTTTAATACAATTCATTGCTTATCATTATTAGCTGATCGGTACGGTTTATATTATCGTAGTGTATTTATATTACTTTCTCAGATACGTATTTCACTTATATAATGCATCCACGATTCGTTCTTTATCATAAAGCTCTCTTTTATTCCTTTCCTTGTATATTAACATACACAAAAAAACGAATATTCAGGTACTCCGTGCTAAGAAGAGGTCTGGAATATTGCTTCCGTCCTCTCCTTCTTGTCTTTCGCGTGCTTCGACGTTCAACAATGCTAAGGTAGGTCGTGCTCTCCGTCTATTCATACCATGCGCGCCTATGTTTAATATGCAGTCGTAATTCCGACCCCCTCCCCGTAATTCCCTCTTCCTCTCTCTCTATCTCTATCTCTCTTCTCCCCCTCCCTCTCTCGTTCTCTCTTGTTGTTACTAGCTACCCACGCGTTATCGTCCGGCTCCACTCTAGCGTACGATATAGCGCGCCCTGATTTCTCTTTGAAAACGAACGACGGGGGATATTACGGTGACACTGATATGAGGAAGGATAAGATACGATCTCATGCGATTAGAAAAAAATGCGACCGGTGGGATAACAAGGAGAATAATTACGTCATATTTTAATGTACAAAATCGATTCTGCCTGTTGACCAGCATTAATCAACGCCAATCAATATATTATATATACATATTATCTAGTGTTAGGTAATTTGTATTTGCTATATTAACAATGTGGGAAAAAAATAAAATGTAATTTCTTTAAAATGGCAACAGGAAAAAGATTTTTCCGTATGATATCACGTATCTTTCATCTAACTCTAATCAAATTTAATTTCAATAGAATCTTTATTTTAAATATATTATTATTTTGAATATATCTATTATAAATCTATAGATATTCAATCAAATACAATTATTATTATTATTAAAATATTTAACGGTTTTTTAACATCATGTCACGAAAATATTTAGTTTTGAAATTTTTTCCACGTCGCAAGAAGATCATGACATCCAATTCAATATTGGTAAAAGCATTAAAATCATTTCATACTGAACCGGTTTCTAATAAATTGGCATGATATCGATGATGGCTGAGATTAAAAATCTCGATCGACCCATCCCATTTGATAACAATGCTTTTCTGCTCGCCACAGTGGCGATAACCTTTTCCAGAGGGTGGGCGTGAAATGCGACACGGTGCTCCATCACCCGGAATGGAAAACATCATTCGAAGACGAAAAACCGCGGCTTTTCCACTTCCCGAGCTATCGGATTTTCTCGCACGGCAGTCATCAGGATTTCCGTATTTCTCGCGACTAAGTTGACGCGCAAAGAAAGTCCCTCGTGTCCCATTTCTATCTTTCTTTCTCGCGAGAAGAATTCATGCTGCGCGTGACAAAATAGCAATCAACAATTTCGATATATATTAAAATTATTGATATATTAAAATTATTGAACTATTTCATGATTTTGCTTTTTTTTTTTTGTAGATCCAATGTCCCACGATGCGGTACCCAGGAGCTAGCCTACAACCCGCATAGAACATGAGTAGTAGTTAAATAAACTTAAAAATAAATCTTGGAAGAGCGTTTTACTCCGGAATGAAAAATTTGGGAAAAACTTCCAAAAAAAACCCATGTCAATGATTTTGCTTCGCCGGAGGCCCCTGCTTATATTCGCTCCCAACTAAAATTTACTTACGGAGTTAGTCTTACCGTTATGCGCAGCCTAGTGGCGTAGTTGCAAACTAGCACGGAGAGATGCGCTAATAAATAAGATTTAAATAAAAAGTCCTTATCATGGTACAATAAAATATATCAAGAAAATATATTTCTGACGTTGCAGTTTCGGATAATTTCACTACCACAATTCTATGATTCTCTTTCGTTCTTCTAATCTTACAATTAGAGATATCCGCGGAGAAGCTCTATTTAAATTAAATTTCACGGAATTTCAAAAATACATTACCGCTTCTGACTAATTGTAACCATCGAAATATCTGACTGCTTAGACCAGCCAGCAACCGGCGACTTTATTACCTTCCGAGATGCATAAAAAAATGGCGTGTGAGCGCGACTACTTTTGTATAGGTACACCCGGCCTGCGTCGTATTTTATTTACGGCCGTATGAAAATTCAAAGATCGACGATATGCACAGCTGAATTCTGCAAGAATACAAAAATACACTAAGCGTGAGCGAACGTAAAAGATAGATCGTAAATTTTATGTAGCTACATACTTGGGATTTATCACCACGCCGGACCGTCATTGGTCACCGCGAGATAGTACTGAAGCATCGGGACTCCGTATCTGATATTACATAGTCTCACGAGCATTATATAATCTATATATATTCTCTATTTTTATTCGTCTCTTCAGCTTCAATATTGGACAGACAAACGGTGAAGGAAGTGTGAAACGCACTGTGTATATAGGATCATCCGTTTGCCGCGTCGACCCGTTTCGATAAAATACGCATTTTCTGTCGTCGCGGTATTTCATTTCCTTCATAAAACGCGCGTTCGTCGTAAGCGATCCTCTCTCTATCGGCGGGGAAAAACCTCTCGACGACGTCGCCAATCCGTTTCACCGCAAAATGCGCGACCGCGGGAAGAGAAAGAGAGAAACAGATACAAATAATAGCCCTCTCCTGCCGCGCATTTATCTCTGTCACTCGGTGACAAAACAAGTAAGCTCCGAGAATGGTCATGATGACGAGTCATTCGCCCCATGCCGGAAGATATTACCGCGCTTCCCCATTATATCTCGTGGCGTTATGGGGGTATTATAGATACGCTCTCTCGACGACATTTATAACTCGTTACAACTTCCCCGAAATTACGTCCTGACCCTAGTGCCTCCCGCCCCTATCGACTTGACGGGACCCTCTCTCATAACGCTCCTTTCTTTCTGTTTCGTTTCGAGTCACGTCACGACGCATCCCGTCGGGTCATGTCAGGTAGCAGTCAGAGAATATCGTCCCAAAGGTAACCGCATATCTGATGTAAATTTCCTGGGTTATGCTGCGTCAGTTTTTGCCGGAGATAACGCGTGATAATTAAGAAAGATGCGAATTTCGAAACTGCTTAATATATTCTGCTAATAAAAATGGTATGCATAATTTTTTCAGGAGATAATGTACGTAATTAAAGGAGACGCGAGTTGAAACTCTGGTTCTCTCTCCGCATGAGCAATTTTAAAGACATTATAATGCTTTATACATATTTAAAAGAATTTAAGGATACGCTACTGTATTAAGTTTAGAGAGAGAGAGAGAAAAAGAGATAATTAATTTCATTTTAACCCTACGTCTCTTCTATATCGCGTAACATATGCACGATATAAATTACCTAAAGTGTACGAGTTTCATCGATAATTTATTATCGCCATTCTATCTAACTGCGGAATTTTCGAAGATATAGAGATAAAAATCGACCGCGTCACAACACAAGCAATTACATAATCCTGGATTAATGCCTCGCGACGATATCACTAGTATCGAAACCGATCGAAACCAGTTGGTATAAAAAATTGAAGAGACCATGATCAACATCACGACACGCGCGATCATCGCGTGTGACGTGAGCGCGATGTAGCCCGATAAAACATGCGAGTAACACGATAAATGGAGCGCCCGTTGTCATTTTTATTAGACCGAAACCATCTTCCGCGCGTATTCTCTACTGTTGCGTTTGACGCTCTTTCTATCTTTGTTTTCTCGTATAGTCGTATACGGTCGTTTCTTTACTCAATTAAAAACGCGACCGTTTACGCACTTCCGCGCAATGAAGTCCCCGCGTGACACCGTTACGAAGAACGCGCGGCTCCGCGCGCCCGCGCCGTTGGTAATTGCATTCTGCGCGAATGCTCCAGAGTTGCATTGTCGCAAATATTGTCAACGGGAAATGGCGGAACGGGAGGTCGTTTAAACACGACAGCTGGATTCGTTCGTGACGAAACGATCGGCCGCGAATTAGCACGCGCGCGCGCGTGTAATCGCCGCTTTGCATTCCGCGCGCGATTCGCGGCCCCTATTTGCATGCAAACGCGAAGAGCGGTAAAACTGGCGTGACGACGCGTGACGGCGTCCTGCGCGGGATAACATCCCGTGGGATGCACGCCGCAGGATCAGCCGCGATATTTCAATCCCTTCGACCGTAAAGTTCGTCGCGCGGAAATTTACGTGGAGAGCGCGAGCATAATTTTTCACTAAAGATAGGTAGAGCATTATTTGTCAGCATACGGTCACGGCGCTTTTCAGACAATCCATATATCCCATTTTTATATTTCCGTGACATTATATGTACTATTCGTCTGTTCGTCACACGCGGATAAATTTAAGTAGCGACAAAGTTACGACAAACGTTTATTTAAAATAACAGATAAACTTTCGGTTCATATATAAAAAATATTTTCTAAACTCAATTTAAATACTTCTTTTGCCTAAAAAAAATTAATACTATAAATAGATTCAAAGTTTCGTGAATAAAAAACGGCGAATAGCTTTTGGAGATGCTCTATATATTTCATTCTCTCCTAATGATTCGTGCCGACAATCTTTCTTTATTCCTATTTCTCTTCATTTCGCATATAAAGTAAAGACAAATAATAATTCGTCACTTTTCGTCAATTAAACTGAGCCTACGTACGGTACAAAAGTACTTCGATGGAATGAGCAAATATCTAGCAAAAAATACTCAATACACATTTGCGCATCAATACATTGGAATAGGTTATTAAGGATTACTTTTTCGTAGACGTAACTCCGAGTCAACTGTCGAATTATCTCACACTGTGAATGCATATATCGACCCGCGCCATCATTGCATGAATCACGTCGCGTGGGCGGTATATTTAAAGAGGACATCATGCTCCTGCGGGAGAGTCCAGGTTCGAGGTATTATCGTATTCACTCCTCGTGTTGCATCATGTGCGCAGGTACATGCATACATACACACACTACACACACTGCGAAAGATGTTACGAAGCAATGAGAAAGGATACAAAAAAAAGAGAGAGAGGAAGGGAGAAGAGAGAAAGAAATAGAGAGAAAGAGACAGATATATAGATAGTCATAGAATAAGAAACATAAATCATCAATATGATAGAATTTACATTACAAATCCCACAAAAAACATAAAACCTTGCGTTCATAAAAGAATTATGTTATAGACAATTAATCAGACAGATCAATAATAATAATTTTTTGATTATATAAACGTTTGAACACATCGATAATGGTTAATCAATGATTGATATCGCGGAAGCAGGGATGTATAATGAGACAGGGAGAAACACGAGAGAGAGACTGCTCAAGGCAAGGCTCCGTTTGTGTCCGGAGATATCCATTCTAACAGGTTCAAACCCGGAGGGAGGATAAAGCAACCCTTGGCATTGTAGGTACATACACGCGGTTGCTTGTTCCTACATCCTGGATTCTCGGTTCTGTTGAAGCCGAGTGTGGCTGCACTCCGACATGCATCGCACGTCGTCGCAATGCAGCAGCCAGAGTTGCGCCAGAACGATACGTGTGTGCCCGATTTTGCTGACAGAAATAGAGAGAAAAAGAGAAAGCAGGATAACATGCGTGGACGTTTGCCAGCATTCGCCAAGGATGGCGGCGGTCAAGGTCCACAATATCGTCAAAGCTGTTCGCTTCAATTCTTTTTCCGTCCCAAAGAGCAAAATTTGAAATTTGATTGGAAAAATTATTCTCGCTTAAATTTCGATACCTATGCGTCGAGCGATATTCAGCAAATAAATTTTATTGTGACCGCGAATACATTTGATTTTGATAAGTTGTCAAAAAACAATCCGATAAACGTTCATCTAAACATTCTTTTCTAAAAATACGAGAAAGCTTTAAATTTACGATTCGAAAATATAAAAAAGAATTCCTAGTTAATTAATTAACAATAATCATGATAATAAATAAATTCAACTTTGATATGCAATATATATTTGACATATATAAACATATGTGTTATATAAACATCCACAATAAATCCAATCATTTTTTGTAATAATTGTTTCAGTAATTATTATGTTAAATAGATAATAATTTAAAAAAGGAATTTACATCATTATAATCAAATTACGTGCAGTTATATCATCATACTGCGAGATAACGATAGGAAGTTGAGGAAAATAAATAACCGTTATTTTGTAATGAGTGGACAGAATGAAATGACTTAAATGCCATACTGTAGAAGAAATACATATCCTTCTTGCACTGTGTGTTAATAAAAATGAAAGGTTTCTTCTGCAGAGCAGTGCTTAACTCATTTCGTTCTGTCCACTCATTATAAAATAACATATGTTTAGTTTCAGCAACTTCCCGATTGTCATCCTGAATATTAGATTATATTATTGTTCAAATATAGAATCAAGTGCAATATAATTCGTCGTACCACTCTAAGAAATTCCTCGGGAAACAAAGGAGTTAAAAAGGAGAGCGCAGCAAAATTCGCGTGCGCATTATTCTTAAGTACACCGCGCGCACGGTAAGTAGGTACTGCCAGTAAAATATAACGCCATGCTGGTAATTTAGCGACTTATCAGCGACTATAAAGAGGACTTCCTACCATTATCCCGGTAGCTTAGTTATAGTTTCGTTACGTCAATTGCCCCTGCAGTGTAACTTCTGGTAGTCCTTCCTGCCGTTCGCCAGCGCGGCGCGGCGCGGCGTTTCGCCGGAGGATGCAGTAATTGCGTTATCGTCGTCATTACGTTACATCGCCGCCTTGATAGCGCGCGATTTGATTATCGCAGTTACAAGTTAATCGAGCAATCGCGAGTCACCCTAACGATCCTGCCTCGTTAACGATGTTTACAGCTACAAAGGAGCCTTTGGAGCTGTAAGCCCTAAGGATACTAGCAAGTAGTAACAGCAAAGGAAATGGAGATGTTCGAAAAGATACGATCAATATAAACTGAAGAGAGAATATTTAGAGGTAATTTGATGTTTGAGTTTCGCAAACGTATTTAGATTCAAATATAACGCTAAATTATAAATTTTGTTACAACTAGAATAAAATATTTATTCGAGACGCGCAGAATGTACAGAAATTAAACTGGACTAAATTATAAGTTTAAAATCTTGTTTGTGAAAGTAATATATATACGTCTAATTTGGAAAATAATCCCCGAGATCGATATCGTAATTTATAATCGTATCTGGTTTATATCCGCACCCTCGTAGAAATTCTTAATGCTTCAGAAACCGAACTTGCATTCCAAAATAAGCGTCTCATACATCATTCTGCCGTGCTGTAGAACGCGATTTTATTCCCGTAGCACTCCTCGAGAAATGCGATATAGTTGTAAAATCGATGACGAGACGCGCAGTATACCATTATATACCATAATCGATTAAAATCGAGAACACATGTCACTGAAAGGTAAGTCGGGAAATCTAAACATTTAGGGCCAGTTTTTCAATAGTCGCTTTACTTTAATCTCAGCTTAACTCACTCTTCGTCTCTTTCTAACCATTCCTTTTAAAAAAAAGACGAGAGTGAGTTTAACTAAACTTCAGTTTAAATAATTATTGAAAAACTGGCCGTTACATATAAAAACTTAAAAAAGTCTTCAGCGCATAAAACAGTTTCAAGATTTTATAAAGACTATTACTATTGTATTACGAAAATACGAGGATTGATTATCTAATATAGCATACTATCTAATATCTCAAAAGTACACGAATTAGAAATACTTTGCGCAAAAATCAATATCGTAACTGTAAAAAGATTAAGAAAATTTTATTATTACTTCTCCATTGCTATCATACGCTATTATTGATTAAGTAATGCTTCGCTGAGTAGCTAATACTTGGTGACATTATCGTTAAAAACTCATTGACTCTAATCTCTCCTATAAAAATTTACCTAATAAGGAATACCGAATATCTTTTGTACATAAAGTCTCGCAATGGAATTTATAATTTACTCTGATAAACTTTTTAGAAGCATTTTTTAATCTCTCAATTTTTAGTCTCGTTTCACAAAAGATAAAGAAGAAAAACCTTAAAAGAATGCGCATTTATCCATTCTAAAGTATCCATTAGTTGATTATTCGCTAAATCGCAAAGATTACTTTCAATCCGCTCGTGACGTAATGTCACGCCCTAGTTATTTTCTGCTTAGAAGCCACTGCAAATCGACAGTTGCTGTGCCAATTAGCGTTTCTGTCGAAATGTTACATTCGCTGCGCATATACTTACTCATTCGCGCTTGCATAATTTTGAAACCTGCACAAGTGGAATCTTACCTCATAGAGGATATTTCGTGGAGAATAACTCAAAATTCCATGAAAAAGGAACACGCAAACGGCATGTAACGTAAGCGAATATAATCAAATTTTGTGCGTGAAATCCTTCGAAAAATTAATTAATCTTTCATGACAATTTTTATCACATGCAATACATCGCGTTATTCATAATTGTGTCGTTACACATAATTAACGTGATAATTGACAACAAATTACATATAATGCAATATGTTATAATAGCAAGGCTTACGTAAGATTTTTTAATTTACCAAGAACGCACCACGAAAATTTTACGTTTCAAAAAGATGCGCGAAGTAAGAACAATGTAACTCGATCTAATTGTTATTGCGCTGGAATTGCGTGCGATAAGTGTAATCCTATCGGGAATAGAGAAGGGGTTATGGAAAGTACGCCATCAGACAGATAGCAGCAAGGGCAGCAAGGTGTGGCCGCTCTTACGTAAGCAACCTTTTAATCTCTTTATAAATTCCTTCCGCCTCTCCAGGGAAGACCAAACATAAACTTGATGTCGCTTTAGCGTTAATGGGACGCAGATAATCCAATATCTTCAACCATTTTTGCTAACAAAAATATACATTGCTATTTTAGGCCGCAATGTTCCTTTTAATGCATAATGAGTGGAAAATCTAGTTCTCTAAGATCTATTTAAAATTAAATCAATTAAACTAAAAGCAAGATTTGAATACACTCGTGTGAAAATTAATGTTCTTCAACTAATGAGCAAAAAAAATGTAATAGTTCGTATGTATAAAAGTTTTAAAGAAAATCGATTTTACTGTCTAAGGACGATCTTATATTTATATTTGTTATTACAGTATATTCTTGCATGAAAACATCAGTTACTTATATGATGAAGTTATCATAGAAATAGTCCATCGACAAATAACTACTTTAATTCGCATCATTTCTTCGATCATAATATAAAATAATGATCGAGTAGGTGGAACGACCGAAATTTACGAAATTCAAGCCGAGTGTTAACGCTTTCTGGGCGCGCAGTGGGCAAAATATAATTCAATAAATCAATAAACGGCGAGCAAGATCTAATAAAAGGAACGCAACGCCAACGAATCACAGGCAGGTTCTGATTAAAACGCGAACCAATTCGAAATATCTCGGCCGCCATTAATGAGTCAATCAATTTCTGTCATTGCGTTTGCTTTGGCGGTGCGAGTCTGAATACGTGCAATATCAATGGAACACGTTTCAGCACAATACCAATGAAAAACACATTCCTGCGATAGCTATAGCAACGAAATTTCACGCCTATTCACTGGCGACTGGTGTGGAAAAACGTAAGCATGTGGAAAATATCACGAAATATCTGTTATCGGAAAGTATGTTCGAGACTAAATTTTTTTCAAGTTAATAAATGTTTTGAATAATTTGTGTGTATAAATATCTATAGATATGTAACTATTATACAGTAATAAATTAAGTTAGTAGACAAGTTAATTTAAAAAAAATGATGAACACAGCGGATGTATAACTTTACGTTATTAACCCTGCGCGGACACCGTGTTTTTGAAGCACTCAAGTCTAAAGGGTTTTTGAAAGCGTTTCTGTGTTACAAAAAAATCTATAAAAATTCATGTGCTATCTTTAAGGTTTCAAAAAGTGATTTCTATACTTACATAGGCCGCAACTGTTGCAATTTTTAAATGTTGAATTGAAATGAAAAAATCGACTGTGCCTTAAAAGACCCACGCTGTCCGCGCAGGGTTAAATATCTCAGAATGATAAACCAATAACTCGATTTATTTATAACTAGCTAAGTAAAGGATTTCATCTTGCAATGATTTATGTTACTTTTATCGAGCATCTCGGGTACCTACACAAATTTCCATCTGAGTGGGATCACTATTCGCAGGAAGCGCTGTTCAGAAGACATACCGGCGATCTATCCTCTTATGGAAATGCGCGCACCGTCTTTTTTCGTGCGCTTTTAATACCGAGAGGAATTTTTACGGGCATTCACATGGAAATTTGCAACGTGATCTTTTTTTCTAGTCTCTTGCGCCACGTCGCAGCCTCCATCGAGCGCTCGAGCGCAATTTTCGCAAAACTGCCACTCCGCCGTACGCGACAGCTCTTTCTCGCTCCAAGCGTTGATTTATTTGACAAAGAAAAAATACTTTAGCGCGTTTTATACGTCGTTTCCATAAAGCGAACGTTAAAAAATTACGGCGAGCTACCGCCGTCATGTTATACTTTCCGCTTAACGATAAATTGGTCTCGATCTCTCCTTAGGAAGTTTGATGAGAAATTTAATTAAAATTAAGGAGTTTGTAATTTTAATATAAATTGACTTTCAAAGATACTGTAAATTTCCCGTACTTACAACACTATTAACGTGGCTTCTTTTACTTGTTCTATCATAATAACATTATTTTACAAACTAACGTTTCTCTCCAGAAGAAAATTTTCAGAAATATTCCAAGTATTTTACAAGAAAAAAATCACAGAAATCTTTTTCTTGAAAAACTTTAATGTAACAAAATTCATATTTCGTTATTTATTTTCAATGTTTTTCGTTTCTTCTTTTATTATTATTTCGCCTGAAAGATGCTTATGTTTGTCAAAGTTTCTATTTTAATCACTAAGATGTTCAATGTTAAAAATTCGCAAAACAATATATAATGACACCGGAAAATCCGAAGTTATTTTTCTTTTCATTATTATTCCGCGCGTAAACTCATTCCTATATAAAAAAGAGGCGACATTCAGGAGCTTTCCCCGACAGACATGCCAACCCCTTTGGGAATGGTTAAAAAAGGCATTAGACGAGCAAGAAAAACGTTCTAGGTGTCTCGTAAAACTGTAAAGCGCTCGCAACACGTGTCCCGTCGACGAAGCTGACGTTGTGCAAAAACAATGAAAAAAGAAGACGCGTGATATTCAAACGAACGAACGAATGAGAAAAAGAGCGATCGAACGAGCATCAGCGGGATGCGTGTCCACTCTACCGGGTGGACGATGCGCGTGATTTATATATCCGAGATTGGGGGAACAACGTTTGCCGATAATCCCAAAGCCCCGATATCTCTGTCGGATCGCGCGAATTCGGCTTTCGGTATTTGACGGTCCGGTACCATCGCGTTCAACCGATGAGGCTCATGCTCGTTTGATATATTAGAGCACACCGTCCGTTTTATATACCGCGATGCTGTTTTGCCTTGTAGTTCTGTGCACGAACTATTGATTCGAATGGCGATCGTCCGACTGGCTTCTGGCTTTCCACCATTGATCTTCTGTTCCCCAAAATTATAATTTTACAGAATTGCACGCGAGATCAATCGAGATGAGAGATGCAAGTCGCGAAACTCAAATGCGCGTTACGAAAGTTACGATTATATATTGAAAATGGTATTTTTGTAAAACTTGGATTTACATGATACATTTCTTAAAAACTTAAAATATATTTGCGCATTTTTAAATATTTTTTTCTCTCAAAGGTTCTTTTATTATATAAACACAATTCTATAAAATTTTATATAATTTATATATAGGATACATATTGTTATATGTATTAATTATAACTTAATAAATTGAAATTTTTGAAATGTTTCATCAAATACGTTTCCATCAAATTTATTTTTTATGCAATGATATACATAAATTGTCGTAAAATTTCAAAAAAGAAGAGAAATATTTCAAAGTAAAGAAGCAAGGTATGTTAGAATGTAAAAAAAAGAATAATACGTAAACAAGGTAAAAATAAGGTAAAGAAAAAGAGGAAGATAAGAGCAAAGAAGAGAAGTGATAAGGAAAATGGAAAGATGGCGGGACGAGGGAATCGATCGCTATCGTCATAGCGACCATAGCATCAACTAGTTATTCTAACAGGCATCCTCTTTCTCTCTGATTTTTCATGATTTTTCTGTCTTTCCCTTCCTCATTCCTCTAAACTTCATATGGAATGTCGCATGGTTCCCAGTGCGACAATAGTCGCAGCGAATGCTGAGTCCCATGTGCTTCCTTGAAAAATGCTTCGATTCCTCAATTACATACATTTCTCTGTGCTCATATACGAGTTCAACATTACAATAAAATTGGCGCAAGGATACGAGAAAGAAAGAAAAAGAAAAAGAGAAGTTGCGGTCGCGGAGATCCGAGCTGTACGCGGGTGCTACTATGGTTTGTCTCGCTTAAAAAGCAAAGATTTCTCGCGAGGAAGAAACCTTGACATGGCGTGCAATGAGTCAGAGCAAATCGCGGACAAATCGCGTGCACTCGAGACACGAAACTGATTAACGTGCGCAATAGTATGTAAAGCTTGGCCTGACGATATCTTGCTTAAACATTATTTTCTTCCATTGAAGTTATTACTTCTAAGCGGAATTGCAACTCTGCAAACAGTCGCGTGATTTGTATTTTCCTAATGTGCCTCTGGATATTCTCTCTTTCACGTTAAAGATGAAACTTTAGGTATAACAAAGATATGCTGAAAAACGTTTCTTAAGATATAGAGGAAAGTCCCCTATTATGAGATAGGTTCCTAATATGAGATAACGGGGTTTCTTTTAAACTAATAGGAGGAAATGTAAATGTAAATGGAGGAAAATTATGTACAATATCGTGTAAATCACAAAGAAACTAAAAATATCTCACGTGACATTATTCCTCGATAATAATCTATAGATTGAGAGATTTTATTCGCGTAATCAACTAATTCAAAATCGAGTTCGAACAAAGAATTTCCTTCGTATATACATTTAATTCCGCGTTCATGTTTTATATTCATGTTTTATATTCATGTTTTATATTCGATTTCTGCAATATTATTCAAACAATCATAATTATAAAGTGCACGGTCGAATTAACCCGTTGTTGCAGCAAAGAGTGGTCTGGTTTTATAAAAAGCTTATTGCTGCACAGTACCAATATTTATAGAATTCTTTTGTACGCCCTGTATATATAATTCTGCTAAATGACACGCCACTCAGGCGGGAATCGGAGATCAGAGTAAAACGCACGTCGAAACGCGGTATATCGGCCGGAAGCAATTTTTATTGTTGCCTTAAATAGCATGCAGCGGAGAGAGCTTTATGCGAGATATTTCGCGAGATTTGCATCAAACTTGAGAAACGCATTTGTCGGTCAATTCGCCTGACAGCTTCTTTCTCGGTGAATCTTTTGATGCTACTCTATTTTTCGCGACGCGTAAATTTTTAACATGAAATAATTCACAAGGGACATTATTCAAATTTCTTCTTCTTTTACTAATATTCAATATTTTGTTTCTCCTTGAGATTATTTATTAAGTATCGAAATTAGAGAAACACATGTACTCGCACATGTATTTTGCTTTTTATGTCCAATTTCAAAAATTAGGGGGGATTTTAGCCATAAAACATTCCTTGTAAGTTTTATGACTAATAAGATCTTTGTTATCTTTGTAATATCTCTATAAATATCTATTGTATATAAAAACATGTTTCAGATAAAGTTTATTTTTTATTATAGAATTAAATAGCAGCAGTATAAAATTTTTATTCCTTATTTTATTACGCTAGTCCTTTATTAAACTAAAAATTTGAAGTTTTCTATAAACTGTTTTCTTATAAACTGTAATCAGTTTACCTGATTTTTCTTTAACATATCAGACTTTCTTCGTTTTTCTTTTTTCGATAAACGTTATATCAGCAATCTATTTTTGGTGTGAACGGAAATACCTTATAGCTCGACAGTTACAGACGAGAAAGGTGAACAGTGAGGCCAATACTCACTTGGTCGTCTATAGCCGTTAACTTTTGCGGGTTTTCTCGGTGATGGAACCAAAGTTGGTGTCGAAGTAATTTACGTGGTCTTAGTCACGGTGAACATGTCCTCTCCACGGCGAAACTCACTCTGCTGGTGGTTGGACGGTTTGCGGGGGTGACTGATTCGAACGAAATGACACAGTGCTTTCTGACAGGTTCTGTGAGAACCGCCGCCACCTCTCGTGAACAAATAGACTTCGTTCGTCCCTTTGTCTCCGTGTCATGCGACACGTAACATCAACCTGGTTTCTTGCCGCTACTGCCATGCAGAGAATCGAACAGAGAAAGAGAGAAAGAGAAGAATAAGAAAGAGAATGTAGAGGGAAGGAATGACAAATAGCTAGACGGAAAGTTATTACGTCTTGGAATTGAATCCTTTACAGACCTTTAGAAGTTACATCAAAAGTAACTCATAAATTGATATAGTGCTGTATACATGTTAAACATCGTGAATAATTTATAAAGAAAAATAAAATTAATTAATATATTTAGAAAGACATTTGTATAAATTTGAAAAGTAAAATATTTTTAAATAAGAAAAGTTCGTTGAAAAGATTCACGAATATCTAATTGTAAGCAAGAAGCAAGTTTATGTTTAAATGTCTCTAGCTGATGAGATAACGTCATACGGATAATGTCATACGGAAGTAGATTGCAAGATAATCAGAGACTCTATAAAATGTTTTTGTTCGATAAAGAAGTATAATTAATGTCCCAGTATCCGCATGTCTTCTTGTAAAAAAAAATATAATTGCCAATTCGACAAGCTTAAAGCTGAGAAGCTATAAAGAAGAACGTACTTTACGTACTAAAGTTTGAAATACTTGCAACTCAAGGAACCTTACGTAACACGTGATTTTTTCCTCGTGTTAGAAATAGCATTCGATAATTTATCTTATTATACACGTAACCATTTTCTACACAGCTACACAGCCAATAGCATCAAGCACTTATGTATGCTGCTCTTCGAAACTGACTCACATTGTTATCATTCGAATACCTGAGAGCTCTTCCTTGAGCATCACAAAGAGTCATCCAAACCGGTTGTCACGTCTTAAGTATTCCTTTCTGTTAACTCATACACGCGCGCCGAGCGATTATCTCCTCGAGACAACATTCGAGATGGCATTGGGGAAGACAAGGAGGTAAACTATCTTGTTTCGGTATACAGAGAACGGCTAATAGCATGCCCGAGTGTCGCACGCGGCGCAGCAAGCCTATCTAGCCCTGTGGAAGTTGCCAAGTGTTTCCGCATTGGTGGCGAAGTAATCGTGAAGTTCGAGCTATGTTGCAGCTTGCAGCTGTAGAGTAAAGCTGCCGGAACTTTCCATAACGTTTCGTCGACTATAGTGTCTCGCCAAACGCTTCCACAGTGCTCCCGACCGCTGTCAATATACGTGTACGCTAATGGGCGATGGTTTGCTCGCGTTCTGACTTGCAAGTCTCGAGTTTCGTGCTATTGTTAAACGTAAATGTATCGTCTCGCAGCACGAGAACCGAGTCGCGTCACATTCTAGCCTAACGCGGACTAATTCAGATCTAGCTTAGATTCGAACACATTACTAAAATGCCTATATAGTCATTACATTCCTTCGCCTTTTTAAGAAACCAAAAAATTAATCTCTTGAAGAAATTATAATCTGTACTCAGAAATAAGAAAGTCTTTAGTCCGCTACCTAGCCTTGCTTATTCCATAAGGAGCCTATACTTCGAATTTTAAGAAAATCTTTTTTTAATTTAAAAAATTTAAAGAAAAATTTAATTACAATTTAAATTTCAATGAATCAATGTACCTCAATTATAAGAGGTGGGTAATAAAAAAAACTGAAACTTTTAATTCTTATTGTACCAAGAGATATGTATATGCGTATATATTTTTAAGCGTAATGTTCCAAACACATTTCCCGATGAATTTCTGATCTCATTATTACAGTAACGTGATAATCGGGATCGTGGCTCTCTCGCAGCAAAATGACAATGTCAGTCAGGCATCGAAGCTGTCCTTCTGATTGTGTGTATAACGGTGTGTGTAACATCTGTGTAGCACACGCGGTCACGATTGATCCTCATATGCATCGGGATATTCAATCGAAATGTCCGACGCGACGCAGCATCGAGATCTGTTCATTAACGAGATCGGTCTACCGCATAATTGAAGAGTTCGTTAAGTGAGCAACGCGCTGGCGGACGCGAGAACAATGGCCGTGATTTTCCTCGTAAATCGATTTTCCTGGATTGCCCCTCTATATTGGTGCGCTCGCCCACCAGGGATAATAATCGATCCAATCGATCTCGAGAGGCACACACAATAGGAACATAAAACATGGCCGGCTGCCAGCAGAGCGACTCCTTATTTCTCTCGTTCTCCGTTAGTCCTTTTCATTTCCCCAGCAAATGTAGGTACGCGTGTATGATCATCTTTCTCTCGTTGCTGCTACCGAACAAAAGTAACTAATGGCTACCGACGAATCCGGTTGCAATTAAAATAACTCGCGCACCAAGTATACAAGGAGAGAAGGATTATGCTGAAGCTTTCCTCCTCCGCTACATGTTTTCTACATGTTGCATTTATGAATGCAACATAAATGTCTTATATGAATCATCATATGTTGTGTGTTACATACATTAAGTATGTAACACACACATATGTAATACATGAAAAATTTTAATACGCGATTGTAGAGATCTATGCGGAAAAACTCAACAAGTATTTTATTTAAATAAAAATTAGATACGAATTATGAAAAAAATAATTCTGGTTATTTGAAATTACTAGTTGTAATTTTGTAAAATAAGTTTAACTTTTAATTAAATAAGATAATTATTTAATAAATTTATTGTATTCATATACAGATTTTGCGCGAACGTATGTATAATGAACGAAGTGGCAATAATCTATTACGGGAAACAGACTCGCTTTATTTCATGCCCGAAATATATTTGGCGCAGAAGCGCGTTTCCGCCAGCGTTTCTCCTGACAAGAAAGCACGTTGCAAAGCAATGATCCGACGTCGAGATATATTCGAGCGCGAATCGACCGTTCATTCACGAATCCCGCTGGCGCGGCGCGTCGAATGAATGAATGAAAGTACCGAGTTACCGGCTGTTAGAAGGCATTCCATTCAGAGGTTCGCAAGACGGCGATCGGGTGTTGGCAAGTCGAAATAAAACGGGCTACGAGAGGAACAACGGCGCAAGCGAATTCACGAGGGAACATTCATTTACGTCATTATGAATAGGCGAACTGTACGTTTTCTAAAAGAACATGGAAGTCTGGAACATTCTCTAAAGTGGAGTACGTAATTCTCTGGTATTCAGAGGGGAGGAAAAGAGACGTGTGAAAAATTTAAGCATCAAGAATTGTGTAAAAGTTAGACCATTAATGTTAAAATATCTTACATATACAATAATTACAACATTTAATTGAAATATGACGATTATAACAGTTTCAAATAATAACTTTTAAAGAACAACACAATGTACCTATACATCAATATTTATAAATTACATTTATATTATTATTATTTATAATTAACTTATTAAATTATATAAATAATTATTATTTATAATTATATTATAATAATAATTACATAAATGTAACTATTATTTTATAAATATGATAACATTAATGAAAATAATTGATATAATGTTATAATACAGATTATATTGTGACTTTATTGATACCTACATGATTTTAAATTCAAATTTAAAGAAAATCCGATTTGATCTTACATGAAAATTGAATATTCCATAGCAAGAAACCCTACACTTGAAATGCTGCACCTTCCTGATATATCGGAATTGGAATTTCGATACGGTCGGAAACTATCGCAGCTCAACGCGAGAAAATGTAGCCGCGGTAAAGTGCATCGCGCGAAAAGAGCCCCGCGTCTCTTCTGAAGAATAAAGCACAACGAAATGTGATTCGTGAGAAGCACTTCCAAGACTATAACCGTTCGATGGTCATAATGTACCGTCGGTGAAAGATTTGAGATGCTCTGACGGCTCTCCACGATCGTTGAAATTTAATATATCAAAAATATCTCGAGAGCACCAACTTCAAATTTCATGCTCGCGAATCCGATTGTTACTTTCCTACATTTTCATGATTCAGGAAGCTAACCGCGAGAGAAGTCTTTCTGAAATGTCGAGCAGCTATAATATATGATAAAATCACCTATTTCTCGAGTGCACCAGATATCTTCGACATAAAATCAATATATTATAGTTCTGTCATTTTTTCTTGTAATTAAAATTCCCACTTTGCATAACAAAATATAACTTTACTAAAATTTAATATGTGATACCTTATATATCATAAAATTTAACTTTATTAAAATTAAATTACTTTAAGATTGTTTACGAAATTTTTGTGCATATAAGTGTAATAAATAATTGTCCAATGGCAATAATTACAATATTTAATTGCGTAAATTAGATCTACAGCTATCTATAAATAAATTTATTTTAATTATGCTAAGCTTAAATTCATAAATTTAAATTGTCACATTTTTGTAGAACAGAAACCTGCTTTTCTATATCTACAATCTAATTTAGAATTTATGACCTATAACTATTTCAATCGCGCTCCCGCGCGTATCTTCATGGTAATATCATATCCTATATTTGAGGTCGCGATCTTATTTGGAATTTTACCACGATGATATAAGCTGAAAATAAATAACATCGAAAATACCGAGATGCACGAGTTTCGATCTCTAACCGTTTAAAAATGGTTTACGTCAGAATGAAAGAGAGTTTAGTTTCGTATTGTATAAATAAGTTCTGTGCTAAACTGATCAAATTATTCTGTCGATAAATACTTTCGAGTTTCACAGCAAAATATATCCGCGAATATCGAGCGCGCTTTACAAACGGTTTTTACATCAGGCTCATTTTTTACGGGTCTTTTGTGTGTCCCGGGTCTCGGGGGGGCATTAAAGCATTGTCCTGCGGTTATCGTCGAGCGTTAACGGGCCATCATGTACCTGATGCAATTGCGCCGATCGTAATTGCGATCGTGCAAAACGACTCGTACCGATCATAATGGCTGCGCGATAACACGACAGAGAAAAGAACTCTTGATTCTCATCGCAAAATCAAGAATTCTGCGTGTTAAACGCATGCCTAATTTTAAGAATAGCTCGCTATCAAATTAACCTGTAGAATTTGAAATACTTAAATGCAGACACATTAACTAAAGCGCTACGCTGTATAGATTGATGACAAACGCGACGCGTGTTTAAACCTGATATATCTGACATTTTAACGAGATTACTCCGATTTCATATGTTACATTTGCAATAATATATAGAATTTCACGTTTAATACGAGTATTAATAAAGGCGTTAAAACGTAGATTGACATTAATACAACATATCTGAAACCGGTACATAAAAATTTTCTTTTTAGCGATTAAAAACTGATCGTAACAAGGCGGGATATTTTAGTTTGAAAAATTAATCGTTTGCGAAAAAATTTCTCATCCAGTTAAAAGAAGTCCATTAAAATCTAACGTTTAACGAGATTACTTTAATTTCGCGCCACCTCCCAAATAACCGACTAAAATGCGCACAACCATTTTGCGAATTTATTAGCGAGCTATATAACTGGAATTGTAACTGGAATTGTACGCGAGCTAATTCCATGATTGAAGGATATACGTTTTCCGAGCGCTCGCGGCAAGAGTGTATGTAGAATCATTTGCATAATTAAGTCGGTAAGCATCGTGGGAGCATTTAGCGGCAATTAGAGACTAATCTCGAGCAACAGCGCGAGAAAGGAACAGTTTCGCGTAATTCGTTACGATATTTCTTCGTTATAAAGTTCGACTTTCTTTCTACAAACCGGTTTCGACTGCAGTTGCGCAACGACCTCGGCTTAAAAAGAGCTATGAATCAAGCGTATCGTAAAAAATCGCGAGGAAGTAAGAACCGATAGAGAATACGTTACAAGGACTTGTTTCTGTCCTACGTGTAAGAAGCAAAGATATATTCGAAAAAGTATCCTACAAAACAAGGACATATTAATTACATAATGAAAAGTCACAGAAAAATTATGAGCATGTAAATGAAGTAGAATTTATAGAGCCGAACCATGGTTTATCTGTACATGATAAGGCCTTTGAAATATATATCTACGGATTAATAAAAGTTCATCACTACATAGTATATATTATTTCGTTATTACATTTTGTTTCATTATTACGCTATATTATTATCATTGTGTGCGTTATTACACACGCATCCTTTATTCCATTTTGCAAAAATAGAAGGTACACGAGCATCGTTATTTTCGTTCTCCATTAATTCAGTTTGCTAAATAATTTGATAAATAAAAAATACACGATAAAAACGTTATAATTCATCCCAACAATGAAAATTTCTGCGCAGAATAAAATTCACGGATAAAATTTCTGCGAAAAAAATGTACTTATGCTGCTGTTGAAAAATATCCGCGCGCAAATGTAAACGTTACGTTGCAATCAATATAACCTAACGAGTTTTTGTCATTCCAGCTTGCTAGATATAGCGAAATAGATTTAAATAAAGTAATATATTCTGTAAAAGCCGAGGGGTGAAAGCTTTAATAGTGCGAGTCGTAATGTATATAAATACCTCGCGGAAAATGTATACCTAAGTAAAATGTTGGACAGTGCATATTTCATTACCTGCGCGTATGCAAAATGTTAAAGTTGAAAAAGTATAACAAATTTAATTACAAAAAACAAGCGCAAAAAATATTTTGTTAAAATTTTTATAATTCAAGAATCAGCGTAACGTGAATTTTTCATGCGAAATTCAAGCAAAACAAAATTGTAATTCCTTTTTATCTCATTCTCAGCGTTACGTTATCTTTTAATATAAGACTTTGAAAAATATTTAATGGGTAAAATCATATAAAACATAAACGACAAAGTGATATCTAAAAAGGATAACCGTTATTGCGAGATACATGGAAAATTTTTGGCGATTTAATAACTGATCGTAACAAGGCGGGATATTTCAGTTTTAAAAATTATTCGTTCACGAGAAACTCGCCCAGTTAAAAGCTGTCGTGGTCTCGAAACTTGGTCGGAAAATATTGGCGCGAATGCAGACGTTAAATTGCAAATGCCAATTAACGCCGTGTGGCTGGTGTAATTGGGTTTGAGTAATACCGTTAGCCAGCGAATTTAACGTCAGGCACACGTTAACGGGGAATCTCGCTCATTTCCGTCGCACCACCGTATATATCGCTGTATCTCGCGAAATTAACTTCGACGGCCGGCACCGTAAAAATCGGCGCAACTGCAGGAAAGAAAAAGAGAGGAAACCTGCTAAGAGCTGAAGATAACCCCCTTGCCGAATTCGCCAGAGTAAAGCGGCTATTTTCGCGCCGGGATCTCGATAAGAGCTCGAAAAAAAGGCTCGTAAGGAGGGAAAGAGAAAATTCTCACTCTTCGAGAGCTTTTCTCGCTCGCGGAGATTAAACACCGTCGGCGCGAAAAACTTTCCCGAAGAATACGCGGAGCGAAATGGAGGATCGAGATGGAGGGAAAAAAGAACAAAGAATACGAGACGGAGAGAAGTTCGAGGGTGGGGGGCAAATTAGAACAAACGCCGGAAGCGAAAAGTACCGTACGTTCCGTACGTTCCAGGGCAAATCCCGCGGAAGAATTAAGCTTAAAGGGTTAAAGTAGAATGTATTAGGGGGATGGATGGCACGTAAAACAAAGAATCCAAGGAGGATATCCAAAGTACGCTTGAGGAAAAGAAGCATCTTTTAAGAACGATATTAAAATGATAATTGCTCAAATATTATGTAATATTCTTCGAGGAATAAAATTGTTGATATTTACTTTTAAAAATATGTAAAGATCATAAAGACCCATATCGCTCTAAGCCTAAGCAATAAGAAAGCTAAACATTGATATTATTTGTTACTAAATTCCTTACATTAAAAATTAGATTTTAGAAAAAACAGAAAAAAATTATTTTTTAATAAGACATTGAAATTATAACTCCTGTTTTTTTAATGTAAAAATTAGACCTCATTATATATCCATAATATATTTATCGAAAAAAAAACCATGACTTTATACGGAAAAAAATATTTGCTCTTATTATTCCATTCTTGTTTCGCTATTTCCTGCCTCAAGAAGCTACCTTTTTCAAAATTCAATTATTTCTGACGTTCTCGGAATATTTATGTACTAGATCGTGCATCTGAGTGCTACATCGGAACCTGTTTCGCGAATATTTCCCCGAAGGGCAGAAACGAGGCCGGAAAGGACAAGGGTCATGAGATTTGAAGAGTCTCGAATTAAAATGCACGACGTCCTTTCCGACGTAGCGCAGGATCTTTTCCTGCGTGGGTCGTTATCAGAAGCTTGTCTGGGATCGCAACTAGAGAGAGAATTCACGAGTCGGATCTGAGAAAAGTCTCCGAGTTATCCCAGTGTTTCGACTTAATTGAGGCTACCGGGGTTGACTGCGTTAAATCTAGATGTATAAAGAGGAAGATAATGTAATTCTAGGTAAAAAAAAAAACCCAAAACTACTCTGGGTGCAAAGTTAGAATCTCGTTTTCGGAATTTTAATGCAATTGTTAGGATTTCAGCTCGTTTCCGTAAAATTCCAGAGTTTTTAATACAGGTTATACTAATATATATTCAAATGGTGACAAAAATCATAAAAACGTTATTACTACAGTAAGTTAATTTCTGTTATTGTCATCGCATCGCATGCCGGTAAGAAATAAATTCAGGTCACTTACTAGGCAAATAGTGTCTCGTTTTGACATCGAATATGTGCAAGACGGAAATGACTGACAAGGTAAATAATCCTATAGTCACAGCTTCGGGAGAAATTTGCGTCGTTTATTTCGACGTTATCGCCGCGCGTTTAATAGTCAGCCATATTCGCACAGCTATTAAAGCCAAAATGATAAAAGCGCGATAGTAGGAAGCGTTTTGAAAGCCTTGAAACGCTTCTCGCCGCGAACGAAAGCATCGCGTGCGCGAGCTGTCATCGGCCGCCCTTTTTTACACGCCCGACTTTACCGGCTTACTAGCCATTTCCAATGATTAATGCCGGCCGCGACAGCCCACGCTATCATCTATTATTAGCCGCGAGATTTACGCGGATCGATCACGGCAGTGAATCCTATATAGGGTATCCGTCCCTTCCCCCCCTTCTTCAAGTTCGATGACAGGATTGATTAATTTGAAATCGATTTCTCCATATCTGAAACTTTAAGTTAAAAGTTAAGTTTGGTCTTATCTAATTCTTGAATCGCGCGCGAAAATGAGAAAAATTCCTTGAGAACTAATTCTTCGTGTCAGGCACAATCACAAATAAAGAAAAATAAGAAAAATTGTCTTTTATTCAAAAACCAAAAAATTGGTATTAGTTATTGCGTTCAACTTGAAAAATTGTTAATATATTTATTAGATATAATGATACCTTAAAATTAAAATCGGTGCTCGTGGAGCACCCTATATAAAAGAACGAGCATTCTGAAAAGATTTTAATAACGGTCCTCGTCGGAATGTCCGTTAAATTGGATTTAAGATGTGCACTCGGCGATAGATTTATCTTCTGCGCGCGTGTCGACTCTAAGTGAGCAATTAATCTCAATTCTCAATCCCCACTGATGATAATAATTTAATAAAATCTGCGGCCGGCTCTCGTTCTAATCATCATATCGACCTTTCGTGCATCCTGACCTTTACATTACATTCGCTTTGTGTTAAAGAGCGCAATTTCTACGAATCGCGATAATATATCAAAGTATAATCTCTATCGTTAAATATAATTTCTCTTATACAAACATTTAAAAATATTTATATGGAAAAATTACGTATATAAATTTAAAATTAATACGTTATTAATATCTACAATTTATATTTTCTTTCACTTATTTATTCTCGTTTTACATCTTCACTGAGAAAGTTCTTGCATCTATAATACCACACGGCATCAATTTAATAAAAAATTTTTTTCTGCATTTGCGAAAAAAAAGTAGTAATCGGTTTTTATGTTCATATATGTATTGTGCTATTTTACTTTACATGTCTATGTCGAAACTGCGATGTAGTTTCTGAAAATCGCAGAACAAGTGACTAAATCGCGACATATATGACGCGGAGGAAAGACCAATCAGAGCATGTCCGCGCGATGAAAATTGGAAACTGTATGTTGGAAATTGTGCCGCATCAGTATTCTAAAGACAAAGTTTTGCGTTGTCGTATCTCGCGAGTGCGTTGCAACCAATCCTCGGACGGCCGAGCGTCGCTATTAATAATCTTTCGCGCTTAGGTAATACTCGCACGAAAATTACATCTGCGTGTCACGCACACTCGCGCAGCTTAACCATCCTGTGGCACAGAAAGGCATGCAACCACTAATTGCAATGAGTGCAAAATTGACCTACCCAGCGATGAAAATTTTTTTAGATATAATCGGGTTACTCCGAGAAAACCGAAGGTCTTGACAAATCAACTTTAAGGTATAAAATCCTGAGTTTCTGTTGCTAATACTTTAAACAGATTTTAGCCGCAATTATACTTTTTTTTTTAGTTTAATTTTAATATATCCTTGTAAAATATATTATTTTGCTTTGTCTCATTTCATGTAAAAAAAGTTGCACTAAACTAAAATATTATAAAAATATTATTATAAGTAGTAATCATCCTCATGAAATCCTTAGTTTGAAAGTTTGAACATGTTTTGAAATTCTTATTTTGATTGTAAATGTTTTGCTATTCAGTATCCTTTGAATAACTCATCATCTCAAATTTCTTTTTCAAAAAGATATCAAATATATCCAACATTAAAATTAAAATATCAAACAAATATTTACAAGAGCAAGATCGCTTTATCATTCGTTTTCACTTCCTCCGTCTCTTTTCGTATCAGTGGTTGCACCGGTCACGAGAACCGCGCTACCAGGGCATTCATGAGAAACCCGCTCGAACGTGACGGACCGAACGATATTTCCATTGGAAGATAACGCCGGCTCATTCAAATTTCAAATTTTCCAAATGACGTCGCCGTCGGCGGCACAACGCCGGTTGGAATCACAATACTTCATCGTGGACAAAGCCGCAGAACGAGCCGATACACCCGTTGTTGACGAAAGCAACGAACGAGCAGATATCAGATATATAGTATGTATATCATGAATATTCAGCTGTACACATACATTGCGCTATCGAGGATACACCGACGAGGCTAATATAGAGTTGCGTTTTCGAGACTTTTGCCATTAAGAGTGTTACACTAGATCTCCATGAGAATTATCAGCCAGGTGATTTCTCCGTTTTCACGCGTGTTTGTGATTCGTTTTATCCCCTTAGTCATATTTGTAAAACATATCAAAAATTATTTTTTTAGTATTTCTTTCATTTCTCGCAAAAGAAAAATATCTCTTTTTCCCTATATCAAATTATACACTAAATGTACGTAATATAGTTTAAAGTAAAAATATAATTAAAGTGAAAACAAAAAGTAGTGAAAATAAAGAAATGGAGATAGTTTTATACATGTGAAAATAGGATGGTTCTTCCCGATTGCTTCCTCGCGATATTTGCCTTCGGGCTAAACGACTACTGTGTCATTCTCGAAAAGTTATAACTGTTATAAGCATGCTTGGCATGACTACGTCGGCGCTTCGGCGCTTCCTACTTAATCGAAAGTCTTTTCGTCCCGGCAGAATTGGCAAAGCCGAGTTTCTGCGAGTGTAGAAATTGCGGGAATCGCAATAAAGCTTCTTGCCGAAGTTCGTTCCGACTGTAACGTGTTTGGGACTATTGCAATTAGACGTTGGCAAAATCCTAATTGCGCCCGGAGTTCGCGAGTGCACCGTGAAGTTTAATGTCTATTGACCTAAAGTCTATCGGAATACATTGCCAATTAATTAATGTAAACTCTATCTCAGATACTGGAAGTAATGCGCTCAAAAAATAAAGTATACTCTCTAAAGTAGAATCAGTGTATTTCACTGAAATCCGTAATAAGTATAGCACTGAATCAATTCAGTGCTATACCTATCACTGGTTTTCAGTGACTTTCAGTGACAATACACCGATTCTACTTTAGAGAGTAGAGAAGTAAAATATCACGTAAGGCGTTATAACGGATCTGCATAAAAATATATCTTGATGTATAACAAAATTGTTTTTAATAATACTGGTTTTTATATAAGTGCGAGTTCCTTTTTTAAGAATTTCCATATAATATTGGCAATGAGTAAATATGCAAAAGATATTATTTCTTACGAAAGATAATGTATGTTCTGACGAAAGATAATAGTTACGTGTTTTTATACTTCCACAAGAACACTATTAATTCAAACTTAGAATTGAATGACATATTGCAGCCACGGACACCTCGATCGCTCACGTAAACTGTCACGTAAAAAAAAAATAGCAGTTGGGTTTCGTTGTAAAAGCTTCGTGATATGTATCAAAAAAGCGTCGTTGAAATAAATCACTCGAGATTTATGAACCGACGTCGCAATAAACGCTTACGCGACGATGAACGCGAGAATTTCAAATTTCGCGTCACAAAACATGTTTTAAATCAAAACATACAAGATGTCATTCTGGCTACAAATTTTACGTTGCATAAAGGATCAATATTTTCGTAGAACTGTTATAGAATCCGGAAGCCATAATTTATTTTCCTACAAAAGTTTACAGTTTTAATAAAATGAATCTTAAGTTTACGTTACGAAATCAAAATAAAATAAAATGGCTCACACTTAAAATATTCAGTTTAAACTTAAATAATTAAATTAAATTACTAAACTCTATCAAAAAACTGTATATATTAAATATAATTTCATGGTCAAATGTTAATGTCTTATATAAGCGCTGTATAAGAAAATAATTTTCTGTTTATGTGAGCACAAAGCTCATAGCGCGAATACAGGTATACCAATGTCGATCCACCAAACTTTTCTGGCTGTACTAGGCTCTTCGGAACACAAAAGAATGCCCGACATGCTCTCTCATAAAACATAGCAAAATTTCAATAATTCCCGTGATAATAATCGCGAATAAGAATCTCCACGTGGAATGCCGCAATTTCAAATATCGCCGTTTCCCGATTGAATTATTTCGATGTATTTGAAAATTTTTTGCTATTAACTCTAAAACGATAATTAGTCGCATACGCGTTTATTGCGAGATTGATTTCCAGCACAAACGCAGCTTCAAATGCCCGTTCAGATTTCACATTTATTTCTATATTTCTTCATATATACTTATCGTAATTAATTTATTTCGTTAGTGAGAGAACAATATATTGTAATGTCCGTGTTAACGGTCGGACCGTGTAATTTTCTGTTTCACTTGGTCATCCTTTATTCATATCTGCTTAAATTAAATATAAACTAGACATGCAAAATGATGTAAAAATACTTTATAATACTTTTACACTTTACACAATTCTTTCTCCTTCCCTTCGTAATGTGGAGATAAATTTCATAATTACTTATTCGTTTATTACTTATTCGTATTATGTGTTTATCCTATTAATTACTTTATTCTCAGTATCTTATCTCTTTCTGTCCATTTTCTTCTTCTCCCTTCAGTTCACACAAAAGTATCTTTTTAGTATTTTTTATATTGTTTCGCGTATCCAATTTATAAATACTCTTCATGTCTTCTCAATTAAAAGCTCTTCAAGTTCGATCTACGATTTTGCATTTTACATTTAAGAAAGAGATTACAACTAGGTTGGAGGAAAGAGTAAATAGGAGCATTATATTTCGAGCAGAAGTGAGAATATCCGATATATCGCTGTGACAGACGTCTATGCCTATGCACGTCGGACGCATACCTATTTCGTGACATCGATAGTGATGAGATAAAAGTTTCAAAGAAATCGCGAGAAAAGTCAGAACGGATGAACCTTGCACTTTGCAGACAAGAAATGTGCCGTGAAACGAACGTCAATTCGGTAGGATCTTGATTGCTACGATATATTCGCTCGCCAGAAGAAACGCGATAGTTCGCTGCACTAGGTCAAATATTTTTGCCGTACCCTCACAAACCTATACCTATTATAGTTGGCGGTATAAATTTTAGAAAGATAATTATCTCGATAACTATAGAAGATCTGCTCAGCCAGATTGATTAAAGAAAGAAAATTCGTATTTCTATTTTGATCATTTTAGCTCGTTTATGCAGTCCGGTTAAATTTATATGTCAAATTTAAAGTTGATACAAAGATAACAGGTCCCGAATATATATCCGTGTAGGCACATATATTTCGTAGAAAATACGTGGCAACCGATAAAAAAGCGGAGTAAAAATAAGTCGCCATTGATCGCACCGCGTCTAACAGTTATTAGGGCGTAAGTCAACATCCTATGCCCCGGATGCGATAAAAACCGTTTCCTGTATATCACAATAACTATAATTTTCCAAATATTTTTATGTTATATTTAAAATTAAATAAAAATATAAACCACAAAGATTTATATTTTTATTTAATTTTGTTGAATATGTACTATATGTCAGATTCGATTAACTAATTGTAACAACTGAAATTCAAGTAATTAAAACTACAGAAGTTTTTAAAACAATTTAATTGTTTTAAAAATATTATATTTTATAAAAAAAATCTATTGTGCTCAATTCTTTTAAATCAAAGTTTTAATTACTCACAAACAGAAAAATTAACTTGAAACAGACCATGCATAAAAGCACTGTTGATATTATTTCTGAACGCCGCATAACCATCCGAGCTATGCAGATATTACGAGGCAAGAGAATCGAACGAAAGAAACGATGAAACAATACGTCATATATATGTCGTAACGATACTTCCTCCATCATCATGGAGTAACAGTATTTCTCCAGGAAAGCAAAATTGGATCCGGCGTTAACCTCAATGGAAGACTCTCCGAGTTTCTTTGAGGCGACGACAGCGTTGAAGATAATGCGAAGGAACTTGCAGTTATTCAGATGCTCGCATACAAGCCCAGGATATATAATCCCATTACGAACAAGGTGCTTCGAGACGTTTCCCTCAAGATTTTTCAAAGAATCGGAATCGGATGAGAAGCTGCATTATTCCTTACGAAAGAGCTATCCCATGTTGCAATATAACACAATAGCTCAGGCCACAATTATAGAATTATTACGGCGAGAATGGCGCAAGTCCGTAATTTGCTTCCAAGTAGACTTTGAATATAAAGTTGTACTTTAAGGATCTTACAAATTATGAATTCATTCCGTTCTTACTTTCAATTGCTATTCTGATTAAATTCAGAATAAACGGTTAGATTAACACTAAAAATATATAAAATCAATCTAACTAGAAAAAAAATTTGTAATTTAATATATTTTAACAATTTTAAAAACTTCTAATACTTTATAAAAAAAGTTAAAAGTTTCAAATAAATTAATAATAAGATTCAAATAAACAAATATTTTAAAACAGTTTATGACACTATTAAAATTGAAGATACTACTATTCAATTTTAATAGTGTCATAAACTGTTTTAAAATACGAGATACTACAAATATATAGTCATTTTCTCGGTTTCTCCTCTCAAAGTTTATATATCTTCGAAAAGAATCTTGCAGCTTTGATAGAAGAAGAATACTTGGAAGTATTTCTACGAACAATACTATTCAATTTTTCGATTGTCGACTGTCTCGAAATAGAAAACACAGTGAGACATGAGTAAAAAGTGCATCGTGATCTATCAATACTCATTTTCATCAAGCCAGGTTATTCGCTTATATCTCTTCTATATTTTCCGACGCTTTCAGAAAATCGATTGAAACCGTCTGATTAAATTTCGCGTCGTGCAATAATTCTTTCATATAACATACGACGTAATTTATATGTCATAAAGTTGTTATGACAAAAAACGCGAACAAGACTGAATATTCTACATGTTATAACATTGTTCGACATCGTAGAATGTCATCGGCGCCTGCCGTTATTGCACTAAATATCTAATTAACCCTCTGATGTGCTTTATGAACTTCGTGCATTGTAACATCAAAATGAATAACTCGTAGGCGGATTATAATTGTCATTTATAAACTTAATCGATTCTCTCAGCCTAGTGATTCTAATATTTATACCTCAATGACAAACTCTCTGAGAGTAAAAAATGCTGTTAAAGTTCGTTTAAAATAAATTGAGAAAAAATTATTAATTAAATTCCCCATCCTAAATTTCAATTTGTTAAAATCATTAAAGTTTTTACCCTGAAGAGTAAAACTACACTGAGAGAAATGTTTTGTTGAAATTACAAAATTTTGTTAAGATAAACTTTTTTAGTTAACTAAACAAAATTTTGTTCAGTTAACTAAAAAAGTTTATCTTAACAAAATTTTTTAATTTCAACAAAACATTTCTCTCAGTGTATACCACTGTTCGACTCAATTCACATCCTCACAAGAATTAAATCATCGCTGCAAAAGTCTTAAATTAAAGGCAAACTCATTCAAAGTATCTCTACAGCAACTCCGGAAGAAGATAGGAAATCGGATAAAATCATCGATTGATTCTCCAGTATTGTTAGGAATCATTGCATATCCTTGCAGTCGTGGAGGAATGGCGGCAATTCCGAAGCAATCTCGAACATTGTGGAGCATCTCCTTGGACACATAAAACAACTCAATCTTCGATTTTTCCGCACCGCCTGACGACAATCCGCGAAGCGCCAGTCAATTCGTCGTAGTCGTCGTCTACGGGACACAGGTGCGCGCAATGAACCCGAAATTACGGTACGGCGACGACAGCTATCGTTTCGTCGTCGTATTCTTCTTTGCCCCTCGTATCGGATTCCGTCTCCACGGCTGGTGAAATTCGCCAACTTTAACGAGGCAACTTGGAAAGTGCTACGAGCGCAAAGCGGGGCTATCCCTCTCCCTCTCCCTCTCTCTCTCTCTCTCTCTCTCTCTCTCTCTATTGGATTTCAGTTATCGAGCGTTTCGTGCGGCTTCCTCTACCCGGCTTTTACGAGTAAAACGTAACCTCAGATCGTGCGTTCGAAATACTCTCTCCCGGGACGCGTATTGCCAACCATAAAATTCGCTCCCCCCCCCCCCTTCGTAGGAATTCAATTTCTCAATTGAAAGCGGATTTTTATCATTCGTCCACTAGATCGTTTATCTGGAACGCGCCGCAATTGGAAAAATTCGCTATGCATCTGCATTCATCGCGTAAATCCATATCTGAGCAGCGCGGACAGATAGAGACGTAAATTTTAAAATTTATTCGGAAAATTTATATTCGGGGGAAATCCGCAAATTTCACAAGACGTTGTCGTGCAGTCGTGAATTAATCCCATTGTAAGAATATAAAGTGAAGAGGCAAAGGAAAATATTATTTTTTGCATGCTCTCTTTACCAGCAAAACAAAGCGAAATGGGGTGCTTTTATCGAATAACGCTTTTGCGAACGCAAAGTGCTATTATTAATTAAAGGGAGCCCAAGGAAGACCATCCAAAAGCCATCAGCGCGCCTTCTTTTTGCCATGTCGGGCCTATTCTCGACACCTAAGGGAAATTAATCGACGAGAAGGAGAAGTTCAAGAAAGTCGACTTTTAACGACTGTCTTCGTTAATAATCCCCACGAAGAATGCCCTTAAGCGAACTTTTAATCCCTCTATATAGCCATCACCGTCGCGCCGGACGTCGTGTCTTATGAATCGAAAGACAAGACGAAGATGACTCTTGGGCGCCGCTTATCCCCGTAAGAAAAAACTTCGTTCGTTATCGGCACGGAGAATCAAATTTAAATTATATCTCGTTCCGCATCTTCTCTCACGTGCTCCTCCGTTAAACCCGAGAATTTCAAAAAGGACAGGAGCATCGCGCGGTTTTCAGTACCTCCCTTTTCCCCCCTCACTCTTTTCCTAACGTTATTTTCAGAAGGATCGTTTATGCGTAAAAATATTTCTCTTCCAAAGAAAAATGCTGACTCCGTATATCGAAATCCGATATGTGTACGAAGGATAACGTATATACCTTTATTTTTCCAGTTTTCATCTTCTGAAGATATATTTTAACATATTTCCGCAAAGATAGAATTTCCGTTTCGAATCGGCATAAATGGAGAAAGCACAAATACTGTTATTTTCAAATTCTTTTCGTTCGTAAGAAAAAAGAACAGTGCAATCGACCAGCAATAGGAAGTCTAATATTTACCTTCGATATCTTCAAACGTTATGTGATATTTAGCTAGAGATTATTATGCACGTATAATCGTATGCTAATAATAGCAGCCTGCTACCCAATGATACATAGTCCTTGTCAGAAACGCATTAATGCGCATAGATAATAGCTGGCATTAAACTATCACTTTGAATCGATTAGCATATAAATGATCGATATTTACCGAACAAATAAAACGCGTGCACGACAAAGAGAAGAGGAGGAACGGGGTAAATTACAAACAAATGCAAAGCACTTGCAAATAATCGAACACAAAGTGTACATGACTATAAAACAGAACCAACAGATATATCCTACATATATACATATAGATAAGTATATACACAGTGTAAATCTATACTGTGAAGAAATTGAAGCTTTCTCGTATTCAAATATTTTTCAAATTGCTATAAAGGTTCGTCGTTTTTCATTGATAAGAATAGATTTTAATTTCATTTAAATTTTACCGTTTGAATAATTCTTTCACGTGTACCAAACTGTTCTGGCGAACTTCCGGCAAACACTAATTGGTACGTGTTTAAATCTGCAAATTCGATTCGAACGATTCAGGCGACCACGGACTCGGACACATCCACCGACCTAATCTGAGACCTAATATGTATCGAGCTACTAAAACGCGACAGCTTTAGTGCCGTCGTATCTTAATTAACTGGTAAAATTCTTATCTCGGATACGAAACTGCAGCCGGTTTACGAGGACTCGAACGATAACGTGTTATCCCGTAAAAGCCGCTCCTTGCGTTTTGCTGCCATCAACATAAAACCGCCGCATAAACGGCGACTCGACGATGATTTGCAATTTAGCCGCCGCGACGGCCGAAAAGCGAAACGCAGCGAAACGCGCCGTTTCGGCGGTTTTTCCTTTCTTTTTTTTTTTCGAGGCGCGTGCTGTCGCGATTAAAAGTGAACTCTCGAACGAACGAGTGTCGATATGAAACGGCGAGCACGGCTCGTCGCATTTCGACAGTTAATCGTCCGACGTGAGTGTCGTGATGCGAGTTGGCACGGCGGCATCCCGTTACGTCCGCGAAAGATCGAAATTGTTCAACCCGCCGTCGGTCTAGTGTTCAAACAGAATGGAGTGTCATTTCGGTTAACATATTACACTGAAATAATATGACATGAAATACATCGGAAAGTTGAAGTGGCTCGACATTCCGGTCGGCATTTAAAGCTGTGCGTAATATTATTCCAGTTAATATACCTAGATACATTTTCTATACCTATATAAATGTTCTATTGAAATAAATTTAAAATTTATATATCATATAATTATCCAACAATTTATTATAATTCTGTAATCAGCTATAACTTAGCAATGTAACTCTTATTAAAAATTTATCACAGAGAATTAATTCGATGAAATAAGATGTAGTTAATTAAAAAATTAAACAACGTCCGTCTTGTCCGTCTTAAAAAAATTCAAAGATAACAAGATAACATATACTATATATCCTTCAGAGCGTAAATATAATAGTTTACTCCAGTTAGCACGAATACATCGTCTTAATCCTATATATATTCCAAGAGGATCAAGGCTATTCGCTACAACTCTATCGGTATCAAAGGGGCTCTGTATGGCTCCAGTATCGGTCACCGTATTTTGATACACAATAACCGTAATCAGTGTAAATCAGCAATGACCGAAATAGCACTCCCGATAGATTCGGAACAGGGACGACAGATATATAGAGCGCAGAGGTCGTGGCAAAATGTTTCGAGGCAAAAAGCGGATGACACGATCGTGATCGCGTGACCGCCGCGCAATGTCGACATAAATTATTTATGAATTACAACGCCCGGTCATCGCATCGGTGCGCGAGTATGGGTTAGTGAGATCTGTGGGATCGTGCGCGCATGTATCTAGGTATGAGAGTGTTTTCGTGGCATATGTGTTTCGTGCATGCATTCGTGCGGTGCGACTAGTAGAAGCCGCATTCTTGGAGGTAATGTTCGTCATCGCATTCGCAATGATACTCGACCAAGGAAGAAAGAGGGGGAAGGAAAAGCTTTTCTCGGAACGTGCGAGAATCTGTGAAACGACCACGAAGTTTCTTCATAAATTAATCCCCGAGCTGCCTGAGCACGTGGTTACGTTAGTTTTCTACGTGTGGAGAATGCACGGGGAATGCCAACTTTTCGCATTCCTTCGTCAATAGCGATCAGCCACGGATTTTCTACATCGATGAATGTAGTAATGATAGCAATAAAACGGTATAGTACTATAGTTAATATGCGAAGCGATTCAGAACTGATGTCTTATTGTTGGCCACTTTTCAGTCAGAAATTGAAAAAAAGTTGAGTATAAGGAATGAATGTGTGTGTGCGTGTGTGTGTGTTAATCACAGTTATTTAATCTTGTTAACGAAAATTTGTTTGAGAATTTACAATTAAAATTTTGCCATTAAAAGTAGACGTCTGTCTTTGATAACAACCATTTATCAAATCTGACTGAGCAATTCATAAATAGTTTGTGTCACGAACATGCGGCTGTTTAAAAACCACGATACACGATAACGTGAAGCGCAATATCATAAATATGAATAATTGTAACAGAAGCGTATAGAGAAAAGATAGTTACGGTAACGCGATGCGATTTATCGCAAATTGCGCGTATCGCAAATTGCACCGAATACAGACATGAAATAGCACTTAGAAGGTGTGTAGAGTCGGCACGATTACGGCACGGCAATAATGCTGCTTATACAAGTATGTTATAAAAATACTTATTGTTGACCGCGATATAGAGAGATAAAGCCGTCTCTCCTGCGAGCCAACCGTGCACGCAATTTTTTCACGCTCGGAGAAACACGTTGCGATTGTCTCGAAAGAAATGACCGTGTAACTTGGCGATTAAATTAAAAGCGGCTTAAAAAAAGATGGAAATCTCTCTAAAACACATTGCGTGATATCTATATAATTTATATGCCTTCTCGGTCTTTATTTAATGCGGAATTTTTTTTTTTTCATATCGTTGCGTCCAGTATAACGACGTTGTTCCCTCGCGGAATATTTTCACCACGAGATTTAACGACGCTGGTCTCTTCGGTCGTCACGAAAAAAAAAAAGGGAAGCGAAAGATTCTAAAGCGGCTTACGCGATACTAAAAAAATTGTACTAGAGACAATGTTCTAAAACTCTCTGGACCGAGCGGCGGATGCTGGCGCGTTATTTTTGTTCGCGCTTTAATCTCCAGATTTGTGCTTCCGGATCTGCGCTGCAAAACTGTAAGTAGTGTCCTCGTGAAATGTTAACGCAGCACGCGGTGAGAAAAGAAATATGTTCCGCGATCATTGCGCCGCGGTACAATGGCGTATTTTGTCGGGCGACGGCGACGCTTCGACGCGCGTTTCAATTTGTTACGACACGCGCAACAACAAGGAACGCCTGTTTCGCACGTCGGGCACTAATTACAACTTAAATTAGAGAGGTTCCTTGACAATGAATGCAAGAATGCGTGCGAAACGTCGCATGCAATATTCCTGCCGCTTCACGAAATCATATATGTAAAATGATTCGTCAAGTACGCATATCGCAGCGAGAATCAAGCAACTGTGTGATAATTAAAATTCTCGCATAATAATGATAATTATTCTTTCATATTTAACATAAATCAATTAAATCTAGCATGAATTTTGAAATGTTTACCGCGGGTTATTTCAACGTTAAATCCAGAAAATATTTATCGCATATTTTCGAATAGCATATATAAACATGATATTGCCAATACAGACTCATTCATATCCAGTGAATAAAAATGATCGCCATTATTTACAGCATTGATAAAGGAAAAAACAGTTTGCCAATTCACTCGAGATTCGAAGACAAATTAACTGCTCGTTATCAGCAGTTCGCATTACCGGCGTGGGCTATTTTTCGTCCGACGATATATATGTATACGGGGTGATTTCTATCGGAACTGAGTCGGGCTATTACGCGCAGGCAGAATGGGGAATTGGAACGAGCAGATTCGTTCGAATGGGCCGACCGTACTACAATCGGGCCTGGATTTTCTCCAAGACGACGAGGACTTTCGTCGGTCGGGCAAAAAGGAGAAGAGGAAAAAAAAACGAGAAACGGGGAGAAAAGTTTCCCCGTCCCGACGCGGCGAAAACCGTCGGACAGGTATTAAGAAAGCACTCGTCGCGATCGTACGAACTTCGCCGTGCCATTTCGGAGATTGGATTCTTATTGAGGATTTCATCGTATCAATCGTCGTTTTCTGGCGACGACGAGTCCCTTCGCGATTTGAGACGCGGAGGACGCTTGCCGATATAAGCATAACATGAAAAAGATTGTATGAAAAACGAGCAACCTAAATCCTAGATGCCTGACCGACAATGTTCAATATTCAACATGAGAAACTCAATGCATTTTCGAAGAGAATCGAGTTCTTCAAAAATTTTTTATTCACAACTATCAATTTTACCGCTAATATGTTTCAGTTACTTTTTACTCAGTACTATAAGTATATAGGTATATTTTTGTTTCCTTTGTTTAATAATTATTTTAAATAATTTCTTGTACTTTTTTACATTTTTTAAACATGATTTTAGCTTTAGAAGTATCTATATCTATGTAAATTAAAATTGTGGAAGTAACTACTTAATTGCTATTTATTTCTCTCCAACGAAAAAATATTTGATACATTTCCGAGTTTATACTGGAATTTATGTGAGAGGCTTAGTAAAAGTTTGGTAAGAAGAATATGAACAATATGAAGAAATCTTACTTTAATACTCACTTTAATAAGGAAGCAAAACGTTCACGCTCAGATGCAATCTTTCTTCTATCTGAAATAAAAAAGAAGTACAAAATGAATGAAATTCAAATAATAAAAAAGAGATAAACACGCAAATATAAAATATCTTTGTTTGCAACATTACAAATGTGATACAAAACAAGACGCTTAAGAAAAACGCATATCTTCTGTTGTTCACTTGTTAATCACACTTTATGACTACCGATAAATAGCTTAACTTCATCACCAAATCCATACAAATTCTGCCACATAATCAAAGTTCTTTAGAAAAAATAGAAGCAATTATTTTTGCTGTCGCTAATTCTTTATTTTAATACCGCATTATATTTTTTATCGTCGTAAAATATTTTTATCTATGCTAATCTTATCCTGATGAGATTGCAATATAGAAATCATTACTTTTGCGCGTGCATTTCTTTATTTAACAATTATACTCGGTAAAACACATAATATAGATAGAATGTTCATTTATATCGATACCTTATTAAATTGAAATATAGAGAATGCCAAGTTATTTTTCTCGGGGATAACGTCGTTCGATTTATTTTAGTTCAATTTATGATTGTCAGGTTCATAATAACCTAATCAAAAAACGTTCTTTTCTTATACCGTTGCATCGCTGATTCTTGCGATTAGAATACTTACGAAACTACGGACTAGAATAGAATAATACAACGGGCAATGTCCGAAGGACGAGGTGATCCCACCGTCGGGAAAAGTTGCGAATAAATAGTTATAATTGCGCGCTATCGTCGCATTATTATGCCACTTTCCCATGGCATGACTCGCGCGAAATAACGCCGCGTAATACAGCGAGATAGACAGCTTGTACGGGCATGTGGGAGAAAAAGATTTTAATAAAGCACGAGTTCAAGACTCGCGATGTAAAAATTGCTTGAAGTGACAAACTGAAACGTGATGTTGGAACGATGAGAGAAAATTCAGGAAAATTATATGTTCCGCGGAATTATTTCAGAGGGAGAAAGAAAATTTTAACTAAATCGCGCATTCAGATATAAACAGATTCTTTTAAAATTTTTAAAATTAAAATTAAAATTAAAATTAAAATTCATATTTTTTAAATTAATTAAAAATAGAAATTTATAGGTATATATAATAAAACTTTCTATTTCTATATTGGTTCGAATAGAGCAAGGACTCGTTTAAAGTGAAACGAAATTAATTGTAGCTGAAATGCGAGCGATGTGATAATGGTTGAGAATTAAAGTGCAACGTGAGTAGGCGAAAAAAAAACGATCGTAAGGATCGTAATGACAATGCAGGCATGCTATTCTTTACCCAGTACCGCCTACACGACTGTATTTTGAACAGAGAAAAGTAAACGCGCGATAAATCCCTCGGACTTATTATACGAGGAGCGAGGAGCACGAGTTACACAAAACCATCCATAGAGTCAATAAAATTTATTTGCCAGACGAATGGCCTTTACCTCCTACTTTTGATAGATTACATAAAGTCTCTCACGTATCTGCAATAAATTTATAGAGTTGAAAAAAATACGAATATTCGTGCTTTGACATGAGTTGAATATATAAATTCCTAACGTTGCGGATATTAGAATTTTTCATGCTATATCGGCGTTTCCTGTCACTCTTTTTTGACGAAAAAAGACGCATACAATATTTAAAAATATTAAAAAACTGGACGTTTTCCGCTACTTTTATAAAAATGCGAAATTCTAAATCTTAAATATTTAACTTAAAAAACTTGCAGAGATTTCAATTTATTTCTGCATATTTAATATCGTGAGATTAGCCGTTGAAAAATAAATAACTGAAACACGAAATTCGATTCATTTTGCTTTAAAAAGGAACTACCCCGTTTCTCGAGTACACCCAAAACCCAGATGCGACTAATGCGATTCTCTCGCGAAACATGAACGCGTCCTATTGGGCGATGCGATCGCGTCCCTTGTCGCAAGCAGATTCAATTAAATGTCGGGCATCACAGACAACCCAGTGCGGGGGTACCGAGTCGGAACAGACTTCGATTTTCGGCGGCGGTACATTATCAAACAAAAGTCCGAGTTACGTTCAATTCAAAGCGTTTCTCCAAAATCCTTAAAGCGCGAAAAACAGAAAACCATATTGGATATCCGAGACTTGACGCATGCAATTTCAGTCGCAAATTTTCTGAGAAAATTTAAGGATAGAAAAAAAACAGTCAAGAATGCATTTTTCTTTAATTTTCTCTCAACAAAAGACTTATCAATTATTTAATAGCTATATTCAAATTATTATAGTAATATAATTACAAAGAGTGAACCTATTAGACTTGAAAGTTAAAACAGAACGGTGATAATAATGGTTTACAGATAAACGATACTTCTTGCTCAGAATACGTATCGTTTTTCAACCAGCTAAATTCGTTTTTCACTTTCGACACGTTCTCTTTTTTATGCTTTCGATCTGCGATTTACGAGCCATTTCGATTTGGCGATATTGCGCGCGTAGGGAAAGGAAAGGTGGACGAGGAAACGAATATACCTTTTTATTGCGACTTTGTTTTAATGGACGAATCGATAGCGGGACGGATACGTGATAAACAAACGGATCTTGGACTGGAAATTCGATTCGAAAAGTCGTTCCGACGCGCTTTATTCATGGCGCTCGACTCTGAACATCGGAGAGATATTCCCTTCGTTCACGACGTGTTTTATCGCGTAATCAAGCCAAAAGCGAAATCTACGATCCTCGAGCTTTCCCTCCCGCCTCCTATCTCTCTCGGGATAGAGAAAGAGATGGAGACTAGCTAAACGAGAGACGATCTCCGTTACACGTTTCAAGCCCGCTCCTAAACCTCACTCTCTTTAGGGTAATAATACGAGAAACGCGCGAACCACCCATGAGAATTATTTCATACGTGCGCCACTGCAATCGAAAAATATATCCAGCATAAGAACTTTCTGAAGAATTTCCATTTTTGTATGTTATCCATTAATCTGTGAATTGAGTTTATTAATACAAAATCAGTTTTTTTATGAATAAAAACAAAATTATTTGATGTGAGTAGGTAATATATATTCAATATTGCAATATTAATTTAAGAAATGTATGATAATATAATACTTTTAAATTAATAGCAGCTCTTATCATCAAACAATTTTCACATCAAAATTATTTAAAGTATAGATATATATTTCCTTAAAATCTAGAAAGAATACAAATAACATATACCTGTTAGTCGTTATAAACTAGTATTCTGATCTTATTCATTACAAAAATATTTTTTAGTATAATATTTAACGCTTATGTTTTTGCTATATATATTTCTTCTTTATTTATATATTTCTTCATATCATTAATTTAGATAGTCTATTTTATTTGATTCTTCGAAACACACCGTGTATGTCGTAGACCGCCCTTGGGTACGACTCAACGAAATCGAGTTTTCGTCCGCTTTATCCGCAGCTTCCACCGATGGAACGCGAAAACCCGCGAGAGACATCGGTTATACAGAAGAACGGCTTCCGCCATGTCACGAAGATTGGACCGGTTCCAAGTCGCAAATCGATTGACCCCCAAAACCGATCGGATACACTGGGTGTGCAGAACCTAAGATTTACTCATGATTTTGCTTGACCAATTTAAAGTCAAGCATTTCCCTTAATAAAACCGTCGAGAAATCAATAATATTTAAAATATATAATAAGTATAAGAATAAATCACAGGCCGGTATTCATAGTCAGATCTTATATTTAAGCCCATCTTAAGTAATGTCCTAAGATGCTTATGAATCAATCACAGAACCGTATTAGCATCTTAAGACATTACTCAAAATGATCTTAAATGAATACTGGCCATAGCTCAGGCAGTCAATAAAGTTAAATAAGCTTTATTTAAATTGAATTATATTTTATGGCCTTTGATTACTAAAATATCAATTACTGCCAAGTAATTAATATTTGAAATTAATAAGTTATCAAAAATATAAAATAAATCAAAATGCAGAAAAACACTTAATGAAATTAAAAAGCTTTATTTAAATATAATTATAACTTTATTTATATAGTACTATATATTTTATATAGTGTTATATAGCACTTTAGTCACTAAAATATTTATTATTGTCAATTAATATTAAAAAATTAATATCTAGATTATCAAAAAATAGCATATGTAAAATCTCGTAAATCCCATAATTCTTAAACATTACCTAATTCAAGCTTGATTAAAAGTACTTTGGTAAGTCTGGATCACCCTGTATATCCTGCACCCTCCGGGAAAACAGAACGAAGAAACGATAGAAGAGATAACCGTATCGCGAAGCAGCGACCTGTCAGATGGTAGCATCGGCTGACATTTACATGCAGCGAAACAATCGTACGTCATCTCCGGGAATTGTAAAGTAAAAGTTAACTTCGTAACAACACGCGCATCATGCACCGACGATTTTCAATTATACGGGGTGCTCGAAGTGGAAGTGCTCAATAGAATGCGGATATGCAGCACTTGTAATACTTAAATTGAATCAAGATCCATTAAATTGAATCAAGATCCATTAAATTGTATCAAGATATTTATTTATCCAATTTGTTCTACAAACAAAAACGGTCCTGAATTATTAAAAATTAAAAAAAAAATAAAAAACGATCTTTTGTGCCTTCGCATTATGCTTCTATAAAAATAACTAGAGTTATTAGCCGATGCATATGTCACTACTTTACACGCGTCCACGTGCAATAAAACAGATAAGTATCTGGCGGACTATCATAACATTCATAACGTGGGACGCAATCATTTGTAGGCGTTTAATAACGATTACGGACAAACTTAGCCACGCGAATTATCGCGTTACGTGTTCTCGCAAACGCGGTGACAGACGGCACGAAATCGTGCCGGGTATATCGCGCACAGTATAATCGCGCATTGTAAATAAGGCCTTTTAAACACACTGTATATATACGACATTGACGGCACGGCGGACGGAGCTATTTTGCGAACGCACGGATCGCGTGTGCGTTTACGATGCCTACGACGGAGTTCAGATAACAAAGTCCACTTAATGTTAATCGGAAACATCGTGTTCGTAGTCGTAAAAGTGTTGTCTCATTAACACTCCAAGGATCGTTCGATACGTCCGCCTCTAATAAGAATCACCTTTATTGGCTTAAAAAAACTGTTCATTAGAATACAAAATTTAATATAAGCAAATGCATTTTACATTAATCCTTTCTGCCTTTAAACTTCTTGTTTAAATCTAATAAGATTATATGTAAAGCTAGAGATAAAGAGTTAAACATTGAGATAAATATAGAGGTAAAGATAGGTACAGAGATATAATGATATAAAAAAAGCATTATACTAGAACTTTTCGATTATATATTACGTTTCCGAGGAAATTATCTAAAAGTCTAAAAGAGATATTTCATACACAACGCGTGCCCGGCTCAATATTATGTAAAATATTTTATACGTTCCAGTATATCTGTCGTGATTCCTCGAAATCTTCAACATTACCTCTCTCAGTAACCGCAATCTGAAATTAAAATTTTATACGTTGTACGCGCAAAAGAAATCGTTTAACTGCGTCGAAATGCAGACGAGTCGTGCGGCTTTCGAATTAATCGGATGGATTATTGCGGAATTATTGCGCGGCACATGAAGAATGTAGCTCGCGCTTATTAAGTATCCGGACGCGGCAAGCAAGTATATAAAAAGTATATTAGCGTTGCAACATGTGTCGCAGCTGTCTGACCGCAGCGAACGCACCGACGCGACGATACGTATAACGTACGACGTCGCATCCAATTTCCTTGGTGAACCGGTACTCGCACAACGCGAGATTAAACTCGGATCGATTCTCCAACTTGTCCATCTCGGCACGTGTCAGCCTCACTCGCGTTGCGCAAACCGCGTCCGTGCTCGCCTTGCGCAACAGTTTATATCTCGACCAATCTCGACCCGAGAATCTGAATTATCGAATCAGCGCGATACGAGGTACACGATACCAAGTAGTCGCACGGGTACAATGTACGCCACAAGCGTGCAGATACAATTGAATCGTTTTAAAAATCATGCATATATAGTACCTATGAACGTCATCTCGGAAATTCTTATCTCTTTAGAACACACAAAGGAGGCGCGTTCGATAGCAATATAAAAATATTCCGCTATTCTGTCGAGTTTCAAGAGTCTCTTCTAAATGAATAAATGAAACGATACGATTGCAAAATTAGTAAGTTGCTTAAATAAACGGGAACTGAGAAAAACAGGAAAACTGGTTATACTTACTAGTTACACTTATTTATAGGTGACTTTTTTTCAAAAGACGGATAACGATCGTGTTACATAAGACGGAAAATATTGAGAATATCCTGTTAAGTTTCTGACAGAATATAAAAATATACCTAAAAAAGACTTATTGTTAGAAGATTGTAATAGCACGTGCTAAAAATGTCTCACTTTTGCTACTAAAACTTTGTCAAAACGTCATAATCACGTTGTGACGATAATTATACTAGACAAAAATGCTGCAGTTTAAACTGCGACAACGTTATCATAGCCGTTTAAAAATTTCATGTGCTACTTGATGGGTATGCGTTTTGTAGCAATGAGACAAAATGTGTATATAATATAACGTATTTTTTAAATAATTCCTAAATGGCGAATGTTGAATCATTGCAAATGTATTTTTATAATTTATAATTTATTTAACACATTTTGTAATTGTGCGCGTCACGAATATCCGATTTTAACAGGTTTTAAACCCAAATACGCGTGTCCATTTCGATTGCTTTATGTCTTTATGTATTTTCGACCACGATGCATTCCTGAAATTAAAGCAGCGCGCACGCGGAAGAATTCGCGATACAATGACTCGTTAAAATATCGAATGCTACGATCGATGCCAGCTAGTAGATAATCAAGCGCGAATACACATAGTAACGCGCGATTAATGGACGATATTGATCGGCATACGTTTTAGAAAACGTTACACAACATCGCAAGGTTTCTTTGATCGAAACGCAATTAACCGAGAATCGCTACACCGTTTCTTTCTTAAAATAACATAAATATCCGTATTCGGTTTTCCTGCAGAAGAAATATAATAAAAAAAAAGATCGCGGAATAAAAATAAAAAATTACACGCGCGCGTTTCGAAATATTTGAAAAATATTTACAAACGTAAATATTTATATTTCTTTGTATTTTTATATATCTTTTATCAGAAATAAAAGTCTGAAATAATTGACTTCAATATTTTTTTTAAAAAAGTCATTATATTTTTAACATTAATACTATTATTAAGATAAGATAAAAATAATGGTCACTAAAAATAATAGACTAAAAAATATCTATAATAATTTTGCAGTTAACTTCTTTAGCATAATAAAACTTTCCTCATTTATTCAATATATTATTTATATCATTTTTTTACTTTTTAATCAAAAACGTATCATTTTATCAATAGACCTAAGCTATTTCAACAAAAATCTATGTAAAAATATCTTCTTATTCATATTATTTATGTAAAATATACATATAATGTATAATCTACATGTGACATACGTCATAAGTATTTTCGTCAATAACTATTTAATCGTTCTTGGGAGTGATTATTTTTTACATTTTGTTAGCGTACGTTTGACAGCGCTTGTCAAAGTTATATGAGAATTCAAATCTTTCACATTCATACATACAGATCCGATCTTTTCCTCTGTCATGCTCGCGCTAATCCTTTTGCAGCACACCACGTTTTGTTAGAGAAATAGACTTGCTCTCTTTTTGCGTATAAAATAAAAAATAGAGAAAAAAGTGGATTACGTGTACCTAAAAATGTTTCAAAAAACCGTAACAAACACGGAATTAACAGATCGCATCAATTTTTAAAATTTCGTGTATCTAAGTTAATAAAAACTGCAAAAATATCATTCTTGAACATTGCAGAAAAATTATCTAGCATAATATTTCTCTATTATAATTTCAAATTATTCCATTTTATCATTCCATTACTATTTTATCGTACCTTAATTATTCCATTCATTACATATTCCTCGAAGAATGTATTATTAAAATTGACATCAGGGTTTCTGGGACGTACTATATGTATACCGAGTATGGTTAACGTGAATGCTGTGTCACTTGGAGAATATCATTTCTGACATTTTTTTTCAAATACGCTTCTTCCGAGTTATTCGCGTAGTATTCATGCGGAGGAAGCACGTCGTGCATATTTACATAGCATGAATTATACCGGAAGATGTACTTTGCACTCTTGCTACATTTCCTTAAAAGTACACGTTGTGCCGTATCGAAATATGCTAAATGAATTCTCAATGTTATTATATTGTCGCATATTGCTAATTGTACTAATTATTCACTGTCAGAGTGTCGGAAATATCAAAGTTAAATAAATAAATTTCGTCCTGCATGCACGAGCGATGGTCTTGATAAGCCTCATGTGATTAATAAATTTGAAAAATTTTCACACCGATACGGAATTATGCTTTGACGAGGCAACGCTATACGATATATGAAGCTATTTCTGAGGTTTACCCGATCAAGCCAGTTGCACACCAACGGTGTCATTAATTCAGCAGTTGTAAGATACGTCGTCCCGAGACGAGAAAGTTTGGTATATCAGAGAGACATCAAAGGTTATACGATATAAATTTTAAATTACCGGAGTTAGAAATTCTGATTTCTGGTAAATTCTGATTTCTGTAGTAGGTAAATTCCGATTTCTAATATAAGTTTAATGCGTGGAAATTCTAGAACTACAAATCAGAAATTTTAATATCTTACCCAATACAAACATCTTAAAAAAAATTCTAAAAAATACTTAAAAAAATATTTTAAAAAAAAACATAGATATATATAAATATATTTTAAAAATAATTTGAGAATTATGCAAATAATTCTTTTAAAATAATTTAAAAGATTTTGCTGAGTAACTAATCCAAAATAAATTACAAAAGTTGGAAATCTATATAGAGAGAGCTAATAATTTAATCAGATCAGATTAGTGCAATCAATAGTATTTTACCGATTCACTCAGGAGACTTTAAAGCAATGTGTCCCTCGAGAACTCGTGTAAAATAGACGGCGGCAATTATAAGACCGCATAATAAATAGGCAAGTTGGTTATTTATTCTCGCCTACAAACCCTCTAAGGGCACATATAGTGCGCGTAAATAAAGTGTACGTACGTGGAATGTAAAGTATATGTGCTAGCTTATATCGTCGCGTTGGCTGGAAAGTTCAGGCATATTTTAACCACTAGACGTACTGAAACTTCCGCCTGAAATATGGGCTTTATTTTCAATATGATTCTCCCTTTTCACTTAATCAACGCGCCGGAAAGACGAGAAAGGCGCTCATCCACTGCAAAGATTGGATAATGAGCAAAAGCGGGAAAAAGTCTAATTTAATATTTTGCAGCAGTAAAACGAGGTGTTTAAAAAAGAGATGCAGATTGCATTAAAATTAGAATCCCGATTTGACCAAATTACAAACGCTATGATAAAAGATTTGAAGTTAACTCTTCTCTAACAGAGATTCAATTGGGGACCAACATTAGTCGTGAATTTTTACTTTTGAATCATTATTCTCATTATCAGTCATTTTGCGCGTAATTAAATCAAAGCCACCACACGTTAAAAGATATATGTTAACGCATTTCTTGCATCAATCGCTTGCGCTGTGCGATATGTATGCCATTGCCGTGGGACTGCGCGTAAACAATGCAGTCGTACTTATTAAGTGCGAAGCAGCAGAGCAGGTGCCGCTAGTGCAAATGCCAACGTCGTCTTCATCGTCGTCGTCAATTTAAAGCGACCGTCGACGGGTCGTAATTGGCCCGATAACAATCCGCGATCCGTGAGGCTGGTGGATGCGATTAAACGCGCGCCTGCCATCGTAAGCGAGCCGTGATAAAGCGGAGACCAGTATGCGGAATAACGATCGCGATCGTGCCATTCCGAAGCCCAAACTCGAGTGCCATTCTGCGGATCACTCGGTTCTGAGACAGTGTACTTGAGGCTCGTGAGTAAAATCAGATTTGATCGCAAAAGAAAATATTCGCAGAAAAATAGTAAAATTTAAATTTAGATTTAGATCTTAATATTCTCTCTACGGATATTAAAGAATCATATTTAAGTTAATGATATTTTGTAAATGTGCTATATATAAATAAATGTCGCACAAAATCGTGATTGATATTCAAAATTAATTACGATATAATAATACAAGATAAAACTAGAATTAAGCAATTAACTTTAGAATGGATTGAACTTCAAAGATTTGTTCAATTCGTCGTTGTAACTGAACTTCGTGCAAAATTTTTAACGAAACTATTTCTTTTACAGAACTAATTTAAAAAGTTCAGAGTTAAATACCAAAATCTTCTTTCTTCAAAATTAAGAACAATAACAATTTATTACGGAATTCAAGATTGATACACAAACTATGATTAAAAGAGATATCTTATATTTGTTCTTTATAATATCATCTCGATGAATCTCTTAATAAGAATGTCCGTATAATAATTAAAAAGTTTCTAATATAATTCAGAAGAAAGTCGATGGCTTTAGGCCATCTTCAGTCGTTGACGTTACTCCTAGATTCGTTTTGTAGAGCCACGTTGAAACGACGACATACGTAAGGAGCGTAATCTATTTATCCGGGCGAGCTAATAAAACGACACAATGCGCAATTTGGTCATCGTCGATGAATGGACGTAAACCTCACAAGATATTTTCCACGACGTGTTCATGATGTAATGGGGAACCAGAGCGTGGCTGAATGGTAACCACGAGATCGTTTCTTCGTGACTCGAATTGTGCGAGCGCTATGAAAGGCGTAAATCGCTATCGTTTGAGCGAGCACGTGACGTTTATACACGTAAAACTCGATGATAGTAAGAAATACCATTCATCGCAAGTGTATAAAATACACTCTTGATATTTCTTCGTATCGTCAATATCCGTTGCAAAATAATTGCTTGTCGTAAAAGTCTTTCTGCCTGAAGAATGATTAATGAGAACAAATACCCCCTCTCCATTTCCCTCTCATCCTTGTTACGCAATCATTCTTTATGTAGTTAGTCTATTACAAACTTTCCACCGTTTATGAAACTGCGTCTCAAATTACTGTCTCAATATTATGACGGAAACTCCATTATCATGAAAAAATTAAAGCGTAACACAGAATCATGAAAAAAAAACACATTAGCCACTGTAATTCAAAGTAACGTGAAATGTTAGTTCAAGAAATGTCACCGAGAGAAAAAGTTTGTACATCTGTACTTGAAATCTACGATTTCGTTAAAAATTCCACGCTAATTCAATCTGACTGCCGTCCTCGAAAATTTAATCAACGATCCTTTAATATCGCAAAACAATCACTTGCCGCGATGCTCTTGGTGCGTCGCGTCGAAATGAAATTCGCGCGATATTCGATGAACCGGAAACAAAGAAGCGACCGAAATCCCAGCGCATTGCGCGCGATCCGACAAGCGTTACCGAAACGCCCTCGTATATTTCGGGCGATAACACGCGCGATGGGATAGCGGACCTCGGAAAGCGCATCGGAGAGCGCACGCCCGGTAATATCCCCGGGGAAACAACGCGCACTGTGATAAAAAATAATTTACAGGCAAAGTGATGACACTGATGACTTTGCGCGCCGCGCGTTCAATTATCACGCGGCGTGTGTACAGCGCGGCGACAGTTTCACGCTGACGTTAGTTAGGGGCGTCACGATTTATGACAAGCACGATGAGTGGCCTGTGTTGTGGTCCATTTACACAGAACGATTACCAGCACCGACATACAGTATATCGTTATTATTTCGACATGTCTCATTAGGGGAAAAAAGGCCAGATTTCGTTATTATTTAGCTGCTTCCAATATAAACACTTTATCTCACTCGTAAACACATATTTCACATCGACAAAATGTCTCGCTCCCTCGATTTACGAGTGAAATAAACGAAAACTACAGAAATATAATGAAAAAATTGTGACGTAATCAAACAATTTAATTTTCAATCAAACAATTCTCGTAGATAAATAGCCCACAATGCAAAAAAATTCCATATTAAAAAAGATAACTGTGTATTCTATTAATTCACAGAGAAAACTAAAAAATGCGAAATATAACAGTTATTTCAAAGAAAAATCTAACAATATTTACCTCGATAAGAATTCATAGAATCCATGGAAGAGCAAGGCAGATATTTAATTTAATTTAAGCCGAATAAATATCCGCGTGACTTTCTTTACTTATTTTATCTCATCTCCTTCATATCTGTGTTTGTCTTATGGAAAAAACCTTATCAATAACAGGAAGCAAGATAATATTGTTTATAGAAACTTATTGCAAGAAGTGGCGCGAGTACCTATATTGTGTACACTGATAATAAAATCGATGATAAAATTGACTATAATTGCATGGTAAAAAAATTATAGTCCGGGTACTCATTTTTATAGTAAATTCTACTATAATACTAGTAATATAAACCATATACGCATGGTACTGAGAAACAATAGAACTTTTTACTATAAACTGTAATAATTTTAAACATTTATATAGTAAAACATGAAAGAAAGGAATAGTACATAACTTAACTATTCATATATAGCCATCGCAATCTTAATAATGGTAAGTGTTACTATATTATTATCGTTTGCTTAGATATTAATATAGTAACAGTGAAGTCAGAAAAATCATGTAACAACAACTATATTATATTATTTGGTTACCACCGCGAGTGATAAGCTTTTTCACCACTAGATGGCCTAGTTTCTCAAATGTAAAATTCAACCAGAGACAGTATATAAGTCCCCACGGCGAAAGCGTTTATCACTCGCAGTAAAGTAAGCTAATTACTTGTGTGAAGCAATACATTTCTTTTAATATGTCTTTCGTTTCAAACAATTTTTTGTTTAAGACAAAGATATATATTCCTTGAAAAATCAAACAATCGTTCTTATTGATCGAAACATTAGTTTGTTTGGACCATTCCAATCATCAAATTTGTTTGGATGCAATAAAATTTATTAAATTCAAAGAAACCGTTCTCTCTGTGTAAAACCTCATTAATAGTACATTTAACCATATAATGTTTTGTTTAACAATATATTCTAATAACAACAATCATAATTATACGGTTATGTGAAATAAATATTATGATTTTACAAACTATATTTTCACGTTATAACAACTACATTTTTTATAGTAAAAAGCACTATTTTATATGCTTGGCGCCTCAGGATACTATAATTTATAGTGAAATTATGGTATTTTCAACTATATTTTTTTATCAGTGTAAATTAGTCAAGTATCACGAGTATCAAGATAAGCGCGATAAATATCATCCTACCAATCAGCGCGACAGGTCAATGGCAGCGCTACGCGATCCGTCAGCTTTTATCCTAATAGCCGACTTCTCGCCCTCGACGATAGTGTTATCTGTCAATTAGGTAAGCGGGGTGCGCGTCGAGTAGACCGCATACACGTCCATATACTTAACGAGAATGAATCCGATCGTGTGTCATCTCATTTATGCATGCGGCATTCTTAATACTCTGCCCGATGACAGTCAATTTTTACTCAATTTTTCCCTGATCAATATTTGAGCGCGGTATAATTAGATGTAAGAATCTATAGCGACAAACGCGCGGTGAGAATAATAAATCGATGAGTCGAGCAAGACGTTACGTGAAAACTGTTGCAATTTACGCGAATTCTTATCGCGGTAAGGCGCGAAGTGCTTCGAAACGAAAGTACAGTTATCACAGACATTTAAGAGACTCGTCAATATGATAAGTATAATAAACAATTGCTACGCGACATTCCTGATTAAAGGTATTTAAATCGCTAATAACAACGCAGTATATGTGACATATTAATCACATCATCATTCAAACAAGCCGAAGCAAACAAATACGGAGTGTGGAAATTCTCGTGCTAATTCTACGTTAAGGCTCTACATCCACTTCTCTCAATTTCCTCCTGCCTCTCTCTTTCCTTCTGACTCTCCCGTCGCGATCGTATTTGAAAGCCGTATGAAATGAACCGTAATACACGGAGGCGTATATAATTCGCGCGGCATGTCGCCGCGACTTCGCAATCGCCAATCGACGGGCTTTTTCAGACATATCAAGTGGGTTTCGCGTCCTCCTCTCGTAATCCACGAAGTTGCTAATGCAGCACCGTGTAGCGAGACGGACATCTGGCGCGTTAAATAACACACGGCTATCCACGATTGCAACGAGCACACACTCGCAAACAAATCTCTCGAGAGCACGTTATTTTTGGCACGCATTAACAGATTACACGGCGAGACTGTCGGGAATCACTTTCGATTGGCGATAAGAAAGACTAAACAAAGAAGTAGGCGCGGTTCAATATTACCGAAAGCTTTTGAATTAAAAGTGTGCGAAAATGAAAGGATTTTCGGGAATGAGATTTCCAGAGAGCAAATAAATGGATCGTAATGTAATAAATATGTATGGATGCGTTAATAATTAATTGATTTTTTTAATTTCAATAGTTTTTTAATGATAACTGTTCCGAGTAACTTGTCCTCGGAATTAAAGAATTTGCGAATATTTATACGGTTAACGTAATACCAATTATACCAATAAACTTAAATTAGTGAATATTACTTGAATCAGTGCACTAATTAAATGATGGCCCATTTACGTAATATTCGCTAATTATAGTTCCTATAGTTTCCATTGTCCCAGTACACCTAGAGATTTTCCAACCGTCGATGGAAGATTAATACTATCTATTTAGGTCAGTTTACGTCGACCGTATATATTAACTAATCCTAGATTAGCAATTCGCTCTCCTTTTCTGTATTGCAGCTTTGTGGTCAACATAATAAAACTAGATTCAATTAGGATTAGCGGCGGTTATTGCTAAAGCTTCCGATAGTTTGTAAAGAAAAATTGCCACGTCGAAAAAAATATTATATAGAAAAAATATACCTATATAATACAAATAATATATATAGAAGGATAAATTACATATCAAGTAATTTAATTTAATAATAACTGATTAAAGAAATCGTATTAAGTGTCACGATAAAAGGTCTCGAAATTATTCATCCCAAAGATTAATACTGATTCCCAATATTTTCAATTAAAAAATTCGCACATTCGTAAAAGATCTTATCAGAAGGATTAAAGGTCGAGCACTACGAACGTCAGAAGGGTTAAAGATCGAACGTGCTAGCTGCTATGTAATCATTACAAATCTACGGACTGCATTCCAAAGCGGCAGTTCCCCTTCAATCCTCGTTCTCGCACGAGGCCTTACGTAACCCCTTACCTTTCTTCCTTTCTCGCCCGTCTTTCTCCTTCTCTTTCAACGACGCTCAAGCTTGTGAGTCTTCGGAGTTCGCCCACGTGTCAGATAGCTCATCTCTTTTTCTTTTTCTCTCTCTCTCTCTCTCTATTCCGGTCTCTATCTTTCTCTCTCTCTCTCTCTCTCTCTCTCTCTCTCTCTCTCTCTCTCTCTCTCTCTCTCTCTCTCTCTCTCTCTCTCTCTGCGGCTTCGCAGTTCGGCGTAAGCGCAGCCTTGGCCTTCGAGGCTTCAAACGAGATCCATCGAAGCCCTCCTTTGGGTCGACTCGTCCTCTTCTTTTCTTTCTCTATTGATCCTAGAATACCACACACGTCTTGCCATCATACGAGGACGCTTTCATACCTATACCGATAGGATCTCGCGCACCCTACGTCGTTTCAACGTCTCTAATAGAATGACTCTAATAAAATAATTCTTCCAATTTACTATTTAATCTTATTACTTCTTTTTCCATGGTTAACCTTTCCCTATCAAGACTACAATAATTATTTTACGACTGACAATGAGTATATCAGGCATTTAACGCGAATAGCAAGAGTGAAATTGGCAGAAGCCACCATCGTCATACTATTAAAATTTCGCTAAATTTTACAATTCGCTATAGAACTTGCGTACATATGTAAAATTCGTGGTTAATATCTGTAACTAATATCCGGGAATATATCTATGTATATATCTTAGAGGTAAAGAATCGTACACAGAAAAAAAAAATATTCTTAATTTTAAAATATCTTTAGTTTTAATGTGGAAATCTTGAAATAAGATTATATTGCGTAAAACAAAGAAAACTATAGTGATCTTGCGTATATATGAAACAATATAATCTTCTTATAAGAATTTTAACGTATTATTTCAACTTTATTTTTCTAGGTTTAACTATATAATTCTTCGTTTAACGCAATATAATTTTATTTCAAGATTTCCACGTTAAAACTACAGATATTTTAAAATCAAGAATATTTTTTTTCCGTGTATCTCCAGTTTTTGTCAAAATGGAGTTAATACATTTTTCAATATAACAGGAGCTTAAATTGTATAATGGTAAAGCGTCTTATGTCTATTATTACTAGTTCCTAAGATATAATGTTTAGAAAATTGAAAATTTTTATAGTGCCTAATTTTTAAACCAGGTACAGCGTGTTATTGGCAGTTATACTATTAAACATGTCAGTTAAATTATTTTATTAAAAACTTAATAAATCAACCAAAAATAATATTTAATTGACCATGACTGGCACATTTATTGAAAATGTCGACACGACGTTTCGAACCAATTTCGGCTCCTTTTCAAGTGTATAAATAAATTCTTACATAGACATTCATTAGTCACAACGTGTACCTGCAAGTCCGACCTAAGACTAAAAAACAAACATTTGTCACTATAATAAAAAACGTAGAAGAGATCGCAAACAAAAGAAATGTGTCAAGACTTACATGCTATGTGCGTTATAAAATAAAATAGATTGTGTTCAAAGGCACGTCTGCACGCCACGGTTACAAACAACACATTGATCATTGCTCATTGTGTTGTTTGTAACCGTGGCGTGCAGACGTGCCTTTGAACACAATCTATTTTATTTTATAACGCACATAGCATGTAAGTCTTGACACATTTCTTTTGTTTGCGATCTCTTCTACGTTTTTTATTATAGTGACAAATGTTTGTCTTTTAGTCTTAGATCGGACTTGCAGGTACACGTTGTGACTAATGAATGTCTATGTAAGAATTTATTTATACACTTGAAAAGGAGCCGAAATTGGTTCGAAACGTCGTGTCGACATTTTCAATAAATGTGCCAGTCATGGTCAATTAAATATTATTTTTGTTTATTAATCACTGGCGAAGAAATTCTTATCATTGTTTAATAAATCAAGTTGCTACTTTTATATTTAAAAAAGAAAAAAATATAACCACTATTTAAAATTTTAAACCTTTTGTTCTCTGAATTCATAATAATGGAAATACGATTTTTTTACCTCTAAAGTACAGATATATAAGCCTCGTTAAATGATTACGCTAACCCGAATAAAACACGTCCAGAAAAAGAAACCAGTTTTTAAACTCGCTCAACGGCCGGTGTTTGAAAAGTCTGCCTTGCTCGAATTCGGCCGAGGTTCCTACGAGCCTCGGAACGTGAGGGGTTGTAGGACTAGGGGACAAGGACCCCTAAGAATTCCGAGGAACACATGGCCCGAAATGAAGATTGCCGTGTCCGAACGAAGTGAGGCCGATGCAGTAACTGACCTTCTCAATGCAACCGGTTTTGCATTCACAGTCTCCCCTGCGCCCCTCTTTGCGTCGCTCCTAAAACCGGAACCTCTTGCTCGGCATTCGTTGGATATATATTATAGCAACGGCAACAATTCAATGTCCCTTCTTACGGACCGCACGATCCGTTCGCGGGTTATTCGTGTCCCTTGCGAAATGCCCGATCATTTGTGTTTTGAAGCGGAGAACACGAGAGACCGTGGCCACTGTTGACGATCGTGATTCGTCGGCGCGTGTACCGTTGCCGAGTAATTACCATTCAAGGATTCTCTCATGAATGACGAAAATGATTTGTTTCTTTTCGAAAAGATCAGAGAGTAATCCAGAGAACACAATGTCCAAAATATGCAGAAGACGTCTTTAAAATGCAGAAGACGTCTTATGTCCCGATTATGGACATTGTGTTACCTGAGAACTTATTCAGTTTTAAATATCTCGTCGATACATAGCGTTTCGAATTTATATTAAAATAAGATTTATGTATATAGTAATAAAATTATGTGAATTGGGATTGGGAACAACAGAGATAGAGATATGTATACACACAATGTTCCGTACGTTATTTCAAAGCCAGATTAGAGCATCAGCAAACGTCTGTCTTACCCTTCTCCAGCCGGCAATCAATGTCAAGGTGGTGTTTTCTCGACGCTCGAGAGTCACTTCACTTTTTTTCCCTCGCTCCAGCGTCACTTTCGCGAATGTCAATTTGCAAATCGCGTCACGTACGCGCGACGAAAGCACCCGGGATCCGTCTCGGCTACCGGGCGAGTCGTGAGTCGCTTGGCGAGGAAAAACGGGGGAAAATCCGAGCGCGAGGCGAGACAAAATTCGAAACGTGTGAGAATCGTTCCGAAGAAGAAAAGAATACTCAGCGGAGTGCGTAAACCGCGCGACGCGCTCCTCACCGTACGAAACGACGGCGCAGACTGACGCGTTCGAACGGCGCGGCGCGGCTCCGGAGTCCGGCGGCTCGCCTCGCTGGCCCCCGTCTAGGAGCCGACGAGGACGAGAGAGCGCGCGCGCGCGCGCGATTGGTCGTCCGCGTCGGCGCGCCGCGCGCCGATTAGTCCGCGCGCTGCGCTGCCGCGAACTTCGACATACAAATCGAAATCGTTGGTGACCGCGAACATGGACATGACAAGATTGCTTATTTATGCAGGTCCAGTATATTCAACGGACGGCGTGCTGCAGATTACCCGTTTCTCCGATAAAAGCGGCGATTTAGAATATGCAGATCATCTGAAAAACGCAAGTGGGGGTCGCAGTAATTGTCGCGTTTTAAAAATCTTTTAAAAGTTCTTCGTAATTCTATTCCGGTTAGTGATCGACTTATATCAATCGCTTTTCTGCGTTGAATAAACGTGCATGAAGGTAATAAGACTTGTATAGGTACCTACAGTAATCGTCTTTTCATTTTTTTATTTATTAAAGATATTCTATTATATTCTATGGCCGCGTTATCACGTCTTTTCATGAGGGTTTTCTAATATGTAATTTTTTTTATAGGAGTGCAAGTGGATTATACTAATGCACTCCCAATCCCTATCATGGAGGACCAAGCTTGTTAAAAATATTAAACATGGGCGTAGCGTAAGGTATTCCCTTGAACGAGAGGAGTGAAGCCTGAAAGAAAAAATCAATCACGGCCATCTTACACTTAAAATTATATGTAAACTCAAATCTATTTTCACGTCCCGTGGCGTGATTTTAACCGAGGCATTGCTGCAATTTGTGGTTATTCTGTAATTAAAAATAGCCTGGAATAAAGTAAAAAGTTTATTCTGCAATATGCCGGACTGTTAAGCAAAATGGCTACAAAAACAGAAGAATTCAAAGTCGAAAGTAAGAATCAATTTAAATGGGAACGAGACCGTACCCCGTGAAATTAACCGTCGTTTCCATCTTGGTTGACCAGACTTTCAATCTTCTTTCCCCTCGAGCTTCAACTCTGCAAAAATATGCTCCATCCAGATATTCGTATATCCACGATATAAAAGATAAAAAAATAACATGTGGCTTCATGCTAGAAAACCTCTGCTTTTGTTCCGAAAGTTTAAGTCCGAATAAAATTATCTTTTTTCGAGAAAAGATGTCTCGCAAAAAGATGTGTGTCAGTAGGTACATACATAGAACGCGAAGAAGCAGTTTCAATAATTCAGGAGAGCTTTTATTGTTCCTCCGAAGGTACAAAGAGGTAGCGACAAAAAGGGTTCGTTGCACATTAAATTAGGGCGGGCGGTATTGTTGCACATCCGCGACTTTGAATGCGACGTGGCAACCTTAGCGAATGCATAACGCGACAGTGCACGAAATCCTCGGTCTGCTGCGTTTGACTACGTTTCCTGCGTGAAATTAAAATATGAAAGGATACCTATGAAAAATACGACCTTCGTCGTCAAAGGCGAGACCAATAAAAATCAATGTCGCCCCATTTTTATCGTTACGGTGCACGGTACAACGCGGAAATGTATTTCATCATTTCTACGTCTTTACTACGTCAATCGTAGCGCGATCACATCTCTCACCGTTCGCCAACGAGCTCGCTTAAATTTTTGCTTCCCTATTGAACATCTCTTGTATCACGGGAGTATACAACGTACCTCTCTGATATCTCTACAGACATCTCTCTGAAAATTTTCAGCAAATAAGAATAGCGGAGTTATTTCTGAATTGCTCCACCCCATGCTTTTGCTATGTGCTTCGCGATATTGCGCTGACGTGTCTTCCCTTCCCTCTCTCACACGAAAAACAATGCATATGTGCATAAAACGACAGAACTCGGTAGATTAGGAAGAATGCATTACGCGTGTTTACTCGCGTTGTATTGCGCGCGCGCTCACAAAAGCGCTTCTTTCGCTCAAATCCCCGGGAGCTCCTACCTTCCAAATCCTATTTTACGGCAGCTTTCCCATTCGACTCGTCTCTCGCGGCGTTAAAAACTTTCGAGACTACCGAAGCGGACAGTTTGTCGGTTTTGGCTCGAGTGCACTGTAGGAAAAGCAGGGAACGAGAGGAGCCCGGAGAATCCAGTCGGACCTAATAAAAAAAGCATGGATGCGTCCGAATGTAGCGTAGAAAATCTCGTAAATTGCTCTCGGTAGACCTATTGTGAATCTTTTCGCTTGTTGAAAGTCCCTAACGAACCATACTATTGTTCATCTCAAAGTCTGCTAAAAGTCATGTGTATTTTCTCTAACAAGTTTCTATTATCTTAATTTTTCTTCAAAATTTTATTAAACATTTTTGCAAGTATTCAGAGTCCTCCTATGAAATACTATGTATACCTACATTTTAGCAATTACACTGTAAATCCTTCTGAAAATCCAAGTGTGTTATTTTAACACGTATATATAAACGTCTAAAAATGACACGTTTAACTGAAGCTCTTTTTACATGTTTCCTCCTGTGTTAAATTACGTCATTTAACACGCGGTTTAATCGTGTTAAATTAAAAGTTAACACATTCAATCGTGTTAAATGTATTAAGGTAGGCCTAATAGCAACAAATTGTTGGTGCCTTACCTTTTGCTTGAATGCAATAAAGTTATATTATTAAGTGACGTAATTTAAAACGGCAAGAAATTTGTAAGAACAGCTTCAGCCAAATAACACACTTGGATTTGGAGTGTATGTATTAAATTCCATAAAATAACTAAACTCATTTTTAGAATAAAATAAAGAAAAAAAAATTTCACCTGAGGAACATCGATAGAAATTTAATTAGCGTGAGAGAGATTAGATATTTTCAATCGCTTATTTTGCAATATTTTAATATTTTTGAGAGGAGAACGCGAACAGCGCATTGATTGACGTATCCGCAAATAAATTTTAATAAAGTTATTTTGCACGATACAATTTTCACCTATTCTCTTGAATATTCACTTCAGACAGTCAAAGCCGTGCGGGATTAGTCATATATTTCAATTTTTATCCGACACATATTTCCATCTCCTGCAACGTGAAAAAAAAGCACGAAGGACATCCCAATTTTCCAACTCATCGTTAGTCACAGTATGGTCAAAACTGACGTTTTCAAGGCGGACAAAACGCGATTGTATAACGTTCGCTTGTACACGCGAACAAGCCATCGCTATCGTACACCACAGCATCAACTTCCCATTCGTCGACATCACGCAACTATAACCGCGCTAGTATCAAACGTGCGAGGCAGTTTCCAAACGCAAATCTGCGCGGCCTCCGACCCCTTTTTTCCCCTGTCGTTTATTGTTTGCGTCACTATTCTGGTTTCTGCTCGACTGATTAATAACGAGCGAAGTCTCCTTCCGCTCGACGTTGCTGAAATTTTCCGTCATTGCGGCGAATTGCCTGTCATGCCCGCAGACGGCCATTAGCCTCACGCCTCACAATTCCGAAATTATTGTCCTCGGACAAAATACCAAGTATTAAAAAATTACATCATGAAAGTTTGAGATATTTAAAATATTCTAGGCATAATAATTAATTAACTTATAATAAAATTGCTTATAAAATATATATATATACAAAATATACACATTTATGTAATATAAAATAATTTTTATATAAAAATATAATAAAATGTAGGAAAGATTGACGTAACAAAAGTTTATTAAGTTGAAAAACTTCGAAAAAGAAACAAGGGGTGAAATAAGACTAAAAAAAATTCAAGTTAAAGTCCCAAGTTTATAGAACTTTTAAATTTAACGATTTTATCAGTACATCTCACGTCGAACTTGTGTACGGGAACTTGTGCTTGCGCGCTTTATTTGTCGCACTTTCGCGCGAGTACACCCGTGACTTATCGTGATCGTCGCGTCCGCGTTTAGCAACGAAGCTGACAGGCAAATCCTGTTCCACGCTTCGCGAAAAATACGCTTGGACGTATCTCTGCGAAATCTTGCACGGTCAGAGGCCGGCGTGCCGGACGTCATTCCGAACGGCATTTCCAACCCAGCCGGGTGTAATTAAAGGACGAACGGTAAAAAAAGTTCATTCGCTCCGGCAAAAACTTTATTCACGCGACTAATTGCGAAAGTGAACGCGAATTGTAAATGTGAGAAGATTGACTTAATCGTGCATTATTCCATTCTACTGTTTTATACTATTCTATACCGCGCGAGCATTCGTATAAAATCGTTATAGAATAAGTTAAATAATAATAAGTTATGGAAGAGAGTGTATTTCAAACATTTCCTGTTAAATTATTAAACAATCTTTCTTATGCGTAGAAAAATGTGAAAACTTAACGGAAGAAAGATATATGCATAGACCAGTTTATGATTGTGAGAAATTCCCGTCATTGTTAGATTTTAGATTTTTAAAAGGAATAATTAAGTAATATATCATCTTCGGATTTTAAGTTACTTCTCGTTGGTTACATTAAAATTCTAAACAGAATTAATGATAAATTCGTCGTCTTATAACTTCAAAATTTTTCCGACTTGATACGAACATTCGTGATTTATCACTCGGACGTTGTGATGCTCGGAGTTTCAACGGCAAAGACATCTTCGTCCGGTTTAGACGCGATCGTAATCACACGGCATCGTCGTTCTTGCATCTGCGTGAATACCGTTCCATTCGTGGATGCACACTTTTCCAATGCGTCAATTAATGTAACCCGTCGCGTCGGTGCATCTTCGCAGTGAGTGCACAGTGCACACGTCGCGAAATGTCGACGATGCGACGGGACTAGACGCCGCCCGGTGAAGTTCTCATGGGAATATTCACGTGCGCGCGACTTCGCGTCCGGTACACCATCTCCAGGTGCCAGGCCCGTACATTGGTCCCATCACTTCGCACGCCTCTGAATTAAATCCTTTAATCCCATTCGGTACCGAATTTTCATTAATCCCTCTCTCGAACGATCAACGAATGAGCGTAAAGTTAAGCTCTTTCTGAAAAGAGCTAGAAAAGTACCGAATTTAACTCTGAGACTCGACTGTAATTTAGAATCTTTTTTTAAACTGTATCTCTTCGCCATAATTACGAATTACATGAAAACAATTAAATCTTCTATACGTTGCGATTAAAAGTTTGAAAAAGTCTTACCAATTAATTCATAAAAATTTACACGCATATCTAAACGCACAAGTTAAAAATATGTAAAATATATAAAAATGTATTAAAGCAGGTTCTTTTCTCATTAATCACTTACTTAATGTGCTAAAAAAATTAAAGATTTACTTCGTCTTTTCTGATACCTATATCTTTAAAAAATGTGTTTTTGAAAAATATCGACGAATATTACAAGGTAATATCTAATATCAATTACTTTCGTTAATACCTATTACATTCAAACAAAAGGAGTTTGTAATAATTTTCAGAATAAAGTAAGTATAATGTGATGATAAAAGGAAATAGTGATGTAAAAATTGAGATCCGCGGGGTTCTAAGAGGTAACGATACGGTATTGCTAGATGCATGTTGTATTATGCATGACCGGGGTGTTAAGTATGAAGAGCCGAGACGCGGAATGCACCTTGGGGCGCGGAATGCATGAGACCGCGCTAGCACCTCTGTCGTGCAGCCCCTTAGAAGAGACAATGCAACCTGACATCCGCCACTTTAAATCAAGCTCTGGTATAGAGCCGACTGCTTCCACTTTTAACACAAACGATCTAAGCTCGTTTGCCATTTGCGGTGACCCAACCGCCTCGTGGGTTCAGTTTAACGATTTTCTCGGAGAAATTACGTTTAAGTGGAGTTTGATGGATCTCTTTTTCCCTCGGGAACCGCACGTGTATTATACATATAGATAATGCTTATATTATACTTGTATATATATTCTTAATTATATATATCATACACTTTACTGTTATTAGATATTAATTGTTATATTATATTTTATATATTGTATTTTCATATACAATTACTTTTGATATTTAACTTGTTTGACTTGTTTTTAAATATGACGTGTGTGGGTGTGCCTTATTGTACACAATAATATATTATATATAAATAAATGCATTGAAATATATAGAAATAGAAATTGTATAGAATGTATTGTACAAATATAAAAATATATATAGGTGTTTTATATAAAATTACATTCCTGTCTGTCATATACACTTAACAATTATTTTTGTGATAAGATTTATGTTCAATAATTCGTATTCTTAAACAATTGCACACACCATTGTAATAATAGAACAAGAACCGTTTCCTAATAGCTCCGTTGAAGCCACGCGTCTAACATTATCAATTAATGTCACAGGAAAGAACAACTTGATGTGGAATTAAACCGCGTCAGCCCGCACATTTTTTCGTTCTCTTATCAGCAAGCATCTACGGTAACGAACTTCATGATCTAGATTCTAGAATATTACTCATTGTATTAGTGTGTGGTCTGTAATTTCAACCTCTGCGAGACGAGAGGTGGGAGTTTGTGTGCTGCACGCATAATTCCCACGGCTAGAATTACCGTCGCAATTAGCGCGAGTGCTTTCGTTAATTCCGACAATTATTTAGAACGAGCGCCGTTGAAGTAACGTTTTCACGAATCGTCGAGATATGATAAAACTACGAATTTGCACCGGAATTTTTTTCGACAAATCAAAAATATTGAAGTCTCTGTTCAAGAGTCACGTAAGATGTCTTCACGATCCTAAGTCCTAAATCTTAATTTCTAACAAAAGATTTTTTCTTTTTAAAGAGAAATTTGTTCTCAGCAATATATCCGTAACATGGAAAATTGAATGCCGCAAAATGTTGTATCAATGATAACATATAAGATTAATAAATAATACTTCGATGTCTGGAGATAAGAGTGGAATACAATGCAGTCATTGTACGATTCAGCTTTTAAGTCTTTCACCTTTTTTTATCTCATCGCGATGTACATATACGTATGACCGTCTCGACAAGGGCGTCCTAAGGTCTCGTCCTATAAAATATCTCGCTGATCCGCGTAATACGGGCTTTAAATTTGGCCGTCGACCCTAGACCAGTCGTGTGTGTGTGTGCGAGTGTTCGAGCTCTCTCCGTGCAAAAACTGATAAGGAAAATATATATTCCCACTCGACTCCGCTTTCACGCCACCCACCCAGTCCTCCTCCCGTCGCCATCCCCTCTCTAAGTCCCCCAGCTGCTGACGAAGTATCTTAGAGGCGAGTCAATTTACACCCGAGGCCTCTTTCGAGATAGTCAGATGATACCAGAAACCGAAACAATTCTCTTCATTTCATCGTTCCGGAGTATCGCACAACAATGATTTCTTGGTGGGAAAGGATGTCCTGATAATGTGAACTTTTATCCTCTTGGATCAGGAAAACTTGACGTCTCTTATTCTAGCAAAGAGATTCTGTTTATGATAAATTTGTAAAGAACTGTAAGTATATTATACGCAAATAAAAGATGTTTAATTTTATCATTGGTTTTGTCAATAAAGGGTAATATTCATTCGAATTTAATCAATTTTCTGTTCTTATATATACATATAATTTGAAATTTATCTATTATTAAAGGCTTAATAAAAAGAAATATATTATTGGATTAACATGTTAAGGTAAATCTATATCAATAAGATTTAATTTTATCAAAAACATTAGTTAATTTTCTCCATTTAATTCTCTATGTCCGTGGAACCAGAACTAGGGAAAAGTAGTTAAACTGTGATTAATCGTGTTAATCAACCGAAACGAGTCACTTGTTCTATAGATTCGGGTGGCGGGTGGAAACACTTATCGGAGTCTCACATCGGCAACCGCCGACTCGCGAAACGCGGAAGAATGGGCGGTCACGGGAAGTCAATCGGTAATGTAATTAAGAGCTTCGAGCTGCGATCAATTCTCCTCGAAAAGTACTTAAGTGCCGTTCGATGTATTTTGCTAATGGACGGCTCCCAATGGTTTTCAACGACAAGACGAAATTGGTAATTCATTAAAAGAAAAGAGAGGCAAATAGTCCAGAGAAAAGTCAACGTTGTTTATTTAATAGTTTTAATAGTAGACGCTCAAATTAATTGTGCATCTCCAGATTTTAACACTAAAAATATTTCGTCAAGAGTAAACTTGTAATACAAATATTGAAACTATATTTTTAAGATCTATAAATTAAAAAACGTTTAAATTTTTTTTGCTAATTTGTAATTAAAATAATAAAATTTCTATGTTTCTCCATTAGTATAGAAACAACAATCCTAATTACTCAGTTTGTTTCAAGACTTATTCGATTCAAATAATATCCAGTGAGAAAAGTTTAACTAGTCTAAATTAACAGATGACTTCGTTTAATTTCGTTTCATTCATTTTTATTTCGCAAATATTTTTAAGATTTTAATGTGCCACGGAATATAATTTAAGAAAACATACTTGCATAACGCGTAACGCGTTGCCTTAACAATCTGTCTGATGCTGCATTTTCCGCCTTTGTAGTAATTCACGTTAATCTGCATTCACGCCGATGCATTCCACTTCACGCGCGTCTCATTATGCAACTAAAAGCGGATTCGTGATGATCATCTCGAATTAATTATCTCGAGCGAAATGGATCAATTATAAGCTGGGCTTCTGTTGATCGTTCACTAATTCGTCATTTCAGAAAAATCATTTTTGCATAAATATCGCTTGGATTTATATTTTCCCTCCGGTTAGTTTACTTGTAAACCTGGCTATTAAAACGCACCATGCAAATTTATTTTAACTGTTTAAAAATTAAGCGATTCTCCATTTGCTCTCGTTCGTTTCGGATTAATTAATAATTTGTTCTAAAATTTATTTTATGAATCAATTTATATCTGCAACTGCAATAATATTTAATAATTAACTTAACTTTATTTTTTAATAATTTCTCTGCCTTGTCTCTTATATATTCGATCAAAGAAAGTATATACTGAAATCTAAAAATAATGTAAAAAAATGTTTTATATTTAACATAATGGTGGATTTATTAATATTCACGTCACCAATCGAGGACAACGATAAAGACTGCTTTGCAACGAGAAGTATCGCGGTTACACGACATCGCGCAATATCTTACGACACGTGGGATATTTACGATCAAAAATAGCGGCTGTTGCCGCAAACCCGCGGTCGTTACGAAACCCGGTATCGATGATTATGACCGCGCAATCCAGGGGAAAGAGCAACCGCCTGCGCCGGCAAACGCAGGCTCGGGATCAACGATCGGTTGACATCGTACCTGCCGCAGCGCATAATTTACGTTGTAACGCACCGCTTGGCCGCGATGGGGTCATTATCTGTAAGACGGAACACCGTCGTACCTCCCACGTAGCTGCCGTTATCATTATCTCCGCACGACGAGTCATTACAGGTGCAGAATGACGGCCGTCACGTTGCTAATTATAGAAGCTCGATTGTCGAATAACGTGCACTCTGTATATAATAGCACATAATTCAACGTCCGGACGCATCAGTCCCTCATCGATATTAATGGCATTCGTATTTATTGTATCAATGGGATATTAATGAGCGGGGAATCGATCGGGGCGGAGTGCATATTGAGCGGCATGACGACGTAAATCAAATGACACACACGGGGGTTGTTATTATTTAGGGATCATCGGGTCAGCAATAATTTGTTCTTTCCATTGACAAATTTGTTTGCCTCGCGAATTTACATAAATTTATGGCGTCGAATAATTCCTCATCTGGACGTTATTAATTACTTGGATAGCGCTAGAGAGAGATAGAGAGAGAGAGAAGAAATATATTCTAATAGAGAAAATTAGCGACATGTTTATTGTAATTAATATTTACAATAAATAGCTGTTTAATGTGATGTCGTCAAGGTAAATATAATGAATATGTATTGCTGGCCATGCTTTTAATCATGCGACTACAATTAATCATTAGTTATTTGATGACCAATGATAACCTGTGTAAAACAGAATAAGGCGGTATATTTTACTTTGTATACAATAACCGTCAGTGCATTAATAACCGTAAACCAGCATATGACTGTAAATAATATTTGCGTTTCCTCGGGCGACCGTTTTCTAAGATCCTGCTCGTTCTGTTTCTTGTGCACAGGAAGTCTCGTTAGACGCGATATATGCGTAGACACATCGCGCTTTCGAATTTCTATACACGTAATTCCCTCCGTATGCGTATGGTAACTAATGCCGTGCCCTCGCTGTATCCTTGTTAGCAAAACGCAAGGCCCGCATACCGCCTTACCGCATGAGATAGAGATTAGTGCGCGGAAATACATTTCCGAACGAAGTCGCCTCCTTAGGCAAACTTCCCATCCCATTACCGTGGCAATAATAATAATTCACCAGGAACGGGATGGGACTTTGTTATCTCGCCATCCGATTTATTTACCTCACTGTCAGAAAGGCAGGTTGATGATAATTGAAATCTGATATTTTAATAGCACGTTGTGTACGTTACTTTATTGCGGCACTAACAAAAACGCGTGACTTGCCGGAAAAATTACTCGTATGCTGCGAAAAATCGCAGAACTAAGATATCTTGATAAAAATTTCACAATTCAAAGAGTCCATTTATATGATATAGATATGTTTAACTCCGAAAATTATATTATGATATTCTAGACAGAATTGTTCTCATGCAGGGAACATCGACTTCGATGAATCCGGAAATTCACCGGAAAGAGAGACCTTAATTGTTATCTCGCTATCCGATTTATTTACCTCACTGTCAGAAAAGCAGGTTGATGATAATTGTAGAAATCTGATATTTTAATGGCACGTTGTGTACGTTAAGCTAATAGCAGAAAACAAAACGTAGGCTCTTACGTCTATCATAAACGTGAACGTAAAGCAAGACAGAGATAACCGTAAACGTAACTACGTAAGTCGTGACACGATAGCTTTTCACGACTTACGTAGTTACGTTTACGGTTTTCTCTATCTTGCTTTACGTTCACGTTTACGATAGACGTAAGAGCCTACGTTTTGTTTTCTGCCATTAGCCTTACTATATTGCGGCACTAACAAAATTAAGATACGCGTGACTTGCCGAAAAAATTACTTGTATGCTTGAAAAATCGCAGAACTATAAGATATCTTGATAAAAATTTCACAGTTCAAAAAATCAACATTTATAGATATGTCTAACTTAGAAAATTATATTGTAATATTCTAGACAGAATTTTTTTCTCGTGGAAAGGTCGACCTCGAACTCTTCGATGAATCCGGAAATACAAAAGGAATGGAAAATTCTGTGTGTCTGGTGGGTACACCATCCGGAATATTCGGTGTAATATGTAAAAATGTAATATTTATCTGCGCTGGCTGCCTTATACCGGAATTTCCAGTGATACAATAGGAGTAGTCTAGCTTATGCGGACCATACCGCCTCGGTCCTGTGTGGGTAGTCGGTGTGAGCGAATAAGAAGGCTCCCTCCATTCAGAGCGAGCGAATGGAAAAGCGGCTTTCGGACGGCTGTACACATCCTGGAAAATATAAAGGGAGGCCGGGAAATGTTACATGGGTTTCGTTTAAACCCGGCATACAGCAGCACGCTGTCTCTCGAAGTCCGCTGTGCCTCAATAGGTTCGCTCTGTAATCCAGTCGGGCAAAGCCGATTGCATTTTGCTCAATATTAATTTTGCCCGACGACGTACTGCAGCGTGTCCTTAGAGCTGGTGTAATTTCCTTCAGTTACGATCCTTCGATTCAAATTTTTTAACCGCTTAATCTAGCGAAGATACCGCGGTGACCGAGTTTTGAATTAAAATTACGAGATAAATTTTCTTCCAGCAAGCAAATAATTTAATTCAACTTAGGTATCTTCTTAATTTTCGTCGTTAAATATAGGATTTAAACTCAAATTAATATTAAATAACTGATTGACGTTGACCATAAATGTTAAATAATGTCCTATAACGATTTAAACCTCGAATCACCGCACACTGAAATTTTTAAACCACACAACAAATATATCTAAAGATTTTTTAATATATTTCATATAAATATGAATAGATATCATTTATCGATTTAAGCTTTTTAAAGGTTAAACGCAATATTTCGAAACTACTATAGACGATCTCATTCTTGGATTTGGCAACGAAAATGTATAAGCAGGATAAACGTTTTAAACTCGTTTCGAGATAATCCGAGGAAATAATTTTACAAAGCGCTTTGCTACCTTTCGAGCGAAACCTTTCGGTTCGAAAATGGTTTTGCAGTTACCGACATAAAGCAGCGAGTTTGATCGGGCGGTTTTCATGAAAAGGCTGGAAATGGCTCTTTTCGGGAAAATCCACGTGCGCGGTTCGTGTATAATCCGAGTTTGTGTCCCCGGGGAGAAGAGCAACCCGGAATTATATTGTTATCAGGCACATTCGAGACGATACTCGCCGCGCGCGCGGGATTATACTCTCGTGTATGCAGCAAAAGAGATAACCCAGCACAGCCACTTTTCCACGTTTCGCGGAGTCATCTCTGCTCCGCAGAATGTGAAATTCTGTTGAAATTAATCCCAGTCAGTCCGAATGCCATCCAAAATACAGCTCGCACATTTACATTAGATCTCTAACTATCGCGACTGATGTTGAAAGACAGCGGAAAAATAATCTTTCTACAACGAAATGCAAAACCACTCGAAACAATCCGCAAACGTGAGAGTAAAAATGTCAATTCAATAAAAAATGGATGGGAAACAAAAGCCTTTTAGAAACAGTCATGACAAAGTATTTCAAAAATAGATAAAATAAATTATCCAAGATAGAATTACAGGAATAAAAAATTAAATTTGTTTTAAGTTATAAAATATAGCGAGAAAATTTATATATCTATAATGTAAGTATATGTGTAAGATAGATAACGGCTAAGAGAATATTAAAACAAAATTAATGTACTATGTAAAATGTGTATCTTATACTAATGAAATGTACTAATTTATGTGGTAATATATAATAAACAAGTATTTTGTTAATAACGAGCACACTTGGTTTACCGGCGCGGCGTAAGCACGTTCATTATAACCAACGCTTTACGAAACAGTCTGAAACCGGTAATAAACACTAGCCGATGTTACGTGGTTCAATGGACACTAAATCTAAATAAACCGTTAATTGTTACCAACAGAAACGGGAATCTAAATGTTCAGAGAATATGGAATAACCTCTCCTATATAAGTACGTAGAATATCATGCTGTAGAGTGTAGAGTGTAGAGTATAAGATCGAAAATATATCGCTTCTCTGGGAAAATGTCCTTCAACCCGAACTTTCGAGAGATCGCGTTCTACTTTCACGCGTCGTTGCTTCTAACTTATGTTAACTTATTAGAAGTAAGTATCAGATAAATTTCTTTTGATCATCAAACTTTATTTTATTGCACGGTCGAATTTATTTTATTTCCACACAAATTTTATCTTGAAAATAAATTTTGTTATACCTATAAAATTATTGCAAGTAAATATTATATAATATTAAGATATCGAGGCATTCGCTGATTTACGCATTTAAAGATCAAACTCAAATTGCTCAATATTCTCACACTTATATATTTTCGCGAATTTATAGTCACCAATATACACGATATGTATTGGCGGCCAGTTGCAAGACGAAATTGTTCTTCCCCAGGGAAAGGTACCCTCCTAGAAGCCGCGCTGTTTCCTGGACGACCAATTATCGGAAATGATCGAACGCAGATTCGGAAGGAGAGGTTGGAACGGGAAGGATAGCTAGACGGCTGCGATATACAGTTAGATAATTAGGCGAACGGGCTCACGATTAAATGGTACACTCGTAACGAATTACCGGGCTAGGTTGATATAGGATATATATGCGTGTATGTGTGTGGCAGTCGCATCGACGGCGGAAGAGGGTGGTCGGAAAGAGAGGAAAGGGGTGGAGAGGTCAGATAATTGCAACGGCGGAACAATGGGGAATTCGGCGGCATTTCCGCCTCCGGCCCGGAACTAATAACGTCCGTCGCGCTTACCGCCGCACAAATGAGCGAAAGATTGTTAACTGATCCCTTCCCTCCGTATAATATCCGTGTGTATATCTCCACACGGGTCAGCGGATTTCGTTGCACTGCCAAATATGCGCTTCCGATGCGGATGAATATTTTTTCTCTCTCTCTTTTAATTGCCGCGCTGGAATAAAAACTGTTTTTAATAACAAAGAGAATGTACCTATAACATATATTTCCGAGTATATGGACGAAATAAATTCTATGTTTAATGGATACCGGAGAATATTTTTAAGCCTTTGGAGTAATATGATAAAATAATATCTACGAATAAAATAAAGCAAAATAAATTTTTATTTTACGATTCGGTAATGACTTTTTAAAAGAGTTTCACAAAATTAATATTATCAAATATTTTAAACTGTGCCAAAAAAAGATAAGTTATTATTATCATAGAATTTAATATATATCGTGACTAACGTATTTTAAAATAACGACTTTATGTCGGAAAACAATTTGAGGGTGCTCATGCAAAATTCAACATACGTCGGGAAACGATTCCTAAAATAAAAACGATTCTGGGGTTTCATCGCCGGGGACATTACAGACGAACGAACGTTTCTATCGGAAAACTATGCATGTTCGCCATCGCCGCCACCGCCGCCGAAGTAATATTTCGCGAGTACTTTCGCGAGTTTCGTCTCTCGTAAATGCCGAACACGTATTGCGTATCCATCAACCGCATAAGCGGAATGCGCCTCTTTTCCCTCCCTAATGGTCCACGTACTTCCTATGTACAGAGCGTTTCACGGGTGCCATTCGTTCTTTCGAGAAAACTTTAGTTTAGACAACGCACAAATAAATGATTGAGAGCCAGCGGATATTATATCTTTTGATAAAAAGAATAATGTTTCTTCTTCTTCTTTCTCTCATATTTTAATGCAAGTTTTCATCGATATATCCTCTTCTAATTGTTAACGCTTTTGTATATGAGATTTTATTTTCTGCCTCTTATTTATTGCTATCTTATTAGCAAGGTCTCTTGGAATTTTCTGTTAATGGCTCTTACGAAACTTCCCACGCACTCAATCTAAATCTTCTATCTAACTACCTGTCTGTCTTTCCTGAAAGAACGGTGAACTCTCAAGTTTGCCGAGAATATATTGACGAACTTGTGGAGAAGTACCGCGGCAAATTGGATGGAATTTTCTATGTTAATTATCTTCCCGTTTTGCTGGAGGCGCAACATCGATTTTCCCGGAAGAACGTTCAATCGCCGCGATGCTCTCATCTTACCACTTTATCAATTTTTGATACAGCAAACTGGCCTTTGTGTTCGGCTTTGTCGAACGGTCTTGCTCTTTGTGTTTAATTTTTAAATTTTACATAAAATAATAAGGATAATAAGGCGATGTATTATATACACAGTAAATTATATTACATTCGCAGAGGCAAATAAAAATAACGGTATAACAATCCAAATAAAATTATACCTATTAATTATTCCCGGAAATATACGGAATTATTTTAATTACTTCGGTATTATTTCATAATTTCAATATTTGCGAATCGAATATATTTAATTACCCAATATTCATTTCGAAATTGTATATTAATTGTTTGTTTCAGTAATATACCTCTGTAATCAACGTTGTAAATGATAGGTATAAGCATTCACAAATAAAAAATAAATACCTACATCGAGATGTATCTTCAGATTTCATACATTGATAATTTTCTTTAATTGCGCCGTTCTATCTTGTTTTTCCATTTATCTCAGGCTTGCGCGCGTGTTGCGCGTATTATTCGTTGCATCGTTTTATTTTGAGGATGTAAAAATCTGTGCAGGCATTTATGGATTAATACTTTTTCGAGAGGCTGTTTACGATAAACTCATAATGACATCACCGGAGGCGTATATTGTAGCCGGATAAGTTCAAGGATCGATGGAGTTTTGAGCTGTCCAGTACCATCCGGTCAAGAAAAAGAGAAGTTAACGCTAATAGGGGAAATGCTGGAAACGCAATCTCGACAGCGGAAGAATCCCAACGTAATCTCTCTTGCTCTCACGAATGGAGAGAAGTTTTTCGCAACAACAGTCGCGCAATAAACTTCTAATTACTTTCTGCCCGCCGTACAGACTACATTCGCGATCAATATATACACTTTGCTTCTCTCTATATCGTGCGAAACTCCACGAGCGAGCGAAGGATATCCCATTCGTTAATGTCCCATCGTGTTTTACCGGAAGAGGATACCGAGTTGGAGATTCCATTTACCAGCCAGACCTCGCGATCATCTATATTCCGTGTAAAATTAAAAACGATATATTTCGGTAATAATTACTGATCTCTAAAAAAAATGGCTTTAAAAATGTATTAATATTTAAATTGTTGCGAGTGCGTAAAAAATTAAGTAAAAAATATTAATGCAATATTTAAATCGCTTGAATAAATTTAGTCGAAGCCTTTGTCATCTGTTCGACTCGACAAAATTGAACAATACGAGACGAAGAATTTGTCTCACACAAATATCTAGACTTGGTTGAAGGATTCCGTCTACGTTTTGAAATCGATGTGATCCGATATAAGCTTACAACGGTTCGATGCAGGCGAACCGAACATGTTCCTAACAATGTACCTACCGCTTCCTCTCTACATATTTAAACGTTCGTATAGCCTGAGGGCAGCAACGACAGCAGCCGAGGAAGGGTATAGTCGACCAAAATTGAAATCGCTAAAGGAGAAAAGCTCCTCCATATATCGATTACACGTGAAGGCAGCCAAACGTGTACCGGCAAAGTCAACTGTGATTGAGTGAAAGAACTCTCGAATCCCTCGTCGGTGCAGAGAATAAAAGTTGGAAAAGCCTCGAGGTCAAGGCTGAAGTCTTTCACGAGAGAAAATAAATTGAAAGAACTTGAAAAAATCTTTCCAATAAAAAAATTACTGTTCTTGACATACTTTATCGGTATAATATAATTAACAGTTATAACATATAGTTATTATATTTTTTAAACTCGTTTTTGTAGTATATTTTTACATATTTATATATTTTTATTTTTAAATATCTTGACTATGCATTAAAGAGATCAAGAGAAATTAGCGAAATTTCTTACGCGGTAATCAAATCTCATTTCCTGAATCTCACGATTGCAGAAGTCAGTTATAATCCTCTTCACTGTGAAAACCTTGTCGTCGGCTAGTGTTATCCGCGAGATTAATTCACCATTCGCAAGAACATGACACAGCTCCCTCAATCGCGACGTCGTAATGGCTCGCCAGAGTTATGGCATCAATTATACTAAAACGATAAAGTGTCAAGTGCTACATCTGCGCGGAATAACAGCGACGAATCGCAGCATCTATCCTTGTCATGCTCGCGCGAACTATATGCGCCGCGATAGCTTTCGGTCGCGAGAGCATCGTCGTTAGCAAATGATTCGGCGAGATTTCTTGCGCATACTTAATAACAAGGAAAGATAGAGAGGCTATCGAGAAGGGCGGAGGGGGGGGGGGGGCTCGGTTCCGTTCCGTAATTAAGTAATTCTCCGTCGAGGCAAACTTTCCTTGTCTGTCCGGTTCTCTTCGACGGAATTGCATCCCTGATTAAATTACGGTGAAGCAGCCGCGGAAGCGAGTTCGCTGTCGACAACGGAAACAAGAAAACAATATTGATCCACTTTGCCAACGCGGCGTTTTACATCGCAAAAGAAACAGACGCGAGTAAAAAATACCAAACTGATTTAATTGCTCCCGTAAGTTAATACTGTTATATATAAGTTAATAAATGAAAGTCCCCGATTATGAGATACCATATCTATTTTGTGTGATTGCTGGAAGTCTATGGGCAGAATTGAAAAATATAGTACGTCATTTTGAAGGAAATTTAATAAGCTTTAAAATGCTAAAATGTAAAAAATGAGCTTTTGGCAAAATCGAAAAAGTGTGCTCTTAATATGAAAGACCCCGGGAAATCACTAATAAAGTGCAAAATACATCATATTGCAATTAGAAAACTTTATTTAAAGTTTCTGAAAGACAAATGTAATCGAGAAGCATATTTGCAACAATCGTAAACCCACTTATACCCAATATTGTGCCTAATCTTCCCCCTTCACCCTTCCCCCTTAAATCAAGGTCAGCACACACTTATAATTTCGTATAAACCTTCCCTTAACGTTAATATAGTATTTTCTCTCATTTTATTACTGTACAATAACTTTCATACTCCAGCAACCCAGGGAGTACCCTGAGTATCTCATGTTACGAGCCCCACGCCTTGCGGTTTCGCGATCACCAAATATAATCTCTACAATTGAGCAACTCAACATATCCCGTATTTTCCTATTAATACGACCTTACTCTATCGCTACATGCAGAACTCATTGCCAAATATTTATTAATTATATAATAAACAAGGTTTAAAGACTCATATCTATGGCACTTGACAACATCCAATTTCACAATTTCTTTCTCTACGACTACACGCACGATCAAACAATAAATTTTACACTAAATAGGTTTTACCCCAAGGGCAATAAGTTCATGGTGGATCCAACAGATAGGGCCTATTAGTTTAGCAGAAACCTCGCTATCGCATATTAGGAGCCTATCGTATCTCATAATAGGGGACTTTCCTCTAATATTATAGACTACTTTATATTAGGTGCTCTGCCTCTGGAATTAAAATTAATTATTCTTCATTAGTTTAAATATATACACATAGTATATAACTTTTAGATAATTAATTAACATCTAAATACATAGAGATATGTACTTGTGTTCAAATATATGTTTATAACTATATTTTATAGATTAAATTATATTTTATAGATTATTTATGTCGTATAATTTTTATTAATATATATTGTCATAACTTGTACATATGTAATTCATTAGAAAAGTAGTTAAAAGATCATTGTGAGGGTAAAGTTTGTCGTATGATACACTAGGGAAGCCAAGTCTGCGTGAATAAAATAATACGATACTGATACACTCTTGGAAAGGTCAACAAGCAATTAATTAGTTGAAAACATGAATTCTCACGAGGATACTATCATAAAATATTCCGGACAACGTTACGTATCACACGATACTCGCGTTAATACTTTCAGTCGAGTAATTTTCTCGACTGAACTCTATTCTTGAGCAATTTTCTTTTGAAATACTAATGCAATATTCAGAGAAAAAATAACAGACGCTATACGCACCATATCTTGTTAAAAAATGTTTCATTACTTGTATATCGCATATCTAACCAGAAAAACAATAATAAAAGATATTTTAAAAGTTATTTGGAAGTAATAAATAAATGTAACTACCGTAACTGGACACTGACGCAACAAAAATGTTCAAAAAATAGTTAATAAATGTGCGATGAATATGAGTCATCACGATATCGTTACGGTAATACATCGAGACATTTTCTTACGAGTCAAAAAAATTTTGTTTACGCTCTGGAAAACGCTCAGGAAATTCGAACTTCCAAATCATTTCCATGTTACCCGATCCGCGCAGTGAAATTCAATGTTGCAAACGTATCGGGTGTATAAAAATAATATTGAAAAAATTGTTAGAGCTGAGAAAGAGCGAAAGAGATGCGGTTGTACAAACCGGTTTACACATAGATGCGATTACTAGTCGCACAATGATCCGCAATACACTAATGGACGAGTATCGTACGATTCGCGGTCGTATCGGAATCGAGAACCGGCTGTAATTGTATTATATCACTGGAATAATCGAAGGGATCGATGGGAACATTGCTGGGGAAGCGCTCGGACGTGCACAATACCAAACGCGGCGCAAACATAGTCCGTTCGATTCGGACTGACAGCTTTCATGTATATATAATCGAGCCGCGAGAGACAAACAATTAATCACAGCCACGTGCCCGATAATGATCGTCGTTTCGATAATCTTACCAGCGATTTCAATACATTACGAGCGACCGGCGGCCATAACCGTGAAGTTGTCACGGTCACTTGTCACGAAAGCGATCGCTCGTCATTGTTCCGGTAGAAGACACTTAACGATCGTACACGAACAATCTAACAATTATTTAATTACATCACGAACGGAATGTACTGCGGGCCTGCAATTCGTTTCCATCCAGAAAAAGCTCGGTGTACAAAATACACTTAATGAAACGCCAATAATCGCGAAATTCCGTGTTATTTGCGAAAACAACCAGCCATGTAAATTAAACTTTCGAACGGAGCCGCATATTAATATGAGTAGCGCAAACACGAATATATATAGTAAAAATTTTCCAGCATGAAAAAGTTCTCTATTTTTTATTTGTTTCTCTTTTATTTCCATCTCTAAAAATATCAAATTTTATCGTAACGATGGATTACGAAAATAGTATCTCGAAAAAAATGCGGAAAATACGACTAAAAATAATTTTAATTAAATTTTCAATTATTTCTACTAAAATTTCAATTATATTAAAATTTTCCAGGTGTTATCGGCACGACCCTTAATACAAAATTTGTAAGAGACATAAAATATAAAGTACACATTTCGCTTGCGCGATCGACAGTATTGCGCGTTTCGGAATTTATCGAAATTCTCTGTTTATAACCGACATGCGAAAGCCACAATCGAACGCCGGCATTAATTACCACTGCACGTAGGATGTAACTAATGACTCGTAGCATAATAAAGTACAATTTGCTGCAAAATTCGAATTGCCACTAGAGCCAGCCTGACAGAGAGAATCGAATTTGTCGTAATGTATCGAATCGACGCACAATGGCAATGCCTAGCAACGCTCCGACATTATAATCGCCGAGATTTACAGTGCCCCATTAGCGTACAGAGAACTCATCTCGTTTTATACAAAAAGCATGCGGCGCGGCGCGTCGCGTTTACGCACGCACGCGTAGGCACACGTGCCGGTCATTTTCACGCTTTGTTCACCGTTATGGTCGAATATCAAGTCCAACGCGCATGATTATCTCTAATCATTTATCTATCGACCGGTTGATTATTTTCTGTTGATCCCGAATAACGCAAATCAATTAAGAGAAAAGAAGAGATATAATAAATGTATACAGTAAAATTAGAATTTTATCATATAGAGATTTAGAATTTTAGATTAACTTTTATAAATTCCATGCATAAACGCGCATAAGCAAATTGGAGACAACATTTTACGCCACAAAAGCGGAAAGAAAAGATATTTATCGTTAGAATTTTGTGCTTTTAAGCTAGAAAAACTATTTTTTTTTAAATAAAAGGTACATATTTATCTCGTATAAGAGTTTATGTTTTATATGCTTAAACTTTCTCGTTGAGTGCTTCCAGAGGAGCAAAGTTTCACACGCTGTCGGACATTATTTCGAGTCTCTCTCTCTCTCTCTCTCTCTCTCTCTCTCGAATAAACAAGGGAGACCACTCGCGAGATGAATAAAGAGGGTGAAACCCACTCTCTCAGCGATGAAGCGAGAACTATTTTTTTGCAGGGAAGAAAAAAGGCGCAGAACGCGCTATTCGTCCCCGTTTTATCCCCCCGCGCCTTTATCGATGCGCACGCTTCGTCTCCGCGGATTAAAAGCGTACTGCCGCGCATTTAGGTCATCGTGCACGTCGGGGTTTCTGCATTGTTTTTTTGCACAATAGCATCACGGTGATTTTGTTTCGAATTTCAGATTTTATGCAACCGATAGACCCGCGTGACTGTTAAAAATTCAAATTGTCGCTATCATCAAGAGTTATTTGACTCCGTTAAGCTTTCCATTTATTACAGCAATTCTCTTTCATTGTAACAACTCGCAATTAAATGCACGATGACTTTTAGATATTCTACGTTTATACATGTAAATTTGCAGCTTTATCTTGAATAGCTTTTTCTTGAAATAATTATAATTTTTTATCTTAAGGCTCCTGCTGGCTCGATTACCAAGTCCGCGTTGACAGTACACACGTACAGCATCACACCTGGCAAAATTGTAAACTAAAAGGCGTGAAAAATGACATTAGAAAGCTAAATTATTCTTGCGATTTCCAACGTTATTTTTTGTTTTAGTGCAGTGTTTTTATATTTTAAATAATTGTTGTAGTGTTAAAATATACCGAAAACTCCTATTTGGTTATAATTTAATAGATATGTGAAAGCAAATATTTATTTCAATTCGGCAGCTGTCAAACGGCTAGTTTTCGTCCTTGATTAGCACAATTTAATTCGACATATGCAGTGGATTAAAGGAGTGTTTTCGGTATATTTTGCAACTCTATTCTATCGATTACAAACACGCTATCTTATTGAAAAATATTTTTATTTTAATGTACGTCGCAAGAATTTTTATGATATTTTTCTCGCTTCTGTCGTCAATGTCGTCATCAATCCAAGATGGCTACAGTGAGTGAACAGGAGCCTTAAATAGGAATCAGAATATATACAAACTTTCAACTTTACAGTTTAGGAACTTTAAACCTTTCAGTTTATCCCTTAAGTTTAAGAAAAAAATTAAAAACTGGTAAGTAGATACCAATTTCAAACTTTTTGCTTAAAAATCTGAATGCTACTTTCATTAAGAGTTATTTGACTATATTAAATTGACCTCTTGCTATCTCCATTTGTTGCAGTAATTCGCAATTGATAAAGTTTTCGCAGTTTGATCAAGTTAATTTGCAATTTAATGAATATAATTTTCTTAAGAAGAGAAGTTTCTATTTTAAACAACATTCAATGTACGACTCGGTACGAACTTGGAATCAGCAGTTTATCCCTAAAACTCAAGAAAAAGATTTTTAAAAATTGTTTTAAGAAAAATATTCTTTTCCTTAAGAAAGAATTTTTCAAAAATCATTTTACAATTTTTCCAATTAAGAAAATAGTAACATCTCCCTTAAAATAGCGGGATGAATTGCTGTTTGTATTGTATCCATATTGCATAATTTCAAATTAAACAACATTTCAGTTTATCATTGCATAAAATAACTATTGTAATAATATTAATATATGTATAACTGATTGCAGACTATTACAATATTAATCCTACGGCACAGTTTGCGCTCGTTAAAATCGACCGTGTAAATTCGAAATTAACAGATTACAAAATGCACTCCATTGAGACTACAATTACGATTTTCCGCGTTTACATGAGTGCACGAAGTTTGAGTTCGACATGGGAAAAGTAATCGCGTCCGGGCACATTTGCGCGGCCGAAAACGTGCCAAATTACAATCTCGGAATTTCGGAGCGTTCCTCCAGACGGTTTAATAAGCGACGAATTGTAGCGTATTCGCGAACTTATTCCTACAATTTCATTTGGCCCGCGCGCGCTGCGCATTAATGCAAAATGCGCGGGCTACGTAGTTCCGCGTTATGTTAGTTATGCATCTTGCTATACGAAATTAAATCGTGTAATTTCGCCGTATTAAGTATCATAATCCGAGAAACGACACGGTACAGTTAAGAGTGCACGCGAGAGTTTAATACCATTTTAAAATCTTCACGAGAGAGAAGGAGAAAAAGAGAGAGAGAGAGAGAGAGATAATATATCTCAATTGCTTATCATTTGTGCACGCAAGCTAAAATTGGCCGATTAATATCTGAAAATGAAATAATTAAGACATTACTCTCCATTACTCTCATCGCAATTATATACTTCGTCCTATATCATTTTTCTTCGTGTAAATTCTGTAAAAAAAATTGCATATTTTAAATTGACTTAATACCATCTGTATTAAGTCCACTTCAGACTACAATTTGCATCAGAATTCAAGGATAGAATTCTATTCATAAGCTTATGCGGTATAAATACTATAAATACAAAAAATATTTGCAGCGTCAAAATACACGCATATAAAACATATTTGATAAATTAACAAAATTATTTGTTATCGTGTACACACACATATTTATATACATATTATACAATATTAAAATATAAAGAGCATATAAAAACATCTATTAAATTACCACAATTATTTATCATCGTACATACATTCATATTTATTAACAGAATACACAAATAAAAATTATATGTCAAAATATATACGGCATCTAATAGAATTCTATCTGATGCAAAAAGTAGAGATCGTCAAACAATAAAGTACCTCGAGAAGTACCTAAATCTGATATAAGCGGAACTTGACATTTCGCTTCGACGAAAAATAGGTCTCGAGTCAGCCTCTCTCTTTCTCTCTCCCTCTTTCTCTCTCTCTTTCTCTCTCAGCTGCGGTAATCTCTCGCCATCAGCTGTCACGTGAGGCCAGCCCCAGCCTGACGTAATCCGCCGCAGGATATAAACAATAACACGTCGACACAACATAGTGACGCTTACCTTTGTCGCGACGGCCGTCGTCGATCGGCGATGACCGCGATCACCGTCTCCCTGCCTCCACGACGTGGACACGCAGCATCCGGATTCCAGCGGAGTCGAGCGGGGCGAAGGGCACACCAGCACACCACTGTACGCGCGAGATGAACGCGCCGACGTCGCGTCGCACTGTTCGTCAATCGCAAGTCGATCGTCAATTCGGCACTCGCGGACGCGCATATGATATGAGGTCAAACGAACGAACGAATGAACCGAATAAACGGAACGAATGTAAACACGATCGGACGCGGAGGGACAGACGGAGGGCCCACGTGATCGAGTCGCGTCGGCTCGGGTGGCGTCGTGTTTGTTCGTGCAGCTTCCAAGTTCCCTGTTCCAACAGCCGCGGCCTTGTCGCGAGGACGGCCGAGGCCGCGTGAATTCGGGCGCGCCGCTCCCGGGAGTTCTCTCTCTCGCGTCGCGTCGAGTCACCTGGTCTTTCCCCTCCCCCTTTTCGCTCCGTTACTCCGTTTCGAGGTTTCTTATTGAATTATCGGCGCGGCGGGGGGGCCCATCGGGGCGAATCGCGGGGCGTCGCGGCGGGTGTGCCGACGACGGTGCGCGGACAACGTCGCTCGCCGGACGACGACGATCGCCTTCAATCCGCAATCTCTTGTCGCGGCTGGGCGAGGCGTGAGGGGCGCGGAGCTACTCCGGGAATCTCCACCGCGGAGGACATCTCGTCGCGAGCGGCGAGACTGTGTCGCGGCGCGCGCGGCGCGGCGCGGCGCGGCCCGCGAACGGGCGCCAGCGAACTGACGGAAACGGGAAACGCAGCGCGCTGATTGGCGGAGCCGCCCGCGGCCCGTACCGGCCGCGTGGCGGCATCTGACGGTGCCCGACGAATTGCTCGCGCGTGAAAGGCGGGAATGTGGGCGGGAAAGGATCCCTTCGTGGTAAATTTTATCTCACGGGGATGCTTTCATCCCGGCTCCTCGGAAAATTCGTTCTCGAAGCGGACACATGAACCTCCAAATATTCGCAAATCATAGACCTGTTCGTTTTAGCTGAACTTCTTGCACGGTTTATCTTTCCTCTTTTTCTTTTCACTTTGCGTTGGAGAGAAAAAGGAGAAAAGATGAACTGTGCAAGAAGTTCAGCTGAATCAAACGGGCCTCACGATCACCTTAGGCAATCTGTAATTCGCGACATGAATTTCGAAGCAAAATCTTGAAAAAATATTTACGATAAATGTTGAATTGTACTATATAATAATAAATATATACTCCGTTTATAAAATAAGACCGGAAAAATGTTCATATATCCCATTTATGCTCATATATAAATCCTATTTATGCACGTTTATTTTTCGTTGATATTTTGTCCCGTGTATTATTAAAGCAAACTTTCATCATTTCGTTGTTCCGTCGTCCTCGTCCTTCAAAATGCTACGGAGCAGATTTGCCATGTTTTTCGAGACAAACTTGGAAGAAGCGCGGAGTAGTTCGCGGATGAAGTCATGGTTCACCAGACGGTGAGCTAAAACGAGATCTTCGTCGTCGTTCAGCTCCTCGTCCCTCAACTCGTCGTACACGCGCGCTATTCCTTCGCGGAGGCTTAGAGTGGTTTGGAAAAGATCTGCTTGCGATGCAAGCCACGGCAGACACGTGGACAGAACCGTCTGAAAAAGAATCGACCACGTTAAGCGAGATTGTCTAATTCTAATAAATTCAATGGAAATCAGATTTTCAAAAAAGCTATGCCTGCACATTATTGTTTATCTAATTTACAATACATTCTTAACACGTACACAGAAAAAAGGAATATTCTTGATTTGAAAATACCCTTAGTTTCAACGTAGAAATCTTGAAATAAGATTATATTGCGTTATTATATTAAACGATTATATTAAACGAAGAAAACTTTCTTGAATGAAACAATTTATATATAGTTCAACCAAGAAAAAAATGTTGAAATAAAGAGTTGAAATTCTTATAAGAAGATTATAATTGTTTCGTATATAAGCAAGAGATTATTGATAATCTTGCTTATACATATATGAAACAACTATATTATCTTTTTATAAGAATTTAACTCTTTATTCCAACATTTTTTTCTTGGTTGAACTATATAAATTGTTTCATTCCAGAAAGCTTGCTTCATTCAAGCAAGTTTTCTTCGCTTAAAATACCTAATCGTTTAATATAATAACGTAATATAATCTTATTTCAAGATTTCCACGTTGAAACTAAAGATATTTTCAAATCAAGAATATTCTATTTTTCTGTGTACATACATCCAGCTTGATAGTTCGTTAATCCTTTTATCTCCTTTGTTTTTAAAAATCAGAATTATTATACGAAAGGAGTATATTTTACATGATTCGTGTATACTATCGGCTATATTCGCTTTTCCAACTAAAATTTTGTTTCTAATATTCGCTCTTTTCCAACTTAAATGCAGCTCCAATTTTCAGAATTGGAATTTTTTCTTTTCAGAATTGGAATTTTTTCTTTCAATAAGAAAATCTATTTTTTTTTTCTTTAAAAGGAAAACATTTACTCGTTATCACATGCGAGAGCAAACGAGAGGATTTACCAGACAAACATTCCGCGGCAGCCAGAAGATCACCCTTTCATCCTGCTGAATCCCATCATGATCTTCGAGCGTTCTATCTTCGGTTGTCACGAGAGACTGCTCGTATTCGTATTCGTCACTGACTGCCGACGGATCTTCTACAACTAAGTGTTCCGCTATCACTTCCGGTGGCAAGAGCTCAGACGGATCTATCTCGCCCGGCCCGTTCAGCTGCTGGATCATTATTCGACGTTTCCGATCTAATTGTAAGTCACGATTGCGGTATCTCTCGAGCACGGTGACAATCTCTGTTGTTTTATTTATTATATGATTCACAATTTCTCGCGCTACCTGGAACCGGATATGTCGCTATTTAATATTTTTAGGTATATTTGAGAAGAATTAACATTATTTCTTTTTCGTGATCTTTAAAAAAAAGACACCGCTCTCTTTATCATACAATTGCAATATATAAGTATAGAACTTTTATGTTAAACTTGCACATAACTTCTTATAAATACTTCTTTCTAAATTTATTTATTTAAATATTAAAAGTTTTCTGTTCTAATTTGAAATATAAGAGTGATATTTTCACTCTCTGTCTCATTATTTTTAAGAAGAAGTATCTGTGCTACTTAATTTTGATGAAAGTTTTAATCTGAAATTATAATCTTCTTTCTTCTTCTTTTATTTATATTATTTTAGTTATTTCATCTCTCTCTCTTTCTCTCTTCCTCTCTTTCATCTTATCCTTTATTTACTTTATTGCGAACACAACAAGTCAATGCTAAATGATAGCGATTTCGTGAATCAGTATTAGCGTAAGTTTCGAAGTACCTCGTTGGCTTCCTTTCGAAGATAATCCCGGCTCAATTTCAGCTCCTTAACACAGCGCTTCTGCTCAGCAAGCTCTTCGACGTATCTTTCACCTTCTACTCCATCAGTACAAACTCTAGCTCCCATGGCAAGGGTGAATGCTTTTCCCAAACCTTCGATAGGATTCTCATCCTTGCAGAAGGCCAGTAGCATGGCGGTATATTGAACCGAGTCTTGATTTACCAGATACATCTGGCAGAGAAGTTCCTTTGCCAGCATCAGCCTCAGTATTGCGCTGTCAGAGCAACCATTTACGAAAAATTGATTGAAAAAGAGAAGCGCGAGAATTTGTAGACAAAACATTGTTTGGAAAATTTTAATCGAAAACATTTAACCGAACGGACGATTATCGATAGTGATTAATCAAATGGAAACTCGTTCGAACGGAAAATAAACTTTAGATCAAATTAAAATTGCAGACTTAATCCTTTTTAATTTTTCACTTCACAAATTTTCGTTTTTCTCAATGCGTTTTCCATATACCCAGAATCATCCTCGCTTCTTTCTATGAAGTCGCTCCCCAAACTTGATACACGCTCGCCTAATTGTGCTTCCTCGCGCAACATTATGTTTTCTATCGTGTCGGAATCGCTGTGATCAAGTCGCTCATCCAAGAAACTTTTGTATAAGGTGGACATTTCGAGAAACCACAAAGGCGTCGAATGGAACTGCTCGCATGTGACCATCTCTCTTGACTCAGGGTCCTGCATCCTGAAGGCTGCTCGGGCTTTCAGAATATCCTGATGCGACGGTACAGGCAGATCCATCGCGTACAAGACGAATTCTCGCCACTCGATATATTCGGCGGCACCGAACAGTCGTTCGATCAGTGTCTCGATATCCGAAGGTCGCAATTGTCGCCAGGCGCACGGCACAAAGGGCGGATAACAGTCTTCCTCCCCGCAGGATACCAGGTCCTGGAGGACGTAAACCAGGACGCGTTCGCTCACGATTCCGCGCGGGGCGATTCGTCGAAAGATGTCTATCAATCGGCCGAGTTGAACCATTCGGAATCGCAAAGGCGAGGGCGGTTCCTTGATCGGGGCAGCAAATTGTTCGTGATCTTCGGGAAACATTAAAACGTTCGGTCTTACGACGAATTGATCGCCATCTAATAGTAGTTCCTGCTGAATCGGTCTCTTTTCCTCGATAGCGAAGCAAAAGACACTCGCCATTTCGTTGATGCTCTCGATCTCGCGTTTGTATCTTAAAATATTAAATAAATCACTCTTTAGAAATTAGATAAAAGTTTTAAAAATGATGACTATTTAACATAAACTAATATTAATTAGATATAATAAAACATATAAGTATATGTATTATTTTATAATTCAGATAATATTGCCGTCTATAAATCATAGCAAGCTTTATAATGTTTTACAAAAGGATTAACTGCAAAAGTTGCTTTTCATTCAAAAAGTTAAAAATTGATTAAATTATTCTACTAATTGCGATGAAAATAAAACATTAATGCAATGTTATAAAATTTGAGAAAATTACATAAGCAAATACCTAATTTTAATAAAGCAATATATTTATATCGAATGTTTCCACGAAAGAAAACTACTGCATTCTCATTATGTTTCGCAGTCTCATTAATTTACTAAATAAAAGATTAATTTGACAAATAATTTTATATGAATCAACCTTTTGACGATATAATCGTGAACGCGATGGAAGGTCTGCCTCATGGTATCCAGAAGAAAAGTTACGTCTGATCGAGCAGCCGCATTCAGTACATCCAATCTCTGATGTATACGACCGATCTCGAACAAAACGGCGTACCGCCATTCCTCCACTAGATCACGATATCTTCTCGCTAGTTTGACGAACGTCGAATCTGGTGAAGCATTTCTTTTGCCTTTAATTTCGGTTTTTGGAATCGCTGCTTTCTCCTCCTTCTTCAACATCTCCAATATCATAGATGAGATGGAATCCACGATATCGCGCACTTGTCGAACATTATCCTTGATAATATTATAAACGATGCTCTGGTCAGGATCGAAGCTCTTCGATACGTCCATTAGCAAAGTTTCGATCTCAGTTTTAAACTGACTTTTATTTATGACTCGAGTGGAAGCTTCGATCGATTCAGCCTTCGTCTTTGACGCCGTTCGTTCGTTATTTTTAACTAATAAGATTTCCTGAAGAACGTCCTCCAATTCAACGTTGTCGAGGACGATTTTGGAGAACCGCGATTCCTGCAGTGGTTTCTGCGACATGGAGGTGTAATAATCCTGAAGGAGCTGCATAGTGTCGACAAATCTGTCAATTTCGGTTTGCAAGATTCCGATATACACATTAACGAGGACCACAGCTTCCATCAAAGTCCACTCGTTACGCAGCGTGCGTCTTCTCTCTTCTTCAGCCTCGTGTCTTCGCGCATCACACAGTTCCCACAATTCTGTTCGAAAGTTGTCGACCTAGCACGATAATTTTAGGATTCTCAATAACGAAAAGATTAATTATGAAGGTTTATATAATCTTCGGTGTATCTTATTAAAATAAGAAAATCGTACATCAAAGTTAAATAATTGAGATTAACTGATTTAATTATAGCAAAGCCTTTCTTCCTCCTCACTATTCTACTAAATTATTATTTTCTATTTAATTATAATTTATTGTATTTTAGTGGTAGTGAAGAAATACTGGCAAAGTTGTTTTATTAAGAATAAAAAATTATCTCTTTATTATAATATATATCTTTCTTTTATTTATAACACTTTTGTGTACTTACTCGACAATGCAACTCGCATTTCATGTCCAAATCTTCCCTGAGGTCTTCATCAATTTCATTGAAGGCGCGATGAAAATCTTGCAACAAGATTTGTCGTTTGTCGGGTCGCTCAACAAACCTGATCAAATTACTGAGAACAAAGTTCTTGTAGGGTATAATGGCCGATGTGTGCATTCTCTTCAAGGAAAGAATCTCTTTCGAATTCTCAATGTAGGCCTGTTCAACGCTCTCCCAAAGTGTAGCCAAAATTTCGAGTAAAGCTGGAGGCTGGAAGAGGTCTAGCCATTGCCAACCGCCTTCCCCAGGTCTGACATAACCATTTGTTAGCTGCGTTCGAGCTTCCAGTTGTAATTCGTGGCTTTCAGCTTCGATATCTCTCTTCTCTTCGTGTTCTGAGCGTTTCCATTTTGATTTCGGTATTAAACGCTTAATAACAGCAGCCTTCGGATCAATAAGAGATTTTTGCTTATCGTGATGTGTCTTTTCGGAGAGTTCCAGAGATCTCTTTTTGTGGAAATAATCCGTAATAAGTTCGGCCAATTGTTTCAAGGTTGGAAGATCGAGAACGTTGTAAAAGAATCCATATGCGATATTTTGATTAGCGTAATATTCGTCTATCGGAGTGGCATCGTCGAGTAGAGATATACAAGGTTCTTGGCTGTCTATCGCCTTTGGTTTCAGCATTGCCTTGACATAGATTGTCATGAACGTCGGAGAAAGAGTACTATAATCTTTTGCTCTAGAAATTGGGTTCGGCAATAATCTAGACTGCCTATTAAAATTATATTAACTTTTAGAAAATCCATATTATACTTATACATATTAATTAATAAATAATTAAATCAGCTTTAATTCAAGATGCAAGACAGGGAGTGAAATCGAATTAATGCTCCAATGCACTATTATAAAAACTATAAACAATAAATAAATCTGAATATATTATAACGTTAGTAATATTAAATATCTCCTCCGAATCAACATATTTATGAAGCCATAAATTAATTTCGACATGAAATGATTGAACGCGCCTGCATATCGCAAATGTGTCGACCTCGTCACCGTCGAACACGACCCTGGGTGATGAAGGATCAATGTCCTCGATGTTGATATCAGTAAGATTGACGGAATCGGGAGGTAGCTCGTGTCCTGTCAATGCTTTTTCCAACATCGCCATTTGCTCATACGTATTAGGATAATTTATTAATGCCCATCCCTCAACGTCTCCGATTCCTTTTAGGTACTCAATCAGTATCTTCGTATTTAACTCGTTCGAAATCGGTTGCCCCAACGTGAGAAACTCGTAAGTCCATTTGCCTAAACATCGCAGATAGCAATCACGAGTAGCATTCGTTGTTATTCTGCGATCAACAATAAATAAATTATCCTCGGCGACTAGGTTTTTAGAATTCCAAGGTCCATTATGTCGATTAAAAAAAAACTAATTATCTAGATACAGTACTACTTTATTTCTAAAATTGTATTTGTATGTGTTATTTGATGTTATGAAAATAAGATCATTAATCATAAACCGTGACTTCAGGATTGATCTGATAACAAAAATCTGATAATGTTATTATTTGACTTGAGTTTCTATTCTTAAACTCCTGACAACAAAAATTTGATTATGTTATTGACTTGAGTTTCTATTCTTAAACTCCTCTACCTATATACGCAGTGTCGCTTAAAATCGGGTCCATATCGTCATGGGGTATCTGTCTAGGTGTTTGCGTTTGTTTCTCCTCGGCTGCGCTCTGCTGGGGCGTTGCCAATTTTGCTGATCGTTCGATCTTCTTCGGGTGACGCTCCCTCGAGTCGTCCGTCTTGTTCTTAGCTTCCAATCTCTTGATGTCTTTCGTCGTCGCTGAGATGATGTTCAGATCGATGTACTCCACGTCAATCATTTCCTGCTTGTACCTCTCCAGACAATGATTGATCGCATCTTCCATCGTCAGCAAACGAATTCCAGCACTCTTCAGCAACTCTCGCAGCTGTTCGTGCAAAGTTGCATTTGTTATGCTCAAGATAATGGCCGCAACCTTGACTCTAGGTACTGGACAACCCACAGCTTCGGCCGGATAAGGATATAAGATCTCCAACAAGCGATGAACGATGTAACCAAGCACGACACGACCTAGTCTATAAACTTCTTCAGCTTCCTCTTCACTTTTTGGTACAAATTGATCCCAGGGGGAAGCTAGATCTCTATAACTCTCAAAGTCTGCATCAGCCAGAGATCGCTGACGTTCCAATTCCAGCTGAACTAGTTTCTGCTTTTCTTCAGCTTTTAATTCTTTCTCAATCTTTATTTCCTTTTCTTCGTTTCTTACTATTTCTTCGCTATTATTTCTTGTACCATTCTCCACTCTCGCCTCATCATTCACTTTTATCTTTTCTACGTTTTTTATTTCTTCTGTATTTTCTTTTTCTTCGACATCATTGAAGTGATCCGTAAGTTCAAATATCGGTTGATTTTTCAGAAACGACATTCTCCATTCGTTCCAAGCGGAATTTGGGATATGATTACCATTCACTTGATGATAATCAGCAATTTTCACTGCAATGTCCGCAAAATCATTTACAATCTCTGAACAAATGCCTTGATGTTTCTCCTTCATCCTGCGCACCTTTAAAGTGTAAACATTTTGTATCTTTCATATAAAAAATATCATAATCACTTTTTATATATTATTAATAATTAAAATTACAATCTCTCTCTCTTATTTCTGCGTTTTTTTACATTTAATACATATAATATATAAATATTTTTCAATGTTTAAAGTACTCAATTTTTGTATATGATATGTACCTAATGTCGTCTTTTGATTTCGTATTCTAATTTCTTCCAATTCTTTTGCTTTTTGCATTTTTAAGTTAAAGTACTTTTCTATTCTACATATTTTGTTTGATCTCACTTAATTTACATTTCTTATAAGAAATAAGAGTAAGAGTGGCGATCGTAGCGCAGAGGGATGCGCGCTGGGCTAGTGAGCCTGACGAACGGACGAACCGAGTTCGAGTCCGACCATCCGACCAAAAATAGTCGGTTTTTATTCGATCGCCACCTCTCGAAAGACAATGGCAAACCACCGGGAGTATATTGCCACGTAAACTCTTCTCTTTGGAGGTCCCCCAGGGGTTGGGTTTTAATTGCTATTTGCAGATATAACTTATAACTACTCTCAGAAATTGTTAGTGATCGTACTAACCAAATACAGAAAAGTGAGTGGGTGAAAATATTTTACCCTAACAACAAAATCTTATTTGCTAATTTCCCATTCTTGGCAAATAAGATTTTGTTGTTGGGGTAAAGTATTGTCATCAACTCACTTTTTCCTCGCGAATTCTCCGACGAAGCTCGCGCATTCTGCAGGCCTCCATTTCCACGTCCTCTCTCTCTTCCTTTAACGTTTCTTGATGACGATCCTCCTTCAGTCGCTCTTCGCTCTCTCTAACCTTCAACAACATTGCACCAACCATCCTACGGTTCTCCACGATTCTATTTCTCAAGTCTCGCACCTCGCACAGCTTCCTCAACATTTGTTTCTCATAGCGCGATTGATCCAACACTCGTCTGCCGAGAGCCTCATCGAAGGATCTGTCCTGTTTCCTCAGCAATCGTTCCCAAGCCTCCGCCATCATCGTTGTTTGCGTCTTCAGCTTTAACTCGTGAGATTTTGCCGCTTTTTCGTTGCGCTTCTTCAAGAAATCGATATATTCCGCGGCAGTTGCAGGGTCCTCGACCTCGTAAGACACGTCCAAAGATCTCTTCGAGGGGCAACACTTGACCACTTGATATCTCTTCTTCGTCTCGCGAGCCGGGTGTTTGCGAGTGAATTCGTCCAGTTTTTCGCTCTCTTCTTGCTTCTTGTCTGGCAAGGCTTCTGGGACGAAATGCTCGATCGGCTGTATCACAGGATACTCCATGATGGCCTCAAATCGCTCTCGTTCTCGTCTGCAGGCTTCCGTGATCGCCCAAAACTTTTTTCTGTGCCAGTGAACGGTGTCGGCTGCCTCAATTAACGATGTCGAAAGAGGGTGTTCAGGTGGTAGATAAGGGGCTGGATCCTCGGACACTATGGAGACATCGAATCTACTGGGCATATATTTTCGCTCTTTCTGAAGAGCGATAAAATGCAGTCGGTCCTTGCCCTCGAGGCTCAAGTAAACCTTGTAGAAGAGCTGAAGGGACGCAGCACCTTTGCCCTAAAGCGTTGTTCTTATAAAAGTAATCTTATAACATATTAGTGTCTAGCATCTTTATAAAAAAATAGAAATTAATAGAAATTGGTATAAAAATTTGTCTATAAATTAATAAAAATGATATTTATTTGTGTAGATCAGCGATATCTACAGTTTTCCGAATAATAATGTTTACTTTAGGAAATTTGAAACTGATTTAAAAAATTTTTTAATGCTTTTATCGTTTCTTTTTCAGCTAGATTTATTTTTTAAATCTATTGTACTGCTTCTTTCGCAAGTGATACTTTAGAGATCTCCTCGATGCACTCGTCGCTCAGCGTGACGTTAATGAGCTTCAGCCAGATTCGTAGGGTCCTCAGGTTCACCCTGGACAAGGCAGGATCTCGCGTACGAAGGATGGTGCTTAATTGATTGCTAGTGATTATATCGTAGCTGTGAAGGATCTGGGCCAGCAGGGTGCCGTCTCTCGTGTAACGACCGAACGCCTCCGGGGTGAGATCCATAATCGCACCCAGTCTTGTACGCAGCCATGCTTTCAGCGCATCGGCCATTTGTGGGAATTGGGCGATTTCGCGGAATTTCGAACGTCTTGGACCCAGGAGTGACGTGATCGAGGCATCGCGACTTGACAACTGTGATCGTACGAAATTAGCGTCGTATACACGTTTGAGAACCGAATGTCGAATTTTTCAGAAAGGGTAAAAAATGAATAACGTGTGGAATGGTAATAATAAAGTGATAACAACAATGCAATATTAATTAGTACATTCGTATTTTTTATATGCATTTAGGGACTCTGATATTTTCAAATATATATTTACGAGTTTAATATTTTTAAATTTGTTGTATCTACATTTATGTATGACAATTTTATATTTCTGAAAATATTTTGTGCTTTTAGTCATTTTATATTTACATGCTGTTAAATTTCATATCGTTTATCTATTCAAAACCTGAAGTTTTTGTGTTTGTTAAAAAAACGGTAAATGTTTGTAGATAAATTAAAAATATGTTAGCACAATAGCGGCAGAACGTAAAATATGCTGCAAAGGTGGGGAAGTAGTCACAAAAAAATGAGAAGCACAGATTCGATATTTTAAAACATCAATTTAAATAACCAATAATTCATTCACACAATACAACATGAGGTATATATTTCCTTTAATATTAAAAATTAAAATTTATAAATCATGCATATAAAAAGTGTGTATCCTTGTTGTTGCTTCTGCTTTTCTTTTTTATTATTCCCTTATACTTCGCTGCATATACACGTTACAGACCTATAGGTACAGACAGGTAAAGAAAATCGTGGTTTGTCAGCTCTTCTTTATTATCCACTTCGGACCAACAGCAGCGTCGCATTGAGTATTGGTTCGGCTCGCCAAGAAATAATGTACGGATATCACGGTTTCTCTTGTGCGAATCGAGAAACGTAAGATCTTGAGTCGAGACTCTCGTGGGATAAGTATACGCGCGTGAGAGGATCGTTCTCGCGTTGTATCATCTCGTTTTTCGTAAGGATAAAAAAGGACGTGCACGGCTCCTCCGTGTTTTCTTCTCAGGGGAAAAAATGGGTGAATCAAAAGAAATTCGGTCTCGTGAAATAAAATAGAATGATTTTCTTTTTGAAAAAATTTTTTATATTAGTTTTTAGATTTTTATTTGTAAAATATTGGTATTGTTTAAAAAAAGAAAGATATAAAGTTGAAATAAAACGATTAACCAATTTATTTAAATATAAATTAATCTGTTGAATAGAACGTTATGATAAAAATATTAAATAATATAATTTAACAATAAAAACTGTAGCTGTAAGTTTTTGAATAATTTTATAATTTTATTTGTAGAAAATTTTAATAATTTTGTAACTGTTAAATTCGCTAATATTTGCCGTTCTTTAATATTTTTATAATTAATGTTAATTCTGAAAAAATGTATAGCTTTTTAGTTTTTATTATTTATTAAATAAATAGATAGAAATATAAAACAGATTCAAAAATATTTCAAGAACTATGAAGCTAATGCGGCGCTGATTTCGAAGCTTAAGAATTCATAGTTTCTCAAAATAAACTTCTTATAGTTTTTTCCAATTTGCCCATTTTTTACAAGGTCGCTCCTAATTAGCTTTGTGTATGCATGTATGTATATCCTTAGAAAAATCCAAAACGAAAACAAAAGGGTTACCGATTGACGCGACTTGATACATTAACATTGGCATATTTGCAACAGACTAATGACATGCAACAATGACTTGCGTCAATGAAAAAATTCGCGACGTATCGTCATAAAGAATGTCAGATTATTTTGCTGAGACAATCGGACAGTCATCAATCAAAAAGCAGATATCGTAAAAGTAAGCCTCATACTTTGATAAAATGCAAATATTGATACCGTTGATACTGTTGCATTTTAGTATTATCCATATCTTGGTAAACAGACTTTTGGCGATAACTTTGTTGCATGTCGCAACAAGGAAAATAAGACCATCGAGTATCGATACACTTTTAGACGTTTCTGATCACATGTCTACATACGAATTACAAAGATTTTTAAGGTTTCCAAATGCCAAAATTTATTTTCTCGATTTGCTTCTTCAAAGTAAGGAAAAAAGAAAATGCCGTTCCGAGGATACGCGCGATTCTTCAACGGTGCCAATAAAAATAGAAACAAAGAAACACGGTGGAATTTCTGACGAGGCTCGACCGTGCAGCCTGGTCCGTATCGGTGGAATAATTAAGTACAAATGACACGACGCTCCTTGGATTTATTCTTCGTTTACTCGATACTGTTGCACTCACTCACGTCTAATTGGACTCTCATTCTTGTTTCAGTATATATTCCTCGGTACAATATAATACAACCATAATAGTAATGATCGCAATAATAATGGTAATAATTATTAATTAATAATAATAATAGTAATATAATAAAAATCACCATTGTCTTCACCATCGTCATCGTCGTCTTCATCATCGTTTTACTATAATGTATTTATAATATTTATACCGTGTGGTGTGTGTGTGAATCCATACAATTACATCATCGTATCGCCGCGAGTATAAGTATATAATTACAATCACTTATTAATATTCACAACTTAATAATCGTTCATCATTGTCCTTTTCTCCTTTTGCTCTAGAAACAATGCGCAATTATTGTGTTTGCCCCGTTCTGCCGTTCGTCTTATCGCTCACGATCGTCAATTATTAATCATTATTATTGTTGCTGCTTAATTGTATATACAGAAGAGGTATATATTCAATAATATTAATTAATATTAGTATTTATAATAATTTAAGTTTACGCTTCACACGTGACTACTGTATTTGTGTGCTCTGTGTGTATCTGTGTGTGTGTGTTGGTGTTTCTAGAGAAAAAAAAACTCTCCTTACTTCCGTTATCTTTTTCTTCCTTCCGCTTTATTCCCCCATTATTCTTATATAAGACCACGTGTATTTTTGAGAGTTTTCGCCACAGAGTAAAATTCTCTGATAGCACTCTTTGTCTTCGACTTGTCATATCAGAGAATAATTCTGCCGAGAGTCACTCTCGTACAAAAAATCGAAGTTAAAGAGACATCGGACTTATTACATATGATTCTCAAATAAATTTCTAGCAAAATTTACCTTCTCTTCAAACTCTCTAGGTTTGTAAGAGAGCTATCCTCTCAAAAATCAAAATTTGAGAGAATAAAGTCACCCCGCTCACAAAAAGGTAAGATATTCCAATCTAGTGAAACTCTCGAAAAGTAAAACTCTCGCGAGTACATCGGGCCCGATAAAGTCTCCGTCTGCAAGAACGAATCCGGTGCCTGCCGGATCTTCGATGCCCCCGATAGGAGATCGTCAGCGAGGAAACGGGCGAACACCGACGTCAGGATTTCTAGATATCGATCGTTTTGATCTATTTTCATAGGCAACCCACCGACGCCGATTTTCGCCGAGAACGAGGCCGGAGTCGAGGACTCCAAAAGAGTCACATAGATATAGGAAGAAGTACATTATTGCTCGGGCGATTGGTTCTCTCCCCTCGAGAGGGGAAAATCACCGGGAGCATCGATCGGCAGGCGTCTTGATGGATCGTTTGGCCGAAATTAAAATCGATCAATGCTATACTAACTCGCTGCGGCGCTCAAAATTCGATGCCATTGAGACAAAGGTAAAAAAAAAACTATTAATTTGCGCTGACTATGCGCAACGCGTTTTGATATTTTAATTCAACTTGTCGCGAACTGACGGAAGAGGAACTTCCGGTCGGAAAAAAGCTCGAAAATTTCCCATCTCACGTGGCAACGAAAAATCGCACGCGCGAAACCGGAGCATCGCTCTTTGGAGGAATTAAGATTAAGAGTACTCCTTCTTCCTAACGGCGTCACCGGAAGTGCCGTACTCGCGACGGAATCCCACCGCCGGCGTTTCCGGCGCTACGTTTTTTCTACGTTCGAAGGAACGGGATCGATAATTACCTAGAGATATAGCCTAATTGCGTAAGTGATAACGTGGAACACTACTCTGTTCGTGTGTATCCCTGTTTTTGTGTTTGTATATGTTTCTCCTCTATCTCTTTCTCGTTCGCTCGTTCTCTCTCTCTCTCTCTCTCGCTCTTTCTTTCTCTCTCTGTCTCACTCTTTCTCTCCAATTGTCTCTCGCTCTCTCACTTTCGCTTGTGTCCTAAGGACTAATTTGCTTTATAAACTAAGTTGTCGCCTATGCGCGTTATCTACCTCATCGCTAAGTTTAGCAACATGGACATTATTATTTTGTTTCTCTTCATCAATCTCTCTACCTTCCCTTTTTCCCCGTCCCGCCACCCCGTTCCATCCTCCCTTTGCTCAAGCTTTACTTCATCGTTCAAAATATTCCGTTTTTATTACTTATTAATCGTCCCCTTTATCGCGATTGTTTATATCATGCACACGTATCATACGTGCATACACACACACACAAACACATGCATACACATACACACACTTTCTCTCTCGTTTTTAACCAATTTATTAATTAATCGTTAATTATCGTCGCCCTCGTATTAATCACGGTGTTTCTGCTGGGTTTCTCCTTTCTTTCTCTCTTTCTCTTTTCTCATTTATACTCTAGATTCTATATGTATGTATATAATGTACGGATTGAGATTTTCCCTGGTTTCGGAAGCGATTTCGGCGGCTGCCAAGACGTCGACGGGTTCATCACGAGTCGAGGACTCGATTCTGTTTCACGAACGCGCAATACGGTCGCGGTATCTTTATAATGGCATAAAAACATCGAACGCGCGCGAACGAGACTGAAATGCGAGAAGCGACAAAAATCGTCGACTCGTGACTCATTAATTATATACAATAATTATTAACCAAATTGAGAATTTTAATCGACGTAACTGGCAATCAAGATATACGCTTTTAAGATTTAAAATTTATTATGAACTAATAAATTTATCAAATGTTTTCGTGTATTACAATAATTATTAAAATTGGAAAACTCGCAAACGCGAAATCTTGATTTTTAATATCCGTTCCTGCGTCGGGCATCGATAGATCGTTTATTGCTTATTAGATTCCGTTGATGCCTGATCTTCGAAGACGTTACTTTAACAAAGCGACAAAGCTCCAGATAATTTTCACTCGTTTCTTGGATACAAAATGTTCAGGATAAAATAGGAGAAACTCAATGTCGCCAAGGAAAGAGAATTAGAGCCTCTTTTACTACTAAAATAACATCGTCGAAGATTCTACCGTCTCTATTCTTGTCCCCTATCGTCTTTCAGTCTCAAGTGTTCCAACAAATGTGGTTTCTCTTCCAAGGATGTCAAGAAGGCACGTGACTGAAAGATACCCGCTATCCTCTACAGTCGTTTCCTCTCGCTCGACGGATCATCCCCGTTTCTTCTTCGTCTTCTTTATCTCTTTGCCACCGATATTGCGCGTTCCGAGCGCGTTCGCCGGATTATAACAATCGTATACAGTCGTGTTCTACGTATTGAAAAGAGTGGTTCAAAGTAAGCTCCGAGCCGATCGCGATTGATTGCGATTGCCTGAAGAAACGCGCCGGGGAATCGTCGTAGCGCGGTTTTTCACGAGACACACCGGGCGGATACATCCCTCCCTACCTTCCTCCTTCCTTCTCGCTATAATTTATTCTTCTTTTTATTTTTATTTTTATTATTATCCTTTACTATTTATTATGTTACTTTACTCATTATATCGTTACTCGCTATCTTTTATTATCCTTGTTACTACACTTGCTTTAACTATAATGGAAACGAGAAGAACGTGGTACGAGCTGCCACAACTACGGTATGTACGTATGTGTATATTTATATCTCTGCGTGTGTGTATTTTATGTGTCCAACTGCCTACGTGTGTACACATATACACACACACACACAGAACGTTGATCGAGGACGACGTCCTCCGGTGTGGATCCGGGTCGCGCCACCCCCAACCCCCCATCGTTCGCTTCGATAAAAGTTTCCGAAACCGGGCAAATATAATTATCACTTCGCTCTCTCGCTCGCTCTCGCTCTCTCTCTCTCTCTCTCTCTCTCTCTCTCTCTCTCTCTCTCTCTCTCTCTCTCTCTCTCTCTCTCTCTCTCTCTCTCTCTCTCTTTCTCTCTTTTTTTACAGCGTATATCCAAAAATCTTTAGAAATTCTGTCTTGCGGTATATATAGGTACAAATATCGCAGGGAGAGATTATCGTAGCGAATATTATAAAATTCTCAGTTTTTTTCTCTCTCTTTCTTTCTCTTTCTCTCTCTTTTTCTTTCTTTCTCGTATCGCAGACGGGAAAGAAACGTCGCAAGCGATTTAGCGATTCTCGAAAGTGATTTAAAAGATTGTGCTGGCTCACAAGAAGGAGCTGGACGAAATTTCATCAGGAATCACATAGTTCACCGAGTTTTCCTTCAGCGCGCTCACTGTGCGAAGAAAAAAGCTTTTTGCAGCTTGTAAAATGGAAAAATAGTTGTATCTCTTTCTCTCTCGCGCGCTCTCTCTCTCTCTCTCTCTCTCCCTTTCTCTCATCTCACATTCTCACCTTCAACCGCACCTCGTCTCCGCCTTTCGGAACAGCTACAACTTTTTTTCTGCGTTCTTTCTTGCATTTTTTCCCCTTTCTTTCTTGTTTTTTTTTTTTTCGCTTAAGTTCGACGAGAGTCACCCTGTGAGTACACGCACGAAGGGCCGCAGAAGTTACCCTGTGTGCAGGTGCAAATGCCCAAGAGATATAATCTGGGTACGCTTTTTTTTTTAACTGCTAAGTATCGTCCGCTGATTAAATATAATTGACTTTACTTAACGTGCATGATGGTGGCGAGGGCCGTAAAATATATCTCTTATGCGTTACGCGTTCATTCTCGGGTTGATTATACGTGCGCAATGAATTTGCAAAGTGGCAGGGCGGAAAAGATATAGCTAGCCCACGCTAAACATCGAAATGCCACTTTGAAAAGAGAAGAGGAAATTGGCGAATTGAAGACAGACAAGATGGAAATTTTCATTCTAGGAAATTGCTTTAGGAAAAAAACACGTTTGTTATTCAGAAATGTGTCGTGTAAGATATTAGACAAATATGAATTCTTCCTGAAAGGCTGTCTTTAACAGACAATCCAAAAATTTTGAATTTATTGTCTAATTAGAATTTTGTGCCCAATCCCCAATTATAAAGATTGGAGAAACATAATTACATAGAATGAGCCTTTCAATTAACTTATTTTACGGAATTAACACCTAGAACGCCGGGAAGATGCTGCGTTCGTTTTAATCTTAATCACATTACTTTCGATGAAGTGTGTTATTGCAAAATACAACAATCTGTAGGTATACGTTTTTGACGACGAATTTTTTAGGCGCGTAGGGTAAAAAATAGCGCGGCAAAAGGATGCCAAAAGTGTTGTAATGATTCTTCTTAGTTTCGTAATGAAGAAGCTCGTTCGTAATATATGCGTATGGGACATGTACACAGTGTTAACATGTGAAAAAAATGCGATGATGGAAAGGGATATTCGTCGTGGATCTAACACGCGACGACAACTAGCTGAATTTGTAAAGATTTTTGGCGCACTACTCTCCGCTTCCGTACACGCGACAAAATCGAGACCGCTTATTTGCGCAGCACATACTTCATAATTTTTAAAACCGTGTGTGTGCGATACAATTACGTGTAATTAGCAGTATCATCATTAGACTTTTTATTATAATTAGTGTTACAAAAGCTTGATTATATTTGGATCGGACTGTAGCAATATATTCACATAACTATCGTCGTGGAAAATAAAAATTCAACGTTTACATTATACAATTGTTCTTCATCCTCATTCATCGATTCGCTATTTATTTGTAGATTCTCCTCGTCGATTCACGTAATAAATACAATTATTTCATATAGTTATCATCATTATCAGCATCATCTCCCAACCCAGTTCACTCTCGTCCATTATTATGTACCGTTTCGCGATATTCTAGTCAAAAAGTGTTTCCTCCTTTATATCATATTCCCCTATATATAACACGAATCACACGATCTATTTAAAAAAATAATAAAAAATCAATAAACGGCAAAGATTCACATCTTTGCAAAACAAACTAAGCGAAAACCGTCCTTTTTCGCTGCTTTCTATGTGATCGATTGTTTTACTCCACCGATTATTGCGTCGATTTAACATCGAATTCTCTCGGTTACTTCACCGATTGCAAAATACTAAGCACCGTGAGTTCATCGCGCGACACGTTGTACGCGAGATTGCACGAGAAGGGAATAGTAACGTTTATCGCGCTACTACTCGAGTACTAAGGGTAAAATCGGTAATCGCAGGACCGCAGTGTCCCTGATGCAGAGATCGATCGTTGTGACATTGCACTACCTTATCCTCTTTCTCCCTGTCGATTCGATAAAATTAATCAGCGTTCGCCAATTGTTTCTTACGACTACGAAACTACGAATATAAAGTATCATGAATCGCGGTATCTACTGGCACTGATAACGACCGAGACGAAAGCACACAGAGCGGAGATGCGAAGTATCCGAACGAAAGGTATACGCTTATGAAAAAAAAAAAAACTGTATCGCGCGAGATCGTGCGGACACTCTCGTTCACACACAGCACTAAATTCACAATAATCAATTATTATGTACAAAAAATCCTATACCCCATCGATCGCGTCCCATTTCCTTTCGCGATACGATCGGTTTCGAGACGATTCAGCGTGTGGCGCGTCATTTCGTCTATCTCCCTTGCGTCTCACACACGCTTCATTGCATTTCGCGGCATGCAAATGTCGTAATTAAATATTAACAAATATTACCTAACTTATATTTTCCTCGCGACTTCCAGCGACTCAATGAAACGAAATCCTAAGGATAGCCTCGTCCTGGTGATCACCCGCTACATCCGCGACACGAAGATCGAGCGATTATAAGCTCTGTGATAAATTTTCCCTTACCTTCTTACATTGTTATCTCTGTACCCCTCGTACTCCGAAAGAGCGTAGGGTGGTCGCGTTAAAATGTTACAATACATTCAGAATTGTATGTTCCCGTATGTGCTTAACAATGGTACGAAAAATATATAGTATATGTTGTTCGCGCGCAAACGATAAACACGCTCGACCGGTCCTTTCGGAAGCTGTAACGGGCGATCGGTTATTTAATCCTCCGGAAGTTAAAGGAACGATCAGTTTCCGACGTTTGTAAAACCTCATAACGGTATCACAGGAACGATATTTCTACATCGTTCCTCTTTCGCGTCAACTTTATTGCTATGAAATGCACGGCAAATATCGTCCGTGATTACGGGACGACCAGAAAGTACGAAACGACATCCGCTTTCAGGTTGCAGAGCGAATAAACTTGTACTAAAAGGAAAGTTAAGTAGACGCAACGAGGAACCGAAATAAAAATACTGTACTGTGAAACAAAGACTTAAGGGTTCTCGGAGGTGTTCGGAGAGCTCGCGTTGATCAATGAAACGAATAAACTGAGGGGAAGAGAGATGCTCGTCCAACAACCCAGGCTGGCAGTAGTTGAGGAGACGACAACGTGCGACGTGATAATTTCTCTTTCATCCAGGCAGTTCCATCGCTCCATCTCTGATCCTCTTCTCCGCGAACTTGTCCTCCGACCCTGAAGATCCCCCACGATTCTTATCCGAGCTCCATTGCTCTGGTAAAACGTAAAGAAAGCGACAAAGGTGTCTTGAGTGTTCGGTGGCACCTGTAAAAGGTGCCGCATGGCGGTCGCGAGTCTCGCCCCCTGCAGAAGCGCTTATCCAGGTCACCCAGATCATTCCAGGAGAGAGAAGATTGTGAACGGGGGAATCGTTAACTGATCATCTTCGAGACTAGTTTCGTCACTTGATCACACGTGCTGCCAAAAGATTATGATTTGTCTCCCTTGCGACACTCGAGTAAGCTTCTTCCCTTTCCGTGTTTTTCCCACTTGTATTTCTTGCTATTTCTTGCCTTCTCGAAGGAGAGGGAGATAGATTTGTGGACGTCGATTTATCTTCTTTCATTTCTTCGTTCTTTCTACTCTTTTCTTTTTCCAGTTTTCCCTCCCTCTCTCGCTACGATGCTCTGGCGATATCCAAGCGGTAAGACAGACTATCCGGATGCTTTCTCGACGAGAAGGGGACCGTGGATGGGCTGCTGCCCCGCGGTATCTACCGGCTCCCAGCGCTCTCTGACGACTGAGCGACTGCCGCAGGATTGTGACTTGTCTCGTACTCCATTACCTCTTGATAGATCAGCTCCTTCCACTGGTCCACCGTGTGTTCCCTCTCGTCCACGCTATGGTCATACGGACCTGGTGCGGGCTGCAAAACAAATCAGAATTTCTTGTAAGTCATTAAACAAAAAGAAGATTAACAATCAATTTTCTATTTTATTAAAGCAAACGGGAAGTATATTTTATTAAGAAGAGAGTTATCGAGATTTCTTCACCACGTAAAAAATAACTGTTTCTCATCGCATTTATTAGAATTATTTCTATAATTAATATTTTAAATAATCTATTTTTTAAAGATGCAGGAAGATTTTAATGTAGTTTCTCTCAAATTAAATCAGTGAATGCGGTGAATCCTGTGGTCTCCGGAGAAGACAGGACGATTGGAAGCGACTATCCATTCACGCAATCAATCGATAGAGCCTACTTACAGCATTGACTTCCCCCTCGTCGTACCAAACGTTTATGTAATTGTGCAGCAACGCCTCGTCCACGGAAATGCGTCGCTCCGGGTCGATCACGAGCATGCGCGACAATAGATCCCTGGCTTGGCTCGCTAAAAGAGGAAGTAAAAACCGTGAAAGGAAAAGTCAGGGGGAGGCAAGGCAAGGCGATGACGAGAATGCGGATAATCTCGTCGTCCGCGCGTCGAAACGCGCGCGTCCGACGATCAATCTCGCGACGCGGGGCGTCGACTCGCTGACCTACTCACCTTTTAATCTATTGTGTTCCGAGGAGTCCGAGGGGAATAAGACGTCTGGAAATAGCCTCTCGAAGGGATAGCCTGGATATCGCGGCCTGTTCTCCACGTAATTCCTGACGGTTGGCTGGAGTCGTTGCATGAATTCCTGCGCCGGTGTGCCGAGTTGTTCTGCAGATAAGAGCAACTATCTTATTTTTACAATACAATAGCAGAGGCCGCAGAGGGAGTCTGCGAGATAATCGCGATTATCTTTTGTAATAAAAAAAAAAAACATTAAGAAATCTGTAATTATTACGATTATCCTTACAATAAAAATTATATTAGGAGATCATGTAAAGTGATTATGATTATCCGTTTATAATTAAATATGTCACAGAAACTGTAAAGTATTCATGATTATTCTTGTGAGACGAAAAATATCAGATAATTGATTATCCTTACAATTAAAAACATTAATGATTATATAATTTCAATTATCCTTATAATTAAATACATTAAATAATAATCGATGTAAAAATATTACTGGGTGTTAATGCAGATAATTTTGTACATTCTGTTGAGAGAAGTTATTTTATATTTTATTTGATTCCAAAGATACATTTATAGAGTGGATTACAATAGCACACACACATAACGTCATGGAATTTTATTTTATTTCAAATTTAATTCTATTCTCCACAATTTAAAAGCTTAAAATCAGGTTTTATTTTATGAGATTTTATTTCATAACATCAGATCGTTATCAAACACACACACACTATTGGTATTATAATTATTATCATTGTCGTAACGAAAAACGCAGTCTTACCGATTATTTTGTTCCACTGGTCGATGTGATCCGTGCCCGGGAACAGTACACCACCGCGTATCATCTCGCCCATGATGCACCCCACCGACCAAATGTCCACATTCTCCTTGTACCCCATGCCCAGAATCACCTGGTAAGAAAAGACAAACGCTCCGAGTGAGCGAGAGGATCGAGCTAACCGGAAACAAATTGTACGAAAATGTACAGAAGAGTTCAACTCACCTCTGGCGCTCGATAATACCGCGTGACGACGTATGGCGTCATCATGAATGTGGTACCGGCGGTCCTCGCCAAGCCGAAGTCGAGAATCTTCAGCGTGCAGTCGGATTTTACGACGATGTTGCTTGGCTTTAGATCCTATGCGGAAAGCAGAACCGAATTTTAGATATTTATTTATCTCACAGTTTGAGAATCATCAAAGAGGCAATGATAAAACGTCGATAATGAAAGTCAATACTGCGAGAGGATTCGAGTGAAGATTGATAATAATCACGAAGTAGCAGGTAGCGAAGTCAACCGCGTTGGAATCGTTCCGGTTGTATGAATTTTAATTTCTGGCACGTTAATTGCGCAGGCGGTTCCGCAATCGTTGCGCCGCCGCGTTCTCATTTTTAATGAGCGCGACGCCAGTTTAGCTATTCTATTATAACGCGCGGCGCGCCGGGAAATTAATCGGAACGACGCGGTAGTTATTTCTTTCGCCGGTGGGACAACACAGCAGCCACAGGGGCTACGGTATGCAGGAATGGCCGTCGCTAATGAATCTCGTTACGGTAGATTAAATGGCTCCGCCCGTTATGCAATTTTCATTGGGATGCAACGCGCGAATAGCCAACGTCACCCACCCTATGGATAATGCCGGCGGAGTGCAAGTGCTTGATGCCGCACAGCATCTGGTAGAGAAGGTACGACATGCGCTCGTGGTCCAAATCCATCTGGATCACCTGGCATAAGTTCGCGTCCATGAGCTCCATCACCAGATACACGTCTTGAAACTCGTCCAGCGACCGTTGCGGCGTAAACGCGTTCAGGAGACCGATTATCTGCAAGGCGATAAGTCGTAAATTGACGAGTCGACTTCGTCTCAAAAATTGTTGGACAATTCCCCGAATATTACGAATAACTGCGAAAAAAATTTGCTCTCCTTCTGATCCTTTCTCTCAGATTATTCAAATTATTCAAGCTTATCTTTCTCGAAATTACGTGAACCTATTTACGTTGTTATTCCAACACCATCCAACATATCTCAGTTATGCTCTTGACAGCGAATTAAAAGAAACGTGATTTAAAATAAATTTCCACAAATTAAAACCGTTGACCCGATTAGAACAGACTTATGCATTTACTTTACTTTTAATTTCCATCATAATCTCTCTCCGTTTACAATTTCATTAACAAACTATGCTCCTAGAAATTATTTGACAAAAAAATTATAATACACTACAAGGGCAGAAAGTTTGAGATTCCTGCACTGCGCGCTCGTGCTCGAGGCGAAGCCGAGAGCACGATGGCGCGCAGTTCAGGGCTCTCAAACTTTCTGCCCGTGTAGTGTATGCTATTTTTCTTGCTGCCTGGTCGAAAGTACGGAAGAATGACATGTGTGTGTTGAAGATATTGATGCCTGCCCCGACATTTGCGGCACGAGCGAAGCGAGTGCTGCTGGTCGGGGGCAGGCATCAAATCAAATGCATCTATAAATAAAGGTATCATTGACTAACTGTAAACAAATTTTTAGGTTATACGAGTGAAAGTAAAAGTAGAGGTTGGGGCGATGTGAATTGGGTTTGTGGTAATATTGTGGTAGGGATCTTGTCATATATTGAGTAGAGACCCTCTAATAAGAGTCTGGCCACAACTGTTGGATCGTCGCCATTTATGAGCGAAATCACACGAGAGAGAGCTCGCTGTCTCACTCGGTTGCGAAGCACTGTCTCACTCGCACACAGTGCCAGTGCACGCAACTAAGTTTTTACTCCCGCTATTCTAGATGGCGCGCATGTAGTTTAACCAAGGCATAAAAATGAGACTTTCTGCCGTGGAACCGGGGCCGAAAGTACGTACTTTCGACCGAGGTAGTAAGAAAAAATTATAATACAAGAATAATATAAGAAGGCTCGTTAGAAAATCAAATTAGGGAAGGGCTTCGAGTCGTGACAGAATGTTTGTGTCGATAATATTTCTGTGTATGAATTTTCACTTATTCCAACTCAATTGAAAAAAATTATAATTGCGAACACAACGAGAAAAATAATGGCTGGAAGCTACCGCAATGTATTGTTATTCTTCGTTGCAACATCTCTTCATTTAGCTCTGTGCAACTTTTTCTCTTGCATTCCTATTTAATTTAATTAGAAGAAGTAACCATGAGAGAGTTTTTACTTGTACAACAATACGGTGCAAAGCGCAATTACAATTTTTATGAGATAAAAAGTCGCGCATTAAGACGTACGCTGTACATGAGCTTAATTCAGCAGCAAGGCTTGAATGATAAGTATGTATTAGACATTTATATTTGAAGGTAATTTAAGAAAAACATATTTATATTGCACGTATGCAACAAGGCGCGACACGTGCGTGCCCAAAAAGCATATGCATGTCACGCATTGCAAAACGGTGAAACGAAATTAGAAGAAAGAAAACTTACGTTTTTGTGATTGACCAGCTTCATGAGCTTGAACTCTCTGTAGGCCCTCTTCGCGTGTGTCACGTTTTGAAAAGGTCTGGACAGCTTCTTGATCGCCACATTTTGCGCAGTGACGGTATCGTACGCCGCGCTGCAACAGAGATGGAGAAGGAATTGAAGATCGTTCGATCATGTACGCTTGACCGCGCGATGTCATCAGAATTGATCAAACTGAATATATATCAAACTCAAATAAATAATTGAAACTGAATAAATACTTCGTCGATTAAAGATTTTTATCTAAATTTACTTTATTTCCCAGTTATAATAAGTCTTAGCGTGCCTATATCCCGTCTGTGTGGCACAATTTAATAAGAATTGATAAACTTTCTAATTAATAAAATAAAAGGTATTGATTCATATTAATTCAATAAAAACAAAATAATCGAATTAACGTGGAAAATAATAGACTCACAGAAATTTAATTCGAAGCAAGATATTACGAAAAATGGTTACTGAAATGAGAGGGAATATACTACTACGGGAGCGCAAGGGTCAAAAGATATGCACCAAATTTTCAGCGGTGGCTGCAGCGAATTTAATGTACCTGGACGTGATATAAGCGCTCTTTGACACAAAATAAAACTATATTAAAGTCAGTGAAAGAGACAGAAAAATAGACATACTTGCAGCGTATCCATCATACGGGCCGTAGTTTTTACTCACCAGACGATACCCTGAGCGCCGACGCCACGCGGCACGACGTCGACGTATCTCTCGGGTATGCAAAGCTCGGTGTCGCCGAAAACGTGACGACGATAGCCGCTCCGAACGTTGCTCGTTTCCATCGCGTTCGTCGTCATCGCATTACCTCTTTTTAATTCTCTCTTTCTCTCTCTCTCTCTCTTTCTTTAGCTCTTAGACTCGTGGCGGTTCTCGTGCCTTAACTTAGGTAGTGTATATCACGCCTCTAGCTACCAAACCAACGACACAAGAACTACAGGATACAGGAAACGAAAAACGATCAAGCCGATCGCGGCAACGGAGAAAATTTATCGTCGTCAGGGTTCGGCGACACTCGCGACCGAAAGCTCGTTTTCAGCGATTAAATGGCGCAGATTACGAGCCCTATAAACTCATTAATTTTTGTTAATATCACACTTTATTAAATAAGAAATGTAAAGCAAATCCAACAATTATTAATGTTGTTAATTTACGTTAAGCAACTAAAGTTTATATATATCTATTTCATTTTAAACTTCTGTTTTGAAGGCATTTCTTTTAATTGACATAAAAAGCTTTTTATTCTTCTAAATTTATTTTTCGCGAAATAAGTCGCCCAAGAACGTAAATTAAAATACATCTGCGGCGGCAGATGGCAAATTTTACTTTATTAATAATCGCAAAAATGCAAAAACTTGTCGAGAGATATTAAATTATACTTTGCGCCTCGCGCTGCAAAACGCGTCGCGTTTCGCGGAACGTAATTTTTCTCCGTCGACCGCTGCAACAACGTCACCGACAGCAGTCTCAAAGGACAAACGAGCGTGATGTATAACACTTGGAACGAGCTCGAGTTAGGCCCGTCGTTCTACCTGGCAAGATATATCTCGTTTGCTCTCTCTTTCTCCCTCGATTTTCCTTCGAGAACAGCGTCGCGCGAGTTCGCTTGATTGTCGGAACCATCCATACAAGCTAATGCGCTTTTGCAAGAACACCTCGTAGCATATATTTTTGCGCCAATGTCAATCGCAAGTTAATTGGTAGTGCAAGAGTGTTGGATGGATCCAAAAACCATGCAAGGATAAGCAAATCGGCAAAATAAAAAAGTAGAAATATAAAGTAAAATTAAAATCGCTAATAAGATTGTTATAATACAATTCAAAAATTCTGCACTGCATAGTTATTATTCTAAATTATATTTTATAAATATAAAATATAGTTTAAAATATTACATATGTATATGTATATATACATATGGAGGGGTTAAAACCATAGTGGTGTAAGTCAAATTTTTTGATCACTTTTTTTTCTTTTTCTTTCAACACATCTGCATGTGTAGACTGCATCTATGAACTCAACTCGATAGGTTAAAAAAAGTGACTTACACCACTATGGCTTTAACCCCTCCATATATATAGGTATAAAAGTTTCATAGAGATAAAATAAAAATCAAATGTGCATCAAAATAATTGAAATAAATGTCAATGTTTGTCGAGCCACAAACACTTCGCATGTTTCTTGTAAGAAACAATAATTTTAAGCTTGTATGAAATTATTAGCTTTGAAATTTTTGAATTTTTAAAATTATCAACGCACATTAGATATTAAATCAGACAATCAGATATTAAAAATCAATTTATTAATTTTTTTCAAGGCAATGTTTCTTAATATATCTTGCGCTTCAGATCTGGAATTACATCGTGAAAGATCGCGATTTCACGATCTAAAAATACTTCAAAGTTGTGGCTCGTTAAGCGAACACGATTTGCGAGCGAGTTCAATTATATTTGAATACGAATGATAATTATCAGAGTGTCCAAACCGGAAAAATAACGAGCATCACAGAAATGTGTTGCTAGGAAGCACTTGAAAGGCATACTTCCGTCGGACATATAATCGTAAGTATGGATGGTTCTTCACGACAGAACATTACCTTCGTCCTACCTCTCGAAATGTCGTGTTCACGACCGAGACCGTTTCCTCGTGAGAGAAATCGCATTCGACGGCCGGTTAAACGCGATCAAACGAGCTCAGAACTCTCTTCCGCTCCTCCTCGAACATTTCTGTGTGCCTTGCAGCTTTAGGATAACGGTAAAAGCCACCGGGTATATTCTCGCAGGGATTTCAAGAAATCATTAACGCTTTCCCTCCGGGAAAGTCTGTGACTTCAAAGCGACGTAGCGCATATCTGGGCTTTTTACAGTAAGCTTCCGTAGTACAAATTGACAGTTCTGCAAATCGTAAGTGCAGTAAGAATTGCAACGCTATAAATTCGAGATAATCTCTTCTTAAAAACACGATAATAAAAGAAAGGACACGATTACAAACAAAATGAGTCAATACAACAGTAGATTGACCTACTTTTTTAAAGAAACTAAGAAAATTAATCTCAAAATGTTGAGAAAACGAAATTTAGATCGATTTCCCGAATTCTTCAAAATATGCATTGTGTTGAAATGTGATAATTTTAACAGTTATTAAAGTGAAATATTTGAATTACATTGATATTTCTATAAATTCTCAATAATATATTTCAGTAAAATGCAAGGAAATATAAAAGAGTAAATCATCTCTTTTTTGCTTTCTCTGAAATAATTTCGGAGAAAAAATGTGCATTTCATTCAAAACTTTCATATTTAATCTCCGAGAAACGCTGCCAACTCGAAATACTCTTCAGTGGCATTTTACAGCATCATCTCGATCCCATGGCAGTATCAAGATACCTTTCGTAACTGCGAATTTCAATGGATATTTTATGCTTTCACGAGATCTTCGTTATAACATTTTCTTTAGCCATTTTACTATATTAAAATAAAAAGGGCACCGCCTGGTTTCTAATATTCTTTTTTTTTTTATAGAATAATGAAATTTTAACGTTAGCAAAAATTATCTCCGGTATTCCTGATAACGCCAGAATTAATGTGCAGGTCACAGATTCCACCGTGGATAATATCCGGCCGTCGTTAGCCGATTTCCTTTCGCATCCTGACCTACCTTCCGTGCGCACGAAATCAACCGTCCTTTTCGAGAGCAGCTCGCTCCTCGAGGGACGAGACAAAACGAAAAGGCGCCTCGCATATTTCCCGTAATGGACCATGCTACGGTAGAATTTTTATCGGAAATCGATATCCGCATTCCCCTCGACCGTTCGTTCGTTCGACTTACCTGCATGCCACGGCCGCACCGTGTATTGTTCGAGATTGCGCTTTCTCGGATAATGCAGTATTTCAGTTCCTATCGAACATCAAAGGGGAGACACGTGCGAGGCAGCGAGAAAGGCGATCCGCAGAACGACCATCGTGATGGAGCCTGGCTTACCCCGCTTACCCGTACGATCGGTAATATTCGTCATGAATTTCAACAATCTTTGAAGCAAGTTCGGGGCAGAAACTGACACTAACTTTAACATCACACTATCACTAAATCGTTAATAAAAACAAGAGCGAAGAATGAGAATAATGGCTATTTGCGAAATCATCAGATCTGCTAAAAGAACAAATTAAACGATATAATAATTTACTATTAGGTTTACCTACTTTATCAAAAACTTGAGAAAATTGACGTTGCCAAAGTTAGGAAACTGAAATGTAATTTTCTTTCAACTTTTTAAGAGGAAATAAGTCATATAAAATGCAAAGAATATCCTGAATTTACTATTTATTTCACCAAGATTCGGTTCGCTCTAATTCTACTTTTGGCTTCTCCTTTTAAAAGAGAATCGCAATTACAGCAAATATTCGCAGTGATATCACGAGAGACAAATCGTACTTTCAACGTTTCAGAAATTGATCCGCAATATTAAAAAACAATATACATATATAAAACAAAAAAGAACCAGGATATTATATAATAATTTAATTTTAAATTTCGATTTCAGATCCTTCGTCACAGTATCTTTCTTCTGTTTGTATATCTTCTTTCTCCTACCATCTATTCTTATCAAATCTTCAATGCTCTTTATATTGTTACGACCGTATTACCTTCCATCGATTGTTGTAACGTCTAAATATCGCTCTAAATATCCTCGGGATATGGAGGGAGCCATGACGAGATCTATTACTCGGATATTCACGAGAAAAGAGAACGCCATCGATTTAATTTGCCTCGTCTGAAGATCGGGTATCGACGGCAAGCACGTCGACGACGAGGAACGCCGTGAAGCTGTCGTCGAGGACGATTTTTCCGACATCACGCCACCGACTTACAAGGAAGGGGCGTTCTGCCTCTCGTCGTCGTCGTCGCTCCTCGTCGTCGCAAACCCGCGTACTCTCGCGAAATCCCGACATTCTCCCTCGTTCCGAATCGAATTGCCCGATTTACTCTGCCTCCCCCGTTTCTCCGCGCGCCGAATGGTGCCACCCGTTCCGTTACCATCGATTCGGGTCGATCCCCGAGCGTGAGTAAAGAGAAATCGTAGTTAACCCTCTTCCCTACCCTCGAGATATATGTCGACGTAGCGATACAACGTACGCCCGACTTCAAATCCACCTCGAAACTTTTACCTCTGATGGATGCTGGCATTGTTATCGGTTGTATACGTAGCTTGAAGGCGGATGACGTTATTTTATCCAGGAAACGGATATATCGTGGGATATATCAGAGCGGAACGAAATAAACGCGCATGATAGGTAAAACTTTTCATTCTGCGTATTCAATATTGAACATTCAGACCAGATCAGTGTACTTTACGAGTTCTCTTCAATTATTTTACTATTTTTCATTCTCGTGTAAAATCATTTGAATAAAAAAACAGTTGGGGTTTCACTGGGAGAGTTCTGCTGGGATTTCCAGGAAACTCACCAGTTCGCGCGACTCGCACGTGTCTCTCCTTAATTCTAATAGTCTAATAATTCTAATAGTCTAATAGTCTAGTCTAATAATTGTAAAAAGAAAACGTCGAATTGCAATGGCTACTGAACCACTCACCAGACTATCCCCTGCGCGCCCGATCCGATAGGCTTGAGGTTTTGGTAGCGCTTCAGGATGGTGAACTTGGTGTCCCCGACCTCGACCGTGTAAAACATGGCGGACAGCCGGGTTGTCATGTCAGGCCCCAGGTAAGGCATGCGCCTCGGTGTTCGCCTCTCCTGTTGCTGCTGCACCTGCGCCGCCGCCTGCACCTGCACACCGTCCACCCCGGTGGAGCACTCCTGGTGCACTCGACGGGGACTTACGCTCTTAGCCACTTTGGACGCGAGATTTGCAGTGCACCCACGGAATAGTAGCGGTGACAATACTGGCGGGCGTTCCCGGAGTGCGCTGCACCTGCGAGTGCCAGGTCAGACCGCTCCTGCGGCAGATCGCGCCTTAGCTGCCCTATGAGTCCCTACGTACCCCAGAATTGTCTGCAACACAAAAGAATCAAGGCGAAAGTTCGCATAAATCCGTTATTTTCAACTGCTAATTGTTAAATCGACATTGCTTGCCATATCGCAGACAAAAATTGTATGAATCTTCAAAATATAACAATTTTACGACAAACCGAAGTAGGTATTATCATTTATTTTAATTTCATAGTAACTTCGACGACAATAGAGCGGGTTTTTACTATCAAGAAATTAAAAATAAAGAGAAAGAAAAAGAGAAAGAAACCTGAAAAGTGTGACATTTTACATTTAGAAAATTTCACGCAACAATCTAATAATAATTTCTCTCAAGGGCGCGGCAGCAAAATGCACGCGACATTTGCATAGTGGATAATCGAAATTATATCATGATGTGTGAGCATGTGTCAACGTCATTTACGCAGATCCGTGCGTGACTGATTCATGTGATTAATAAATAAATATTAATCAACGTTAAGGAAACGCGATGTAAAGTCAAAGGTCGAAAATAAATTCGTTATATTTCCTTCCATTGCCGATCATTAAAGCAAATTAATTCTGACAGGAAAGAAGAGATGGAGACTCCAATTCAAATCAAATTATCATTTGGCTTTAGATGAGAACAGAACACCAGATGTGTCCAAATTGCATGTCCGGTATGTACTTATTAGATTAGCACCAAGATTTGAAATAACTCGCGATGTTTCAACAACGCTTGTGCATTCGAATATATTCGAGTACTCGCTGAAAACCATTTTAATGTTTCCATAGCTTATGTATAAAGCCAGTTAGAACTCGCCTTGAGCTCATTGTCTGGATCAAGCCTCAGGATCCAGCAAAGATCCACTTAGGATCTACCTAAGATATTCAGCCAGGATCCAGTCTGAATCTAAAATGGGATCCAACTCTCTCTCTAGGTTTACATTAGAAAGCCACAAAGAGTCCATTTTATGACTTATGACTTATACTCTATGCAAAATACATTTTACATTTTCTTTAAATTATAGTTTTACGATTAGCATTGAGTTACAATTTTATGATTAGCATTTCTATAAACAAAATGTTCAAGTAAAAAAGACGGTATAATTTATCGCCACTTTATAATTTCTATTTTAGAAAATTAGAAAAAAATACTATCATTGATAATGTACAAAAACATTATATGTGTTTGTTCCAATTTATCTCACATATCCTACATTTAATATGTGTGTAATCGTTATAAATAGAATTATTAATGATAGTATGATCACATATCATATTATAAACCACAACAATAGGATATAATTTATTCAACAAAATCATAACTCGCTTTTGTTCACCAAGGAAAATTGATGTAACATCGATACACTTATACAATAAGTTCACATTGTTTGCGAATATTCTTTTTTAAATTTGAATCTCGTGTATCATCACGTCAGCGACGTAAATAAAAGAAAAAACGAAAGTATTTCTTATCTTTCAAATTGAAAGTCAGCCACTTGTCCATTATCTTTTGGTCGAAAGTGTAGAGAACCGCTACCGAAGCAAAATGTGTGTATTTGTTAATAGAAATTACGTTATAAGAGCAGCGTAACACGATGCAATTGCACAAATGGAACTGTTAATTCTTATCTCGACTTCCTACATTTTTTTCCGGATGGACAAAAAATAACAACATGAGGAACAGCCATCAAAGTAGTCGCGGTTTAATGAATTTTATAGAACTATTGTTTTATTCTGTTTTTGAACTAACAATAAGTGCAAAAACTGAGAAATAAGAAAATAAATAAAATGAAAAATTTTTAATAATGGAATTTTGAAAGAAAAAGTATGAACTTTAATACTGATTATGTCCTTTATCATTTTACCAAATAGACTCGAATTTAAGAAATAAATAATTCACATTTATTATAAACAAAATTAATAAGAGAATAAGGCTTAAATTAAACAAGATAATTCAGTAAATGTAAGTAGTAAAATTGAACTGCAGAGAAACAGATTTAACGAGATTAAATGAATAAGTGCGTGAGTAAATAGAAAGAGGCAGACAGATGCAAACGTAGCTGATGATAAAAGAATTTTGTGAGAAAATTATATTCCTATATCAGACAAGAGATTAAAAAAGAAGCGAGAAAAGAAGAGATGGTTTTATTTTCCTGTAAGGTCAGAATAAAAATATTACATCAAAGAGATAATTTTTGAATAATAACTGAGAACATTAAAGCAGATTCAAACCCTTAAATCGACCAAAAGTGTATCTATTAATTTTGTCATCGTAATTTAATGTTATATAATAGTACTAATGTAAAATTTTTAATATTTTATTAATAATCCTAAAATACCATTAATAATACAACTTCTTATTAAGTATATCAGATGGCTATAAGATTTTTTAAATAAAGAAGTAGACAAGCAATAAATTCTAAGAATGCGATTAAAATTAATTAAATAAAGATTTATTAACTTACAATACTAAAACTGAAATAGAAAGAATTTCAAATGCAAAGGCTAAGCAAGAACTAGATTAGAGCGCAGAACGAAGATGGAGTGTCAAAGAGAAACTTCCTAACTAAAGGAGAGCAAGACAAGCAAAGATGTTTTCATCAGTTTGCAGAAACTAGCGCTCCATCAGCGAAAACCACACCGAAAGGGAGGATGAAGAGAGACGCGAACTCAAGGAATTCCATCAACGGGAGCAGCAGCGACAGCTGTATAAATCGTTAAAGATAATAGTACCTGTCGCTGAGACACGTGATAGGGAAGAAGGGTGGACTCTCTCTGTGGCATCTCACTCCGAATGATCTGGGTCGTCTTGCCTCTATACATCGTTGTCGAAGACTACAACCGTAGAAAAGCCAGCATCGCTACAATATCCGCGGTCATCGTGAACGCTTTTCGATCGATCGACAGGGCGAATACCCCCGTGAGCGAATGAGCGATCAAGCTTTCGAGCTTTGTGTGTAACGCAACTAACCCAATTGCATCTCGATTCCACGTTTGGATAATAATAACTGAGCCCTGTCAACTGAGATATCGATCGGTACAGAAAGAGAGAGAAAAAGAGAAAAAAATTGACAGAAATGTGCATGCGCGTGTAGCTTACTGCAACATATACTACAAGGAAAATCAATTAAGTTCACTTCGTTTAAAAAAAAGCGACAGCTCGGTGCCGGGAGGTCTATTAATCATTAACTATACGACAAGAGAAGTCTTTTAAGTCCCTAGTCATTTATAATTTAATTTGTAAATTAAATTTAATTTGTAAATATCTTCGTTTTAGCGTCAAAACGTTACAATTTTTCCCACTTTTTAAATTATTTTCATATGTGACTCTTCTAGTTATTTTAATATAATCCTATATAAAAACGTAGTAATTTTTAAAATCGACCCAACTGGCCATGTTTATTAATAGGATGTTATCTAGAATTGATTTTAAAAATTACTACGTTTTTAATTATTGGCTGGCGACGAGAAGTTCTTAATTTGTTATAATACCTATATATGTATAAATTTTCTGTTATTTATCATAATTTTAATATTGAAATGGCAAGTCATTAGATTTGTGCAATATAATATAATATTATATTGCACGGTAACATATGTTACCGTGTCGCAACTCGGTTGACGACATGACATCTCCGTCGCAGCGGCGAATACTTTCGCGGGCGTGTTTTCGTGCGCGCCGATATCTCTTCTAGCACCTCGGGATTCCCCCGATTATTTATAGCGACTGTCGCAGACGTAGACCGACAACGACGACGACGACGACGACGGCGACGGCGACGACGCCGCCGCGCCGCCGACGCCGCAGTCGTGCTCTTCGTGGTTACTGCATGGGCCAACCACCTTCCGTCGTTCGCCACCTGCTATCAATTACGTAAACACGTCGATGAACACGGAGGCTCTAAAGACGTCTTTGTGAAGATCAAAAAATCATTGAGACATGACCGATGCTCGTAAGATGCGAAACCGTTTTATCGAGATCTTATAAAAGCTGTAGAGATGCTCGGATTTCGAAAGTTACGAGGGTTACCAGAATGCTCGTCCGAGCTTTCGAAAGCTCGACGAAAACACTCGAGGATCTCAAAGTTACGGAGATATTCGATCGAGGATGATCGAGATAGAATCAATACTATTTGATTAAGAGAAAAAATGATAAATTGCAAAACTTTTAAAATCTTGTCATATCGACGTCTTAGTTCTCGAGGTGTAGTTATGTTCGAAGTAGTGATCTTGAATTGAGTTTTAAGATTTTTAGGGGTCAAGGTAAACCGCGGCGCGTTCTACCAAAAAGTGCTTCGCAAATCTGAATATAATTCGGTCAATTCTTGTATAACAAACATAACTAGTCACGATACTTTATTCGAATAAAAATATTGTGATAAAACACGTACTTTAATTTTTGCAACCTTTCTCACTCGTGGGTGAACTTATCGCTTTGTATTTTCCTCCATGGCGATGAAACATGATGGATATTGAAGTCAAAAAACACAGCAGGATGGAAAACAACACGCAGCCGGAAAAAAAGCTACGGTGTTATTTTCGTCGGTTCCGGAAACCACTTGGAGCCCTTTATAAAAATAGCAACAAACACTGGCGAATAGAAATACAAGGCTATGGAATTTTTACATACTTTTCAGCTAGGTGCTTTGTTAAAATAAAAGTCCATAAATTAAATAAAAACCCCGAATAAAGAAAGCGTCACTAACTTTCACAGAGTTAACAGTTCATAGCTAGTATGCTAACAAATTTGATGTCAATTTTTCCTCACTAAAAACACGAAGAGAATTCACAATTTTTCCATTCATGAGTCTTGAATTAAAATGCCAAATTAAAATTTACTTAAAATTGTACAAAAAATAAAATGCTACCGTTTCGTTTCTCAAGCTTATAAAAGCCAATTTGTAACATGCGGCTTCTAATGTAAAAATTATTAATATTTCCGTCTAAAGAAAATCGGGGTTTCCTATTTGGCAAAGATTGTGCCATTAATGTAATGGTTGATCCGGCAGGAGAGGAGACACCTCTTATATATAATATATAGATTATTATACGATCTACCCTTCATTTTTCGTCTCGACGCCTTCGGATTCAAGTTAGGCGTGTTCCGAGAGAAACTCGCGTGACGGCCATTGTTGCGCGACCATAATTCAGCGGATAAGACGGATTTAAGAGAGTTCAGCTTCGCGACGTCTCTCGCGCCGGAGATGATTTAGCGCGGAAGACTGGATAGTTTCTCGTCTATCGCGCCTCTGATCTATCGCATTTAGGATGTACGAGAATATACACGTTCCTTCGAGCAAAATTTATGTTTCGATTTGGATAAACTTCTTGGATATATTAGTATCGTGTCATCGCCACCAGCGCTGTGCTTGATAAATATGGCGTAAAATGAGAATCTCTACAAGCCAATATATCAAAATTTATACGTGTAGCAAGAATATTAAAATAAATCTCCCTCTAATGTGTCTGTGCTCTAAAACTCTTTAATATATTTCAAATCCAAAAGAAATAATGCGTGATATACATATAGTACTATATAAAAAATAAAATATCTAATATTTAAAAAACGTATACCTACTATTTAAAAAAATATGTACTATACGTATCCTAAAATTTAAAAAACTTTACGCGTTTATTCTAGCGTTATTTCTGGTTTCATTTAACTAAATCGTACTTATTTCTCTGTAACCAAACTGCAAGCCGAGCTCGCAAAAGAGTAATTTGCAAGCGTTGCAAATATTTGAACAGCAAATAAGTATTGGCAGACTCTTCGTTGCGACGGACATATTTGACGGGATGAGGCGCGAGCGTTTCGATCGTAAATCGTAATCTATTTTAGTTGAATATATATTTTGAACGTGCGAGGGAGAGAATTGATCGTCCGTCAGAAACGTTGCGCAAATTAATGCTATACCATAACGCACACACTCACCATAAACAGGCGGCCATTGTGGATGCGGCGGCGAAACGCTGATACGGCCGTGCGGGACGGACGCGGAAGCAGGGATCTGCAAGCAGACAGAACAGAGACGTCCCTCAGAGAGCGTGTCGACAGGAATTTGCATGCGTCCGCGGATGCGTTAATGCTGCACGCGCCCCGCTCGCGTATACGCGAGCGATGCAGTATGCACCGAGTCGACCGAGTCCATCGATTCGCGCGCGCACGGGTGCCACTGTGCCATCGTGTATAGCCTTTCGCTCGATACCGTTGCACCCAGTTGCACCGCTATGCAAATCAATGGCGCACGTGCGGCGGCACGAGCCCCTTCGACGCAAAAACGCATTCAGCGGGGATCAAACAACTTTGATATCGCGAAACAATTCTGTAATCCCATTAATCCCATAAATCGGTAACAAGCAGATCCTACAAAGCATATCTCTCGCAGTTATCTTTACAAATTTATCATTATTATATTATTATTAATGTATATAGGAAAACACTTGGCTATCAATAAAGAAATATGCATTTTATGAAAATTCCTTTTCTCTGATCACGATGATGATTGATAATAAAGTTCTATACATTGTTAAACATTAAAGGATAAAATTTAAACCAATTCCTTAAGTTAAATAACATTTTGTTATTTTTAATCACCACATGTGTAAATTTCTTATTTTAACACAAAACAGTACTATTTTAACTCTATTGGTTGAGTTAAATTAACATTGTTTTAGTTAAATTAATGACATATTGATGAATAGGAGCTGCAGTGGCGACCTATGTACGCTATATACTAAAAAGGAATTCATTATTTGCAAGAAAATTGATTTCTATGAATTTAGTTTCCTTAATTCAAAGAGAAATTTGGTAGATTTGAGAAAATATTTTAAATTCAGAAAAATATGTATTAGGCAGATTTGAGAAAATGCATATATATTTTTCTGAATTTAAAATATTTTCTCAAATCTACCTAATATTTCTTTGAATTAAGGAAAATAAATTCATAGAAATCAATTTTCTCGCAAATAATAGACTTTTTCAATGATAGGAATGGTTAAAAATTGAATATAATTTGACATTACGAATTTAAAACAGTGTTTTAACAGAAGAATAAGCTTATCTGCATTAATTTCGTATCTTTTTGTTTGAATTAAGTAATACATAACGGAGATATTGAATAATTCAGAATCAACAAACTGCTGACACGATCTTGGTTTTACAGAAACGTTCACCCGCTCAGCGCAATTCGGTTCAATTACAGCGCAAATAATAGGGATTAATTGCCGTTCTCGGCAACTCGTCTCGCTCGCTTCTTGTGTTTCGCAGAATATTTAACGAAATCCTTTGGGAAACGATGCAAATCCCTGTGCTACATAATTAATTTATCGATCGTCTAGGAAATTGCAACTCGGCTGCAATCGCGCGTCGTGAAAAGTGCACTGTCGATGCTCGATAATTCGCATGGCCTAATTACTCCTGAATTCTTCAATCCCGAAGATACACGGGAAAGGAAACTAATTGGGAGTGGCATATATTAATAAAATACACAAGTACAGTTGTGTTTAATTCCAGAAGTCGCGTCTCCCTTTGACGGGGATGTTCTCGTCGATTTATTTCTGCGGGCGGTCTCCGCCTAATACTCGTCCCACGAATTTTCGGCGTTGAAAGAGCTCGGAAAGCTCTCCGTCCGTCCCGCGCAGGAATGCTGAAAAAGCAGCACGAGTGCGCTGTCCGGTGCGAGTTAATTCGAATATATACCGTGTCTAAAATTAATGTAAATTAGCGCCGCCGCCGTAGGCCCGCCGGAATGCCAGCGTCGTTCCTGTAAATTGAGACAAGTCGCGCGCGGTCCGCGACCACCGCGCGCGAGATGGTCCAACTACTCTCGGACTAAAGCGCCTTATAATGGCCCCGTTGTTTCTGCCACCCGCGTTCGCCAGATAGATTCGCACTCGACGGATTGCGAGCAAACGCGCAATAAATAATATTAAATTAAAAAATTCATAAGCCAGTTCTTTTCAAGTTATCGTCTATAAATAAAAAAACGTTACGTGCAGTCCTCGATTTTGATACCAAGACCAGTGCGACAAATTTGAAAATTATAAAAAGAGATTATAAGGTGCCCCGCAATAAATAGGCAAACATGTGTTATTAAATAATCATTTCGTTATAATAACTGCTCCTCTCGAAAAGCGTGTAAAATTTGCAATGCATTATTTTTACCGAATGTGCACGTCGAATCACACATCAGAGCCGTCGAGGTGAACGTTAACTCCGTGTCAATCGCCGTCCGTACAAAAAAAAATAATCCGCGAGCCGCAACTGCGTTCCAACGCAACTCGCGTTAGTTCGCGTTACACAGAGCAACGCTAACCCGGATTGTTTCATTAACCGAGTTTCAACGCAAAAAGTTACAGCCCGTTGGCTTTGTGGAGCGCACAGTAAACCGATGCACGCGTTTGGTTTCACTGTAAAAAAAAGAAGAATGACGGGAATATGAAGGGAAAAATACTCGCAAACCCAGTTATACTGATGGCAAAGAGGATTACGCGATTCTCGCGTAAGAATCGTTTCACCGAAGAAGGCCAAAAGGTCAGGCTTCTCGAGTTACAAGCACGAGTAGCAAAGTTCACGACTAGTCGCTTTCGATCGGTTTTAATCCGCAACGAGCAAACCGGGAAAGCGGCGGCGGCCGCGGCGCGGCGACTCGTGAAAAAGCGTCCCTAAAGTGTCGTCGAGGGCGAGCACAGGGCGAATCCGTTCCGAAGGGTCCCAAAAGGTCGTTTCCGATCGGCAGGGACATCTGCTGCCTCCGGCTGCTGGAAGAAACGATGAATAGCTTCGGGAAGCTACGAAGCTAGTCGTCTCAATTAAAGACAATCGAGGTGAATTGGGCACAAAGTGCTCTCTCCGATCGAGACACGATAAATATTTTCTCGACGGAATTACCGCGAGAGGAAGGTGAACCGGAGGTTTTCAACACCCCAGTGTTTCAAATTGGATGCAAAATTAAACGTTCATAAATGGGGAATTCTTGCGAGGGCGAGAACCCTTATTCAAATATTTGCGGAACTATACAAATTATAACACAAATCATATGAAATATTCATATATCCCATCCCTTTCAGGAAAAAGTAGTAATTGCAAAAGTATGAAAATTCCGGAAATACACTTCCATTTCTAGAATTACGTGCCTAAGTTTAAGTGTCGGAAGTTATTTACAAGCTGAGACACGATACGCTGTGTCACTTCCTATTTTCTTTCCTCGTCAGACAATATAGTTACTTCGACAGACGTAACCGAACTTGCAGAACCTCCGGAACATCGACAGATCCAAAATGATCCAAGATGGTCGGAACTCCATTTCGTCTCGGTGATCTCCGAGAAAAATGGAATGCTACATTCTCTCGAAACCATAGTCCAAAATAAAATCTGTTTAATCCATCGGGGAATAGAGAAAAGGATAAGAATATTGTATCTAGTTGCGCAGAAATATTTTGCATAAATTTCTTTCGTCTTTGAATTGTTTATAATCAATAATCTGTTTGATCAAACAGATAAATTCTAATTAAAAGAATTTTAGATAAATTTTGAGCAATAAAAAACAAAAGAACAATTTATTTTTAACGACTTTTTACGAAAGTTATAATAAAATTTAATATTAATTGAACTCGCCAAAATAATTATTCGCGAATTAAAAAATAGGTACGTTACGTTTATTTGTAATAAATAATAATGTACAGTATTTTCAACCTATATCACGTCGAACTGATTTCGTACTGTGGACGGAAGTAAACGAGATAGCAAACGTATCGATGTCTCAGGAGCGAACCAATAATACACAGCGATGCTGCTCGGTCGAATCAACGCGAGCTATCTGTTATGAGAGGGGGACGGAATGTCGATTCAGATATTAAATTTCCTTGCGCTCGGCGTTCCCTGCAGTGCGCGCTCGAGGCTCGTCCCTATTTCCCACAGGACCCCGCCGGCTCTTGTCAGGATGCATTGCTCACCCCGTTCGCTTTTACGGTGTCGCTTTTACCCGACCGTGTTACAGGACTCGTAATGGCCAACCTGTCTCAGGACGACGATGAGTGGTCCAGCGTCGACCACGTCGTCGAAATGAAACTCTGTGCGTTTTTTTTGGCGATCGGAGAAGCAGTTGCACGTAAAATGCACAATTCGCGCTTGCATTAAAAAAAAATACTCTAAATTCTAGTCCTGTTAAACAATTTATAATTAAAAAAACGTAGATATCAATTATAAATCATTTAATTTATTAAGTATATTCAATTTTCACAATAAATTACAAAATGTATTACATTAAATTAAGATATATCATTTATTAATATGTATATACCTACACATATTTTAAATATTTATTTCTAATTATACCAAGTACTTTGTTATAAAAACAAAATATATATTTAAAACTCCCCAATATGATAATCTCAATCAATAAAATTTCTTTACATTAAAATTATTTTCGTTATCCTTAAAAGAGATTTTAAAAATTGCAAAAAAAAACAAAAAGATAAAAATTGTCTTAAAAATTATGAAATAGGCATCTCTATAAGTCAAGTCTCATCCAGCTAAAGATGAAAGATTCGAACTCGTATTCGTAGCCGTTCAGGCGGCTAATTTTCCTGCATGTCCGAGACGCCTCGAGTCCCAAGAAAATCGAATTTTCTCCCTCGACAAAGCGCAATAAGTAAGTCGAAGAATTCTGACATTCGATTTCAAAGCGTTCTTTCAAAGCGTATATCCTTCGTGCATCTATGAGCCTTTCGATTCTCCTTTTCGGTTATTAGACACGCGTCTCTGTTCCGATAAGGAATCATATTTTCCGCCTATCGAGAGACAGGAGTGACTTTTTCTTGCTAAAGTCGAAAGACTACACGGCTTGTATTACTACTGACAATGAGCCGTGGTACACTGCATGCTGTAAGTGTTGCGTTCAATATAAAAAGAAAATATAAGTATTAAAAGTTTATGGAATCTCTCGCAATTAATTTTTTAATGGAGAAATTATGTCGAGAATTGAGAGAATAAAAACATTCTTGCAATCTACGAACCAAGAAATGAATGTGTTGTGTAATATTAGATAACAAGCAGACGTATCTCACTTTAAAATAATTAGGTATCAGTGTTATTTTTAAGGGAATAACAAAAATCAAAAAATATTTTCAAATTTTATATTGGCAACTTAAAGATTTTGTCATGCGCTTTAATTATATACTCGGCAATATCACAAGACATAACTTTTTCTCGTTGCGTTAGAAGAGGGAAGAATTAAAGTGATGGCTGAATGGCGAGAGAGATGCAAGAAAATCATTAAGCGAATCCGTCGATAGCGAGGAACGTCGATAATTCCATGCTACGGCTTCGCCCAACGAGAGGGAGATTCATCCCTCAATCAGACCCCGCCCTAGAGATTTGTCAGATAAGAAGTTGTCCGCAATAAATTTCGCTTTCTCCCTACCGCCTATTACTTTGCCGTTTTTCCGTTTTCCTTTGCCTATCACTCGCATCGACCGTTTCCCGTAACTCTAACTTCGTTTGACGCCGTACAAGATAGTCTTGGAAAAAGAAGCGGATTAAAGGAAATTAATGGGAAGTTGCGCTGAAAACCCTGATCCCCAACGTAAGGATTTAGTTTAAATCCTAGCCAACATTTAAATTTCTTTCTGTTTCTCTTCAGTCTTTTCATATTTTTTTAAAGAAAATGATAAGAAATTGGAACAGAAGAATTAAAATAGAATATCACGTTTTAGATTAAATTTTGTGTCATTAAAATTTATTCTATTTAAAAAATCAAAAAAATCAATTTTCTTATTCTTAAAAGAAAATGAAACTATAACTATAGTTTGGTGCAAACGGTTTGTCTTATTTATTATATTTATCAAATAAAATTGAAAATAAAATTTCAGCAAGATCGAAGTAAAATTACCGCTATGGACTTCGATATACCAGTTTTTTCATTTTGCAATCCTCTTTTCAAAGCAAGACGTTTTCTAATTAGAAAAATTACAACTTTTTGCATCAAATTAAAATCAAGCTTTGTCTCCGGAGATTAGAAATTTTTCAGATTAAGTTTTTATAAATCCTTTTAAGTTTCACGCTTGGCTCGCGCGAAAAAGCATGCACTATATATACATTGTAACACTCGAAATCAACACCTTTATTAACCTCTTGAAGAAGCAGAAGAGACAATGCGCGACTTGCCTTAACTCCTTGCATCTGACTTATAGAAGCGGCAAATTTACACTGCAACCTCGCATAAATTTTTTAAATACAATTATCAACTTTCTAAATGAAAGTCTAACATTAGCAAGTTTGGTCCGACAATTGTTGCTCGCGCACAGAGCAAGTTTTAAACTCATTTATGAAGTCAACATTAACCCTTTACAGACTAAAACTCCCGAGGGATGAAAAGAACGAGCTGCTTTATATCATCCGCGTACTTCTCGAAGAAATTATTATGCCGGAACTATTACACGGGCTTGATTTACAGGGAACAGGAATAGAAATACATCATCTCACGATGTATTTCTATTAAAAATTGTCCAGAGCCAAAGTTTCCCTTTCGCAAACTTTCCCACTCGTAAGTTACGTTCCGAAGATTCTTAAAATAAACTATCGACGGAGAAAGCAAGTCGGAGTTATTCGGTTGAAATGGCTACTTCGCGTAATTTCGCATTTCGTCCACGTGTTTACCGTTACAGGGAATTAACCGGGTTCACGAACTAATTGACGTAGTCCAATGGGGATCGCCGGGGCGCCCGCTCGCGAAACGCCTCCGCAAGCTCGAATTACAAAAGCTGCCCGGTGATTTAACGGTATCGCATCGCCTCTTGGCAGTGTCCTCGGGTAATTCGAAACCACTGTTTTGGCGCCAACGGCGACCAGTCGACTTGTGTACGATCGTAATAATGGCGCTAACGAGTTGACGCCACCGCGCTTTCCAGACCATGACGACGACATTGACGACTATGACGACCGTTGCAGGCCAACGGTCATAACTCCGCCGTTCTGCCGCCGGGAGAATCTCGCGAGTCAATTAACGCTAGAAGGGAGCCCGAGATAGGATCCATTTAACCCCTTAACGCGATTTAAATGCGCCAACCGTGTCTATGGCTGCAGCCGTAGAATAGTCTTTAGGATGCAAACAAGAATCGTAGTGCGCATACGAATCGGTTTGTAAAACTCCATATAATATATTTATATACTAAATACGTGAAATATACATAAATTTTATTTTGTTGAAATAGTTTAATGAGACTTGGTTTCATAATAAACAATCTTGATTATAGGTAATCTTAAGATGAATAGAGTTCTTAGAGCTAAGTTTTGTTCAATTAAGTATCTTCTCTACACAAAAAAACATTTCTTTCATAGAATAAATATAAATTAATCGAAATACATTACGTTTTTATTGCGTCTCGCTCTTCAAATATTAGACATATTTCAATTCAAGCTTCATTTAAATCCTTTCGAGAAATCCAGTAATTTTTTTCGTACAACACACAAGTTAAATATAATATTAGAATCTAAATATAAATTCAGAGTAGTACATAGTGCGTGTTGTGCGCAAAGCGCTTTAACGAGAACGCATTAACGACGAATCTCTCTTTTCTTCCCTTTTCTCGCTTTGGCATTTTGCTCCTCAGGTATACCGCAGCAGGGCCGAAGTGACGCGCACGAGCGTTTCGTTATTGAATGTTAAATTCGTCGGCGTTCTCTCTACCGTCACGGTAATTACTCCCAATCAGTATTCCGCGGACGGCTGCCAGAGAGGAACGTCCCACCTCATTTCACCTCACCTCGCCTCACCCTCTCCGGGACGACACCGGTAATTACCCGACGATTCGCCGGAACGAGAAGACGAGATCAGTTGCGGGTTCATCGACCGAATTTTCCAGGGGGGGGGGGCAGGGCGGGGAGGGGAACCAGGCGGGTGGGCAACCGGAAGCGACTAGGAAACCGCGAATAATTGCGGCCTCGTAAGATGGACAGGCGAAGGAACGGGCGGACGAGGCGTCTTGAATAAATCGCGACGATAATTGGCAGAGAACGAAGAGCGACGGTTTCACCGCGGTTCGCTACGGTGGTTCGCCCGCGAGATATCTGGTTGAACCGGCCACCCAGGCGACGACGCGCGTCGTCAGCGTCGCGCTGATCGACGTCGCGAGACGCCTCGGCCGCCGCGCCGTGCCGCCTAATCGTTTAGCAGCTCTCTTGGGCTGAGCGGGCCCAGTGTCAGGAACGTTGGCGTCGATCACTCGCCGCGCTGACTCGAAACGATAGTTGTCGTAAGATCCAGATAGTAGTAAAAAAAAAAGAAATGCAAGCGAAAATAATATAATATTTCAAAAGAAATGTGCGTTTAAAGTTGATCACAATACTGATACTTTCGTGAAAAAAATAAAAAATCTCACCTACATTTAGCAATTAAATCAAATGAGAATTAAATTAATTGTAACTGTTGTAATTGCCCCAACTATTAAAAGTTACAATCAGACTATGAATAGAACTGTATTTTTGTGTCCTCTTGATATTTTTATATTCTCGGTATTTTCGAAAGAAAGATAAAAGCAAATAAGCAGAGTCACATTTCCTCGAGATGTCGCGCGTCAGCGGTAACGATTTATTAGCAACGACGACCACTGTTACGGAAGCAAACGGCTGCCGGTCGGTCGAGTAAAAGCGGGAGTACGATCCTCGTAACCGTAAAAGCCGCGTCTACAAGATCGTAAGCCTTTGGCCATTACTTGTCGCAAGAGAAAGAGAGAAAAAGAAAGAGAGATGCTTAATTCCGTGACCGTAATGGTCGTCAGAGGAAGTAAAAGAAAAAAAGACGAGAAAAAGGCTCGTTAGCAAATCATTAGCCGCACATTCCCGCCAATCCGCCGTTATCCGTTGGTTACTGCGAGAAAAATCGCGGATATCTCGATCGAGGGACCATCAGACGACACGGAGACGACAGTTGCCGCCTATCTAGAACGTGTTCGGATAAGCCGCAAACTGATTTCCTAGGAAGGTGTCTGGGGACCAGCAGAAATTTTGTCGACGACCTTTTTATTTGCCTCTGCGAATTTAGACGAATAGGTATAAGTAAAGTAGACAGATTTATTCAAATTGCAGAAAACGTTCCGCAAGAATCATCAATTTCTCGAATAATCTTGTAATAAAATGGTCCTTTAACTCGTATATATCTACAGATTCTAAAAATACTCATATTACTATAATTATTCTAATAATACTATCGATATTAATAATTAAAGAAATGTATCTATAACAACAAAATTACAAAAAAACTATGTTTCGTTAAATTTTCGTTAATCCCTAGTCTTCAAGATCACTCAAAAAGTTCCAATTAAAATAACCTGCTAGTAAAATTGCGAAGCAAGAATAAATATTGAAAGATTCTAAATTTTATACTCTTTAAATACACCGAACATTTTATATCAAATATTTCCTGCATCGTGAGCTTTCGTAATTTTAAATTAAGTATGTACAGTCGAGTCTTCATGCAGAAAGCAAGTGGTAACAGAAAAAGGGGACAAAGTAGCGAGGAGGAGGCCGCGATGGGACCCAGACGAGAGAGCATTTCGTGAATTTCAAAAATGCCACCAATGTCAGCGCGGCAGACAGTGTTGCACGCGGTGGGTCTATTTATATGCGACTGCGCGCGAAATTGGACGATCGCGTCGCGAAAGAGAAGTCGAGGCGGTCGCGAGCGTTCGATTGAATTCCCCGCTGGGGGAAAAAAAAGTTCCAATTTTGTCGCAGAGTTCGTCTTCAGGATGCGACGCGACAGTCACACCGCATGTGGCAACTGCATCCCGCATCGGAGTGAAATATTGGACGGCATCGCCGGACACAAATCAGCGTCGAGGAGTTGGCGCGAATTACGACGGGGAGCCTGCCGCGGGGAAAAAGCGGTTATACGTTCGGAGGCGTGAACAAGCGCGACGGATACTTTGAATTAACTTAAGACCGTGCGTGAGAGAGATACGTCTGTTTCGTCTGTGAAGATAATGGAATACCGCTCGCACGAGAGAATTTCGGCGCGAGTCCAATCTCACGCGCTAAGCACAAATCCCGTCGCAAAATCGCACGCTATTCTTAAAATTCATACTGACAGACACTTACATAGAGAAAAGATTAAATTTAATTAATTAATTAATTAATTAAATTAATTAAATTAATTAAATTAATTAATTTGGTATTTAAAGCATTGTTCGCATGTCTTTACTTCGCTTACGTTAGATTTGAATGTTTTTTTTTCCAATTAGTTATTTAAAGACTTTAATACCACATATGCTTATACTAGAAACAATTTCCACAATTCTACAAATCCCGTCCTCGCATCATTTCGCTAAAAGCGAAACTCTCCTCTTTAACAACCTGAAGTCACTAAAAGCGCCGACTATGCGCTTTTTCGTGTTCAGGCGCACCGGGGAACGATTCCTTTCCGTCGGATTTGCTTGCGTGTAGACGAAGGGAGACTGAAGGATAGGAAAGCAATCTCGTTAGGCGAAAGCGAATCCCGCTCCTCCGCGAGATCCCGCCGTTTCACTCGAACTTCGGATATAAATTAAAGGCTATATATTTTACGACTACGGCATACGGCCGACCAGTCCCGCGGAGGCAGGAATCTGTCTGCAGGTCCCGTCCGCACTTCCGTCCGATTTCGAAGCAGTAACCCAGTTCGTCCGGGAATATACACGAAATGCGATATATCTTACGAGCGGCATGCATGGAGAACGATTAAAGTCGCGTTTTACGATCGCGCGACTACTCGTCGACGGGCTTTCGAGCTAAAGATTATCGCTCCATATTGTGTACGATCGACAAACTGAAGGACATTTATTAATTCCTTGAAGAACCGCTACTCGATAGGTACTTTTAATGCCAATCCGTATCAATCACGAAGGACAGAACAATAAAAAATATAATAAAAAGATAATAAAAATAAAAATCGTAGATCAAATAAGTCTTTCGCATGACATGAATCGGATAGTAGAAGGATCGATAAAGAAGCTCTAAAACAATGCGCCAGCGAAGGCCACCGAGATAAATTCGATCGCTGCATCCTTCGGATGCTCTGGCCCGTCCGTCAAAGACAAGAATCAGAGGAGCCACGATAAACATGATACTTTCTCGCATACGTCTCGGTTGCGCGTCGTTTGAGAGGAGACAGAGGAGCAAAAGACAGACATCGAGCTGAAGGGTGTCGCGTGCCGACGTGTCTTCGCTCGGTCCTCCTCTTTCTCTCTCTCTTTTTCTGCTTCTCCTCTTCGCTTAGGAGCCCGCTTTTCTTTCATTCCCTGTCTCTTCTTCACGTACCTACGCACACTTCTAATTTCTTTTTCTTCTCTATTTCCGTTCTTCTCATTCCACGCCGGGTTATGCAATCCGCGGACGAGCGAGGGGGATATTTGCGTCGCGGAATGCCGCTAATTGGCCGAAAATAAATACCCATGTCGAAGAATGTTACCTCTTTTCTCTCTCTTCTTCCTAGCTCTGAATCGCTCTATTATCGTCCCTCTCTCGCGCCGTCAGTCGTGATTGATCGATATATGTACGGCAAGAACGGTATCTCATAGTATACGTACGAAATATCAAATGAAATAATTAAACAAAATATTCAAATTGAAATGATTTCTTTGTATAAATGTTTAGCTCGAAAAATTTCTGGTATTTAATTGTATAACAAATATATCAATGTATATGTATCTATATGTTACCGGTAGAGCCAGAATTTTGTCAATACCCGATTTAACTAGTTTTATCGAAGGTATTATTAGAGTATTAACTAGTTAGTTCTAGAAATAAGCCTTTGATGAAACTAGTTTTAACTAGTTAAATAGGGTATTGATGGGATTCGGGTTCTGACGGTAACATATACATATGTAAAATGCAATATATAATATGTATTCATATATAATAAAATATTTACATATTCCACACATACAATAGTATAATAATATTTACATGGTTTTATCCAGAGATGGAAAACATTTGTCCGTTGTTGTCGGGAAGATGGATTACCAAGTAAGAGTAAAGTGCCACTGCGACTGCTTAACTATACAATAAATAACTCGTACCACTGTTGAGAAAATTATGTGCGTTGCAAGGATCATTTAGAGTCTGCAAAGTGCATCGGTGGATTAAGCGCGACTTCGCCGTTAATTCCGCTGAAATTATATCTCCCCGTCCTCCCTGCCCCTTCCACCCCTGTTCTTTTAGCCGCGGATTACCTCATGTAAAACGCCCCGGAAGATCTACGACGCGACGCACAAGGTGGTAGCACGTTTGCAAGCAACGTGGAGAGTTCTATTTGTAACGCGTAGAAGTGGCCACAACCTGTCTGAAACAAGATGAATCTCGGGGCAACGCCCACGCGATCTCCGAACCGTCGTTCGTAAATTTTCATCCGCGAAATGTCCCGTCGTCTCGTTTTGGCCGTGCGAGCACGCGCGCGACCCTCGCCCGCTCGCTTTTCCACGCCGGAAAAGTATAAGTACTTCTCCATCGTGACAAGAATTACGAGATCGCTGCCCCCCCCCCCCCCCCCGAGCGAGGTGAACAGTCGCGTTTCGAAGCTTTCGATTGCCAGTAAATCGCGCGCCTACGGTCTCGCTCAGCGATCTCTATAGAAGGTAAAAAAAGAACCGAGAAACGGTGCACTAAAAATCTCCTTTCGATGCTCTTCGGTCGACCAATTTGAAATTTTTACCGGATCATAAAATACTGACACGTACGTATCGTATATAAAGTTTTATAGCTCCAGCCTTTGAATCGTTTAAAAAGAAATCACGTTTGAAAATATTTATTTAACAACATAAAACATATTAGATCTCACACTACAAATAGCTAAAAATTACAAATCTAAACATTTATTTTAGTCTTTAAAAATTAAGATATAAATACTGAATTATATATGAATCAATCATTGCGCATTAAAAATTCTCAAAAAGAAAGTAAACTTATTTCTTATTTAGAAGAAAATTTTACTAACATCTCGCTTTTGAGTAAGATAAATTCCAACTTAAGTGCAGCTTGCGAAATTACAATAAAGCACAAAAAGCACTAATGAGTGTCTCTAAAAGATCACACTTAAGTGACCATAGAACTCATTATTCTCTCCGAAAAGGACAGAGAAAGATTAGTTAGTAAAAATAGTTCCTCTAAAATCCAAGTGGCAACACGATATCAGGCTGGCGCTTTTAGCATTAAATGGTGCACCGACAATGCGCCGTCTGAGTACACTTTATCTCTGCACTTTATGTAATCCGTTCCACGCTTATCCTTATCACTCTCGATCCTATAACAATTCGTTCTAAATCAAGACAAACGCCCGGCTTACTGATCTCTGAAATAAGGCAGATAGTTGAAAATTCGGCGAAAGAGAAAAATAGTCTCAATCGGCGAGAAAACAGAAAGGATGCAAGCCCGCTTTCTGATATCCGCTTCGGAATGATCGCACGTCTGAAAAGAAAAGAAGAAGGGAGAATGAAAGCGAAGGATTGCCGGAAGGAATAGGATAAGGCAATAAGGACGTGCAGAGGATTCTGGCGTCGTCTCTCTCTTTGTATCTGGGCAATCAGGAAAAAGGAGCGCGCGTGATAGCTGGTCAAATCGACGTCACGCTAGATTCATCTGAATCCTCCGGAGGATAAGTTAGGGTATATATTCTCACGTATACGCCTCCACAAGATGTGCGAGTTAATGACCGTTGCACGGCTCTGTTCGTTCGACTGTCCTTTTTTCGGTTTTTCAGGTTGAACCGAAGAAGAGAAATAAAGTCGAAAGCCTTTGCTCGTCCATCTTCTTTGTGTCTCAAACTTTTAAGTACTCTTACTCTCCCTCTTATTTTGTTAATATTATTGTTAAAAACTAAAAAAGTTATATATTTTAACTCTTTATAACATCTTTTGTATCATTGTTACTCAATATTACAGAACGGTAATATATAATTGATGTATAAATCAATTTTTACAATTTTACGTATAATATATTGTCATATTATATAATAATTATATTTTTTCCATTTTTTACTCTTGTATAAGATGTAATATTATATTTCATTAATACCGTAAAAATTAATAAATAAACTGTTAAATTTGTGATATTAGATCTTTAGATCTAAGGACAATACTTTTCCTGGGGGAAATTTAATAAAATAAAACACGAAAGATCTAATTGAAATTCCTTGACGACGACGTGCTCCGTTTCTCCGTCGCGTACAATAACGTGCGTAACAGTTGCTGCGAATCCCCGAATTGCGAGCGTCGCGCATTTCGCCAGATTCGCACGGAACGCGCACTTGTTACCGGAACGAGAAACTGCGAACACAAGCGACGGAGAGTTTCGGCGTCGCGTCGACGTTCTCCTCTCCGCCATTCGTCTCGACAAGTATACGAAAGGAGCGAGTTGCGCTCACGTTCCTGCCATAATTGGCGGCGGAGAGACTGCCGTTCTCCGTCTATCTTACAAATATTACGCGCGCACCGTACGCTCGTACGCGTCACAAATCTCGTGGCAAACTCTGGGATACGCATGGAAAATGTTACGAGGCTGACGGAAAAAATAGACTTCTTTCTTTATTTTTTTTATTTTTGTGTAAGATATATTGAAGTTGACATTTGTCTCACATAATTTTCGAGCATGCAATTTTCTTCTTTTCATCAGAGAAATATAAAATTTATGTGCAGAATATTTAAGTTTTCTTCTAATATTTATAGTGTTTACATTCTAGACACATTTTAAAATTAATGACGCTTTATATTTAAATTTAATTCAATTTATATTTTTAATTTTCTCCATTAGGTGCTATGCATTGATAAACTATTTCATTAGGATTAAAAAGGGAAACAACTTTGTCTTCAAATTACTTTTCTTACGGATTAAAAGAGATTAAAACTTCACTTCTCCAATCGTATATCTTTATAGTAAACTTATACACGACGTAGGTATAAAAAAAGATCATTATCGTGGAAGTTTAGATGACAAGTAAAAGACGTGTTGTGCGAAACGGTCCATTCGTCGGCTGTCTAAAGTTGCACAGTGCTCACGAATGAAGAGCTCGTATACTTGGAACGAACATTGTTTTGCGAGCGACTCTCAACTTAATCGGCCTATAAACTTCCGTCGGTTTCAACTCGCCCGGTTTTACTGACGCGCGATGTAGCCACCTCGGCCCATATTATAGATATATATTATATTAACTAGATGGATAGATATATAGATATTAACCGTAACGTCCTAATTATGTGTAAACTGCAGTCCTGAACTAATATCTACTTTCTCTCTTTTCTGTCCTTTCATTCTACAAATAACTGTATTTCAGAATATGATATTGAGACAATAGGATAAAACTTCTATCTATAAAATTTTATGATAAACGTGAAAAATTTCGATTATTTTCTTATTATTTTCAACATTAAATATCGCAATATTTAAATGTTAAGCTAAATTTCTAGTAACAAAGCTTATATAAGAAATGAATAAGCTTTATTACGTCAGACGCGAGTTGTCTAAAAGATATCTTTTAACTATACATACATATCCCGAACAACGCGAGAATGGAAATAAGCGAGGACGGGTTATTCGAAATTCCTACGCATAGCTTGCATAAAATATGCTAGTGAGAGTTAATAAAGTCACGGTGGAAATGCACGTAAACTTTCGCATCTCCTTCTCGTTTGTCGACAATAAAAGCGAGTGGAGTTAAGGCCAATATTAAAGAACAGGAATTTAAATATCAGCAATGGTAATGTTTATTTAAATTGTAATTGTGTATAATTGGAATTAATTAATTTAATTACAAATAAAAATATTGACCAAGAAGAACAGCACCAAGCAAACTCGAGTGAGATATCTTGCGTTTATAGCGCATTGACAATGCTTATAAAACAAATAAAATCATGGATTTGTGTAAAATGTTTAAGATTTTATTTTGCAGGAAATATCTCGATGCAGAAATTTAGCAAGTTGCGACAAAGTATTATTTGTTAAATAATAAAAAATTATCTAAAAGATAAACACATTATTATAATATGATATATTATATAAAATTGTTGCTTTTCAAAAAAAGTTTCTTACACAAATGTCAATATTTTTATATGAGAGATTTATTTAAAATAAACAAAAATTAAATGTAACATTTATATTAATACCATATTACTTGACGTTTAGCAACTATAACGTGTACATCCTTTCAACGATTAGCGAATAAGAGCAAGATAGCCATTGTAATTATTGTAAATGCCAACATCGAGGACCAGATTTCGTCTCATCGACGATAGAGATACGGTCGTTGTCGAATCGTGGCAAACGTTGAGAAAAGGAGAAGACGTGAATCGAAGGGAGCTTGGCAACGGGCGCAATTGTCGAGCGCGTTTGTATAACGGTAATGCTTGCGAGAAACGGCTTGTTAACGGCGCTCGACTGAAATGGCGCGAACGAGGTGAGAATAGCGATCGAATCGGATGGAGAGCTCGTTATTTCGCATATATGTATAGTGTATACCCGCGCAGCTGTGCCACTCTTATTACACGTATATTTATGAAGTCTATAAGCCTAGAAATGTCCCCAGTTATTGGTAATAAAATCTCATAAAATGTCCTCGAATAATTCTCATCGATGACATTTTTAAACCTAAATTTGCCAATTTATTTTGCAACACTATGAGGCATAATTTGAAAATTGTGTCTCGATCGTGAGGAATTGCTGAAGCAGAAGAGCACACGAGCTTAAAAAAACCACACATTATACGTAACTAGATATTTACATCGGTGAGAGAGACATACGACCTAATCTGATAAGTATTGATCTATGAGGATCTCGATACACTGAGATATCTTCTAAGCCGCGTGCGCGATAAGGAAATCGCACGATGCAAAGAAGGTTTTACCGCCCCTGACGCATCGGAGACCCGAGAGGAGACGACGAAATTATTGAGGTCTAGTCGTGGACCGATAAAATATCTAATACAGATAATCCGTGTGGAGCCGGTATCGTAAAGAATGGCGGCGGGACGAACTTCGACGCGCCCGCACCCCCGCGGTCTGATTTATTTCCGGATTTATCCCTTGGCCGGCCCCTCTCCCTTCGTACTCCGGGGCGCGACGTTTCGTTTTTATTTTATTGCGTCGCTTTGCGGAACGCATAAGCCGCTCTAAGAACGACTCTCTGACGCCGTAAACATGGAGGACTCGCTGCTGGACAAAGGCACCCGTCTTTGACCCGTCTCTTGGTCCCTCGCCTTTTGGAGAAAGATCTACACCCCCTCGATTTTTCCTTTGTCTCTTTGGCAAGAAACCTCGATTTGAAAACTCTCTCGCATATTTGTGCGAAAGATCAACGGTGATACAACCGAGGGATGTATTCAGAATGTGACCGGAATTTATTGAACCTGACAGGAAATAACATAGTATCGATTGAAATACGATAAATATAATATCAGTATACTGTTACGTTTGATCAAAAATAGGTTTCGCTATAAAGTTTATCATCAAATACTCGAACAAATAGTACACTCAAAGACTAAATTTGCTTTACATATAATATATAGCATGCAAATTATGTCAACTTATTGTATAATAACATAATAACGATTTTCTGAGGGAATTTATTAATACCGCGATAAAAATACACCTAAATAATTCGACTAACGTTAAATCATTTTCGTTAATCATGATTTCCAAACCACTATACTTATACAGACTCTCATTTAAATCAATTAAATAAAAAGAATCTGATTTACGCATTGATGATCTCAACTCCTCAGTTAATAATTACGGCTGATATGAGTTGTATTTATGTTAAATATCTAGAATACAGACCGGATGACTGCAAGCATCGATTGATACGTCTTTTAATAAAGACAATTCTATGATGATATTGTTCTTTGATTTCCGATGGGGAAACGTTGGGCGAGATAATATAGCCCGGCGAAATGTAAATACCGCCGACGCAAATGCCCCTAGGAGAAGTAACCCCTAGGTAGGTCGGCAGAATAGCTTGTTTGTTAGATCGAACAAACGCTCCCTTTTGCCCGCAGGCTCCCCGCGGACTGTCGCCCTTGTTGCTTATTTGTATCCGCCATTGGCAATCACCCCTGCATTGCCGATTTGCCCGTTAGATCGCTAAAGCGTGTTTCCTAGCATCGCCAGCGAGTGGTACACCGCTAACAAGTGCATTCGACTGACCGAGATTGAAGTCGGCAGATTTTAATGACAGATAAAGATATGAATTCGATATATACGTATATATATCGATACGCCCCTTATCTCGAGAATTTTTATGACAGCAGGAGTCCTTCGATGATATATGATATTACTCGTATTACGATCGTACAGGAATATTAGAGATGGAAAAAACGTAAGAACTTACGCCGTTTTATCTTTCATGTTTAATGTGTATCAATTAGAAACGTTATATAAATACACGCTTAGTGTAATCCAACAATCTAATATTTATTTACTTTAAATATATTTAATCTAATCTAATATTTCTTAATATTTTCTTACTCTGCAAAAAATATAAAAATCTATCTTCGATAATCTCGATTTCATAATTTCCATAATAATATTATGATTATGTATATTATATAATCATAATTTCTCTTATTATTTCGCGCAGCATCAGATAGTTAAGATATAGCAGGAGATAGCGTAACGCCCGTGTCGTAAAGCATAATCGCATTTCACGATGCAGTTGGACAATAAAATCACGGCGGAGGACGAAACGACGATACACCGGTTGCACGGGTTGCACCGTCGATTAAAGTTTAACGATCGAGTTCTCGCCCGAATGGCGTGAACCGTTTCGAGAGCTCAGATCTATATCGGTAAACCGCAGGATTTCCGGACGAATTCACGCGCAACGCACATCGAAAACCACGCGTCTCGATATCGCGCGCAAATATTAATCTCCCGCCCTAACGATCGGCATTAATTATTACGAGCGCAAAGCGCGTCTCGCGGAAGTCGCTCGATGATGTGGCGCACGGGGTCCGTCATTAACACGTAGGCGGTAATTAATTGAGGCGAATAATGGTGAGGGATGGTCGCAGACCACATTGCTCGACGATGTTTCGGTACAGTTGCCGTGAGAAATAGCCCTGCCGAGCATTTCCTATCGCGATAAAACATCCGAGAAGTCTAAGAAAAGAAACTGATGAAATAGTCGTTTATTTATTGATCCAAATTTTGTTCTAACATTAAATACAATTATGATCGTCAAATAAATTTTGTAAAATTATAGTAAGAATTCGTACAGCGTTCAATGTGCGATTTCGCGCGACCGTGAGCTACCACGTCGACTCCAAAAATCTCGAGGATCGACTCTCAAAGAGAAACGGCTTTACTCCCCTGGTATCTTTCGTATAATTACAAGCGCGTAAGCACGTCGTTGTTTTAAGAGTGGCCGACGTCGAGGTGCACGCACTCCGATCGTTATTTCAAGGATCAGTCGGAAGAGGGGGAAAGCCAGACGCTGCAGTCAGTAAGATATTCATTTTTACGACCCCGCCTTATGAAAACGACGCGAGAAATGAGAGATAATAACGAACGGTGTCTCCTCGCGGCTGTTTCGCGTTCGCCGTGGGGCGCGACCGACTTGATGAGTTACGAAATGTATAAGGGAAAGGGGAAGCCGCGCCGCATTATCCGGGCACGCCTCGTAACGGCGGATCTTCGCGTTCTTCTTTTACGCCATCCACGGCGATAAATCAATGCGCTTCGGTACGGTTACCGAGTTGCGCGCTGGCCGGGATGGCGAGACGGGACCGGCGGACAGCTATAGCCCCGGACGGTGATAGCTAGAAATGGACGCAAGGGTAAAGACTGACTCAGGTCACAGAGTCTGGTCAACCTGATTCTTGAAAGCAATCGCAGCGATCTGTTGTTATTCCAGGGCAAAGAGCGTCAAAGCGGGAGAATAAAATGCAGAAAAATAATACAATAAGTAAAATAAGCAATAAAATAATGATATCATAATGGAGGATAAAGAGTAAAGCAATAGAAATATTTAAAAAATGCATAGGACATATAAGTTAGTTGAAAGAGATAAAATATTAAAATGTGGAAACTTAATTATACAATATTGCATGTACATCTAGGAACGGCGATCATACTCGATTATTAATCAATCGATAAATCATCATAATAATATAATATTAATTATTTATAAGAACTCGTATTATAGCTCAGAACAACCGGAAAATCATTGCTTCGCACTTTTGTAAAGTAAATCATTAGAATATCACAAAGATAAAGAACACCGTGTTTACTGAAAACCAAATTTGCATACAAATTTTTCAAACGTTTGCTAAATTTTTTACTTTTTCCAAAAACGCGTAATATTCGTATGAGCTCCGTTTTAACAACTATCGAAATTATTATCCTTTGATTATCGATATCTTCAATTATATATCACTAATGACATTTTGATTGACGTCATTATAAAGTAATAAAATAGTTTACTGCAGCAATTTGTCTTAAGCCGATATTTTATTATTTTTTGCAGATTTAAGATTGCCAATGTCAGGCATAAAATAGGAGGGCGTAATACGTTAGAAATGTCTCGTTAATGGAAATGTCCCGAAATCATACCGTGCATTTCTACTTGCTCTCCTCCGCTTCGCAGCGGCGAGCCAAGAATCTGCAGAGCCGTCACGAATCATCGGACGCGATTCGATGCGTGGAAACGAGCTGCGGCAGCGTCGCGATGATGCACGTAATCGTTACGTGCTGATTATACGACGTCTAAGAATACGACGCTTTGTCAGATCGAGAACTTAAACTTGCGGACAAATGTTATTATGTCACGTCTGCTGGTTCTGAAGATCGGATTGTGGCGCGATGCTTCGCTAATTGAAAATTAAAATTAAACAAAATCTTAAAAAACAACTTAATTAATAATCATACATATTATTAAATCGAACGTCGTTATTACTAAATGTTCTATATACTGTTGAGAATACATATATTATACGGAATTGACAAAATATTTTTATTTGGATTTCAATAAATCTCCTTCTCTAATATATTAAAGTCGCCATATTTTTCAGAATTACATACCTACAACATTCATGCGTGCGTGAGGCTCTCTCAAATGGATATCCAATGATCTATGGTCGCATTGGGTATCCTCGCGATGCGACGTCGGCGACAGAGTGCGACAATAATCGCGGTGCAGGATTGCATCGCGATGCATTTGTGCATGCAATGTGTTGCCGAGAGGGAACATGCGAGAAAGAGACAGAGATAGAGAGGGAGGGGGGGGGGGGGAATTGCGCGACCCGCTGCATAAATATCACCCGGCTCATCTACTAGCCGTATCCGTCTCCCTTCCTGGACGGGGACGAGCGCATTGATTTATTGCGACGGCGTAAAATACGCGCGGAACAGACCGCCGTCGCCACCGCCCTTCGCGCATAACACGCGAAAAGCTGAGCGCACCGAGGCGTACGAATGTTTTTTTTACAACGTCATATTGGAACCGTCGCTTACGCAGCTGCATTGGTAATATACAAGGTGGTCAAGGTGGCAAAACACAGAATAGATTCATTTGTCATCCACGGTGGACGATTTACGATTTACTTTAATCACAGAACACGAGAAATATGCTGAAAGCGCTCGATGTTCTTCATATTTTGCATTATATATATAATATTCTATTAAAAATTAAAAAAACAGTAATTATTCGTACTCATGTTACATGTATTTAATAAATACATCGCATATTAACGATAAAATAACGATAAAAAAGAGCATTAAATTATACATGATATTAATTAATACTAAAATAAGTAAAAATTTGAAATAAAATGCAATACAAAAAATAAATTTGTTCGATTAATCTGAATTATATATTAACAATTTAATAAATCACCACTTTTTTAAATGTTAATAACTGAAGTTTCGTATACAAAAACTGTTGTATGCGTAATTGAAATTTAATTTCCTTGATAATAAATCAAAGATCAATTTCAAGGTTGACAAGAAGACTGCTATTAAAATCTAGAATAAGATCTTGCAGAAAATACAATCAAAGGATTACGACGGTATAATGGAGCTCGCGTATAACGAAGTAATATTTCATCGGCGCTTCCCAATCGGTTTCCAGTTGAACATTGAGGAAGATTTTAAAAATGAGTCCTTGCGGAGACTTCGCGCCTTGTAAAAGTATTGAAATGAGATTCTTCATTAATTCAACGATTCATCGGTTCTACATTAAACTTCCATCCTCGCGAAAATTGTGAGCGAGCAAAGGAGAATTTCTGATTATACCGACATACCCCCTTCCCCAGCTGAGCTTTCAGTTATTCCATCAAGCCCTTTTTGCCTACTACGCGTTACAGAGAAATCCATTTGCAATCTTTTCAAGTCCGAAAGAATGTTTAATATCATGACATCAAATCCATTATTCAGAAGAAAGTATCATTAATCATAATAAAATTATTACTATCTTTCATTTCTTAATATTACATAGCTTATACATATTGGTGGAATGTGTGTAATTATTTGAGAAAACAAAAATTTGTGCATTACATGGGCGAAGGTAAAATTGTGAAAATGAAGAATAACGTCGCAAAGAGAGTGTTAAGACATTAACCGTGGACCTTATTATACCGGAAAGAGGTAAAAACCACCGGAGCCTTCCACCGCGCGAAATTTCCTTGAACTAATTGGATGAAAGCAGCGAGGGGTAGATATTGTACAACGCGAATGGCGTGGTTGGCGATGTTTCGCTGCTCCCTGACAAGTTAATAACTGCAGACTGTAAAATCGTATACGAGGAGGCGGAATTTCTCTAATCCAGCAGAATTTCTCGTGCACGATGCTCGCGAGCTTTCGACGGCCCGAGCTTTCTCTCTACGGAAACTTAATTTATCTTAATAACATTATTTAACAACGCGAAGAATGAAATGCCGACGTAAGTATGTATCCTCCGACTGTCTTAATCCCTTAATAGGAGGCTGGATCTCGCAAATTCATACGAGAAATCTTCAGTCTTCGCATGTTTCCACAGCATATCTCGATCATTCTATATAAATAATAAACTTTTACAAATTGTAACCATATCATCACTTTGATTTAAAATAAAAGAGATAAAAAATATTTTAACGAAATATTCTTCTCTTTCGTGTCAAATTGTATATGAAATGCTTATAACATGCCATTCTCCCAGAGCATTTTAATTTTCAGTATTTTATAATTAAAATTCCTTTGCAGTCAAATCCACATTTAAAATTATCCAAGCTTTTGTTATCTATTTCTACCTTTGAAATTCCAGCTTTCGAGGTGATATCGCTTTAAAAAAATGTTTCTGATACCGTAATAATCACTATTTTCCTCAGTCCGATTTACGATATTGCTCCTTCGCAAAGGCAAACACCCATGCGTATGTCAAACGGCCGGCGGCCACGCGACGTGTCACGATGCTTATCCAACATCGATTTTTCGCCAGACGACTTTCAAAGAAAGTCCGACAAGTATGCTCGTGACACACGCACGCTTTCCCGTCTCGCACGCGAGACACTTTCCGCTTCCACGAAAACACTCACAGCGTCAGCTGATCCGAGAGTTTTCGGAAAAATCGATCGTCGCACGTGACCCAATCCACTTAAGCCAGCCTGCAACTGGGAGCATTCCCGCACATGCTTATCACGCGTGGATATTCTTTCTCTAATTTCTTACATTATCCCAAATGGCTATAGTAACAATTAAAAAATAAAATTCCTTATTCTCTTTCTCTACTCCAAAATCTAAAAAAAAAAAAAAAAAAGAAATTAAAAGTCAAGCAGTAATAAATCAAACTTCAATGTCATGAAGAGAGTTAAATTTCTCAATGGATTATGATGATTTATTTATGACATGGTTTTGTAGGTATTATAGTACAGATCATGCATTTCAAAAATAAAGCAATAAAAAGTTACATTGTTACACAAATTTATCGTCTTCAATAACCGAGTAAAAATCTCGGAGTTTAAAAATATTATAATAGTAAAATACTATTTTAAAAAGTCATAGTAAGCTTCTTAATTGTATGTAATAAATATGTTTACGTTCTACTTGCTCTTTCGCAGAGTTTCAAAAGATCGAACTTTATGTTCGGATGCGACCGAAGAGCATTAAGATAAAACTTCATAGGCAGACTTCGGGAAGTCAGTGAGCCCCGAAAGGAATAACGAATAGCTTGCGATGTGAACGAGGTGCCTTCCCTCGTACGTTTCGTGGGATATCTCGAAAAGCGTAAATTATGCTCGCAGCTCGTTAAATGCACGCGAATATCTAGTAGGCTACGTGCAGATAGGATAAGACGGACAGGGCACACCGTGGAATTCGATGAGAGATATCGCGGAATGGTCGATAAAAATAATAGAAGGAAAGAAAGAAGGAAAAGAATGAGTGACGTGGGAAGATTTACAGATGTGCTGCTGAGTGTCAGCTGTTTTTCATCGGTTGCTTCCTTATCGAGTTTACAAAGCACAGAAATTCAGATGTTGACGTTAACTTTAATATTTCAAACGTAAAAAAGTAGTATATTCGAAAAATAAATTCTGACTTGTCGTTATAATTTTTATGAATATCAAACACTAAAATTCTGAAGTGATCATTGCTTTTTCTGCCATTATCGAGAATTTTAGTTTATTATATCCACTTATCTGAAATCCATCTCTCGTTGGTCATTACTATAATCCTTATCTGTCATTACTGTTCATACTTAACAATCTTTTCTAATTTTATAATAGAATTATTTTGTAATCAAAAATAGATTTAAAACACACAAAAATATAATTTAATAACAAAAAAGATAAAGAAGTGAAGGTGAATTTGTAAACAGACTGAAACTCTCTCGCGTTAAGTCGCTGCACTAACGCGTTTTCTCAACAGTGCCATTATTACAGAGACGCTTGTATAAAAAGAAAAAGTTCCTTTCTCACAGCGAAAAAGTAGTCGCCGTGAAAAAATAACGCGATAAGACAGACGAAATGATCTGTCGCAAGAGACAGGGTAGAATTGTTGAGATAACTTTATAAGAAATCCACTATAAGAGCGCGCAGGTAGTTTTCGAGCAAACTCCGTAGACGCATCGTCCCCTTTAATTTTAAATGCAAATTTTTCCGGCACAGACGCGAGATAAGAGAACTGTCGCAAGATCTTTCGGGGTTATTTTTGTTTGTCGCCCTCTGGCTTGCGACCAGAGCTGCAGCATCACCGTTGCAACCCTCCCATCATCCCCCCAACTTGTAATCGAAACTTGATACCCGAGCTTTACTCGACTCAGACTGCATTGCGCAATTGTAGACTTATTTTAGCGTGTCGCGTTGTTTCCTGTAACACCTCGCGATATTTCGCGTTTCGTACCAGAAGCTTTCATTTATTACCAATTTATTAGTCGTTCTTATTTTTCTTATTACAATTTGTTAATTATCCAAGCTTTGATAATCTATTTAATGCACGTATAATTTATACATTTTTTCTTTTATTAAATAAAATTCGTTATTTAAAAGTTCTTCAGATTTTGCGTTCTTTTGCCGATTTGTTTAAGCGGACATCATAACTCGACGGCGCGGCGTAGATAACGGAGAAAAATCTTACACAAAGGTCGGTTCTTCTTCGCCATTTAGATTAGATTTGCATATCGGAACCATTCGTGACCGCGCGCGGCAAATCCACGATTAGAACGGTGGAAGGGAACGAAGGATTGCTCGAAAAGAGATATCGAACGGCCGATAAGCTCGCGAGATTCACGATAATGGATTGCCGAGGGAAAACCTTGTCAGTGGAAAAAGCCACGCCGCGGTCAGCCACGTTACGTGAGTTCCACATCGATGCCAAATAACATATATTCCATATTTCGGCAACAATTATCAAATTGATTGTGGTAAGCTCATAACTATTTAAAATCATTTTTCTATAATATATATCTCTATAATTCTTTTATAATATATTTATTTTTAAATAAGAACTTTCAAAAATATTTTCAAATAAATTAGATGAGACAAAAGATTAGCAGATATTCAAATGATTAATATGCAAATTAAACACCTCATATAAGTGATATGAAAATTCCTCTAATTATTATATTAATAGCTTGAACGCTAAATATATTACCTATTAATAATTATGATAATTATATACATTATATATAATTAAATATATAATTGGTCAAAGGCTGCGCTATTTTCACCAATCGGCCGATTGTACGAAATTTTGCGAGCTAGTGGCAATCGAAGGCGTTAATTAATCGAAATTGAATGAAAGAACTAGAGTCTTCGTACTATATGAGCTACACTTCCTGCAAAGAGACCCCGAACAGTGAACACATTAGACTGTCGCAATTGCGAGCCAACATATGCGACGGATGCGACAGAATTTGGTGTCCCTTGCCAGCCGCACGCTCCGGAGTAGCCAAACTTCTGCCGGTGTGCAAAAGTCAACTCGATTATACGGGCTTCCTCTCTAATTCGCCACCTGGCTAACTCTCGACGGCCGCCGGCAATCGTCGTGATCGCGTATTCAAGTTCCAGCGTTTACCGCTAAATTTAGTTTAATCTGACTTTCAGATATCAGATATAAATTACGTATTTTCTCATAGGTATTAAATTTTACTAATAATTATACAGATCACGTTATCTCATTTATTTTAATTATGATTATCTTTCCGTAAATATAAACGTACATTGTAAATTATTTCTTACAGATGTTATTTGCGCGACTGCGTAATTTATAATTGTGAACGTACGGTATTTAAATTACATACATTACGAATGCATGTTACTTACGCTCGATTTATATTTGTATAAATCATGTGATTTTAAATCACATTGTGTATATTATTTTATTGTATAATTTGTAATTATGTTATATAAATTATCATAAAAAATTATAGAGAAAGACCTCTACACTCTTGATTGTTATTAATATGATAATATTACAACACAAATTATAATCATCCTACGGTACAACTAAAAATACAAAAAAAAGAGAGAAATTGACCATAACAATGCTTTTGTGACATCTAAAGGTGCAATTAAGTCAAAGCGATGTGGCGTAAAAGCGACATTGCTTCCGACAGGACACAGTTATTGTTCCCATTGGGATTTAGTGCGCGTAACAAACGAAGCGCGATACTTATATTGCACTTGACAACGGAAAATTGATCATCCACCGACTGCTATCGGCCGTTCAGTATTACGACTGGATTTATTTGTGCCGCGATTCCAGCAAATAGAAAAAAGAAAAGTGTCACGCGGTCACGGAATGAGCGTGACTCGAGCTGAAACAAAATCGATCTTTGTCGGCTTCGATGATCCTGACGCATTTCGTCGGGAATGCGCGTGTGGAATACCTCACGCCCCGATCGAGTGACCTTAACGAACCGCTTCGAGTTAATGGCGCTTAATAATATAGATTGCGTCGAGGAATCTCGAGCATTCGTGATCAGCGACGTGGGTGGAGTATATATTCCTGGCACCTGTGCTTAGAAACATCCACTTTCTATAAAACTAAAAAATTCACGGAAGTCGAACATTATATAAAGTCTTTAAAATGTAAAATTCTTTTCTTCGTCAGTAATAATTAACTGACGGCCGTCAGTTTGGTCAAATAATTCTTGTTGTAAAGTCTTTAAGTTACAACAAATTTTATTTATACAAGCATATTAATCATATTATAATGCCCCCCCCCCCCCCTCTACAAATTATTTGAACAGATTTAAGACTAAATTTTACCTCACATTTTACTTCACTCATTTTTTTACGATAATTTATTTCGCAATTATAAATTATAAAATAAAATAATATTTACATATTATATTAGGTATATCTAATATAAAATATATTGATAAAAAACTTGAAATTCCGAAATTCACGGGAAGTTTTTAATAACTTTAAACAAACTGAGAGGCGTAGATGTCATCCCTTCATTATTCACAACACACGACACTTGTTTCTTGAATTTTCTTTATTCACCTCTCTCCCGTTTTTTGTTTACTATTCTGCAAAAATATCAAATCAAGAAATAAGCCTGGATTTCTAAAAGAGATAATTTATAGATGTGTGAACGTACATTATGCCTGCGCCATGAAAACCATATTTCAAAAGCCTACATCGAGAAGAAGTCGGAAGCGAGCAATAACGGAACGAGACCCACTGCGATCTGCGATTCGATGTATCACTGTCAGTGTTTTTGATAGCTAGTGGGTCCGCGGAAAGGACCAACCTGGAACGACAGGTTACAATCGCTCCCAAAGGAGTCGTGACGAGACGACAGGATCTCTGCCGTGATCACCCGGCGTCTCGGGGTCCGTCACAGTACATAGCCACCCACACAGTGTCTCGAAATTGACATATCGTCCCCGATGGATATTTGCATTGGCAGGCTTCGCTAAATATTGTATTTCAGATATCGGTCGAAATACTTGGACTCGCAGCACGACAATGCCGAAATTTCTGTCTATCGGATGGATGAATTGCAGCCTAATTTATAGCGCGATTCGTTGAGATTGCGGCTTGACATTCAAAGTTAAAGTTAGTTTTAAATCAGTCCTATTTTTAAATCAATATAATTTTTAATTAAACGTGATCTAAATTACTCTAAATTTTAAATCACTCAAATCACATTTTCTTTAAAACAACATTCTACACGTTGAAATAAGATTTTTTATTTATACTCTTAAAAATTAATCAGCGGATAATTTTTCAGCCGTAATCCGCAATTTTTACATTCAACTCTTAATATTTTTAATAAAAAAATCCGTGCCATATTAAATACAAAATATTCAATGTAAAATTTTTAAATTAAATAATATATTTGCTGTTGTTTTCGAACATTTTATATGTGCACAGCATTTGCTATATTATATGGCAGCAATGATTCCTGCATTATACGGGGATAGCGACCGAGATGCAAACACTGCAGACTCTCAGCCGGCAAAGTTTTATGGCTGGACCACCGTCGAAGTAACTGGGGCTCTCATTAGCTGCCCAGTCTAAACGGGCCCGATGAGTACCCGAACTTCCATCTAATATCAAGTTACGAGTTGCGTCCTAAAACCGGCTGCCGCATTAAACGGCCGGGATAAAATATAGGAAGCCGTTTCGCTTCGAAACAATTACGAAAGGACGATAAAGGCTATTTACGTGCGAAGAGGACGCCTTATTGTTAGTACTCGGATTAACAGTTGAATACTAATGATCGTAGAGAAAACGATTGCTAACTAAATGTGTGTTTTTATTTTCCAATTTTATAATTCTAGTTACCAGTTTCATATTTTCAATCTTTTAAAGCGACACATTTCTTAGAATTTTATGGGTCAAATATCTATACATTTTATAAAACAATTCGAAAATCAATATTTTATTTTCGTATATTTAAATATTATATCTATATTTAAACAGTGTTTTTCGTGCTTGATATATTTGATATGAGTTATTTGAGGAAACTGTTTGATTTTTTGATACATTAAACTCTGTTGCTAAATGCGAGTTTAAATTTTCACCAAAACGCTAATATAAAATTCGTTAAGGCATACGTTCCTGAGATTTCCCCGCATGATTTATGGGAGCGCTCCTGCAAATCCAAGCACTACACTATATCGCAGAAGTTTGCATAACTACTTTATTTCCAAGATATATCGCGCGCCTTCGGCGCTTTTTACTTGGCACATCCCGCAGCCATATCTTTCTCGAATTTCCACCGTCCGATTCTTCCGACGGTTACCGGCACGAAGCAAAGGACAATAAATCCTCCGAGAAAATTGAAAATTCAACAGAAAGCATCAGTATAAAATACTATCAATATAAAAGTCATCGTAAAAATATTTAAAAATCATACATAAAATCTATCAAAACAATGAATAAATTTATTTCTTTCGTTGTCATTCATCGCAACTTTACAAAACGTTCACGCTTTATTGTAAATTTAAGCGCGGTCATTGTGGCAACCGAAAAAAAGCCGTATTTTCGCAAAAATTTTCCAAAAAGAATGCATTGTCCGAGATAAAACTTAAAACCAAAATATAATATTATATTTCGACAGGATAATTTCAATTTTCTCTCAGTTTATTAAATATTAAAAAGCTTCTAAAACAATAAATTATTCAGTTTAAAATATTTACCATAAGTGTGAGGAATCTAATTTTCACGTTTCTATTGCTATAGATAAACATGGAGAAGCGAGCTTCCTCGCGTCGACATCATTAAAACTTAAATCAATCGAGATTATGTTACGGTTTGAAGTTTTCCTTTGAGTACAAAGGCGAGACGAGAAGAACAAAGACAACGTCGAGGCGAAAGACCGGGATTAATTCTAGTTGGTGCATCGGCAGGAAACGAGAATTATCCGCATCGGGCTGATGCGCCAGGCTGCGGAGTCGCGGATTCGCCACATAAATCGCGTGCTGCGTCGCACCAGGCAGTTGGGTGCAGCCGCGTGAGAGACACTTTCGAATTATGCACGGTGTTAGGCGGCACGAGTATGATGCGGGATGTAACGGCATTACGCGACGTAATCCGCCCGACAGTTTTGCCGCGATTGCTGCGAACGAAGTCGCGGTTTAAACCCGCGATGAGACGCTCGAGAAGGACAGATGCAACAGTGTGCGCGAGATTTGCAAGGCGCCCGTGGCATTTTAATTAAGACGTCCGGGCTCATAAACTTCGTAGGCCTTAGCAAGTACTTTGTCTTCAGCAGAAACAGCCATTAAGCCATTAAGCTACTTGCGAATGGATTTTTGCATTGTCAAGGCCTTAAGCCTGTTTGTCATCGCGGCGCCCTTTTTTCAATATAAATTAACTCTACAATGTATATATGTATATAAATTAAAAATACTGATTTTTGAAATAATGTAAAATTGTATTCGATATCAGATATTTTCAAAGTAAAATAATTTTCTAATTTTCTTCTTAATGCAATTTCTGGTTCGCTTTTCTTTTTAATCAAGAAATATAAATTTAAAAAATTGCTTTAGCTTTCGCTATCCTGCTCTGTCTATAATATCAAATACATCCTATATGAGTCTAGCTTTTATTCCTGTTTTTCTTATTACTCTTAAATTAAGTTGTATCTTGCTTTCATTTTTCCTCAAATGTTTATTGTACTATCACTCGCAGAAATATATAAATGTACCTATATGACGTTCTCAAATGCATACGAGTACGCAGTATATAGAACTCGGATCTGTGGGTTTGCTGAGCCCAAATGGCAGTGCGGATCAGTCATCCTTGCGGAAAACTTCTGGCCCTTCGCATAAATCTCGCTCGCGCAACTTTGTGTAGTAAGCAAACAATATTCATATTTAGCCTCTCTCTTCTCCGTTCGACATCGGATTACCGCTCGCGTTTAGGCGCGCGCGCGATGATTTATCGGCGACGCCTGCGACAATAAATCAACCTGTGCCCGCCACCCACTTGCAGAATAAGAGAGAAAATGCACTTGCGAGGATCAGGATTTCAGCTACGAGCGCACAAAGCGCGCTGCCGCCGCGCCGCCGCACGCGCGATTCGCGCAATTTAACGCCGGAATGCGTGACGCCAGTCGATTTGACCTAGCCACGAATTTAAACGCGGATTCCAGATTTTGGCTTCAATCCCTGTGAAAACAACCACCGAAAAATGTAACCGAAAATGTAAAGATATATTCCATATAGAAACTGTGCTCGACAATTTTAATAAATTAGTATTGTAATTAATTTTATTTCAAATTGTAGTAGTTAAAAGTAGTTTTGGTCGAAACAATTGAAAGTATCGAATCTTTATTATCCATTTTGCCATCTTCTAAATGCAAGCGCGATCGTAAAATTATCGATGTCTGACGAGTAATGCGATATATTCTACTAAAAATAAGAAAAGCGATAGATATTCTCGATTGCATCGCAGATTGATGTTAAATCGAATCTGTTTTTGTAGCATGATTTCCAATCAGAATTAAACTATTATTATTCCTCCGGTTTATAGACACGTTTTAGGTACAATTTCGCCGAGTTCAATACGGCTATTTAAACTAAACGAAGTAGATAACATCTCTCTGATTTCAAAAGAAATGGATGACATCTCTCTGATTTCAGAAATTTCAGATTTAGATTTAATAGCATAATTTCGACCGAAGATAGAGATGTTAATATTCCCCTCTTTTCCAATACGCTTGAAGATTCATCTTAATTCAATAACAATATGAGAGATGTGACATAACTTGTGTTAAAGATACCGACTCAACTTTACGAAAATAAGTATCAGATTTAATTAGATTTGGATTTAATCGTTATCGTAGCATAATTCTGAAAGCTGGAAACTTTCTGCCATTTTCTAACACGATCGCAAATATCTACAACAGCAAATTCGATAGTGGCAACACGTCCAAAGTGCCAAGAGGCCGTGGCTACACCGACTCAATTCTCGCAAGCGCGACGCGTGCCACGAAGTGCGTGGGTGCGTGTGGTAGCGCGCGTCGCGCTCGTTCGCGCATAACCGCAGTTGCATCGAGCCGCGACGCGGACTGGCGAATGGGAGGAGCAGGAGAAGACGACGACGAATACTCGGACGGCGTAGAGCGAGGGATGGAGACACGAGGAAACAGCGAGCGCCGGCGCGACGTTGAACGTTCCTCTCGTCGTCGCGGTAAAAGGTCTGCGCCTCCGCCGCGAGACTTCAAAGAGACGATAGAGCGCTGCTATAGAGCCGGTTCGCGTTTCTCGGAACCCCCGTAACGTCCGCGTCGGCGGGACGGAGAACGTCCGCCGGATTTAGAATGAATTATCGAGGTATTAACGTTGTGCGCGCATGTATACGGATAACGCGCGATAAATATGACGGGATATCGTCGCCGTTCATTGCTAGCGACAAGCGACGTCCGGACAGACGTGTTCCTTCGACAACAACAACGACGACGACGCCGACGACGACGCCGACGACGACTGAAATTCGTTATAGCGTCGTCAGACATTGATTCAACGAGGAATTAATGAGGAAAGGAAACTGTCGTGTTTCTTTAGTCTCTCTAACAAGATTAATGTTAGAATTATTAATTTAAAGTCATCGATTTAAAAAAGGCGCTTTAAATTTAAAATTCATTACAATATTTAGAATTTATTACAATATAAGGAGATTGATGGCCAACAATAACGAGCCATCAACCTCCTTATATTTCATTGCAACGAGCTTAATTTTCTATTATTTAGAATTCATTATACATATATATGTAAAAGCTTGAAATATTTTAAAGTTATGCGTGAAATACAAATGATCTATTAGGAAAATAACAGGAACTAGTCACTTTACAAATAAAAACCGCAATTGCGAAGAAGAACGACTTTACGAGAATTGGTCGGGCGCAGATGTGAAACTAACGAGACTTACGACAACGATGAGATTATCATGAGATCGAAACACGTGTGATCGTAATTTTAGGCCCTCTCGGAAGCGCGTCGCGCATGGATTCGTCTCTCAACAATACGATAATTATGTAGATGCGACGTATAACTCATTATTCTAATTTAATCCGCGACTGCCGACTTCCAGTGAGTTGGCATTCCGGTCGACATATCCGGCGACTTCTCTTAATCTTTTACAAAGTCTTCGTTGCTGTAACAGAATACTTTTTAATCGCGGAGCAAATAAAAAAAGGTATTTCATAACGAAATTTATTTAAACGTATCATTGCAACGATAGATAAGAAAAGAAAAAGAAAAATTTTAGTAATTATAACAGTGTATACCAATATCGAATAAATACGCAATAATTAGTAAATTATTAGTAAAAATTATTATATGTAAAGATTATTAAATCAATATTAATCTGGTATAATTAATATTAATGATATGTGGTTACAGTTAATCACCTTGAATTTTGAAAATATCTTTATCCATCTATTAAGACTTTATGAGCTTAATTAAAGCAAGTTGGGTTGGGTTAAATTACGTGCGTTCCTCAGTTTTATTGTGCGTCGCGCAAAGATCTAATTTGTGCATTGTGCCAAGGTTTAATTTGCACCATCCGCGAAATAGAGCCGCGTAAGAGAGCGGTATCCCGAGGGCAACGACGCGAATAATTTATGGAAACAGGCAGACGAGACAAATGGATGAATCGAGTCCGCATACTTTGCGTATACCTATAGTTCAAATCGTTCGACAAAGTGCATACACCTCCAAAAGTACATGCGAACAAGACGCGTTGCACCTTGGGCTATAAATCGATTGCTGCCATCTCGTTTCTCGTTCTCTCATACGAATGCATAAAACACGACAAGTTCGATGTGTATATATGTATATGTATGTATGTGTGCGCAAAATATGTGGTGCAAAAACAGCCGCCGTGTTCTTCAGCGGTTCTCTCGTGTGTCAGCTCTCGTTCTGATAAAACAGCCGATAAGAACTTTCGGGACGCAAGAAATCCACGTCGACGGATCTATCCAGCACTCGACAAGCCCCGAGGAAACTTCGTCCCCGAACTCGTGAGATATTTACGAGAGGCAACCGTACTCGACTATGTCGCGCGAAAGTCACGGGACAATAGAGATTCTTTCCCCCCAACGACTTATCGAAACGCTCTAATAGCTCCTCTGATTTCTCGCGAAAGAGAAAATTCAAGGATCATCCCCGTTCTCCCAGAGGAACGGCAACCCCTGGTCGGGCACAGATTTCCGAGTTTTCCGGGCGGCCGGGTCCGAGGGATAACATTGGCAGTCGCGACCGCGACGTCGAGTATCCCTTCGCGGTTATGCCATTTGCATGAAATTATTACCGTACCGACCGCGTCCGCAAACTGTCCAAAGTTTCCCTGGCGACCGCGCGGGGTCCGTTATTTATGCAACTCAATCAAACATAGTAGCGGTGAACCCTCTCGTACCCGGCCAGATTTGCTGTAATAAGGGCTGGGCTGGCTGCCCAACGCCTTGCAAACCGTAGACGTCCATCAATCACATTTAAGTGTTCTCGCCATTATCATCTCTTTATTCTCTCACAATTTCTTTACGATAATATATCTTATTATTCCAACGAAATAAAATTTGCCGTTAAAATAAATTTTTATCTCATAATTGCTTGAAATAAAATATTTTATTGTTAGATTATGATGTTAGATCACTTTGCGTGATCTCTATTACATAATTTTTAATATATTTACAAATATTAATATATTTACATTAAAAAAAAAAAAAAAAATTATACGCGGAATGAAATATATATTAAAAATTATCTTTTAGTGTAAACTGATTATTTTTAATTATTATTACTAATGTTATAATATTACAAAATTGATGATTATATTTATTACTATTTTATATAAATATTAATAAATAAATGGAATTAATTTCCATAAGTAAAACACCTACATTCTTGGGAAATAAAAATCGTTGATTCATTGAAGTATGAAAACAACCGCAGAAAATAAAACCAGATTAAGTCAGACAAGAAAGTAGTAGAAGACGCTTTCGGTGGATTGTCGGACAAAATACTACGCTACTTCTGTTACGTACGCGTTTTTTCGTGAAATAATGGGCATACAGTATAGTCGCTATAACGTTGCGACTGTACGTTATACACAATGTCACGGACAATCCGCTTAAGGAAACCCTCAACGCTGCCGCCGTTACGTAACGCAAACGCGGATCGTTTCTCAGAATTTTCGAGGTGGGTTTAAGTATCCCTTCGGCGGTTCTCTCTTAATTGCAAATCTGGTTTTATGCTAATTGCCCGGATTAATCTTACGGGCAGACAGCTCGTCTTACTTACTTTAAATGTACGCTAGCATTACTGCTGATAAAAGATTATTTCTTGTTAAATTAGATGCGTGTTTCCTTATAAACTGCTGATCAAAGATTATTTTAATCCGTCAAAGAAATTATCTTGAAAGAATTATGAATCAAACTTCCGAGAAATCTTTATCTGTGGCAGCAAACGTGATAAAATAGATATCTAAATTCTCATATTTTAAAATTACACTTTTGATATCGTGACAAACTGTAGGTACTTTATCAATTTTTGTGAGTGTGAGGATATTCGAAAGATTATCCATTGAAGAATGCACGGTGATTTTAATTAAAGCGGAGTACGTACGTGTGAGTATATTATTTAATACACTACAGAGCGATATAAAATTATACAAATATTGTAAAAAAGGATGTATAAATGATATCACAAACACTGCTGATCAAAGATTATTCGTTTCTCCCTATAATTTTGCCAAATATTGTGAGCAAGCTGCGCTTAGGGAAAATGCATATACAATTATTTCTCTGTAAATAAACCAATCCTTTTGAAAGTGTTAACGTTGTATTCTTAACCACGCATTTGATGTATGTATGTCATTTTGTGTGCGAGGGATGCCAGACAATAGCGTTGTTACGACGTAAATTGAACTTTTGTCTGGGCTCGTTTGCGTCTTCGTCTTTCTGTTTCCAAACGGTCATGCAATCGTCGCCACAACAACGTAGAGCGGAAAGTGCGCTTTATGAGGCCAAAGTAAATGCTCGGCTCGACCTCGTCAGCGATACTCGATATAAGTATACACACGAGAACCGAATTAATTCATCCGCGTGGCGGTCCGGATTGGCTCCGGCCATTCGTTACTCGCGCGGTTCGCGCGCGAAAAGTACCTATCATCCCTGCCACTGTCACGATTCTAATTCCGGTGATTTGTAATGAAATGAAATATGGGCCTCTATTTTGGAAGTACGCAGACAGATAATTCGCGGAAGAGTGGTAGCCGTCCTAAAGAGATTAAACGGGCTAGAGAGATTTAAGTCGAAAGCGGTAAAATAAGGCTCTTCATCAGTGACAAGTTGCTAACTGTCTTGCGCGTGAAACGATATGGAAATACCGATATTTTTCGCTTCGCTGAAATTGAAATACTACGCTTGGATTTGGCAACGCAAATTCAAATGGCTTGTAATGAAGTATAATATAATAAAGAATAATAAAAACACATTGTATTTTTCATTCTTTCTTTCTCTCGAAAGCGTGAGACAGTCATTATGAAAGATAAAAGCATCCCATGATGGCATGCAATGGATACCTCAGACTAGGTAATTAATCCAACAATGATAAGATAAGATACTTATATTCTCGTCAATGACAATGAAAGATATCAATCATAGATCGAAAAGAGTCAGAGTATTTTGCCTGTAACATTAGTATATTTTTAGTAATCTTTACTTAATCTTAAATAAATTTGTTAGTAAAAGATTACTATAAAACGCTAATGTTACACAGAGGCAAAGAGATAGGTATACCTACTACAAATATTACCAAGCAATATCGTCAAGTAGTATCGTTTCTGAATATTCTCATCATCGGAAAGTATTAAATTGCCTTAAAGTCCTACTCCTATCGTCGAAACTAATAAATCATCTCCGAGTGCTTTTGTCCTCGATTCCATCCTTCCGAATAAAAGCCATTAACGCGATAAGAATGACACATACGTCTCGCTAAATTCCAAGTTGAGATCCTACAGCTGGTCCTCGCGACAGTCCGACGCCATTTCCGACCGTCACTAAATTCCCGCGACGATACCGTCGCAGAAAATACGCCACCGCGCGCGTGTTATACGCCTCGTTATGTAAACCCACACGACCAATCGTCTGTGCACACCTAAAAACACACGTATACGAACACGAAAACATCGAGCCCGCGGCGAACGCGCTCTTTAATGAGAACGATGCCGACATGCGCGGGTCTCGGGTCCCTCCCCGAAGGACCCGAGGGTGAAACCGACTGTCTCCCTTAATAGGGAGACGGAGGGGTATCGTTATATTAACCCGCGGGGGTGAAAAGCTCATGCCTCGTGGCGGCAAGTGGGCCAATCGTTGTCGACGCGCGATTTTTTGCGAGGGAGGAAGAGAAAGAAAGAGAGCGAGAGAGAGACAAGCTGGCTCGATGAAATTAACTTTTCCCTCTTTTAGCTTTTTTATTTTATTCCGACGAAAAGGGCGACCGGGACCTGGCAAATCGCGCGCTAAAGCGATCTCGCATGACTTCCTCGGACAATCGGGCTAAAACATTCTCTTTTCATATTTTCGATGAATCTGATTAAAGCATGACCGGATAATAGAGGTTTGCTGAAATAACAAAAGAGCAATTTCCAGAAATTGCATTCAGTTTCCTTCCAAAAGAAGCTTTAAAATTGATCGATAAATTAGGGAATAAAAGAGAGATTGGTTAGAAATATAAAGTAATATATAAAATATAACTATATATAGGATTTAAAAAAAAAAAACCATTTTTTTTATCCGTCTTGGAATTAAACAATTTTGTATTAAGTTCATTAAAGTTGAACTGTTCTATGTAAATCTCACAATAAAATAAAAATTTGTTGAAAATGAAAGGCCACCTCACACATATTTAAAAAGAAAAACAGAAAATTGTTTAATTCCAATAGAAAACGGATTACAATAGAAAACAAAATTAATATAAACTAAATTTTCTTAGAAAAATTAATTTATCCGACGGATAAACTGTCCCTTCCATTTATTTGCTTTACTTCACTATAGATGGATTCTGACGCGGCAGTACGATAAAACATTCCATACGCAATTCATTATCGTCATTCAGCGAATTTTACACATTTAGTCGCCATGAATATCGAATTATACCCATATTACAGCAAATTTAATCTCGAAGCCCGCGTAATAAGTACACAATATACCTATAAATAAATGTACTTTCACATTGGTCCCATCAATAACGCGCTTACGCGATTATTAATTATTCGTCGGTATACATGTAATAAACGAATTTTGGTAAAACAAATACAAAGCTTGAATATTAATCTTGGTGCGAATGCAAAGTTGATTAGTATATAGCTTACGGCTGATCTTGCACAGTATGCAAATTCGCGTCCCGTCGACCCACCGTCTCGTCGTGATTACATCGGGCGACAAAAACGCAAGGGACATATGCGGCTGTATGAATGAGATGTCTCAGGATACGCGCGTCAGATGGCTAAAAACTCTCGGTCGCGACACGTGTTTCGCATGTACTTAGAGGCCGAACTCGCGCGAAGCTTGATTCGAGCAACCAGAAGAAGGTCTCATTTAAGGCGCGTTGCCTATTATTAGCTCACTGCGAGAAATTCACGCAAACTTCGTGAAATATGCAGAAAGGTTCCTTGAAGATCATCAAGTCTCTTATACTCCCTTTTTAAAGTTTGGTGAAATTTCTAGCCTCTTCTTAACGAAGATCTGACCAAAAGTTACATTACAGATCTTTTATTACTGGAGATTACAGAATTCAAGCAAATAAACATACACACAATAAAAACAATGAAACCGTGATATAATTTTTTGAGGTCAATAATAATTATATTTCAAAAAATCGTCTAAATACCAATTTCTGTAAGCGATTCGTTTTAATACGATATTAAATTCGATAAAGAATCTATAAAAGCAAGAGTGCGGGGTCAGGTTTCTGGAATACCCGGTGTGGCAGATACTCATTCAGAGTAGCTTCATTTCGGCGTTAATGCATGTCCCATTACTTTAATCAACATATTTTAATCAATCTCGCGCGAGCTTTGCATGACATATGGGGTGTCGCATTAACGGCGCGCTCCAAGCACGCGGCAAGTCTCGCATAAGCCTTTTGATATTAAATCATATCTTGCGCTTAACCACGTGCCACTGAGTGCGTTATCGCGAGTATGAGAATCCAGTCTGCAATGTGCACGGCATGGTTACGTAGACGGGGTTTGCGTTTAAATAACACTATCTATGCAAACGCATCGTCTCACTGGGATTGATTACGCAATCGTGGAACATCGTGCATAGTTTGAACGAGTCGCAGGTATTGGAACTCGATTTTCGTCGAATAAAATTGCCAGTGCAGTTGGAATACACGTAGTTTTCGTCGGCAATTTCGATGCTGTCTACGCCGAAAGGTAGTTAATACATACGGCATTAAAAGAGGAAATAACGAAAAATAAAAAAAATATTCGCGTTTGCGTTGCGTGCGTCAGGGAAGCGTACAATGGCTTAAAAACATTTTTAAAGGTCAACAAAGTTAGTTGTTTAAAGTTTTATACAAGTTAAATAAATGTTAGTATGTTATAATTATAATTATTTTACGAAAATTTAATTAGTATAAAAAAATAATAAAAGTATCGCGATAAACCAGATCGTTAAAAACCGCAGATTTCCATTTTAATAACGCGCCGCGAAATTAACCCCTGGTTTCCATGCACGCGTTGCCGCGCGTTATAACGCGCGTCAAACATGCGTTTCCATAGGTTACCCCAATCAAATACGTGCTTTTGTCAAACGCACGCGTTTGACGCGCAATTTTACGCGTGGCAACGCGTGCATGGAAATCAGGAGTAACCGTCAAGATAAATAACAAAAAACTAAATAAAAATTGAACAAATTTGTTCTAACAAAAAAAAAGGCAAATCAGCGCAGAGTGAAGGATCGCATAAAGTTTTGCCGTATCCTTGCCAAGTAGTTTTGCCATACTTTTTGCTGACTAATAGCGCCGGTCGGCACGATAGGCGTCCATTAGGAAGTTATTACGGGGCTTTCCATAAATCATAGTCTCTCTCGTCAAATCCCTCAGCACGAGCATACAAACGAGACTACAAATAAGTATGTTTGGGCGCGTCACGTGCGCATCCTTCCCACACACCATAATTCAGGAAGATGCCGCGGTTCTTAAGACACAGCCGGCAACCCTTGGCACACCCATGCACACGCGCAACCCCCTAAACTTCTCTCTTCCTACGTTTCGCTTTCCTTACGAATTCTCCGCGTTGCGAGTTGCGCAATCGACTAAATCTTTTTCTCCCGAGAGCGATTTAGCAGTTAAAAGTTCCATACTTTTCCGTCATTCGAGAATATCATAATATTTGTTTGCACGGTCAAAATTATTCTTTCAATTACAAGATTAATGTGAAAGTAAATTTACCGGAGAGCTGCACTTTAAACTGCATTTTAAGCCGACAGAGAAGACGCAAATATCTCGTTGTCTCGTGATTAAAAGACAGCAATAGAATTTTAAATTACTTTATAAATCTCACGTTGCAATATCACCTTCCTTTTCTCTCGGCTGCACTTTTTCACGATCGTGCGATCGATGAAATTTCTTTTCTCCGAGGATTATGATAATCTCGAGATTATCACGTTGAAGTTTTATCATCTGAGACCGTAGCTCGCTCTTCCCGAGTGGAGTTTCTGAATTTTTCTAACTACAAATTGCATCACAAATTTGCTGTCGGTCGACGAGCTTCGCATCAATTTGCATTCTTCTATAGGATTACGGCAAACGGTACTAACAAACATCTTTACGAAGCGCGCGGCGGAACGTTTAACTTCCGCCTCAGCTGTACAAGTGTCTCATTACTGCCTTTACGAAGCATCGCGAGTCCTTTTTATCGGGCCACCTCGAAGAAGCGAACGCTAATTTTCGTTTTGCGCTTAACGCTTAATTATCGTACCTGAGGCTTTTACACGCCGACGCGCATTGTCAGGTCGTTAAAAGCGGATCCGATCCTTTGGGACGCCGACATCAAAGGCAGCCAAAGACGACGTTCGCTTCCGAGACTGCTGTCTCGTACTGAGAAAACGGACGAGGAAAACCACTAAACGCGCAAACGCGCTTAGCAATATCGTCGTTTCGTAACGTGCACCTCGTAACTTACTGCAATTTTGCGTAGAAGCGACTAATTAGATATATATCGTCCGCAGGTGAGACGAGTGAATCATGACATTGTCACTCATTCTGCATTACTCATCGACTGTTTTCCTATTTTTAAACTACTGATAAAGCGCGATAAATTAAAGAAAAAGCGAAAGTGACGCGCACCTATCAGAGAGATACCTCGATTCGCAACGTAAGTCAAAAAAGAGAATTTTGGCACTTTTGTGAGACGTGAATACGCGAAGTAGCGGTGATCCTAAATTTTTATAATTTTATTAGGACCAGAATGCAAATAAGAACGATAAAAGGGTAGGAATATCTGATAAACGAGGTGCGGCGCGAAAAGTAGATGCGAAAAGTAAATACGAAGAGAAGTTTTTGCATCTTTGCGAGGCGTGAATACAGAAAGTAGCGTTCTTATCGTTTCCCGCGCAGTTTTTATAATTTTCTTTACAATTTGAATTTTTACAATTTTGAGTATCTACTGATTTTAATAAAACCGGAATACAAAATAAAACAACAAAAACAAAAAATTTTTGGCAAATAAGATATAATTCCCGTGCTGTAAATGCATTAATTTTTCCTGTTATCAAAAAGTTAAAATCTTGATTAATTATATATGTATAATGAATTATTAAATATTTCTATTATCGCAAGAATTTATCTTGACAATCTTCAATCTGAAACCATCTTATCGCATACATTTCAAGGATGTGCTGTAAAAGGCGAGTTACAGGCCGATTTGACCAACTTTTAGAGCGCTTGTGTGAGAAGTGAAGGTGTAAAGATGGTGATAGTGAGAGGCCGGAAACGCGCAGTGCGGACTATTTGTGCGAATTTGACCTGTCATAAAATTGTCTTATGTACTTTTATCGCGAACGTAAAGACGGATTAAGGGACGAGTACCTTCAGCTGTCCCTCTCTGTCCGTCTCTCATTTCCCTCTTCTCCCTCTTTCTCTCTTACTCTTTCTCTCTCTCGCGCGTATTTGTTTCGAATGGACCGATAAAGCGACAGACATCGAGACGGATCGATTTTAAGACGTTTCGAGAGCAGGTAACGAATGACGGAGAAGCGAAAGGTGGAGATATAAAGCGAAAGACAATGCCTCGTATTCTCACCCTCATTTGCTGTCCCATTTAGCGCTTAAGTATCGTCTGATCCCAGTTTTATGGAACTGATACCGAGACGGTAGATATCTGATGTTAGACGAGGGTCGAATTCTAAATATATTTCGCGCTAAATGTAAAAATCTACGGTAAGAATATAATCTAATCGCCGAAGAGAGTAAGATTGCAGTTTAATATTTGAATCTGACAAAACAATAATTACACAAGATTTTAAATTATATTTTGAAATACATATTGTTGAATAATACAGAAAGCCATACAAATAGCTAACAACATTTTCATTGAAACATTTGAATAAGAGAATGGGGAGAAGGAACAGAGAGAGAGAGAGAGAGAGAGAGAGAGAGAGAGAGAGAGAGAGAGAGAGAGAGAAGAGAGCTGTGTAAATAATTTTGTCTTTCATATTTAAAAAAATTAATTAAAGTAAATTAAAAGTAATTAAATTATTTTATCTATGCGTTTTCGGTATACATTGGTTTCAATTAATTTTATGTAGCTACATAAATTAGTCTAACTTTTCATTCATTTGTATCTTTTCTAAGCTGAACTTATTCGTTTCAAATTTATGATATGTAATCCTGCGTTTAATATAATTTTGTAAGTAATAATAGGATTACCGCAAAAAAAAAAATCGATAAATCAAACGATCCCGCCACCAATTACATTGCGTGAGTTTCGATTTGTGTTGCACGTCGTGACTTATTCGACTGCCCTCGCAGTTCCGGCAGGGAAAATAACGACTCGAACAGGGAGGAGAAGTAACAACGAGATAGATATTCTCCGTGGGAAGGATACAGAATGAGTGAGGAAAGGATAAATGGATGTACGAACGATCCGCCGAAATTACCTACGAGCATCTTTCTCCCCGTGTCTATTTCGCTGTTTGGTTCCTTTTCTTCTTTTCTCTCACATACGGGAGTAAAATTTCACGTGAAATATCTTGTTAAATCATTCTAGCCAGATCCTATAGTCATAGTTCTTCGTACAAATAAGGAAGTCCTGGAAGTCCTTTAGAATTATCGCGTTATAAGGGTAACGAATCTTACAAAAAAATAAGAAAAATTTATGCAAATGAAGAAAAGATACATGAAGATATTACTTTTCCTGAGAGAAGATTCGGATGAAATTTATTACGTAAAATTTACTATTATAAAAATTTTCAGCAGGTATTAGTATCTTATTCAAAGTTTATCTCTCATTTCTTCAAAGTTTTTATAAAAAAAAAATTTATATCGTTGATAAAAGGAAACGCAATAACTCTGTGGTATATAATAATGAATGTCTCACGTTGGATACGACGCGAAGATTTTCACCATTGTTCCACTTAAGAATTTCGAGATTGCCTTCTTCGCGCTCGTCGAGTCTCATGCGTCTTTTGTATCCCCCTATCCTCTAAATAGCGTCCCAAGTACGTAAGAGCAGCCATTTTGGTTATCATCACTTTTGTCGGCGTTTTCTCGAGAAATCTTGGGAAGCTTGCCGCACCGGAAATGAAACTATCGCGATTCTCCATCCTGTCTCTTTACCCTTCATAAAACACACGTTCCACAGTCGTTTCGTTGATTTCTTTTCCTCTTCGCGCATTTTATTTCGTCCGATATTTGTTTCACGCTCTTTCCAATATCAAATGATTTTATCGGCAAGGTAGGGGCAAAGTTCCAATAAAACTCGTGTGAAATATCGATTATACAATGTGGCGTTATTATCACTCAGTCAAACGAAGTGCATCGAGAGAAACCAGGACGAGAGGCAACATGGAAAATTCTATGTCGCGAAACGAGGTGAGAGCAACATGAAAAAAAGCCAATACTTCAATGTTTCGAGATAACCTATTTAAGAAGAGAAGAAATTAAACTCACATTAAAAAATATCGATCGGCAAATAAATTTTACAAGCATTAACTTTCCGAGAATAACAAAATCTTATCAAAATATAGATAATATATGATTTTTCAGAGAATTCTCAAATTACAAAATAATTTTTTAAACAAGATAAAACGACCCCTTTGTGCGATTTTATATTATCAAAATACAAATCAATATATTAATTATATTGTATAATAAATATCATCATAGTAAATAATATCTTCATATGATCAATAGATTTAAATTTAGATTATAGATTTTACAATTGTATAGTTTTAATTTTTTTGTTAGTTTCTGCGTTTAACACGATAGCGTCAAACAGATGACAGATTGGAGCTATGCTCTCGGCGCTGTAAAATCATGCATGTAGATTGTGTACGCATATTGAACACACGTGCCCATTGGTACAAGCCGGAAAGAGAGGGTAGAAAGAGAGGGCCCGGCAAAAGCAGGACGGGATATTATGGATGGATATTGATTTGCCGTGGCGTCCAGAGGAGCAAAGAGAGTGATCAATCGTGAAAGTCGATGAACCGTGCAGGCCTAACGGCGGAACGCTTTTTATGGCCGGAACTTTCATAACTTGTCGTGTTACATTCGGAAAATATTCGCCTATAAAGAACGCTACGCCTATGCTGCATCGAAAAGTTGAACGAATCATTCAGAAAGAGAGTTTTAGATTCCTTGTCAACTCGACTCGCAAAGCGCGCTTGCCGTATAATATTTCCTTCGCCTTTAACATAATAATTATCTTTTACCATGACTAGTATAAAATAGCAATAACTAAAATAACAAATGTAAACTCGACCCAGCTGTCTCGGCTTCAAATTTACGATGACCATCGATGTATCTCGCGGCGCTCTGTCGCAGCGGTATGAATATTCTACAGAAAGTTTCGCATATCAATCAGCACGCTGTTCCATTTTTATTCCACCATTCCTTCGCGATTCTCCATTTTACGCCGAAAAGATATATTGCCGTATATACTTTCGGGGAATCAATATAATAAGTGCAATGCACCATCCCGAGTATCGACAGGTTCGCCACAACGTGTAACGATAAATCGCGTATCGAAGTACGAGGAAACTCGATGAAGAGACGGAGTAGATCGGCAAGTACGATTTCTCAAGAAAATTGCGGCTGCCCGACAATGGCAGCGTACGCAGTGAGTAGAAGAGAGGGACGATATTTGGGAAAAAGGTTCAGCAATTTACGGGCATCCATCGACGTCGAGGGTTACGGTAGTGAGAGAGATCCTGCTTCACGGTATCCTGACCGTGAGGTCGTTCCAACCGTGTATCGCAGCTATGCGGAATTCTGATCCCTGGTGATTCCTTCGCCCCCGCGCTTCTCTTCCCCGACGCTCATTCTTCTTCTTCCTGATTCTAGCCCCCATTTTGACAATGGCGGTGAAATTCATCGCGATCGTTCGCCAGGAAATATCAAGAAGTTCTCTTCCTATCCTTCTCCTCCCTCTCTTACTCCGTCTACTCTTTAATCTCGCTCCTGCAAAACGCGTCTCAATTTCCGCGGGATGAATGGAGAGTCTCGGACGAGAGGTAGAAGGAGAGTAGAGACGATAAAACAATTCCCGCGATTCGATTTATCGAACAGTTATGGCGAGCGCGGAAAATCCGACGGCGATAAAATGATCGGCGACGAGAGTGTTTTATAGACGAAAGAAGAACGTCGTAATGTTGATCTCGGCCTCCAGGCCCAATGTGCTCCGATTATCAATTTCACTTATTGCAAAGCTGAATTCATTTGTTATCCTGTCTGGTGATATTTTGTCATCAATTTGTTAAATAAACGATCATTAAATAAGTTTTCGTAATTAAGAGATAGGTTTTTATAAAATGTATGTTTTTTTTAAGTCTTGGATCTCCTCGCATGACTCCTAATCGAAATTCGCAAAGATTGAAAAGTAGCAGGAAAAAATTACGATAAATGTAAACTGACTACTATCAAAAGATAAACTTATTTTTCAGTCGAAAGAAGAAAAAGATTTTAATCGAAGATACACCGAAAAGATAATAAAAGAAGCAATTACTGCGAGGTCTCAAAGATCACAGCTGTGTTTTTAATAATATTATACGGAGTCAACAAGCCTCGCAACAAGCCACACATGCGATAATAGCTTCTTCGAGCTTTAAAGCCTTGCGAAACTGTTAATTCTCGAGAGGGTTATTGCTTATAATTACACCTCGCCGTTGGACATTATCCAACGCAATATTCGCTCTTTCTACCCCCTTCCGGAGGAGTCGCTGAGCCTTAACGAAGGATAATGTCAGCCGGCTGGGCAGGCAAGCTCCTGAACATTAGCAATTATCCGGGGTCTACGCAAACCCATCATTTACCTGTACGCCATATTAACCCTTTCAAGACGATCATTTTCATGGTTTAATTCCATAGATAGCGTCTTTTGTCTCTTTGAGCAATGGATAATTAATTAGTTTAATTACGGTAAATTTTTTCGCTGAGTTACAGTAATTTGCGCATATAATGAGATTACAAATGTCATCGCATCGTGTATAAACCGCGAGTGTATATAAATAATTTAATAATATATAACCAATTATAGGTGAAAATTGATTGCATGTTATAATTACTTTGTTATCAATTACTGATTCAGTAAATGATTAAATCGCGGCGTAATTTCCAAAGTGCGCTAAATATTCTATAGAACACATTTCTTTTAGAATTTTTAAGGGTTAAAATCGCGTTTGACTAGTATCATATTAGACCGAGGAAAGAATAGAACGACAAATGTGTACAAATCATAAAATGCAGAAGGTATAAACTCGCTGGGTCGATCATACCGATGGCCTACTTTAATAATCGCCACGCTGCTTGCGGGGCACGCAAAGTCATAATTCGATCTCTCACCATACTTCGAACAACTATAAGTAATTATTAGGTTTCCAAAAGCATCCTTGTAATATTAATCCAGTCAAGTTACATGATAATTAATTTACATCAAAGAAATAAATCTACATGTTTCAAATGTAATTTTTTGAGATTTTATATAAATTTACTTATATAAAAAATTATCTTTTTTATAATTTATCTTTAGCTTTAATGCAAATTTTAACTATATTTTTGATAATGTTAATGAATCAATGTATTTAACGATTTTAAAATAGATGTATAGGTACTATATCCATTAAGTTATTGGTGTTTCTGGCCATTATTCTTCTCTAGGTTTTCGAAAGCGCTTGATCATTCAGGAAGGATTAAGAAAGGATATGAGGAAACTAAGGTGCAATGCATCGTCCGTCTAATTTGGCAACGACCATCGTATAATACTCTCCGCGCTTGGCAATTAATCAAGCTCGCAAGTCAAACAGCCTAATGAACGGGTATGTGCGTGATCGAACTGCCAGACTGCCACTCCTCCCATTCGAATAGTCGACGAAAAAACAAGATATCTCAGTTTTTCTGCGATGCACGATTAATTAATGCATCATGAACTATAGAAAGAAAAATTATGCCACATGCAGATCCTTACAAACTATAATATATAAGCAAGAAAATAAAAAATTCATGTCTTTATTGTCGCGGTTAACCATTTGATATAGGTTCTCAATTATTACGTAGATTTCAGATATTTTAAAATAATCCTTTTCTTGTTTTATTTTTTATATAGAAAGCGATTTTGTTAGAATATTTTCTAAAATAATTTCTAAACATGTAAAGTTTTGTTCGACAAATGATATATTTATTGAGTTAAAAATTGTGATATTTCCCACGATGTATCATCGGAAAAGCATAAAATTATATTTTATGTAAATATGTAGAACTTTGATGTTTTGCCTCCCTATACCCATTCAAGCATTGTTGGATGCAAATGTATTTAAATTAATTGTCCGCAGTATCGATCGCGAACACTCGCGAAATCCCGTTGTACCGAATGATTGCCCTGTCACTTCAGACTGATGCAAACGAATCGATCGGTCCTTTCACCCACGAAGCCGGTACTCATCCTCCGAGAGGACTGTCAAGAAGCATCTCGACCGCACGCGATCGATAAGGCATTGCGTATGCACCCACGCACGTACGCGTCGTTCATCACGTTCTGACAGATGTAGGTTCGCGGTTATTAATTTCGGTCGGAACTCATCGCCAATTTAGGCCCGTATGCGCGTGAAGGAAGACACAATGGCGAAATTCACGGTCGCAGATCTTTCCCATGTTCGTTAACGTACAAAACCAGACTCGCGTTTCGCGAAAATCTTGATTTTTATTCTGATTATTGATTAATAACCGGGAAGTGCTAATAATATTTTAATGGACGAAACTATCTACTATTTTTTGCTTGGTATATGCAAAACTTTTAACTGGAATATTGGAAAATCGCGTTAAGATGTTTCCCGGCTGTATAAATATTCGTACACTCGTTACAGGCCTGCGTTATGGAGCGCTCGCAGTTTTACGAAAGAAGACCCTGAGGGATTCCTCGGAGCCTTCTCCAGGAGTAACTTCCTCCACGAGAAAGCGGAGTAACTTCGAATGATGATTGACTCAGGGAACGTTTGAAGACTTACCTGACAAGGAAGAAGATCGCCCCGGCGTGGGTCAGAAATCCCTGGAACAAAGAAAACGAAATTAGAGAAGTTTTTAGAGCGTACACTTCTAGTCGCAATATTACGGTATTCCACCGCCCTTAATCCTTAAACGCGCAGGTTCTCTGCCACTGATTTAAACTGCTCCAAAGTTACGTGGCAAGTTTTACAACACGGGGGAAAGCGTCAGCTAGGGAAAAAGAAATCCCGCGCGGTGTAGAGATAAATCATCTTTGGCTGTTCCCGAGGATATAATTGGTAGAGCTTATTCCTGAAGCGTCTTAAATCCGTATGTTTAAAAAATGGAGATTAAGCGGTACACATCTTTGGAAAGCTTATAATAAAATCGCAAGGAAGCAATTTATACTTCCTTAAAAATACAGGCTGGGAGATGGTTTCGAGATAAGCTCTTCAATTATGTGTACAGTCCATCTTATATTTCGTTTTATAACTAGATATTAGAAAGATCGAAAGTTTATACTTTCAACTTAATTACTGGAGTAAAAAGATTCAAAAGAGTGAAGTTACTTTTTAGCTAGTAAAAAGGTCGTGTTTAAAAGAACGCGTATCTTTCCGAATAATCCAGATTAAAATGTTTAAACCAAAATAAAATTAAATAAAGAATAAAATTTTACTATCTACTCATAATCTACTGCGCTCATATCAAAGAAACATAAATTACACTGAAAAAAAATTATTATTTGCAAAAAAATTGATTTCTATGAATTTAGTTTCCTAAATTAAATTCATAGAAATCAATTTTCTTGCAAATAATAATTCTTTTTTTCAGTTATATAAAACAGAAAAAATTGAGTATAAGTTTGAAGCACTCTACATTAATGTCCAAAGATGTTTCGCAGACCATTCATTTCTAAAATCATGCAGCGCATATTAGTCGTATCGCGTATATCCCGAATGCTTTCCTTTGATGACACCCTCATTAATTGAGTTCACTCCGTGTTGCAGCTAATGTCTCTGCTACAGTCGGCGGTAGAAAGACGGTTCAACAAGATATCCTCGCTTCTAACTGCGGAAATGTTTCGTAGACTTCATGCTCCCCATGTGAATTCTCCGCGAACTTTCCACGACTTTGATGTACAGCTACTCACATTATATCCCGTCGCCCGACCCGATTCATAATGAATCCCTAACGAACTCAGTGAATTAGGAACACAGATTTCTCTCAAACAGATGACGTTCGCAAGTTATTCCTCGAGGGTATTACTTGAATTTTGTTCGTATTATACAAATGTATCCGCGTTGCCTAAAGTTATTCGGCCCGCCCGGATTTATTCGCGTTACCTGAATTTGCTCGTATTATCTTGAAAAGCGACTTCAAACGTTTGCGTTTCGCTCGAACACGTTGTTCAAGGACCTGTAAAACCTGTAAACCGATGATATGCCGGGGAAACTTTGAAAACGGTCCATGCATTTTTCTCAAGTAGTTTTTAAACAGCTATCGAAAATCCAAACGCCATTTTCCGACGGACCTCTTGTTTAGTAACCGACTGGAAAAAAAACTCGGCTCATTTGAGTCGAAAACTTACTATTCTTTTACCATTTTTAGTATGGACATGTAACCCTAAATAAAAAACGTATTGCGATAAGAAGTTTACACATCTTCTAAATTAAATAATAAATAATAGTTCATATGTAAAGTTCAGAGATTCCAATAAAAATTTATAAACATATTTATACACGCGTGCATGATATCAGTAGTAATCCTATTCTATAAAATTCTAGTTATGACAAAAAAGTACTCTGCTTGAGAGCTTTTTCCGCTTTTTCGCAAATCCCCAAAAAGTTGGCAAATACACCGCTTTGCATTCACGCGGAGGTTTTGCCGGTTTTACCGCGATAAGATGCAAATGTCGGTCGCTATTCATAAATCATCTCGTAGCGTTTGGAAATCGAAGTGCGGCAATGCTAACGACGTCATTCGGTGGCACAATACCGGTCATTAGCGTATGCACCGCGCGATTCATTGTCGCGAGCGACACGATAGAGCTGCCGATGTAGTAAAAGCCGACACATTAAGGCCAGCGAAAAGCGCAAACTCGTCAACACGTGCGGTTACTACATGCCTCGCGTCGTAACATAAATATCTGACCGGCCACGTGGTCGTTGGGTGGCCGAGTTCTCTCGCGAGGACAAGTCTTGCGTTCTCTCTCTCTCGCCTTTTCGCAGCGATAACGATCAGAAATTAACGGCGACGAGAACGCAGCGTCATGAAATTCGCGAATGAACTCGGTTCAGTCTGCGATTTCGCGATACACGTATTTTCGGAGTGTTGCTAAACTCTAATCGTTTTTTCGTACAAGTCACAAAAGTTTCATTCAACTGTTTCGCGATTTATCACGCTTTTTGATATCATTTTCGTTTTGTTATTTTTAATATTATAGATATTTTGTTATCTCAAATAAATTTATTCTTTTTGAAAAGATCCACTACGTAATAAACTGATTCAGGCGTCCAATGCACTTATACTTAAAAAATCACATTAAAATTTGCAATAAGAATGCAGTTAATCATCATGCACATTTATCACATTTCAGTTAAAAAAAAATTTTTTAAATTTAAATATATGGTATATAATATGTATATTAGACAAAGTCAGATATGTAAATTTTTTGTAAAACATTTTCTGAAATAGAGTATAAAATATCAAAGATAAAAATTTGGTTACTATGTAATAAACAATTTAATAATTCCAATTAGAATATCGAGATTTTAATTACCGAAAGCATTGAAGTAAGGATTGTTCTAGTACTTCGAAGAACTTCTCGCACTAACGAAATAATCAAATATGTGGCTGATCACTTGCCGAGCGCGGCGTCAAGATAATTTCGAAATCATAGTCGTTAAACCAACACACTGATTATCGTTTGATTGCTCTTTGAATGTTCCGTTAGAAACTGAAAGGAGAACGAGGTATATTCCAATTGTAAGATCTTTCGCTTAACTAAAAGTAAAATATTTCTGTTATAAAATGTTTCTGCATTACTCAATGTCAGTGCGTCGTTTTTAAAATAATTTTTCTTTTATTATTAGAAACACAAGAAGTCTCGATAAAATTTTGATCCGTATAAATACGAATCCGTTTTCTTAAAAATTATAGATTCGTACATCTTAATGACAGTCGGATGCAACATTTACAGATAATGGATCGAGCAGTGTCAGTATAGGTAAAATGTAAGAAGTAAAATGGAGTTTGAATATAGATTCTATTGATACTGACAGAATTCAGCTTACAAAGTTCTTTAGGTGTCTGTTTTGCAGATCGTATCCATATCTAGAGATCTACAACCACATTTTCTGTCGGCAAGTCTCATATTTCTCTACTGCTGACATACATAGCATTCCAACTATATGTACACAGCATTGTATTCTGAGTCTTTCTTCTTTGGAATAAAGAAATGCATCCTTCAGAGTGCATATCAAATAATCTTCCTGTAAAAATCTCCTTAGGGATTTCACAATTCAATAAAAATAAATTTTAATGTTAAATATCGCGGATTCCACATCCAACAAACATTAATCCGATTTTTTAATGTAATAATATCATAATTCTCATATACCTAGCTATTCTATATATTCTTCCTACAATGCGCCTGACTTTTCCCATCGAGAAAATCCTGCTAGATGCTAGTTGCATCCCCGTAAATATTAAGTTTTTTCATCGGAGATATCGTACGTCTTGAATTCTTTAACGCGTCTTCGACGAGTAAGATGTTACAGCACTTCGGAAATCGCGTAAAAGTCGCTCCAAGGCGGAAAAACGAAACAGTTATACCTTTCCTTCGCTTGTGTACGAAAACAGGATAATATCCTTCTCGCGAGGAAAGGATCGGGACACCGAACTTCTCGCATTATCGACACGCGGCGTCTCGGCCGATAGCCTCTTTCACCCGTCGCGATTCGCTTTTCCGGGGAAATAGGATGCGTTCTAAGGTATAAGAGAAAAGAAAAACTTTCCCGTCCCAATCTAAATTTGGCACTCGCCAATTTAACTTCGTTCGACCAGCGGATTAGCGGGCTGAGTCTACAGCACGGGACGGAAAACGACTCTCGGGGCCTTTAACCAGCATGTCGTTTTCCCAAGAGTCTTTTTCCGGCAGCAGGTGTAGCCTTTATTTTCTCCGGTGTCTACAGTTATAGTCAAGAAGCTTTAGATATACAATATTGTTATTATTAACCTCTTGGCTGTGACGCGCGATGTATATAAATTTAGATAAGATTGAGAAACTCTTAAAAGCAAATAAAATTTGAGATAAATAATTATTTAAAGCTCTTCATTAGCCCATTGATTTATGACGTCATTTTTTTATATTGATTAATATGAAAATAATAAATTCGACAAAATATATTTTTCGTGAATCCTAATCAGCTATTCCATAACTTTGTACGCTATAATACTAATTGCTGATAGTTTATTACTTTCCAGTGGTATCTCAACAAATCGTAATTGCAACAAATTTCCATAGGATTTTTGACGCTTTGATCATAGATATCAAGAGACACGGTAGTGTCTCGCGTCAAGTATACGCGCAACGAAACACACAGGCCGTATTTCCTTAACTTCCTCGTGCGTCAATAATCGAGCGATAAGCGCAATATATCTCACGTGTTCCAAGAACGTTAAATCGGTCGTAAGCAGCATCAAGATACTCGGCCGTGCCTGATACGTGCTTGATTACGAATCGAAATTCCAAGTCGACTATGAGGTGGAGATAAGATAAAGTGACGGTGTCGGCACAATGTTGGTACAGTTACTTAATTATACCGATCAGACCGATGCGATGAGTAGTTCGTCGCATCGATAAGCATGACGCGATATAGACACCGTCATTTTTTTTTATCGCGAATTGGTGATCTCCCTCGATCGGAGAAAAACCTCGGGAAAACGATAGGGACTTCTTGTTGAACGATCGACTTTGCGAGCTTTCGCTGGTTATCCCGTTGTCTGATAACACGACTTAATATGCAGAACGATATGCATTAACAGTATTATCGGGTAGCCTCGGGGTGTCTCGAAAGTCACGCACTTTCGTGGAGCTAGAGATAATGGAAAAGCCGTTAACTCTCTAAAGAGGATTATAAACGTATTTCAATGCAAAAAGCTATCGACGTATTTCAATGCGCTATTAATAATTTAAATGTCAGTGATTACAGTACTTAATCACCTCAAGTCTTGGTTATATAATGATATTTCAATATTCAAGAGTTCTATGAATGCAACTTTAATTTAAAATTTGACTATGAAAATATTCAAAGCTGAGAATGCTGAAAAAAATGGCGCAGAATCAAGTTTATGCTGGAAAGAGATATATACCAGATTTTTCGAGGAATTTGTAGTTGATGGGAACTTTCGTGATTTGCATAACACGTACGCTATATGTCACATTTTACATTTACTACTGTGGTTCGAGAATCCGTGAGTTCAAGAATTTTTTTATAGAGGCGCGCATTTTCCGTCGATTCACCTTGTATATCATATCGATCTAGTTTGATATCGAACTTGGCTTTATCCGCCGAGTATGAAGACCGGATGCGTCTCGCTCTGCGACAACGGCAAGCGATCTATCAACGTCTCGCCGTCCCGCCAGGGAGTCTCGACGAATTCTCGTTGCGTCGCTCGAGCTTGCCTGGCTGAACTTCAATAATGTGTAAGAGCTGTGCTCAACTTTGCCCTCAAACATACGAATCTCTGCGCAATCTTCCGAGGAAACTCATATTCTCTTTCTTGCTTCTCGTATTTTATTTTTACACCTAACTTCGTTCGCTCCAACCTGATACAGTTAAAGAAAGAATTAAATCTCTGCAAATTTCGAGAGTGGCGGAGCAGAGGGTAGGGGAATTGTAAACGAAAGGGGGAAGATTTAGGCTGGTGTAAGAGAGTCGAAGAGGGCGAGGAGTCAAAAGGGGGAGAAATCGGGACGACGGCGGCGCCAGAGGTATTTATACCGTGGCGACCTTTGACGGCCGCGCCGACGTCTACGTTGACGTCGTCGACGACGACGACAACGACGACGACCACGAGCACGACGACGACGAAGACAACGACGTTCAATGAAGAGCCATCCGTCCAGGCAAACGTGGAAGAAGCAGGGCGGAGAGCGAAAACTCGCTTAACACTCTAAATGTCATCGTAACATCGGCGCCAGGGAGTAGTCAAAGAGAGTAGTCTTTTGCTTTTTGAAAATCAGTGTTAAGAAAATATGCTAATTTAATTCTCAGAAGAGGTTGAGCAATGAGACTTTAAAATAAATATAATACGACCACAATATGATTTCTGTGAAAAAAGGTAAGACGTAATGAAAGATAAGGCGATAAGAATAATTTTGATAGAAACAAAATTGTATGGCTTATTAATATTTTGTCTGTGATTTCTCTATTTCTGGCAATGTATTCTCACAAGCAGTGTGAAGAATACGTACTCGGAGAATGTGGACGCCAAGAAACTTTTGTAATTTCAAACGACGCTCGACTTTCTTAGCGCTCACCTCGCAGCGTCGCGTCGTAATCTTCAGCTTAAATCGTCTTTTAAATTATCCCTACTTCGAGCTGTGCAGAATTGATGTCAAATGAAAGAACTGATAAAAGTTCATTAAGATTGACTGATTGATGCAATAATACGTGATAAAATTGTTAAACATTTTCAAAATTTGCTAATTACAATATTGCGAATATTTATCATGTAATAATATTTATAATACACATAATGCGCGATAATATAACGGTATATCTTTCTGTCATTACTATCTTATTTTGTACTATATTAATCACTCGTTTCATATTTACCGTAAGTTGTATCTTTAAACAAATCAATTCAATGTTAATTAATGATAAAGCTATTTGACACGATGTGTTTATCCTGCGATAAACTGATATACAAAATTTATCAATGTCAAACTAACGAAACTAAACTTGATCGTCGTCGTAGCTGATCGCGATAGACTGTAGTTAATCGATCTTAATTAGCAACAGCTCGGCAAAATTTCCCCGTTCCTTAAACCCCTTTTCCTAAATTTCACGGATAAGCTATCTGAAAGCGAGGGAAAGACATCAGCCGAGTGCCGAAGGGAAGGCGCGGAGATTGCGTGCTTCGCCGGCGAAAGCTTCGATGCTTAATTGAAACTGCCGAGTAAGCGAGGCTCGTCACTTTTGCTTTCGAGCCCGTGACCCTGCCCACGGCCAAAGGCGCGACTTCCGGTGGCGGCTGCACTTTCGAGACCAATGGCATCGACATGCCCTTGACATATCTTCTCAGCGTGAATAAAAGAAGAAGAAAAAATCATTCACTTTCATAAATAATCTTTTATGTTTTATTTTTTCTAGAGACAGTAATGCTGTCTTCGATAATTCTTCAGTAAATGTGATTGCGTATCACACAATTTTATTTTCAACCAATTTCAAACGAGTTTTATTTATTAATAATTAAAACTAGAGATTTAATTTAATCTAAATAAGTACGAAGATACTTAATGTTAAAGACAAAAATTTACGACAATGTCTTGACTATTTGAAAAAAAACCTATTTTAAGTTAGTCAAAGAAGATATGGAACGCGATCCTATTTTCAAGACAGGCATACAATATCCATACAATATATTATTGACAGCTTCCCGCTGTGCAATTCGAAGAACTCGACTCCCCCGCGATTGACTTGTAGCTTATGGGATTCTTCAAGTTCCATTCGCAGTGAGAGCGAGCGATATAAGCGCAAAACTACGAAAGTTATTGACGCTTTATGAAAACGCCAACTGTATAGCGCGATGGAGAGAAGTTTACGATGACTAACTTTCCCAACACGGTGTAACAGGTGCTTCAGACTGACGTCGCAAAAGCGCATCCGATATAGCCACGTTTGGTCGATCCGCCGACTCTTGCTAACTTTTACCCGACCCACCATCTTCAAGCCGATCGAATAAAAAATTTAGCATACACGTATGTATGTTTAACGCGTCAAAGATCTGCAGAGCTTTGCTCTCTTGCCCGAGCATTGATCTTTACAAATACCGTTTGTCCAAAGTATACTAAAATGTCTCAAAATGTCATTAAAAGAGATTAAAGAGATTTTCGAATAAAAAGATAAAAGCTACAATAATATATGCTAAATTTAATTATAAATTTTATTCATGCTAATTGGATCCTACCTTTGATATATGTATAACCTTTTTACTTTATATGTAGTTTAAAATGTTATACTTTATAATATCTTTAATAACAAGTAAATATTGATTTTTTTATAATATATTTTAACTTTTAACATTAAAAAATTCTAATTTAACATTTTATCAATTTTTTAATTATATATGACAGAATACTTAAAAACATCTTTAAAGTTGCTATTTTTGTTACTCTTATTTTGTAGAGCTATAATTTGATTCAGCGAGGAAGATAGCAAAATACGAATAAGTTCGCATGAAGTGTCATCTTTTCAGACTTTTATACGTATCGTATAGATGGTTAACTTATACAGATTCAAGTCGTTTAGACGTTTTATCATTTTCCAACGATCGTTATTCAGCTCGAGGATAATCGAATAATTCGTCCAAGCGAGCTATTCTTGGTATATGTATGTACCGATGCCATTTCTCGTGCTGCTGATATTATACTGTCTGCTTTTGCCGACCAACCTGTGCACATTTCGCCCCTTTTCGGTCCGAGCTCATAAATTTTGAAACATTTTCCAGTTCGCGGCTACTGCCGCGCTGGAGTTCGACAAATTATATCCCAGCGACTGGAAACATTGTGCGTCTATCTCCACGACAGAATCTGGCAAAAATGATTGTGATCGACCGTCCGATATCTAGGGATACCGTATATTTAGAGAACATCGAGATCTTCTATAGAGAAAATCCGAGAGAAAATCTATCTGTTAAATCTTACAAATGTGTGCGTGCAAAGAAATACAAGACCCAGAACATGATCTAAAATAGTCTTTTCGTTTGAAAAAGGAATGCTGGTCTCATTTCTCTTGCTTTCATCTTTTTTTAAATTTCTTTTTAAAAACGAGTTATAATATTCCATAGAATACACAATTTTTCAAAATAGAAAAGAATAATTATAGTATCGGACTCTTTTAAGCCGAATGTATATTATAGATTTTGTCAAGTTCCAAGAATATTTGAAGTCACCATTATTTATTACGGACTCTTTTAAGCTGAATGTATTATAGATTGTCAAGTTCCAAGAATATTTGAAATTACCATTATTTATTAATTTTGCCATTACGCTTTTCGTACCACCGCCACTCCGATTCCTCGCGCGCAACGCCAACAAAATCGCGAAAAATTCCTTATGATGCGTATCGGTCGTGCGAACGCGTACAGAAATCCCGTCCAGGGGGAGATCTTTCCGCGAGAAAACCGTATCATCCCCGGGGACGTCGACGCTCTTGGATTTCAAAGGAGCTTTCTTCGAGGCTCTCAGTGCGAGTCAGAGGGGAATAACGTTTTATAAGAAATAAATGTTATCTGTCTCACTGCCGCGATCCTTCTCTTTTACTCTTGCTATGCGATTGGTGACGCGGCGTCGTTACGAAGTCTACATCTGAGAAGTTGCGCTTCCGCTGACGAATCGTGCATCTTCCATCCGCCGAGGAAATTATTTTTGGACATGTTGAATCGATGCCGACATATTTCGCGGTCCGCCGAAAATCCTGATGCCACTTTCGAAGAAGACGAGTGTGTTTTGAGATGTGCCCGATAACGTCAGTGCGCCACCCCCGTCTTCTATAATTGTTCGATGATTCCATCAGATTTGAGGTCTCTTTGGCCCGCAAATACGAATCCATTATTCATAGTAGCTAAATTAGATTATGTATACCTAATCCCTTTCATTTTTATGATAAAAATAATTGAATAATTAAATAGTCGTGAGTGCCAAAGCAGAATTTTTATGAATAGTTGTGCTTGTACAAATTATTTATTTTTTATTTTATATATTTTTGTTGGTCTAATAATCTACCTAAAATTTAAGCATTAAAATTCTTGATATCTATTGTAACACACGTATCACCATTACTAATAATTATTTTTAGCAACTTTTATCAATTTTTTACTTCCAAAAAATTATTAATTCACAGTGTTATTACTAAAACTAGGCACTTAATAGTCAAAAATAATCGCCAAATATGTAAAAGAAATGAAAATTTACTTTAAGATATATTTTATAACATATTATTAAAATTTTTAATAGACTGCAGTAATAATGAAATTCTTATTACAACTATAATAATATTAAAAAGACCTAAACCTTTGTATAGTTAACGAAAGTCTTGAGAATTTAAAATTAATACCGACTGCAACAAATCGCAACAAGCTCTCGTCATGACAATCAACGTTTTTAGCACGCTTTTAACTTATCAAACTGTATGTTGACCGGATGATTTATCTACCGCAACAGAATCTCTCTTAAGAGTGCTTATCTCATTCCGCGTCGTTAGTCATCCCCTTCAGAATAACATTCGGTCTCCGACCGACGGCAAGAGCGAATGAAGGTAGGAAACATGGTTGGAGGAAACGTGGGAAGAAGAGAAGACAGCGGAGGTGGAGGACGAGGTGCTGCGGCACATTGTTCCCTCATGGAATCCGGAGGTTCGCGCAATTATTTTCGAGCGGCCATCCGACGAACGGAAATCCACTCCGTCATCGTGAAACAAAGTCTCCCCCTTTCCCCCGAGAGCTTCGAGAGGTACGAAGAGGACGAAGGAGGGAACGAGAGAAGGCACCCGCGAGAGGACCCTCTCGAGGCACGCAGTTTCCGGCGTTATCGATCCCGTCCGACGCTCAGTGCTCACCCGACCTCTGTCCTCCGCACGCACGTCGACAGGCTGCAGGACCTCCTTCTCTACCCTCTGGGAAACGAAGAGATAGGGTTTCGGCTTTCGCTTCTACTCGCGAAACCTTAAGCCGGCGTTATTACGACTTTCACTTAACGCCGTGCAATTTTCAGTTCCCTACCCTTTGCCCCGCCGCGCCGCATTAGGCAATCGGATACTCTCTTTCATTCTTTTCGTGGCCGGAGCTATTCCGTTTTCTAACCCAAAGCTTCTAATTGTTTCAGTGAGATCCACAAAGTGTTCCCAGATTACTGGAATTTATTTCATAGATCAAAGATATTATTTCTTGGAAATGCAAGCTATTATTGTTTATTTCCTAATTAATATAATAGAAAAATTTAAAGCAGACTTAAATTGAATTATTGCTGAAAGGTAACTTAATAAAGATAACTTAAAATAAACTAAAATACAAAATGTTGATACTGTATCTTTTACTCTACCCGTAGAGTTAAAGCTTTAGCTTGTTAAAATTTAATTTCCAAAAATTTAGTTTCTTGTTATCAGTCCAAACTAAAAATAATTGTCTTATAAACCCAATTTACAATTAAGTTTAATTAATTAATTACTTTTTAATGTAGAGTACCATCTATTTGCATCTCTAAAGTTTATTTTTTGTTAAGAGAAAATTGACTCCGAATTGACGGGAGAAAAATCTATCGATAAAAGAGACAATTTCGTCTAATACCCGATAGTCGATTGTCCTTTACTCTACCATTTACTTGAGACAATGAAATATCGATGCTTCTATTCCGAGATATTCGTTCGGTGCTTATCTATATTGAATTTAAAGTTGTCCCTCGAACGAAAATCGCACCGCTCGCGGCGATCCGATTCAAATTGTGATTCGGAGTCCGATATCGAAGCAGCAATCGACTAACCAAAGGGATCAACGCCATTCGACTTCCTATTTGATCGGGAAAGCTATTGCGGATTCTCCGGCAACGCAAATATGCACGGAAATCAAATATCGGTCGCCATCGTCGTCGTCGTTCGCAATAAGTTGACTTTCGACATTTATTTTTAAAAACCTTAACTCGACCCCTGGAATCGATCGAATGAATTGTTTCATCCCGACTGCGTGGATTATTCATTGATGCTCCTCATCCGGGATACTTCCCGAGCATCGCAAACTTTTGAATTCGATCATCTAGAATTCCAAACTAGAGCAGTCGATTCAAATTTTCCATTAAACTTATCCAATAAAAATATTCGCATATTTTTTTAACGAAAAATTTCAGCAATATAATCAGCATTTGTTTTATAACTCCGACTAATATCATTTTTTTTTATTTTTGAAAGTAAATCATATATTGTTATAGCTTTCATTGTGCATGTTAATGTTATATTTACAGTTATGCCATACGTTATAAAATATATGATATTGTCTTCTTGAAGCAATTATATACTGCGTTCAACCAATTAATATTTTCTGAATGATGAAAAATATGTCTATTCACTTAGAACTGTATTGTTTATCCAAAAAACAGATTGAATTTTTTGCAGGCGCACATTACTTGATTATTCCTAAAAAGCTACTGCTTAAAAAATAGTAAAGCTATTTTTTCTCGCACGTGGAAAGGAACACGTAGAACAGAACTGAGACACAGTATAAGATAATAGGTATCAAAATAGGTCCCTTTCAGGCTCTTCTTGCATTTTCCGCTCGCCTGACAGTAGGAACAAAAAACAAAGTGCAACAACGACTTTGCAAAAGCGACGACGACAAAGGGAAACAACCTCTCGTAGAGGATCGACGTGCGTCGACGGCTACTAGTTAAAAAAGAAAAAGAGAATAAGAGGAAGAAAGAGACAAACGCAAAGAGCAAAGAGACAAAAGGATAAAGCAGAAAGAAGCGAAAAGATCCGAGGATAAGACAAATGCGAAAAACAGAAAGGAATGATATAGCGGAAATTCACAATGAGAATACATAAGAGATCTTAAAAGAACTACGAAACAATGTCGTGGGATATGCCATCTGAAGACCATATATTCTGTAAAAATCGACGAAAACAGGAAAAGATATCAATATGTTATAGATTATAGATCATTAGATAGTAATATCAGATTCTTATCATTACATTTACTACGTTAGTACTATTAATATTATATGTTTTAATTTTTCGCAAAGATTTAATACGTTTGTTAATAATTTCTAATAATTTCTCTCTTCCCTTATAAATATATATGTATATAGTCTAAAAATACTCTGATATCTCGTCCAAACATCTTTATGGCTCCCTGTCCGGAACAGCGTGTACATTCGTCCAACGAAATACATACGCGTCTGCATCGGAAGTTTACACGAGCTGTGTTGTAACGAGTATGACATCGCGGACAGCAAACAGCGCGTATAGTAGCGGTATTACGTATACGGGTTGCGACGACACGGCATCAGGGACACCGAGCTACTTATGGGGCCGAGTCGCTACCGGAATTTCAAATGGAGAAAAGCGACTGGAGAGAAGTATGGAAAAAGCGATGGAGTCGGAAAATGACGGATGTCGCCTAGACAATTACGAGAGCTTTTTCATCATGAGAAACCGTATAGTTTTTTTGTAATATTATTCAAAAGTTGACCACTTTTAGATAGCCTATCGTCTAGACTCTAGTTTATGGAGACGGTCGCTCCGAGGTAGATTATCACTGGTTTAGTACACACTTAGCCAACTTAGGACTTTGAAAAACTAGCATTTCACTGCAGATGAAACATCAAGGATTGTGTAAAAACTTTAAAAATCGGACTTAAGGGGATCCTGCACCCGTATGATTTACCGACGGAAATACAATTTTCGCACAGCTGCCATTTTTTATTGGATTTATAAAATTAAAAATCCTTTTCCAGGATATAAATCCAATAAAAAATGGCAGCTGTGCGAAAATCACATTTCCGTCGGTAAATCATACGGGTGCAGGATCGCCTTAAGGCTATATTGTCACAAAGTTTAGATCCTAGTCTATAATGTTGGATAATAAGCGATTCTCCCGAGTCGTTGACGCTCTCATACCCCGGCATATGTTTGTTAATATTCTATACACTAATAATTTACGAAGAATATAGCACATAAGTAGCATCCACAATTCATTATACTAATATTGCATATAATTCGAGATCGCTGCAATGACATTTATTTCAATCGCATTTTTGACTCACAAGTAATAGTCGTACCTCCTTAAATCGATACTTCAGATACAGAAATCTCTTCGCGTCGGGAAAAACGTGAACGACAAGATTCTTTATTCGCCCCCCCCCCTTCCCCCGGCAGACGAAATGGCGCAGGTTTACGCTCGTTTTAAAGTCTTTTTTATTTTCGGTTTACGAAGCGAGCATGTCGAATAGCCAATCAGAATCCTGTGGGAAAGAAGCGAGATAACTGCCGCAATCGACGGATTTTTCTCACTAGCCGTTTCACGTGTACGCATAAATAACTGTCTTTATCGTATTACCGTCTTTATAAAATTTATATGTAAGAAAAATAACATAAATAATATTATTAATTAATTTTGTTAGATGTAGCTTTAATTTATTATTAATATTAATTTTCTACTAACTAAATAAAAGATTTTAGACCTAGTCGTTAATTCTATAAAACTTTTAAGAAATATGAAATAACTAATGCTTTTTTATATATTTAAAACACTGAGCTTCTGGGTTTCTGTGGAACTTTTCTGATATCCTATTTTATTTAAAAAAAGGATTAAAATCTGATTTTATTTTAAGAATAAAATCTTTTAAGATTAAATAACACTTATATTCGCTACTCAATTTCATTTCACAAATATTTCATTCTCATTCTCTTGTGTCTATCCCATAGAAAAATAAAACTCCAAGCAGAAAATATAAATAAAATCGCGATAATTTCATCGTTGCCGGTGGCGAATATTCCGACGAAGATTACTCTCCTTAGCGTCTGAGTCGACGAAGCGACTCGGTATGCTAATACCGACGCGACGCGGATAAAAATGCGGCTAGCAATCAGCGTTTATATGAAAAACACTCCTCCGACACCCCTCCGACATCCACCCTGACAAACTGCCCCCGACCAACGTCGACGCTTTGCGATGCCGCGATATTACTCGAGTCCTTGCCTCTGCGAGCCAACAAGTCGCTCTCTTCTCTTCTTTTGGCTTTCTTTCATCGTTGAGAGCGGAAAATAACTGGAACTTTGGACGGATAATGCAACACGCCCGCACCCTTTGCCACCCTCTCACGCCGCCTTCGTCCCGCGACTTTTCTGCGGATTTTCGTCGAAAATCTTCTTTATTCGTCTGTTCCTCTGCAAGCGTCAGCTTTCTCTAAATGAACGAGATAAAGAAGTAATGGCTTGTGCTAAAACGCTATCTGGATGTTACAGCCATTTTAAATCGTATCTTGTTAGCTAAATAATTGTAAGTAAGTATAGGTATTATTTAAATATATCTAATTTGATATTTTTTGTCGGAAATCAAAGGTTTCTATATTAAACAATTTACCAATATTAAATTAATAATTAATACAGATATCCGCGTGGTATTACATAATTTGTATAGGATATCTTAATATTCGACAAAAATTCTTGTCTCATTAAAAACATGAACTCTATACTGTTTCTTAGCAAAAAGATTAGTAGTGCAGATAATTATTCAAACAAAAATAGACTTCGAATTTCACAAGAAATAATATATCTTCGTAAACTATGTTTTCATGGATTCTAAAACGTTATTTTATAAATGTTGCTGTACTATGATACAAGGAGGCGGCATCGCCGAGATGTTAAAAGCGTCGAAAGGAGATCATCGAAAATAATGCACAATTTCGGCGCTGCGACGCGACGCCACGTTGTTTCGCGCAAAACACAATGCAACCGGCTGCAGCAACAGACCCTCATGAAAAATTGATCTCCGGCACTGAAAAGAGCGTAACACTGTGTTTCCAACGCGATAAGTGGACCTGAATAAAATATGATTAACGACGGATCGTTACTCTTGTGCCAAGTTACTGCAGCTACTGTGTCGGGAGAGGCATGTATCGCGTGTGCTTTTCGTCTCTTCCTTTAACATTGTCGTCGTACGAAACAATTTCGGACGGTAAATCATGCCAAGAATTCCACGGAATTCTTACGTGACCGCACACCAACGGGATATATTTTAATGACAAATTCTTTGAAGAACTCGGAAATGACCTCCTCTAAATATTTATTAAATAACTACCAAGTGCCTATTTTTTTTTCATTTTTGACTGAATCTTCTGGAAATTGAGTTTAAAATCTCACATCAAAGTTTGCGTGAACTTCAACTGATAAGCGCGATTTATTTTCAAGTTGATAAATGAAATTGTGCGTTAAATTTTTGCTAAAAAAAAGACCCGTTTTAGATTAATCCATTCCGAACGAATCTATCATCGAGTTATCGTCTCCGCGAGTTGCAGAACATTGTAGAATTCCGCTTCCGATAAATGATCGCGGGTTAACGCGATTAACTCGCCGTACGAGCCGAGCCGAGAAATCCTGACTGGCAAATTGGATTCTATTGGACTTGCGATTTTCAGGCACCATTAGCGACCCTGCGGGAGACTCCACTCGGCCTGCTCAATGGCGCGGGGACCATTTGGGATCCGTGGCCGCGAACGGGGTCCAATCGGGTACAAGGATAGAATAGCTAAATCGTAGCCGTATCGTGAAAATTGTCGTGACGGCCGCGACGATTGCACGGAATATAAATTAGCAGTATATTGACAGTTTTATATCGATAAATACCAACGTTTAGTCTTCGCGAAAATTCGCAACCGTTATCAATTGTAAATTTCGCATTTCCTTACTTCAATATTAATGACTATTTGATTGAGCGTATTTTATATAGGCTACATTCCGATATTTACTGTCAGCAACTGTCAGTACTAAAAATCTATAGTGTATGTGACGTAAAATATAGAAAAATATTGATTTTCAGTACTGACAGTACCTAAATATCGGAATGCAGCCATAGAATCAAAAATATTTTTAATTAAAAACGGACACAAGAGAATAGGTACTTCCAAAGTTTGGGCGAATCGCATTTGAGCATCACAGAAGCCAAATCGATCAATTCTGCTTTTTGTAAATTTCTTAATTTTGGTATCCACAAAGCACACGATAAGTTTATAACTTTATCAATAATCTCTCTATCCTTTTTATTTTATGGAGTTGGTTCAGTTTTTAAGAATCTCATTTGTCTCTATAAATACATTATTTATATTTTGTTTCTACTGAAACGTCAACAACTCACTCTTATTCTAGCTCGAGATAGAGTACAGAGGTATCGCAGGAATTCTTAAACGCGACGATCGGCTGGAGGCGGCCGCGGCGGAGCATCGAAAAATTCTTACGTCTTCGTTTGGACGGCGGCCAAGGACGGGTTGCTCAACTTCGATACTCGCATCTACATTCGCGATGGTGCTCTCCGTCTCCCTCCGTCTGACGTACAATGTCACCAGAACAATAATTGCTATGCGCGATTACGCCAGTCGAAAACGATAATCGCGAGTCGGTGCACGTACGCCTGAACGCGTATAAAAGTACGCTACCCCGAGAGCACGAGCATCAATCGATCTTCGATCTTCGAGCAGCTCTCCGAGGCTTTCTCGATCCTCTATCAACAGCCAGCAGACATGAAGTACTTCGCCGTGAGTAAAACAATTGCATTTCTCTTCGTAATATCGAAGCTAAGCTAATATAACAGATGTGTGACAAGAACATCAATAGTTAGGCAAAAAATTCTTGACTGACTTTCGGACAGTAACATTTTGCGATACTATTTGTTAAATTCGTTAAATTCTATAGCATGGAAAGAAATATTGAGTCAAGATTAAAAAGCCCTCGTAATCAAATATCTCGCGTCCTCACTATCGATAATAAAAACAGAAGGCATTTTCCTTATTTTACGTTGTCTACAAACATCAATTAAAAAACTGAAACTTTAATAGACCTGAGCCTTTTAATTTCACATGTTCTTTTAAAGAGTGCATCGGACGCTTTTTAATCCAGTGACACGCCTTTATACTTCTCTTTGACGTCTACAGGCTATCGCTCTGTTCGCCCTGGTGGCCGTCGCCCTCGCGGAGGCGAAACCCACCGGAGTGGAGTCCATCGAACCGGCCGCGGCGCGGGCCGAGTCCACCTCGCCGGAAGCGGGCAGGAACAAGCGAGGGTTGCTGCTGAGCGCGGGTTACACAGCGCCGCTCGCTTACAGTGCATACACCGCGCCGGCCCTGGCTTACTCCGCATACAGCTACCCCTATGCGTACACGGCCTATTCGAGCTACCCCTATTACGCCGCCGCCTACAGCGCGCCCTATTACTTGGCCTAGATACGCGATCACACCAGCCCGAGGGAACACGCCAAACTACCGACCAGCCTCTCTGATTTCAACGACGACAACCGCCGACTCGACCGGACCGGCCGCACGAGGACAACACTTGCGACGCGATCACGTAAGATAGTTCATGGACAGAAGTATCTCAATCGGAATATCCGATACATCAAATGAAATCTGTTTCCGTCAAGAAAAGTGTTCGGTTCGTTCACGAGTGAAACGGCTTATCTATTATTTGTTTGGATTCGATTTTCGAGCAAGGAATTTTATTTGACGAGGTACTTCACTCGAGTTATGCCGGTTCTTTGCAAATTATTCTTTGCAACTGTTCAAAAGTCATACAGGCACGCGAAAAAGATATATGGGCATGACGCAAATAGCCATTCGTATGCACGATAGAGATTCTAAGAGGAACGCAAATAAACAGGAAGCCGAACCATATTAAGAACCAGGCCTTATTCGAGTGAGGTACCTTCACTTTCGTTGCCGGTAATACCTCTTGGAGTTGTATCTGTGGACTATGTTATTTACTCTCTAAGGAAAATACTCATACATTTATATGATCTATTTGAGGAACACTTATTACACTATCACATACATATATGCACACGTACCTATATAGTATCTCTTATTAAATAATCTACGTATTTACATGAACATGAATAAAACGGACTGTCCACCATCTGGATTTGTACAAAGAGAACCATTCGTACAACGCGATATATGATATTTATATCACATTACACTTTATTATCCAAAATGTGAAAAAAGATAATTGATAAAGCGTTGTCAAGAACGTCTCTTTGTGCATGCAATGCATATATAGACCATATAATTCAATGAAAATACCTCGATTATAATATCACATACAGTGTATTCTTCTATTTCGCCTAAATGTCTGTATAAATATCTGTATTTAGAGTTTTCACGAAAAGAATATCCGCAGCGTGATTCTGTACAATATCTCTCATCGCATAAAATATTAACAAAAAAAATTGACGAAACGCTGCCAATTCTTCTTCGCGCTTGTGTATTCATAAATCATGTAAGTCACTGTAGAAAACAAAAATATAACGCATAATGCAATAATACTCACAATGTTTTTCTCTTTCCCATTATTTCGTAAAATTTATCTGTGTAAAACCGACGGCGTATTTTTCGACAAATACACACACAGGCTCGACTTTTTCTCCGTCACAAAAATTTAGGGTAAAATATGATTGATATTTAATACAAGAGGGGGTGATATACCTTGATATATACCTTTAATTTTATTCCCCTTAAGAAAAGTTAATTCTCAGCTGCTTATACAAACAGAATTTTAATCGGGGCATACTTATAAAAACGGAATATTTAATGTTAAGTAGTTAAAGTTAGCTAAGCTGTGGAATTTCAAGGTGTGGAAGGTCGGTATGAACGTCGGAAAAATGTCTCGTTTGACCTAGATATCGCGGGGTGTCACTCTCCTAGGTAGATAGGAACTGTACTCTCGCCGACGACGACGAATGCATTTTTAAACCCACGCCTTTAGCAAGAGTTTAGAGATCTTGCAGGGAGAATGCTTGCGCAATGTGTCGCGAAAAATTGCGCGGAAAATTCCTGCGAGAGATCTTGAAAATAGAGTTTAATATCACTTTGCAAAGATAACATCTCGGTCTTATCTTACCTAACTTATCTCATCTTCATTAAGTTATAGGTATAAAAAATATTCCATCATAAGTTTCCTTTATTTCGTTTTTTATTATTCGTCAATTTTCTTCATATCCAACAATTTCAAAATTCTACAAATGTTTTATATCCTATTTTACCAATTTACTTAATTTCTTGCATTCTTGTACGATATTTTATCGTTTTTCAATATGTACTTTAACGAATATCAAAATTGTTTCGAATAATAAAAAAAAGAATTTAACGTTTCTCAAACTAACTGATATGTATTAATACACAATCATAAAAATGTATCCTTTCAATAAAGTAAACGATAAGGTATTTTAAGAAATCTTTTAGCAAGCCAAATAACGGAGATCTTAAAATTTAATAGCCTAAAAAGCTGACGCCCACATAAGCTGTAGCCTATTCAACTTAACGATGGAGGTATCTCCGTTGTTTCACGACGAATCAACGATAACGGATAGTCATAACGATCGAAAAATATAAACCATTTTAGGGAAGGTGAAGCGATGATAAAATTGGCGCGCGTTGCACATCGAATAAAATATATCGGTCAGACGTGCACTACGCGGCCTATCAGGAAAACGAGGGAAAGGGTTCACAGAGCCGCAGCTTCGATAACTCGGATATGGAAAAACTTTTAATTGCTTTGTTTAATTGCCACCATTAACCATCTCGGGTGGTAATTAAGTTGAGTCGCGCGACACATCCGTCGTCGTCCCGGTGCGCTAAATTATACCAAGTTTATTTCGCGCCACGAAGAATGAAGGATTCTGAGATTTCATGCTGATCTTATCCTCAGAAAAAAATAAGGAAATAAATAAATATTTCCAAAAGTTGAAACTTCCAACTTTTCATATATTTAAAAACCAATCTCTTTAAAGAACAAATGCAACAATAAAAAAGTTCTATTAATATTTTAGAAAAAAATATGCATGTTATAAATAAATTCTATAAATATAGAACAAAAAAATAAAAATCAAGTAAGAAAAATAATAAAAGATTTAATTAAATTTTGAGTAAAATTCTGCAAGACATTCTGCAAAAGTTCAGAATTAACATTGACGTTATTTGCGTAGTCTTCCAACTTCACGATAGCACATTTAGGAAGCCAATTTAATTCATTATCATAAATTAATCAATTGCATTCGCACCTCGCGGAAATGTCTAATCAAGCCTGAAATAAATCAAATAACCGCCGAAATAATTTTATCGACGGATTTCGTTAAAATCCCAGTAACTGCATTCGCAAATACGTTGGCCGCATTCGAGGTGAAATGCGAATTTCACATGCAACGTGTCGCATATGTCAATGAACTGCCCAAAAGTTTGCGTGTGTTTCGAACGAACAAGTTTCGCGGCGATTGCCCTGTTGACCCTTCTATTTCTGGCTATAATGTTAGTTCACTAAGCGTTCACTAACAAATACATTTTGCGAATCCAAACGACATTTGATATTCAGCGAAAAATTAAAACGGTTTCTTTTTAAAGTCTTGATGAAAATTTTATCAAACGTCATTTGTAGTTCTATACATTAACATTAAATTTGTTAAAAACCATCTCCTCCATATTCTATTAAAATTAACCTGAGATTAATCGGAGAGGAAGATTTTATTATATCTATTTGCATTTCTGAAGCGGTTTCAAGACCCATTCCTTCTTCAATCGATCAGGACTGAGACGCTGTCCGTCCTGCGATATTTTCGTTCAACGAATATTATTTCAGGATTCGCCAGAGAATACTGCCACGTGCATCGAACGCCTATTTTATCGAACGTCTCGTATATAACCGGTGCAGCGGCAGTGAACGCACGCGCGTAATCCCGGGATTTGAAGCCCCGTACCGGCGCGGTTACCGAACCGAAACGGCCGGCGCATACTAATGGGCCCTCTCCCAAAACGTCGGGCGCACGTCTCGCGTTGTTTCGCGTAGCCGTAGTTTCCAGTCTGGTAGCGGTATTAATTGCCGCAACATCGAGCCCGAGCGAAAATTGTTCGGGAGTTTCCAATCGCGATGGCCGGCGTAATCGCGTAATAGCACTTCGAACTTTGTAGTAACTTTGTCTCACAAAAGTAATCAACTCTAATTCTTAGTTTCGGCGCCGCAAAAGCACTAAATGCGACTATAAACTATATTGTGATAGTATTCGAAAGTCTAATCCTAAAATCGGAAAGGATAAAAATCAGATTGTTCACGATAGAAGTAAAACGCAATTTTATGATACCTTTTCTTTAATTCTTTGATGGATAGCTCAGTCGACTAGCTGTTTGTGCCATTGCTACGCGATATACATATACACGTTTTTGAATTTTTGCATGAAATATGGAGACCCGAAAGAATCTCTTGATATATCGAAAGGTTTTGAATATATGGCCGTTATATTTTCCGCGAAATGGGGTGCATAAATCTCCCTTCTGTTTCTGTACCATACTATACTAAATTTTCTTTCGAAATGCGTTAATCTCGTTATTTATTTGCCGTACCTTGTGGAAAACCATGGAAAGCTCTTCGTCTCACCCTTTACCACATTTTTGTATAAAATATACATAAATGCAGAAACGATTAAGAGAGACGTAAGTTTTCGGTATCTCTGTAAAAGACGCGACGCATAGCCCGGCAATGCAAGCGACATGCGCAATATGCAATCCGTATAATCACCGCAGTTGCAACTCATGTACATAGGGTGTCCCTGATACTGCGTACTTTCTCTCGGAAAAGAGATCGCTTGTTTCATTGTCGGAATATCAATAATTTTCGAGATATAAATCATTATAAAAATAAAGTATAAACAAATCATATAAAAATAATACAGGTAAATAATGAAAGTCCTTTAATTATAGTGGATGATAACGAAATTCGTATGGCCCTAATCTATAACTATCTATAACTGAAAGAATTGAATATGAAGTTTTTGCATATGGAAAAAATATTGATTCAAGATTTTTCAGGAATAATATCTATAAGTTAAAAGAAAACGTACAATATATTACATATGTACGGGACACCAGATATGTAGATGCAATATTACTAGGTGATCACTCTCGCGATGGCTACACAGGCGATGTACTAGCGACCCCGGTCATATTTACCAAATTAATTTTCCAGAAAAGTACACGCGGAACGCCACTCGCTGGCACCCTCGACCCCTTTGGGCCATTAATTAAACGAAACATTAAATGACATGAGCATGCACTCTTGATGTCTACTCCGGATACCAGGTATATTTCGGAATTTTAAAACATATTACACCTTTTATAAGCATTTTGATTCGATTTATGCACAACTAATACCACAACATAGAGTGCCCTAAATTTGCTATACTATAGGTACTATATTTGTTTTTTACGGATTTCGAAAACTTTTATGAAAAATTGTCACCTGGTTTTTTAATATTAATTATTTGACTCGCTTAAGCTCAAATTAAAAATTGCATTTTCGTCTCTTTTATATATGAATTAATATACGCGCTATCTAATTGAAACTAATACAACATGTAATTACTTAATTAGCTAAGCATTAATTTTCCACGCTGATTCTGATATAAATACACACATACACATTTGTATCGATCGCTCCTTGCAAGAAGAAACAGTGTTTGTCAATAATTAATTTTCTACAGGAATAACCAGCCAATGACAAAGATTGGTACCTAATAATGGAACAATAGCAATGTGTTAAATATCTCAACAAGTCTCTAATGTAAATTTGAAATTGTCCTTACGAGATACTAATAAATTCGTCGGGCTTTCCTTAATTAAATACGAGTTCGCAGGCGAACAATATCCCTCGACTACGCCGGGGGCTTTGCATTGCAAATCGCGGTCTCCAACAAATCTCGAGATCTGCATAAGTATAAAAATAACGAGGGGCAATGGCGTCCGGGCTCACGTGAATCCCGAGACGCTCCGCAGAAAAGGGTCGATAGTACTCGTCCCGAATACTCGTTCCAAAATTTAGATTCGCGGAGATAAACTCGCCCACGTTTTCAACCCTCCGCAGCACCTCCGGCGTTAATTAAACCCCAATAAAAGTGGAGTGCTCTCGCGCTGTCGATATTTAGAACAGTTTCATTTACTATATCTGGCAATTAATGGCCCTCGAAGCAACCTGCCCCTGTAGCTTCACGCAAAACTTGTTCTAAAGAAAGGGAGATAATATAAGAGATAGTGATCCACCATTATATACACACACTAACGGCATCAGTGGTAAGAGTTGTACTTGTCTCTAAATTCTAAAATAAATAATCTAAAGAGAGAGATTAGATTCAAGACTCTCTGTGGATAAGAATATTTTTAGAACATTTTTAAAATACGATATATAGGTACATTTGAATTAAAAGTATTTGCAAGTAAAAGAGATAGAAATATCTTTTCAAAGCAAGATATTTTCTGCGCGATGTTTTCTCCTCAACTATCGCTGCAATTCTAGGCCGACTTAACCAGAGCACTCTCGATACATGATGAGAAAAGGCACGGATATACAAACAGTCGTAAAAGAGTAACACGCGTTGCGGAAATAAAGCTTGCGGGTACAATAAAACGCGGCTGTAATTATTTCTCGGCACCATGAAGAGAATTACGACCACAACTGGCACGCTGCATATTGTCGAAGGGACAGGAAAGGGTGAGCGAGTCAGCGAAAATACAACTGGCGTCCGATAGCGAAAGGGGAGGCGAACGGCGATCTCATCCGACATTCGGTCGGGAGCCTGCTTAATTCCCGCGTAATAGAAGGCAATTAATTTCTTTTATCCGAAATAAAAAGCAGCCACGCGCATTTTCGAATTATACGCGTAATGCGATCCTTGAAAACATTCAGTGCGGAAATTAAAAGTGCCTTTTAACAGCATATATCGATACTTCATCCTATCCGTGCATATATCAAACAAAAAGAAAAAGAAACACATATATTACTAACAATAACGTGTAGAAATATAATATACATCGGAATAATTTATATACATTCGAACAGCAAAATTTCATTTATGCTGTTCGATTTTATTTCTATTCGATACTTGCTTCAAATACTTCCTACCAATATCACGCGATCCTTCCCAGAGGTTTTTTTTTCGAGGGACACACCTCGAAGAAACTCTTCGATCGCGTATAAATCATACAAATTCACCGAGAACCCTCAAAGTTACATGTCTCACTGAAGTTTCTTTTCACGAAGGGAGCCCGAACGCGGTGTGAAAATATACGTGAAAATTGTTCGCAGTCAATTACGGGTCGACATCCGAAATAGGACATCGCGCGCGTAACGATAAAGTGGCAGCTGTCGAAGTCGTCGTTGCGATTTAGCTGTAATGGAACGTCTCTCATGTCGAGGCGACGGGTTCCATCCCGGTCTCTCGGTACGACACGTGCTCTAACAATTCTCGTGAAAAAAATCCGCATTATAATAGCAACCGACCGATCGATTTTGCGATGAAAATAAGCGATGGCGCGGCGCAGCTCGATACCGACGATTTAGCACGAATTTATTTTCGTACAGGGACGCAACGCCGATCGAATCAATAAGGAAGCACATGATGCGCAGAGGCCCCCACGACCTATTCCGGATCGACGTGAACCAATTTCTGCGGGAGGCGCGAACTCGAACGGAAGAGGCGAAAATAGGGGACACCGGCTTGCTCGGTTCGCACCGAAAAAGCTGACGTGTTAATTTAAAAAATCAGATATACCAGAAAAATTATATCATCTAGGGCCAGTTTTTCATTAGTCGTTTAAACTGAAGTTTAGCTAAACTCATTCTTCATCTTTTTCTAAAAAGGATAGTTAGTAAAGAGACAAAGAGTGAATTAAGCTAAGATTAAAGTTAAGCGACTATTAAAAAACTGGCCCTTAGCATTTAGAATATTTCAAAATTATATATCATTTCAATCATGATATAAATTCTGTTATTTATTTGAGTCTCAAGCAATATTCAAGAATCGTCTTAATTCTTTCTCAACTACCGTAGTACAAGAAATATTAATTGTTCCATATTTCCATCAACGAAAGATCAAACTCATCAAAGAAATTATCATTAAAATTGATACTGTTTGCTGGACTCCTTTTTTTAGTAATCTCTGGTAACGTGGTAATTCGAACTACTGGATTTCAACCAATCACTGCGACTGATTAAAAAGCGCGTATTATCGTTACTTTTGTAACAGATAAAGAAAAGTTCTGATTCCGATATCTTTGTCTGCACGGAAATATATTTTAAAAAAGATCTGGTACAAAGAGATATCCTTATGGCATAAAGTATAAAAATTAATTACCTTTCTGTAACTTAATCCAATAAGTACAGTTAGTCGAATAGCGCGGACATTTGTAGAATGTGGTGAGATACATACCTGAAACAAAATAAAATATTCTTCTTAATTATAGAAACTTCGAAACAACAATTTCATGTCAATCGTATGGTAAACATTTTTAATTACTGTTATTACACTTCATGTACACGGTCAAGTATTGATTATACAACAGATTATTTCATTACAGAGATTACTAAAATGTAGTTTGCCTGAAGGTAATTACTTACGTTCAACCAAACAGAATATATTGTCTTGTTTAAGAAATATTAAATTTTAGTATCTATTCGATGACCACAAAATTACTTTAATCTCTTTGACAATTTTAAATTTTTTAAATTTTATTTTTAGTTTAGTATAAATTTAAGTCACATTATTAATAAGTGAAATTGAAGAATAGTAATCGTCAATAATACAGAAGAAGCAGTTATATAAATATCAAATAAAAAATCTCTCTCTTTTGCAAATTTATTTAACAAATATCAGTATCTCGATACTCCATGATACTTTATCTCGCTAAATTGAAACACTTTTCCTAATTAAGTAATTCTAAAAAAGAATAACAGACAAACGTGAAAATATCCTGCAAAATATCCTGCATCACAACTCACAGATTAATTTAAATCACATTTAATTTCCCCTCTTCAATCACCCCCGTATTTTCCAGAAGGGTGTAACGGGTCGGTACGGCGCCTGTGATTAACACTATGACGCTTCGTGTTTCATCGGCGGACACATCGCCGTTATTAGCGTGTTCGATCGAAAAGGGGCAATTTTCGGAGTCGAAAGGCGCGGTCGGAGGAAATCGATCAGGCCGGTCGACCGCCGGTGTCAAAACGCGGGACCGCCTGCAATTTCTCACCCCGAAGGAGCGCGATCGAACGAAGGGTTAAGGGTGAAAAAGGAGAAGGAGAGAGAGAGAAAGATGAGGAAGGGTTTTCGTCGGTGAGCGAAGAAAAAGGGACGCGAGAATATGCGACCGAGAAAGGGATCGAGAAAAGGGCGAGCAGCAGCTTCACGAAACTCAGCGGAGGAGAGCGACGACGAGGAACTTCCGCCATAAATCAAACGACCCTCCTGCGAATTTCGCGGGGACGGCCCTTTTCCCTTGGCTTTCGAAAGTAAGGGACACGGAGAGGCAGAGAGAAAGAGAGCGTTTCTCACTTTTTCCCGGGCGCGCAAATCGGCGCGTTACGAGTCTGCAAGGGCACGATCGATAAAGGCCCACGCCAGACATTCCCCGAATTCCACAAATATCGCGTTTTCAGGCGCGTGACGTGAAGTTCGGAGTCAATTAAACGGAACACCCGGTACACATAACTCGACCGTATCGAGCGACGCAACGCGACGAACGTTTCGCCCACATAAGAGAATTTTATCTCGAATTCTTGCGCGATTAAAGTTTGCGCATATACTCTCTAAAGTAGAATCAGTGTATTTCACTGAAATCAGTGATAAGTATAGCACTGAATCAATTCAGTGCTATACCTACCACTGGTTTTCAGTGACTTTCAGTGATAATACACTGATTCTACTTTAGAGAGTATAACGTCCGCAGTCTGTAAATATACGTCGCGTGATAGAAGCAACATTGTATAATACGAAAATATTTAACGATTAAAAGTTACTCAAATCTTTCATCACGAGACCCCCTAAATCATCGGATCTTTTGAAAACAGCTTAAAACAGCTTAAAACTGAAGTTAATCATCGAACAGCAGCATATGTAGAAAACGTGGCTGCGTAATGCGACTTGATGCGAAAATGGACCTTTATCCACGAAACTATGGACGCAAAATGAAATTTAGCAAACACGCCCACGGCGGAAATGTCATAAATATGAAAATTTACGTTTCCCACGTACGAAGAAATATTCATCGCACACTCCACACTGAAACGCAATTCAATCCGCACCGAGCAAGTCGGAAACGACAGAGAAAATACGATAGAAAAAAATACGGATACGTTCATCGTACTATCTAGTCGTGCGGCGTAAGGCCGTAAAAGCTCGGCGCGTATCTATAATATAGGTAGGCCGGTACTAATGGCCATCTCGTCGTACAACACAGGCCAGCGCGGAGCACACGTTCCCGAACGCGAGTATGCTCGGCCCCGGGGATATCTTAATGCCGATCTGCCGAGTGTTTGCGGAGAATGAAGAAAATTAATGTAATAATATGGGGCAACGGTGCGAGACCGGCCCCCGGGTCGTTTATGTCCCCGTTGCACGTGATCCCGCACCGAGAACCAGGCTGTTTAACCGTGCCTTTATGACTTCGAGGGCCCTGACCACCCAAATTACCCAAGACCCCTGCTATATATTAACTAATTTTCAAAAGCTATTATATTTGCTTTTATGAAAATATAAAGAGATATACATATATGTATATATTATAAGATTTATTTCTCGGTTTATGTCGAATCCTTCCATTCAACAAAAAAGAAATAGCAGAAGAAAAATGTAATTAAGTTTAAATATTCTTTAAAACTATAAAGAATATGCGTTTCTTTCAAGACATTTACTTATAGTTCACTATATTCATCAACTTTTTATTATATTAAATAATTAAATAAATAGAAATTAAATGATTAAGTTGATAGTCATTTTGTATTTGAAATACTTTAGCCGTTCTTACATTTATATAAATGTAACTCTAAACTTCTTTTGTGATTGTATGTACATAATTAATTACTTATCGCTTTCACGTCATTTTTTTCATATAGAAATAGAAGAACTCAAACAATTTCTGGTATCTGAAAATTAAAGACATTTATCTCCGATTTATCGATGCCGGCAGTTGCCACCGACTGAACGATCACCTAACTCGCGGTCCTCGCATAATGGCGCCCGTTAAGTCTCATTAAATTACCTCGTTAACCTCTGTCACACCGGGAAAACGCTTCTCTTTATAAAGCGCGTCCGCGCGATCTCGAGAATTAATCTCAAATTAAACGCAGCCTCGCCCTTCGTGCTCGAGAAGATATGCAGCTCGGACGTTGGCCGCCGTCGAGAGAAAGAGAGAGATAGAGAAAGCTCACGTAATCCGCTTCGCAAAACTAATGTCGCGCAAGGGTATAGTGCCACGCCGATATTATTAACTCCCTTGCGCGCAAGGGGGTGGACGAAACGACCCTCCCCTCGCGCATAATTTTCTCGTCACACGTGCCGACTTTAGAGATGTTGACTGAACGCCGAGACGCTCGGATTATTCCGGATTTGTCGTCATATTACGTTACGCGACTGATGTACGATTTAAGTAGTTGCCGTTCTCAGTTACGTTGCGGTATACAGTAAACAACAGATCTGTAAAGCCCCTTGCACAATGCTAGGCAACAGGCAATAGGAATAGGAATAACATAGTCGCATCCTTTTTTAATACACTGTGTTGAAAAAGGATGCGACTATGTTATTCCTATTCCTATTGCCTGTTGCCTGGCATTGTGTCTGGGGCTTTAAGCGTAACATAAGATTAATTTAGATTACTGCGCGTTTTCTAGAGATTACGTCGGAAATTCGAGATACGCGTACTTCAGATATTATGTTACATTACAATATTACATAATAATCTTTTTAATGGGCTGGAAGAGTAAGAATATGAAGGAATGAATGTGGAATAGTGTCAGCAGATGAATTTTAATGATGTGGTAAATAATTTTAAGAAAACGCCGTCGAATTTTTTTTTAATCTAAAAAGAAAACTTATCTTCATATTTCCGGTAAGAGAAAATTAAATTCAGCTTCGTCAAAGAAGAAGCATTTTCTATAATCTTACGTAATACACGTAAAATAAAAGGACTTATTGAACTCATCAAAGTAAAAGCTATACGGTTACAGAAAACCGACAACAACGTCTGCGTTGGAAAACAAGGCGCGAGAGATAAAAGCGTTCACCGTAGCCAAAACAATCTTATTTTTACCCTCGACGGTCGTCGTTTAATTAAGCAAACGGGTCGCGATTTCTACAACGGTCTGTAACGCGAGACGTTATCTCCAGAAGAGGAAATTTTAATTAACCGTCGTTTCTCGATGCTCTAATCGTATGTAAGCGCCGTTCGATCGGTCGCGAGATCGAATCCGCGAGGACAAATCCCCTCCACGAAAGACGCGACGCGCAAATTGGCATTTTAATCGGTTACACCAGCTCGAGCTAAAATTTTCATCTCGCGGCTCTCGAAACTAAATTAACGGCCGATCGATACGTCTCGACGAGTGCGCTTATAATTCCAACCGGAAAATTCCCAGCCGCTAATGTAAGTCTATCTCATCGGTATAGTTACGGTGGTGCAGCCATCGGTGTGATTATCTTACACTGACTATTTTAATCGTCATACTTGACAATCAATAAATAAGCATTATTTATAAGGCAATATCTTTTCTAACTTTATAATTATCAATTTATTTTATAAGACTCAGACTATCAGCCAAAGATAATTAACACACAGCCCAATAATAGCAAACTTAAAAGATAAGTAAAATCATCAATATATCACAATTATAAGAGGCCATTAAAAATATAATGCATTACTTCTGTAAAAAGATCGCTTAGAATTGTTAATTCATATGATATATTTTGTGGTAAATCCTTACAGCTTCCATTATCTTGGATACTTTCTCTATGTCCACTATAAGGAGAAAGCTTTTCGACTACACTTAATTCTGGTAACGAGCGAGAGGGGTTAATCATTAAGTATTAACTGATCGGCATTAATCAACGTCGGGATGCAACTGAGCCTTAGGATCTCCCGTGAAACTTAAAGTGACGCAGAGTAATACTCAGTGGGATGAAGGCAAACGTGTTGACTGTACGTCCGGACGTACGCGCATAATTCTCGAGCGTGTTACGTGACCGGCTGTAAGCTGTAGCCGCGCGTGTCCGCGTCCGCGGCGCGGCGAAATCACGCGCAATTAGGCGCGAGCTATTGCGGGACGCGATGTGCGCGATTTAACAATTCCAAACGAGCGCGCCGTCGCATTAATCAACGTCAGATACGGCGACCGATTACGCCCCCGATATGAATCGCGAATATCCTCGTTGTTGCAAGCGCTGCTTACAGTATCCACGGATTTCCGGTAAATTCGATCCCAGATCCCCGAAACAGCCGGCCATCTTTTTGCGCATACGGCGCGGCAGCCTCGACAATATCCTATCGCACGCGACATTGACATTACAATTTAAATTGTGTATTTCGCATATGGCATATTTGCAGGTTTTTAAAAATTTACAAACTTGCAAATATCTGATGCATTATGATGTTTATTTATATTGTATGCAAGCGTGCACGCATTTTTTTGACCTTTTTTTATAAACCTGTATAAATTCTGTATTATTCGCAAACGCAAACTTAGTTTTTATGGGGGGAATGTTACCTCTGTTAATATTAAATCTTTTTGACTCTAAAATTTCGTACATATTTTGACAGAAATTATAATTCCGTTGTAAATTTTTAAAAATTATGGTTCTAAAAATTCACATGACAAATGTCGTTTCTACATGATGTAAAACAGGGTTTATTTTTGGAAATGTAATCCTGAAATTTTATAAGAATTATTATTCTCAAACGAGTGCGTTTCTCTTTACAAAATAGTGAGTATAATATTATATCTTTCATATCATTTTCATACTTTTTCCAAACAACTCTGAAATACCTCGCATATGTTTAAAATTACATTTCCGCGTTAAAAATTCGCATACGGCAAATATGCCATCCATTTACATAATTTAAACCAGAATACATAGAGCATACAGAGATGGCGTCTCTAAAACGAATTTGCATATTACCTCTTGAACTTCTCGAAAATTTTCTCCCTGATCCTCCCTGATTTCTCGCGTCTCGTCTTCACCCGAGAGATGCGGGGGGGGGGGGGGGGGGACTTCACGCTCACCGTGAATTATTCTCGCTTACTCGGAATATCCGCCTAACCGATTACCAGAGCGCGAAATAGGAAACGGTTAGGCTCGCCTAGCGGCCGACGGATTATTAAATTTAATACGGCCAATTACTCGAGGAGAGCGGTGAAAGCTAATAGCCGTGGACGATGGCGTCGCGGTCCTTAGGGCCCACTGAAGAAAGCGTCTCGACGATACATATCAGAAAGTGAGAGAGAGAAGCGAGAGCGAGAGAGAGAAACACGGTCCCTAATGACGCCGTTAAATCAAACAGTCGTGCCATTATTAACTGCGGACAGATCTAACGGCGGACGAGCGCGAGAAATACCACCTCGAGTGGTGGCCGAGAATAAGCACTCTCGCAGAACGCGGCGGTTAGGCAGTTGCGAAATTGTTCGGCTGCCACGAAGAAAGCGCTCGCTTTTGCTCGGAAGATTGTGCGGTATACGTGAAATTTCGTGAAGGCATTCGTAATTGCTACAGACACAGGGGGGGATGCAGCAACCGCGAACATAATATAGATACAAGAAAACAGGCGACCAAGCATGGTTTCCAGTAAGATAAGAGATATGAAAGTAAAATGTAGAGCTCGTTAAACTTATTTTTTATTTTTAATATATAATTCGTGGAAAAAAATGTCTTTAAAAAACGTTATTCTCGCAAGCTTATTTCACGAGCAATTAATTCGAGACTAGGATACGTCAAGAATAATTAATTCAAGAAATATTTCAATACCAAGATCTGTAATTGTTAACTTCTTATTTTAATTCTTATTCAATTATAATATTCCGTGTCAGTGTATTCATAATCATCAAATATTTTCGATATCCATTTGTAGTATCTTAGAATTAAACAGCAATTAATTTTAATATATTAATTGTTTAATAATTTTTCTTCCTTTTTATACAACCCTCTCTATACGTAAATATGTATAATATGTATATAGTAGCAAATAGGCACTCCCTGCTTTAATACTAATTTCCTATTAGTATGCAAAAGCAACGAATTAGCGATTATAATTGGCATTCTAATTACTATACATCAATCCGAACTTGATTTCTAATGACAAGAGCGGCAGTTTAACCAAATTTAACAGAATGATGTTTTGTATCGAGATTTTAGCGCTTGTCCTTCTTATTCGACCAAAAAATTCCGGACAGGCAAACCCCGGCCATTCCCGGACACCCTCGGTCATCCCCAATGGCGCCAAGAGCGCCGCTGACATTTCGATCACGTGACATTTCGTCGGAGCGAAGGGATGACACAGCGTTGACAAACTTTTGGAGTGTAGGTACATAGTCGAGGGGAGAAGAAATAATACTCAACGGAGGAAAAAAGTGCGTTAGTTTCAGATAGACCGAGAAATGAGGAATTATAACACTGGATGAAATAAAAAATATCCCGAAAAATTTCCATTAAAAATTGCGCAACTGACATTTGTCTTAATTTGTAATTATTTCTTTTTAATTGCAATGTATAATATACGTTCTTTTTCCGGAAATTAAAATCCTTCTTATACGATATAGTGTTCCTTAAACGGTGCTGTGGCGGTGGTTTAAAGTTCTCAATTTAAACTTCCGTGATTTGCGGTAAAAATATCCAGTCGAAAACGCTCGAGGGATGTTTGAGAATTGCTGCTTTAGAAGTAGTTTTCGTTCCACACCGCACTCTTTAGCTCGCGAACGAGTCCGAGAGGGCTTCCTAGTATGTTACGCAAGTGGGATAAAGAAAGGGAGAGCCCGTTTGAACCTGCTTTCAAAGTAAACACATTAACGATCGCCTTTTTCGTGCATGCACGGAGGTGTCTCGAAAGTCGCGCATTTTCCCTCAAAGCGGGCCTAACCAAGAAGAACAGTGATTACTTTCGTATGAAAGCAAAAACGGTTCCGAAGTTAGAGCCATATTCATAGCTCCGTTACTCCCTCGAGCTAAGATTCCTCATTTCGGAACGCGTATATAAGCGAGGGTAAGGTATCCAAGAAACAATTATAAATACAAATCTCGTTTCCCGGAAGTAAACTTTTGCCGCAAGTACTTGACATTTGGAAATAATAGGGAGGATTTAAATAAGATTGAGATTAAACGGAGTATCAGTGAGTTAAATCCTGATGGATCGAGACAGATGATCTATCGGCGTTTCTCCGCAAGAGACATATGCGTTATATTGTCACGCGCATACGTTGCACACGTAACGTCGGTATGCCGGGAATGCGACTAACGACCCAAGCTGGTGCACTCGCTGGTCAAGTAATTACCTGTATTACGCCTCGTGAAATGACTGCTCGTTACTGACCCGAGAATAGCTAATAACTCGCGTCGATTAGATCCCGAATGGGAGTGGCGCATAACATTAAGTCATGTTATCCTCATATACCTAATGAAAACGTTATTTCCAATAATTGGTCGTCTTGAATCCAACTCGAATCGATATGATATTCAAATGGTACTTAATTAGCAAATTTACTAATCAAAGATAATATTCATCGATCAGAAACTGAGAAACTTTTCTCCTCGCTTTTCTCTTAATTTTTAAAAACTAATTCCAATTTAAAAATAATTCTTGTGTAGGACTTGTATAGAAAAATACTGTAAAAAGATTACTAATAATATTATATTATGATTTAGTGTCCTTTTTTTAATCTTAATTTAGAACTAATATTTTCAATTTTTCAAGTTCTTACCGATTCAAGTTCTATTGATGTATATGTCGCAGCCTTATTGCAAAATCAGCCTTTTTGCGAAAGGCCGCCCTTTTGCGAAAGCATTGATCGTTTCTTTAATAAAACTGACGTATTTTAGACTTTTTGCAAAGTGCCTAGCCTAGCACCAGCCCATGTGTGCCAAAAAGCCTAAAGTGCGTTCAGTCTTATTGGGAAACGATCAGTGCTTCGCAAAAGGGCGGCCTTTTGCGAAAAGGCTAGTTTTTTTGCAAAAGGGCTGATTTTGCAATAAGGCTGCGACATACGTATACATAATTTTGATTTTTTAACATTAACATTGATTTTCCCGGCTTTTTAAAGAAGTAAAGTTATCCGTTGCAATTAATTTCTCAATTTAATTATGTACTGCTAATGCAATGCTATTAGAGATTACTAATCCCGCAATATTACGCAGTGTGCACAGATATCTACTTGAATATTCATCGTGAATTTCCCCTTTCACCGGTAAAACGGGAAATTTCATCTCGCGATTCGCGCTCCCATTATCGTGAATTCGCAAGCGGATTCATTGGCTCGGTACGCGGCCGGCGATTTCTGGTCAGATTCCAGAACTGTTTATGCGTCTTTACGATTAAATACGTAAACTCCGCGTAAACCGCTGCCAAAAGAGCGCGGTTACCACGCGCGGACTCCGCTCTCATTGGTACGCTTTTGCATTAGTAGGTATATTTACCGCGCGGGCATATACTCTCCCGAGAGCCGGCCTCGCTCGCGAACACGACGGAATTACGTAACATCCTTTATTTATGCATCCGCATTTTCACTTTGCAACTAAATAAGTTTTTGCGCGTGCTATAAGTTTTGCTCGACGCGCCGACGACCGTAAGGGCTTAAATCTTATCCTGCAAAATAATGCACAGGCAAACGAAAGAGAAAATGATGAATGATGATACTTTCAGTGACAAATACTTTGATCGACAATGTTGAAATTCCCCACACTAACATATCGAAATGTCAGCAAAAGTGACATAAACTTTTATTTTAGCATAGTGGCTAATTAAGCACAATTTCACATTCAGAATTATTTAATGCGTATATACTTGTTATTTGCGCGGATTTCAAATGTTAATTATTAAAATTAAATTTATATATTTATATATGTTGAAACGTGCAGTCGGTTGTTGGTTCGTACATTTTTATACGATTTCCGAATAAATAGAATTTTTAAAAAAGTGGCATACGCGTTTTAAAATTACAAATATAAAGTATTTTATCTTTTGCGATGTCTACTGGTAGAAAACGCATTTTTGTACCATGTATAGATAATAAAAAAAACTTGTTGTTTTTAAGACTGAAAGTGGTTGAAGCAAACCAACGAATTCCGGTCACTGCGATCGATTATTGCGAATGTCTATTATTAGAAAAAATACGCAGAGAATTGTTATGCGAGCTTCGAGACGCTTAATGTCGTTTATGTAGACTTGTTTTCACTGTACATTTAGGTCTTCACACTGAGAAATAAAATTAAATAAATCTGTAAAAAATCGCGCTTTTCGCCGTTTCTAGAAAAAAAAGGAAAAATCCGCAGAGCCCACAAATAGAATATAAAACAAATTTTGTTATTCATGAAAAATATATATGAAAAATTGTAATAAAAAGCTTGAACGCATCGCGTTATGTTGTTTAAAATGCGTTGCATATAAGCGAAAAAGTACAAATATTTATCAAAATTTCCGCACGAATTCATCGCAAACAACGAAAACAACGTGATTCGATTTAACGATATATTCACGTGAGATCCCAAAATTTCCAAACTACGCAAAATGCACAATTACGTAATTCATCGACTGCAGTTACATAATCGTAATCGCGCGCGAAAGCAGTCGCCAATGCCAAATAAAATTCTACGACGATATTTCCCGAAGAGGAAAAATTCATAAATTTGATTTTATATTCCTTTCCTGATCAAGAGATCAATCGAGGAAAGGGGTACAAACAGAGATGGATGGCAACGGTATTTGCACCCTCTAATTCTACCGGAAGAAAATCGTCGCTAGAGATCGAGGGAAGGAAGATTCTGATGAGTCTGAACATGACGCTCATATACCGGCGTGGCCGAAAGTCGCGTAGAGAGAAGCGACGAGCCATCTTACCTCGTAAATATCGATCCCTCGACGGTCTCTCGCGGGGGTGGCGGCGGATGGCGGCACGAGTCGACAGGGGTTGCAGAACGAGGCGAGCGAGTCAGGCAGGTACGACGCGAGCGGCGAGCGCGGTCCGCGGCGCAGTAGTAGAGGGCTTGCACTCGTCGGGCCTCGCGGCCGAAGGAGAAACAGAGAGAGAGAGAGAGAGGGACACAGATAGACGCGGGGAGGGAGAGAATCCGTGCGAGGAAAGCACGGAGAACACGAACGACGGGAATTCGTTCACATAAAGAAACGTGTTCTTTTCTCTCGTGATCACACCGCGTATTTCTTATTTACTTCAATTCACGCGCTCGCGCGCGCGCGCACATTCACTGATTTTATCATTCACACGGCGTTCCGCGAATCTTATCTTCGCCGGGTACAATCACTGCGAGATCACTTTATAATAGAAGTATAACTGGTATAACGCACTTCAGGCGTGAGCGGATTTAATAAAGAACTATTTAGCACCGTGTGATTTTCAAAACAAATTCGCGACGTTCAAATTTGATTAAATCTTCTTAAAAAGTCGTGGAACTGTACGTGCAGCTTTACACGACACGTTATACTGACTGACACACAAGATCTCTTGGATATACCGCGAGAAGACTCTATAGTCCTAGGTCACGCAACGTAACAGCACTGTGTATAAAATTTTTGTGCAATTATGCACCACACGTATCGGACTATCGTCTCGCACCGAGAGCTCCGCTATCGGAGCGGAGCGTCGCCGCAAATGCAAAACCGTCGCGCCGAAGAGCCGCGCGCGGGAAATTCTCGGCGACACGCAGCGGTCGTGCCACGTGGTCCAGAGAGCACGCGATTTGCTCGCTTCACTTTCTACCTCCGCGTGTGACACATACACACTCACGCACGTGTGTGCACTTGATTCGCGCGACCGCAGTGCGAAACGCTCCCTCTGCTCTGCCGAAATGGAGAACGAGTGCACGGTCGCCGGGCGGAAAATCGGCGGCTGGACGAAGGGGTGAGGCGCGGGCAGGCGGACGGGCGGGCGGGCGGGCGCGGGGCGGCCGGGAAACTGACGTAAGAACCGACACCGATATATGAACGGAGGGAGCGACACGACACACGTGAAGGGCCGCGAAAGACTGAACGGAACGGGGTAGTCGGAGCCTCCACTCGGAGCATTGGAGGCTGACGTGACGCGTGCGCGCGCGACCGGTTCCCCTTCCTCTTGCCTGCGATAGCTGCTATACCAGTCCACCACCACCACCACCTCCGCCATCACCTCCACCACCGCTATCATCCCTACCATCACCATCGGCTGTCCCTTCGACGAGGAGAGCAACCTCGGGAACAAGCCGCGATATCCTTTTCGGAGCACGTTAACTCCGTTTTCTATGATTTCCACTTCCGCGTCGGCTTAGGCCTGGATTTCGTTACGCGCGCATTTCGCTTCGTATCTTTCTTCCGTACGATCTGGTTACGCGAAACGCTTTCTGGATAATTGCTCACCCTATCGCACATACGCGTATACATAGAATTTTCCCTTAAAATTTACCCTGAAAATCTGGTACTTAATTGTGGGACAACTTTTGGCACCAATCAAAATATTATCGGTAGGAATTTTTGAAATATACAAAAGACATTTTACACACAATTGTAATAAAAATTACCAAGCAGATGGGCAATTTTTATTACAATTGTGTGTAAAATGTCTTTTGTATATTTCAAAAATTCCTATCGTTACCGATAATATTTTGATTGATGCCAAGTTGTCCCACAATTACCAGATTTTCAGGGTAAATTATAACAAAAAATTCTCTCCGTGTAACAACAGTGAAATTGTAATAATCGTTGCAATAAATTGTTAGAATTATTGTAACATATAGAATAATTTGTATAATCTTGTTTCTTTTGCAATAATTTTAAATGCTAAAACAATCAGGACATAACTGATCGGTCGAGATGAGCAAATACGAGAAACGGTAGATCGATGAGCAAAAAGTCACGATTTCAATCACCTGATCTAATTTAGCAATATTTTTCTTTACATTATCGCAAATTTATCCCAGCGGAATGGAACGTGCAAATAACGTCTCCATCCATTGTACCTTTCCTCAATCAATCTTTCATTCTGCTGAAAGAAAAGGTACAAAATGGATTTCATAAATTTTGCGTTTACTTAAAAAAAGTTTGCATTCCGTTACATTTACATCAGTTACATTGCTCAGTTATTCACAAAGTCTCTTTTCCCATCATCTCCCTCTGTTTTCTTTAGTCCCGGCTCCCGGCAGCTCGATACATGTTATCCTAAGTGCGATAAGGAATCGATAGAACGAATGAATGCCCGATGCTCCCGTTGTTCGTCGCAAGCCTCGTTATTCCTCGGCGGCACGACAATGGGAAATGACAATATGTCTGCTAAAAATAAACGTGCGTCGCGTTATCACGCACCGCGATTCACGGCGATCGCATTCCTGCCGAATTACAGGTTGATAAAAATATCGCGGAGACGTCGATATATGTAACGTGACGCGACGCACACGACGACGCTTTTATTTATTTATCTCGTCGACACGTGCGCGCGCGCGCACGTTCGCTGGATGATGTATCGGCTGATCTTGTAAATATTTTATGCAAATATTTGCTTATGCCTCGGCGAAGAATAAAAATTGACTTCCGAACCTTTCAACGCCACTTTATCGAGTTTGCCGGAAAACTGCAGGAAAATATAGCGCACATGGTTCCCCTCCCATCGCGGCGGAACACATGTTTCACGTAGTAATAAAGGAGTGCCAGACCACTTGTGTAATAGACCCTTCCAATTCGAAAACAAATCTTAGCTAATTCTGATTATCATATACCTAATAGAAAAAAATAATAAATTTTAGAAATTAATGATGGTATTACTTTATTGATATTTACTTTACTAACACTTAATTGCTAAATTTTTTATATTAAGGATATTTTTTATCTTGTCTCAAAAATTAATCTTTTAAATAAAATGTCTGAAATATATTTATAAAATACGATAGATATAAAACTAGACAGTTTAAATCCAAGATTTCGTTTGATCTTCTGTATTGTGCAGATAATCGCTTGTACATTAAAAAAAAAACATAGGAAAAAAAGAATATACTTAAAGAAAGAACTTAGAAATAACTTAAGTAAATATAATAGATAAGTAAATATAATAGCATGCAAACTTTTTCAAATAAAGAGGAAAAATTTATTTGTTTATAAAATTTATCTTGCATTCTTTTAGCCCAATAATAAACGCTGCGGCGTATGCAAAATTTATTTATTAAATTATATTACAGCAAGCATACAGTCGCCTTATCTCGATTTAACTTTTTAAATAAAATACTTAAGCACAGGATATCAAATAACGTAAATATAAGATTAGAATTTCTTATCTATATTTGTATAATGTACGTACGTTTTACCCGAGAATACAGAGCTAGAATTTTTTTTGTTTGAAGTTTTACGTATTATCTGATCTTCTGCAATATGCAGACAATTGCCTCTATATAATATAAGGGAAAGAGAATGGGAAATATCTTTCCTGATGGAATCTCCTAATAGACTTGCAAAGTATCGATCATAAACCGCACCCTTCAAAAACAGTTCTCGAAGAAAGCCTATGTTTGGCACAATAAAATGATAAAATAAAACCTAACAAACTATAAAAGCAAAAACTTCCCGATGTTTCTGAGCCTTTGAGGAAAAAACTATCCCTTTCACATCTATGTTGGTTATTCCACTTGTAATGCATTAAAGATAAAAAATTTCAGATATTGATTATTTATATATCATACAAATGTACGTAATAATTAGTTAAAAAATACTGATGTATGTATAAACGTATATGTAGGTAATCTAAATTTGATTTAAAAAATTCCAGACCCTAATCGATTGCAATTTCCCTCTAAGATCCGTGATCGAAATATTCCGGCGCTGTTGAGACACCGTCTATACACGATGCAGCGCAGGTGCGTCTTTCATATTGCAAAGTTCTCGCACGATCACTGGATATGCGCGGGATTTGCGTATTCCGGAAAAGAAATACACAAGGCCCCTCTCCGATTGCGACGAGATAAAAATAACGATTTGAATACATTTCCCTTTCGCTCGTTTCTTCCTCGTCGTTTTCTTCGTCGGTGTGTTGAAAGTCTAGCGTTTGATATTTTTCCGCCGTTTTCTCGCACGTGCAAATGAAACAAATATACCTGCAATGCACCGCTTTACTAAGCCATGTGCGATTTCGCCTAATCCAGTATTTCTTTTAGTGATTTTTTAGTATTTCTTATTTCTTTTTCAATAACGGCGTAAATTATGCATTGAAATATACTTAATAATTATGAAGAAATTAGTCTACTACCAGATGGGATTCTCGTAAAAAATTTAAGATTTCAAATATAATTGATAAATAGAATTGTTGAAAGTACAGAACAGTATTGGAATGTTAACAATCGTGTTTCTCATCTCGATGGACTGCGAGTTGCCACGAGACTCCGGTTTACACGTGCAATTCTCGCGCAAATTGGAGCATGTTCTACATCCGTGCAATCGATTGCCGCAACTCGTTGCAGGTGCGATTTAAACTCGTCTATTAATCTCCCAACTCTTATTAAGTTAGATATTAAAATATTCAATTTTTAATGTATTGTTAAGATATCAAAACATCGAATTAGGTTTACTTCATTCAGTTTAGCAAGAACTTGAATTTAGATGTTGACCGCTTAATAGTATTTTATGTGGCAAGCGTGGAAAACAACGTATTATATGTCGCGCGTGAAGTTGCCGTATGAGCCGAAGGCTTATGGTGCATTCACACGAGTACGAGTGTAAATGCATCACAAGCTGAGACGAATGCGGCAACTTCACGCGCGACGTAATTCGTAGTCTTCCGCACATGCCACGTACAATATTTTTGAAGTGTAACTGCCTGTCGCGAAAGTTCGATTTAAGATTAAAAAATCCATTTTATCCTTCTTGAATGATGACGGTTGTAACGAATTGACGTTTTGTCTCGCGTGAATTTCGTTACGTTCAAGTTTGTTATGTCAGTCGAAAATCGTAAAACAAAAACTATCAATCGTGAAAAAAAGGAGGTTTTTTACACACTAGTGCGGTAAAGTAAGTCATAAAGGTGCTTTTCTCGCACTAGTGCGGTAAAGTAAGGCATACATTGAATCGTTGAGAAATAAGCCACTTTCCGCACGTTGAACAGCAATCGAAAATCGTACTTTCGCGACAGGCATAGCAAAAATATTTTTAATTTATTACTCTGTGAAAAAGAAGAGATGTGTGAAGGCATCGATCGCGTTAGCGTGGCCTTTGGACCACGTTAAACTTAAATCTGCTCGCTGTATGCATCGATCGACAACTATCACTTGTTAGTAATTTCCACGCGACCGTATTTTCAGAAGCGGATCTTCAACGAAGCGGCAAATGAAGAACCAGGATCGACGCGAACGAGCTCGTAAGACGACCGGCTCAGCCGAGAGGAAGAAGTATCGAACCAGAAAATCGACCCGACCGGCTACAGCGATGATATATCCTCATAATCGGCTTATGATATCTGTTCCGGACACAAACACATATGCATACACACACATACACATGCTTGCATCATGCATGTGACGCGAAGTTGCGAATTTGACGACGATACAGCTATTTACTGACTATGCCACAATTAGATTGTTTGCGGTTGCAAATATACATCAGAATTGCTGAAGATTATGTACTATGGAGCTACTTTTATACAGTACAATATCAGAAGTATAGAGAAGACTGCAGATAAGTTAATTATAAATCTAAATAGTGTTTTTTCCTCAGCAGAAAAGTGACCAGATATACCTTTGTGTTAAAATTATGTTATTTTATTCTTACCCTTAATTAAAGTTTATATTAATATAATTATCTGATCACAGACTTATTATAATTAGCAATATTTAAAGTATACGATTACCTCGATAATATGGTTAAACAACATTACGAAATATACGTCAATCAAATTTTAATAATTTAACAGTCTGACGATTTTTACTTGTCCAAAAATATTCCCAGAAAGTCAGTTCTCCAAGCATAGTTTTACACATACCTAACACGTACACTTGCTCACGAGAAACACATGCCGGATTGCTAAGCCGCCGGTATGTTAATCTCGCTGCTCTTAATCTCGGCGAGATGCGAAATCACCGGGCGGTGTGGATTAATTAAAGTTAATTAAGCGCAGCAGACGTGATGCGTTTCGCAGGGATCACCTTAAGAAGGCCCAACGTTGTCGTATTTGAGCTCGCCGACGATGAGCTCGCGCTTTTCCAACACATAAACGTCAATTTGCCACGACAGACGAAAAAGAGAGAGAGACGAAGGGAAGACGAAAGAGAGAAAGAAGGATAGGATTTAATCCTCTATATGTTCGTCCCATCCTTTTTCCCTGCAGCTAAACCGTGCTTAAGCTTGAAGTTTTCCTGCATCTTGAAAGTATCCTCGACGAATCAGAAACGCAATTTCGGTTATCATCCTTCACGGAAATTCCTTCGCGTGCGCGAACGGATGCGATCTTTATGAAATTTTCTCGATGAAAAAGCGATGATGCTTATACATACAGAATTACGGTGGCTGGTTTACCGAGGAAACATAAAAGTAAATAACTATCAAGACCTATTCGCTTGAACATACTGAAATTCGAACGAAAGAAAATACGAGTATATTGCCGTTTCTCATCATCACTTACTAGAAATTTAATAAATTCAATGTTTATAAAGTTTACGCCAAACCCTTTACATTAATCCTTCAATCCTTAATTTATATTACCTATACTTTAGTTTTCATAAATTATATAGGATCTATTTTAAAATCAAACAGTAAATTTAATAAAAAGAAATTAAACCCCTTTAAAAAAATCGAAAATTATTATTAAGCAAAGATTCTCAATAGTTGTGTCAAAGCGCAAAGGCGATAAGCATTTGCGGAAAATTGTGAAAATACAGAGCGTATGTGCAAACATAAAATGTCGGATCGGCGATTTACGACGGTCGATTGTATCACCGACACTTTCTACGAGTTACACATCGACCAGTATTTGTATTTCTCTCCACATTTATACCTATATGTGTGTATATCTCCTAGACGTATCGCAGATACGACTTTATGGGGATCGTTTATGGCACCATAGCGAATCTGGAAACGTAAAACGTCGTCACTGTCCTCGCTTGGGCACATAATTCTTGCAGACTTCAAATAAACACGAATCGCGACAAGATTCGCTTAAGCGTTCGCTCGCTTTTCGATCTGTTACTTTTTTTCCTTTTAAAGTTTTATGTTCTCGAAAAATCCTTTATAATCAGATCTTTCATTGTCCTATCATTGCACATATATTATTCACCTTAATTGTATAACAAAATTTCAATTTCCGAACAGAAATAATCAGATTTGTTTAAGAAATTTTATTTCAAAAAGCAAGATTTGTAATACATGCTCTGTTAACAAAATAATATTTTGAGCAATAAAGAAATTAGAACTTGTCTGTGTCTTGAATCTACAAAACACATCGTAAAATTTTAAAGTACGATTTAATAAATGTTTCGCGCGGTTCGATACATCGCTATTGTTTCGAACTTACACAGTACCTAATATTAACCCGATGACCGAAAAATATCCAATCTATTTACTCGATGAACGCTACTTCACGATTCCACGTGTGTCAACCTGGTGACATCCGCGACATAGAGTACCGGGAGTTTTAACACGAAGAATGGAAGCGGGTCGTCAGGAGAGGGGGATGCCGGAAGGGGGACAGAGAGAGAAAGAAGAGAGAGAGAAAATCGCGGACATCCCATCGGACGGCTACCTTCCAACTCCCACCAACTCCTAAAATAACCACTTTGAGCCGCGCTTCCACCCTTTCCAACAGCCAGCCGAAGTAGCTATACCGTGTTGCCGAGAACGGTAATGGTGATAGCGATGGTGGGGTGACCCCGTGCACAATTACACGTAATTGAGTTAGGCATTATGAATGCCCTCGAACGAGATCGTATCAGCAGAACAGAGCACAATCGCTGGATAAACTTCCGAAAAGTTGTCACCCTCTGATTACTTTGAATATTTCTCGAAAAGTGAACCAAAAATTTCTCGGACGAAGGAAAGAGGAAAGATCCTAGAAATTCTCCTTTCATCACGACAATTTCATTCTTTAGGATTAACAAATAACGTAGTTATGTCTTGTTAAAGTCTGCGGTTGCTATTGTATTTATGGAAAAATTAATGACGTAAAAACAAAACAAACTAACTCTCTAAATCTGAACCTAGTAAATAGTCACTGATTCAGATTCATTCAGATTTAGAGAGAAAACATTATCTTCGCTTTGCGTTGCTCCGCAAAATAAATGGAAGTTCAGGCGAATTTATCTCTTAAAGTTCTCAATTTTGGCATCCCTTTTCTTTATATCAAATTTTCAGATCTGTATCTGGAGGATCGCCGCGTAAAATGCGGCCAACACGCCAAATATCTGTAATCATCCCACGCTCGCATCGAGATGTTCCCGCGGCATGTTTCCTCGCGTATCCGCGGTCATCGTCCGTACCTAACCATGAAACAGGCCACTCGCTCGCTGAGAATCCCAGCTGCGCGAGGAACCAATTACGCGTTGTACGGTCGGGACTTGTAGTCCCTGGCCGCTGGCGTAGAATTTACGGGATTAATGCCGATTGGAAACTCCGCCACTCAATATATCACTTGCCAAGTACTTTGTAATACTAGTACTTTGCTTCGCCAATAATGCTTCGCCAATTTTTAATACCCTCTCGATATAAAAGCGATATTAGGACCATGTGAATAAATTTCAATCGCAGCATCGCTTTATATTCATGTTTTCCGCGCAAAAAATGTACATTGGCTTTTATCTCAATTCATCAATTAATTAATTAACTGATCCTGAATTTATTTAATTTATTTAAGGTAATTTTAATTTAATTAATAAATTTGTATTATTAAAGTTCTTATCTATAAAAATCAGTTTTAAATAAAACGTTATGTGAAAATTTTCAGAAAATTATACAATGTTAATATATGAAGTTTTAAAATTCATGGTATAGGTAATACAAAAGGTGCGTAATTCTCTAATATATTTATCTATTGCAAAATATATTTATCTCCATGCTCGTCACCGTAAAGAGACTTTTTGAAGGCGCTGGCGATCACTGCCGGCGTTCCGTGCTATTAACGGATTACGTCTAATAATGGTACGGAGGTTCCGTGTCATTAGACGGGTGAATTAACGAGACACGCGTACGGGTAGGCCCACGAGGAACGCCCACGGGTCGTTCTCACGATCCACGTTGGACCACGCGAGATTTCCTACTTTAACGAAAGGAAACGCTCCTCTGCTCCACCCACCTTGTTATTCCATGCTCGTTCGTGTGTCCCACGGGTAAATACAGAACAAACGGAAATTAATACGGCGAGATTAGAATCCACGATATGATTCATAAAATCGATATTTTACGTCGAAAAGGAAGCATTAACTTTACAAGGATGATCTGCGAAATAAAATCGCAATTACTAATCTTATAGAAAAAATTTGAATTTTTTCTGGAATCTTACGAAGACAAAATTCACGTTGATGGTAACAACAATCATCAAACGTAATTGATATTAATTATACTGTTCACCATTCAGAGAAAGAAGATATAAAGAGAAACAAAAATCGTTACATATATCCTTTGATAAATAATTTAGAATTTATATTCCCGATATAATTATTATTTTCAGTTCTAGACTCTGTAACCCATAAAGGTTCAAAATTGCGCAGACAATAATATCTTCTTTTTCCTTTTACCTTTAGCGTTTGCTATTTTCCTCCCACATGTCCGAATGTCAAATCATAAAGTCAAGAGGACCAAGAATATCTTCATCGATTGCCTATCGCGTGCAACATCCGCTTTAATTCTTCAAACGTAGCGCCGCCGACACTTCGCGCTTCGCTGAGCGTGCGTCAGGGATGTATGACGTCAAGTCGCATATATAAGTATATGTATATATACATAAAGAAAGAATATTTATTATATATACATATTCTCTTTCTCTCTTTCTACACAAATATATGTTCAGCACAAAGTGAATCTGAAGAGAAAGAGAGAGAATCTGACCGGCGAGAAATGCCGTAGGCGGAATGGTGACATGGCACAAGTGACGAACGTGAGCATACGAACGAGATTACGAGGACAATAGACTTCGAGTGGCTAGTCCAACTAGAATCGCTTGAGAAATCCTTCCTAAATGTATATATCACAGTTGTCTTTACGGAAGTTCCTGTGCGAGATAAGCGACCATTTCGAAATCCTCCCGATATAGTTAAACTAGTAGTTTTCACGATATGAAATCTTCTACGCGAGATATATTTCTATAGCAAAGAAAATTCTGTTGGTGGAAAACGTTGGTTTTAATTGCTTTGCATCAAATGACGGGTATATCTGTATATACAGGTATATCTGTATATACAATCGCTACATAAATCTCAATAAAAATATCTCAATAAAAATATCAGATAAGATATCAGTTAAAATACTCAGGCTAGAGTTTTGTATCTTACAACATAAATTCAATAATCACATTTTTATTAGAGATAAACTGAGAATATACTCACAATCAGCTGTTTGTAAGCAGAGAAAAGATTGCTCCTGTAAAATCTGACGCCATTAAAGTATTGTACAAATTTTATGGAACGCTCCACAATATTACATCTGCAATGAGATATTTATTGGATCTCAAGCTACCAATAAATAAGGATAAATAGGTTGTAAAAAACTAGAGTAAAACTAGCTCAGTTATTATAAGAATAGATATCTATAAATATAACAAATATCAAATTGGCTCTCAAATTCTATGAAATCGTATTCCTTTTTCTAAGTTGAAGAGAAAGATAGATACAAATACGGGCTTACATGATATAAAATTGAAGTCTTCCTCTTTCATAATAAACTCATTCTTGTAGAAAAACTTTCCAGTGAGACTGGATTAGGTCGTTGCTTAATAATGTAAGAGATCTGATCGATCAGATTTTGTGCTAAGAATAGGATTTATGTAAAGATTTCAACTTTGATATTTAATGTAAGTACATCGAAACCCTTCGGAACTAAATGTCTTTAGCGAATTGTCCCTCATCTGCCAAATTAGCAAATTAAACGCCCGTCAAGGTCGAAATTACACTTGACAGTTATGACACTTATGTTACCTTCTTGGCGCGAATGAAACATTCATGATTCGACGTAGCAATCTGTGCCTCAGTACAAGATATCAAAATACACATTTTGCGACAATCCTTATATTACAATCATCGATATACTTTACGCAAAATCAAGGTTGTAGCATATTTGAAAAAATTACACAAAGTAAAACATCTTGATAAGAGAAAAATATAGTTTATAAGAGAAACGATATAGTTTCGAAGTAGTTTTATCATTTCTTTTCAGTGATAAATTACGAGACATATCTGGTTGCAATATACTTTAAATGAGACAAAATTAGAGTTAATTGCTGAAGATTTATCATTTTACGGATTACTGTCAGCATCAATCACGCGATTATCGAATTAATAGCACAGTAATTTAATTTTAATTTATTCATTTAAGTCTTTATTTCCGTTAATAAATTTGATTCGGTTTAAACTAGATGATTATTAAACGCATTTCTTTTAACTTATAGCATTTCTCAGAAATAATTACACAGTACTTTTTGCTAAGAGGAAACGCGGTATGGAAACATTCTATACATTTGTTCTATATAACCGACAGGTAGTCTCGCAGGTAATCCGATCAGTGGGGAACCGACAAGCTGCGGCCGGACAGATGCAAGACATACCAAATTAGTGCGATCTCAATTATACGAGAAGCGACTATCACGGTTGATCTGTTTTCACCCGTTTCCTAATTAAATATCTTATCACGAGAGACACCAGGTAAACATTGTGAAACGCAGGAAATTAGGCCATCCTTTATTACTATACATGCACGACATATGATAATCCCTCTATATATACATACCTATATATATATATATACATACCTTCCAAAATACTGAAAATCGCGAATAGAACAAAAGAACGAAATAGCACCAATCATTTTTATAAATTACATTTCTTCAATCTTGAAAGTAAATTAAATTGTAATCTACCAGAGTGATTTTGTATTAATTATATTTGTCCCCAATCATCAAAATTAAATTACATTAAATTTTCACGTTTTCTTATTAATAAAATTCAACTAAATTTAATTTCAATTGTCCCCATTTCATTATACATGAAAAAATTGTTTAATTCATTAAACAGTATATTCACAGGATTAAAATAAAAACAGAAGGCAACATCGACTTTCATTTATAAAAATTGTCTCAAACTGCAAAAGTTATATACGGTTAATACACATACACACACTCACACTCACACATCCTCGCCGTTATCCCAATCTCTCCAATTATCCTGAATACGATAGCAGGATTTTATTATTGCGATCGGCCAACTGCGACTGTCGCTCGTTTTTCGACGCAAAGAGCGAGAATTGTGATTACACGGGCGACCAGCCAGTTATTATGACGATACTAACATTCAACCATGACGGCGGCGGTGGCAAGCTACTGTTTATTATTGTCTGGCATACCGTGGCTAACGATCCCTTTCGCGTCGACACGCGTTAACCGTGAGATGTGGTGGATGCCACGACGGATTCCTTCCGCAGGGTCCTCTCTCCCCTTACCAGTCTGTCGGACTACGCCTTGGTATTCTCTCCCTCTTGATAGTCCTCGGGGGCCTACCAATTTGACCAGTCTAGACTACGATAAGCGAGTTTCTCGCTCGGCAAAGACGCGCACTCCCCGAAACTGAACGGTAGACACCCGGCAAAAGCGATCCTGTCGTACATCGCGATTATGGATGATATTTGGCATCCCTGGAAACCCTTCAGGCACGACGATATCTATCGAGGAGATAAATGCCGAAGGAGCTTTGTGAAAAGCGCAGCTTTCGAGAAGATAATGTGGAAAATTTAATACATTATTATTATTATAAAACTACTATATTATTATAGTTATTGTAATTTTATAATATACATTATAAAAAATATTTTAGAATATTTTATGCAAAATAACATAATCGGCGTGAGGAAAATTTATTTATCTATTAGAAAAGTAGAAAATATAATTTTTTAAACATACTTTTTCTATACAGTAAATTCAAGTCTAATAAAGTAAATCGAGAGAAAGTATATAAAAACAAAAAATAAAATCAAAATAATATAAGTATATAAATGTATAATTTTTTAATACATTTAAGGTATCGCATCAGTTCTTATTAAAACTTTTTCCACACAACTTTCTCTGTCTTTGCAATATAAAATTTGTTTCCTTAGTATCTTCATGCTTGGTTCTTAATGTTGCACAGCGGCGCACTTGGAAACTCCTACCAAATGGAAAATACCGATACTATAATAGATATAGAAGTGTCGTAAGTATCTTTACACATTTTGGCTGGTTCAGCGCAGGCCAAACCAGACCAGACCAGAACCAGACCCGAGCGTCGCATCGGATCGAATCGTCGGATGTCGACAATAAGAGGCTTACCGAGTTACACGGAGCCTGGGCGAAGCCCGGGCCTCTCAGTCGAGCTCTCGATTTATGACCACGTTTACCGAGCGTGAAATTCTCTTCAGACATGTGTCCTCTTCCGATTTTCCCGAAAATCTAAATCAGCGTTTAAATCAGCGACCTGCTAAGCCGGTACGTCTGGGTCATCTTCTCACGAAAAGAGAAGCCCCGAGTGGCAAAGATATCTAAGTGATCGATTTTTAAGCAATTTATAAAATTATTAATAAAATATAATGTTATCTATATACTAAAATATAATAAAAATTATATATATAAAATTACATTATATTTTATATAATATATAATTATTTACAGAGAAAAAATATAATATAAGAATCTAAGAAATATGCAGTTACGTTTCCAATCATGCGCATTATTCTCCCTCGAGTCGACATCTCTGCCGAAGGACAGCTCGTAAGACGTAACGTACTTGACGTTCCCTATACATCAGGCTAATCCGTCAATTAGGTACACCCATCGCTCACGATTGCGGAAGCTACGCAGGTATGATGCGCCCTAGGCAATTTGTATCGAGCTTCGCGCTCGTATAGGTGCTCGCGTAATTGCGCGGACACCTCGAAACGCACGGTCGTTATCGTGTCACGAATAACAGTCACTAGTCATTGTTATTATAGTCCCCCCCGCAGTCGCGCGAGCGGCCCTCGAGAGAGGGCCCTGCGCTATCTCATGGAATCCTCCTCATCCATTTTACCTCTGACAATGAGAGAAATCTGTCCATGACAGAAAGAGTTTACCTCGTAATTTTTATCGCTGCGATAATCGCGTTACGAGTAAATCGTGAAATACTGTCCGTGCAGTAGTAAGCTCCTTAACTTTGTTAAGAATATTTGTCCTAACATGCTACACCAAATATAAAGTTAGAAAGAAGGTAATCAAATTTTTCATTTATTTCAGACTCTGTATCACACGCTAAAGTTACTAACAATAAGATTAAATTATGAAGTTCCTTTTCGCATGGCCTTTTCTTTCTAGCTTAATTCTTATAATCGAAAAAGGCTGCAGTGCTCTCTCTTTCGAGAGCATCTCGACCTTATTTGTTTTTACGCCGTGAAAGCCACGAATTTGCCTGATTGGTCGCTTGTTCCTGTCGCGTTTTCTTAACAAGGACCGTGAACCAGGATCAGCGAGACTTTATTATTAAGTTTCGCGTTCATCTTGCGGTGCACCGCCGCGACAATTAACTGCAAACGAGTGCACGCGAGAGGGTGTTGTCGGCCGAGCGGCTCTTCCGGGGTGCGCTCTGCGCCGACGAGGGGGGTGTTTATTAATTAATGAAGCGCGCGCGATGTGCCTGACTTGAATCGCAAACAACGTTGGAAAGATGAGCCTGTGCGCGAAGGGGCCCGAACGTTGTCCTCACTTTATGAAAGCTGATGGTACGGAATACTGATAGAGAAAGAAATAAGCAAAATGACAGTTACCAGATACGACTAATTGTTGAAAAGAAGGAAAATTATTAGAACTTAAGTATTTAGAAATTCAAAATTAGGAAGCACAATATCAATAATTTCAATATAGGTAATAGATATCTATAAATATTAATTTTTTCAGTATTAAATTTCTTTATAATTAATTTGTAAATAAAAATATAAATAATCTAATTGCAAAATAAGATAAAGAATAAGCTTTTATTCTTGTCATTTAGTTTTAATTCTTTCCTTCCTTAAGACTTTAATCGCTATTGATATTTCGAGAAAAGTAGATTGAAGCACACGGCATTTATGTTCAGTGCTTGTACAATCTAAACTCAAAAGTAGGAATTCTTCCGAAGTATATATCTAAAGTGAGAAGAATGATCATTGTTCTGAAGTAGAGACGCAAATGGTTTTTAAGTCACAAGTGACCATAAACTATAAAGGCTTTTAGCGAATTGAGTTTTAAGAATGTAAGAAACAAAATTTAACTTCAATTTAACTTCAATTTCTTACATTTTTATCATTAAATATTCAAGAGACGGATGTGTAGTATTAAAATTTAAAAAGCCACATATGCAATTTCTTCAAGCAAGCTCTAAACAATCTCATACATTTTTAATATAAAAAACAACGACCATTCTTCTTCTCTCCTGAATGGTATTTCCGTTGTTGGATACCGTACGCACATAGAATTCTCAATTTACGAACAAGAATTTGACGAATATGGCGCAGTAGAAGACGTTAACGATGCTCATCCGCGCGTACGCGAGCTTACGCGAGGACAAAAAGCCGGACGGAACAAAAGCGGAAGAGAAAGCGCGCGCGCGCGCGAGGTCGAGCGGACATGAAGAGAAGGAAGAGCAGAAAAGAAAGAGGATTGCACGGGAGGGAGAGAGGGTGAACGAACAACGGTGGAGAGTCGGGGTGGCTGAAGAGGACGAGGGCGAAGGGTAGGCAACAAGATCGATAAACCAAGATGGCGACGCGTATTGCCGCATCAGAGTACCGCAGCCTGGCTCTCGACCGCCGGATCATCCACGGCGTGTGTAGCTTTTACACGCATGCACACACGAACGTCCATTAATGGGATACACACCGGCTGCAGCGTCGCGTCGTCGTAATCGCAACAGAACGCTTCCTCCCACGGTATACTCGTAAATATCGCGTGAACACGCGTGTTCGAGTATCCGGTTCGATCGTGCTTATGTCACCGTCGTCGGATGTTTATACGTTCGTTGCACTAAATCGTAAAACTCGCTCTTGAAAGCGGAGAAAGACAATCGACTGAACGCTTCAGTGATAGAGACGTGTTCATGGTCAGACATGAGTCTGTTCCTCGCGTTCCGTTTCTACTTGATTCCAAGCAGATATATCCGTTTTATTATAATTGCGAATTATTTTCTGGTTTTTTAAATAAAAATTTTGATATTAAGATTTTATCTCTGTGACCTAAAAATATGTAACTATTATTTCTTATTTTTAGTTTAATTTTAAACTCTTCTTATTCCTATCTTATTTCCAATCGTGATTTATATGAGAATTTTATATAACAAGAATTTCACAAAAATTAGAAAAATTAGTTCTGTTAATTTCGATTGTTATTGCCAAATGTATCTATATATTAATAAACGTTGTATGTACATGCAAATATCAAAAAGTATTAAATCTCTTAAATCATCAATTAAAATCATCATTCATCAATTAAAATTTTAATAAATAGTTATTTTAATGTAATATACATATTTCAATTAAATTGTTATTTTAATAAATAAATTCTAATTTTAATAAATTATCGTCCAACGCATGCATGTTTTCATGTAAAAACTGCTAAATACAAATATTTAATTGTAACAAACAAATATTTTATTCTTCTCTATTATATTATGCATTAATTATATTATAATGTGATATAAATTATATCACGTATTATTAAATGTAAATAAATAAATTTCAATTTTAATGAATTAACTTTCCACATATTTGCATTTAAATAACCGAAAATACGAAACTACACGTTTCTTCTCCTCACAGATAGTAAAGAATGATTGCGACAATCGAAGTACACTCTATACTACTTTCCCTTTACGCTAAGCTCGATGAATTGCGATTGTACGATCGAAACGAAACTCGACTCGCCATGGGCAAAACGCAAGCCGGATGTGTATTACACTCACAGAAAATTGAAAGGCTGATGCGAGCCGCAAGGAGAACGCGCGCACGAGATTATTCCGCCCGGTACCCTCCCGGCCTCGCGTCCCCTTACCGCATCCGCCACTACTCGACGAATGCACTTTATGAATACCTGCAGACACCTTCGATCCGCACGCTCGAATGCTTCCGCGCTCCTGAGAAAAATTCTCGACAAGATAGCCCGCCGTACTATAGCATCTCGCCACGACGTGTCTCTATATATGTTTCAGAACGAGGGAAGATTACGGACGATAGGTAGCGGAATAAAACGCGGAGTTGTTTAACTCCTTCACAGTTTATACATACTCCCACGGAATATGGAAAGTATATTGTTATGTATGTAAGTACATTGTTATTGGTCAATTACACAAACTGTTCTGTTCAATTAGAGGGATTCATCGAAGCCTTTAACTGCCGTGCGCTGAACCATGCGAATACGATTCTATCTTATTTGTCAATAAGAGCGGCGCGGCGAGTCAATTCAAAACCCTTTAATTTTAGAACAACTCCGCATCATGAATGAAAACGGACGCGGGCAAGTGCAACAGAATCAATGGACATGTGCCTTCCGCAACAAGCATTTTTCTCACCACCAGGCCTGTGTCCTATTCTCTCGCTTTCACCATCCCCTCGTAAATCCCTCCATCTTCGCGTTCATCCATATTCATCCTCTCTTCGTCACACAACACTGACAAACTTCCGCAACCTCGGAAGTAGCGACGGCGACGTCGACGTCGATCGTCTCTCTCTCTCTCTCTCTCTCTCTCGCTATTGATTCGTATCATGTTCGATCTCGCCCAGCTCACAAACCAAGCAAGACAGACCCTCCGCTTGAAAACTCCCGGAAGCGAGAGCGAGAGCGAGAGAAAGAGAGAGCGAGCGAGAGATCGGATTCGTCGTCATCGTCATCGCGCAAGAGCCACTACGAGGCTTAGGGTGTGAAGCTCCAGAGGGTATTTACGAGCGATAGCTGTTCGAGAAGTGCCCGAAGCGTTTATAAAGTCCTATCAAACCCTCTAGAGGAAACCGCCTAACCACGATGTCAATCATGGTCGCGGAGCTGTAAGCAGAAACCCACGCTTGGCACGTGTCCGTGCAACTTCCGGTAAGATAAGAGTTGAGCAGTGTACACTGGGAGAAGTATGCTCAATACGTAACGTCTCCCTGGAGTATAGATTCCTTGGGAAATTTGATGTGGTATTTTTCTTCGACGGAAATTTAATTAAAGTAATAAGTTTCTCTCACAACATCGAATGTCGACGTTGAATATTTTAATAACATATTTTAGAAAAAAAAACGGCAAAGCTTTAAAAAAAGCAAAATTCTTTTAATATTTCGACTTTTTACGTACTTTGCTAATTACGCGATATAAATGAAATATAAAATTTAAAAACTACAAACCTCGAAAGTGCATCGTCCTGAACAAGAAAGAACGCTCGGCTTTAACATCTACCTTCTACCTTCGCGTGACTAACTATACCCGCGACATGCGATTCTGCGGTTGTTTGCAAGGGGAAGCTGCCGACTTCCGAGTTTGCCTTCGCCCGTGAAAAAAGAAGAGCTAAGTAACATGTGTACTTAACGCGCCAACCACCGTATTTGTTGAATGTGGGATAACATAATAAAACAGCTCTTTTATATTCCGCTGTAATTTACAGCGTACTCATTAAAGGAACTTTGAATATTTATGTGCCACGTGATAAAAAATTCGAATGGTGTAATAAGGGCGTTAACAAAATCAAAAAGCGATCTCTATCTTTCCTTGCTTATCCTTGTTCTTATTTAACAAATAGAACAAGATAGTCACCATGAAACCACTAAAAGGATAATAAACAAAAACAAGCTCACCGTTCTTCTTAAAACTTTCTGAAACAGCCAACAGTGTTGCGCTCAGATTGCCCCGTATCTTTAGTAGTTACTTAATACTCTTCAACTCGATTTCCCGGCAGCAATTCCGTCACTTATCTACATTATCGCGCTAGGCACTTTGGCCGGTATTCATAGTCAGATCTTATATTTAAGGTCGTTTTAAGTCTGGTCAAAGGCAGCTTAAGACTCCATCCAGCCAATGAAATAACCGTATTAGCGTCTTAAGACATTACTTAAGACGGTCTTAAAATAAGATCCGAATATGAATACCGGCCTTTGTCTCGCCTCAAGACGGGTATGAGATGAGACGTCAATAACACGACGGCATGAGCGAACAAAATATTCGGCATGAAGGGCGATAACATGTTGATGAAAACAGATCAAACATTGAATCGCAAAGCGGAGCAAAGGGCGAGCCAGGGAGCGAAATGACTGGGACGATGTAAATCGCGAGTAAACACGTTTCCTGACATCACTCGTGCTGTTCGAGGTGGACATAAACTAAGCAGAGCATGTGGTTGTGTGAAAAGAGACGATTCGACTATTTCAATAGCTTACGCGCGCGAAGAGAGTCGTTTCTGTGAAACATCACCCCCAGTATGAATGCCTCCTTTCACATTTCGCATTTTTGCCTCCACCAAGCCTATTCATCAGCGCTTTTTTGAATGAACTCACGTTTGCAGAATTAGCAGAGCTACTGTGAGTTGTTAGGTTATTTAAGTTAATAAGGTATTAAGTACAGTATCTTTCTACAATAAAAAAAAGAGTTTCATTTGCGTAGCGGCATGGTAAACATCAATCATTATTTAAGGTAAAAGATTCTATTTTTTTTAATGCAAAAAAATAAATATGCATTTAAATAAGTTATACTATAAATATGCTTCTCGTAAAATAATGTAAAATATGGTAAAATTTAGACTGTCGCTTAATCTTTATATAAAAAAGAAAGAAATGTTTTCTTAACAAAAATATCAAAAGTAATCATCAATTTTGATATAAGCATTTCTTTCTAATTTTTTATACAAAGATTATCTAAACAATATACAGTTTTATTATATTTTAATTTAAAATTCCATCAAATTTGCCTAAAATTATCTGAACTGTATGATTTTATTATCTACTTAACACACACACACTTGTATAAAGCTTAATTATAAGATTCTTTCTTCTTAATCCCTTTATAACTCGCAAGACAGTTGATAATTAAACTTAAGATTCACATCAGAGGAAGTGAGAAATCAGATTTAAACTCGTGCATCGTAAGTGATGTAACATACGAGATGTACGAAATGCGGAAAATGGTCTGAATGGATAAAATTGGTATGTCCAATCAATGGTGAAATATGAGAGCAGCCCACGCGGGTAGACGTATGACAGCAAAAGAGATCATTTATCCGAGCGGAAGCGCGCGCCGGGTCCTTCGCGAGGTGGCGGCTCCGGCGATACGAGCAACGTCAGTTGACAATATGCAGAGCGTAAGGAGGAGCGTGGGTCGACACGCGAAGGTCGCGATGCCCGAAAATCCATAACCATTCCCATTACAGGGTTGCGCTTGCGCGAGAACAGCTCTTCTCGGTCCCGAAGAAGCACAGGCTAATAGCCCGTCCGTGTCGCGCCGCATTTTTGGACGATTAGAAAGCGTATCTATAACGCGATTGCAAAAATGTAATAGATTTCAATAATTAATTAGGATTTAAAGACGTCAATAAAAGTTAATAAATATACAATATGTAAATACAATTTCAAAAGATTCTAAAAATTAGTAATCCAAAAGTTTCCAAGTAAAAATGTAGAATCTAGAGACGATTGCAATATTAATTTAACAAAATACTTTTAGTCATATAATTTTTTAAATAATATAACCGATTATATATCGTTAATAATATAGGTAACCGATAAAATTTTCTTAAATTATTAAAATCATAATTTAAATTATTATAATACCATTATTAAAAAATCAATTGTAATTATGCTTTAATAATCCTGATAATTTCTATTATAAAATATTCTTCCAAAAAGTTCTTAATATTTAACAAAAAATAACGATGTCTTTGCAATTTTCGAGTACCTACAAATGTTCCTTACGAAATAGGATCAATAAAAGTAATTATATTATATATGCAGCAAAAAAATCAACTTCCTGAAAACTATTTTCTATTAGTAAAATGGTTTGTTCAATTAATCATAATCATCAGAAAGTCTTAAGCTAACTATTGGAGAATGTTCCAGTTATTCAGAATGTATAATTATCCTAATTTAATTCCTAACAATTTTCTGACGGATCTCTTAATAATTAATTAGAAAAAAGCATTCGAAAAAGTTGTAATAGAATTTCTTATCGACATAGGGAGTGCGATATCGACGTAAAATAAATGTCGCAGTCGCTGATTCGATCAACGCTATTGTGTTACCTAATTAGGAACGACCACGTATGACAAAGGCCAAGCTCCACTCAACACAGTCTAAAAAAAAGCAAAAAGTGGGATATAAAAGAGAAATAGATAATCCAATTAAAAGAGGAACACGTTGTTTTACGGATCTCAGAGTCGCTTTTCGCTTTTTATCCGCGAGCGCTTGATTAGTTCTATTAATTAAGGAACGAACTGAGATATTTCGATCTCGCGGAACGGTTTCGTTAATTAATTAGTCCAACGTATAAAATTAATCCGTTATGAAAGTTTCACAATCGTAACTATTGAGCATTGAAAAAGATATTTTATTATAACACTCGGAAATAACACGGAAAATGTTATCTATGTTGTAAAAAAAGGAATATAAATTAATTTTAACCATAACCTCCCCTTAATATGTGAGCTTGTGTTCAATATTCTTGTGTTTTTTGGAGAAAAATTAATTATAAAATTAACAAATCAGAAATAGATAAAAGTTAAAAACAGGAAAAAAATTAACGCAAAATACAAGCTTATATTTGATGTTCACGAAATTGCTATTTACAACAAAAATTGAAAATTAAGAAAAAAATAAAAGTAAAGTTAAAGATTTTAGCGAAATATCGACTTGAAAATAACGATTGATTTTAACTTCTCCAGGATTCTCTCCTCCCGGAAGTTTGCGCTCGCGTGATAACAATCAATAACGTCAAAATGCATGTACCGTTGTTCATTATAGTGGGGATCCAAGCGCAAGACTTTAATTACAGGCTCAACGAGCACGTCCGAAGTGTCACCGCGAGATCTTTCACTTCTAATAATCCCTGTCAGTCGGCAATTAATTACTTGCAAAATGATAACGTCGCATCGCCGAACATTGTCCGCTGTTTCCATAATAATCTATTCGCTAACGTACTCGGAATCGACCTTTACATTGATTGACAACCCTTAACGAAGATACTGATTTTCGAGCTTGTAGAGTTTTAATCATCTTCCTTGTATGTCTACCCATAAAAGCGTGTCATATTACATCAAGCAAACTTGCTTTACGTTCTTCGAATTTCTCAGAAGTAGACTCATATTGTACATTTATTATCGCAAATCGTTATTCGCTATTCACTCGAGAATAATCCCCTAATACTACATAATTACGTAATTGCTTTCATATAATCCCTGATAACAAATTTCCAAATGTGGCAAAGATAAAAATGAAGACTTACCGAATCAAAACGCCACGAAGAATCCCATGCTCCTCGCTGTTGATCCCTGCAACAGAAATTCGGACATCATATCAGTCAGTGGAATTAACAAGACACTCGAGGCAAACAAATGCCGAAATCGAATAATTACAACAAGTCTGAGGGGAAACGATGAGAATCCGCTCCTTTGTTCTCCTGCGGAGGATCGCGATCAAACGAGAGGACGAACGAGGAAAAGCTCTAATGAGAATTATTCGAGGACAACGCAATCCTTTCACAGGGCCGAATCCACCTTCTTTTTAACGTATTAAACAAAAATACTCTTCTCGCAAAGTACATGCAGATGTTAATTTTTAAATTATCATAAATATTCTATATAAAATTATTTATATCCATTAATATTCGTATTAAAATACCTAAGTCAATTATTAAGAAATTTAAGCTTAAGAATTTTGCAAAGCAAAATAACGCAAACTAAATAATTTAAATGGAAAAGTGGGTCTTTTACTTGTTCTCAGTTATTATTTAAATTTGTTACAACATTTGCTTTAACTTAACTATCGAAAATTCCGTACGTCTCGCTATTTTGTGCAAAATAAAAGAAAACTTATAATTATTTGCTGAAGGGTTTTCCTTAAAAATGGTCAAAAAAATTATTTAGCTCTTAATGCAATCAATTTTTAGTTTTATTTCCATCTAATAAAAATATAATTTTTTATTTAATTTCAAATTAAAAATCTAACAATCACACATTATATATTAAATATAAAATATATACGGATCCGAGTCGTGAAAGTCCGACCCTGTCCCCGTGTCCCGTTTCCATTCTGTCTGTCTTTCGCAAATCCGCGGGGACGCGGTTGTTTTCACGGGCGCGGTTTCCTCCCCGCGTTTTCGATTCCACGAATGAACGAATGACTCCATCGGGAGAAGCGGAGTGGCCCCGAAGAGCTCTTCTTCGCCCTATGGCCATTCGTGGCCCCCAAACGACTTCGACATCGTCGTCACGATGCATCGTCTAATTGAAAACGACGTCCCGAGATGCGTAGGAACGAGGGTGAAAGCGCGAACGCGCGAGGAATGCCGAGGTTTTTGCTGAAAGGAGGGAATCCAAATAAAAAGGGCGTATCTTTCGGTGAAACGGCATATCGAGCAAATTGAGTTCGACGCTACTCATTCTCCCTTTTTTCCCCTCGTATCGTCGCTTCCTCTTGTTTGATATTTGATCAATTATGAAAATTGAACGTACACACTCTGTCGAACGTTTTCAGCGATCCGAGGAAAGATATCCTTCGTTAGATTAACGAAATAAGAGAGGTTGATTTTCTCACCAACCACGATTAACGAACGTAATTACTGATAGCAACGTTCTCGTTTAATTTCAAGCGGATTTCTGTCCAAAGAGACTCCTATTAAAAAGTATAGATAATATAATTTTTTCCTCATTGTTATAATTTAAAAAAAAATTGAAGAGAAGGTATACTTTAATTTCTCAAACGAGCGTATTATTTTTTTTATTCTACTAATTTTTCCTATTTTTATAAATATATATTGTTAAGCCCTGTGTCCACGATGCTAGAAATTGCTCCGAGATCTCGGACGGAGAAAGAATTGGCCGATTACATTTAAACAATTCGGCCAATTGACCTATGCGATTGGTTAATACTTTCTCCGTCCGAGATTTCGGAGCGATTTTTAGCATCGTGAACACAAGGCTTTTATATACATCTATATAATAACATTAAAAAAAAGAAATATACACGCAAGAATTTGCTCTAGTTTAGTTTACATACATAATTTCCATTATTTTAATGTTATTACTTAAAAATCATATTTTTCCGTAAAATTCCGTAACATAAAATGTAAATTCGTCCAGTTATCAGTACTTTCGGTCCGTAGCGAGTTTACGTAAATTAACCGTGCAGACGATAACAACGTTTTGATAAGATGGCGCAACGGTAATTAATGGCAAGCTGCGGTGAGAATGTGATTCACACGCTCGTTAATTGCTATTAGGATCCTACGGCTGATAGAGATAACAGCTGCCGATCAATGGTTTCTCGAATTCCAACCTTTATTGCTAATTCCCATTACACCTCCCAAATATGGGCATGGCTAGAATATGCTCAGCTTTTAACCGTTAACAAGCAAAAATTTTAACGCCTGCCATAAATGCTTTTAATATTCGCGTATCTATCAAAAAAAAATTTCTCTCTGGCATACCTTAAATTAAACAAGTGCTGCGTATTTCATACCGCAAATTCACATAGGTATTTGTAATATACACACGCGCATGCATCATAAATCTAGACGTAAGCGAATAATCCGAGTATGATTTTTTTATTCGAAACTATAATCCCGAAACTGTAGGTAATCCCGAAACTGTAATCCTGAAACTGTAATCCCGAAACTGTTGTGTAATTACGCGTGTTCGTATTTCGACGATTGTCGGCGACGCGTGTCGACGAATCGGTGCAATCTGCCGTCACAACAAAACATCGACGCGAGAGCCATTGTCCAATTTAACCGAGAGCTAGTACGAAGGGGTTGCGGGAGAAACAGACATCTACCCTTTCGCAAGGGTCTGGTACGCAACATCGCAACAATTATTTGGATTGGTGTGCGCCAAGTGCTCTCTCCTGACAAGATACGATTGCGAGAAGTATATTACTTACGAAATAATGATATTTATACGTACCTATGTAATAAATGAGAAATAAAGCGCCTCATAAGCGTAGGACGCTGCAAGATTCTACTCAACAACTTCGATCAAAATAGTAATAAATCTTTCCTTAAGAAAACTGTCAACCTCTTGATTAATAATAGTTCATTTTTTATAGATAAATGTTATTAGACATAAGAGACTCATTGCGCAAGGAGCAAGTTTTAAAGATGGAAATAGATAGCAGAGTCCTGACGGAAAGTAAAGTTTGCTTTAAACTTTAAACTTCAATATAAACTTGCAGGTTGGCAAAATATTTAATTAAAAGTCTTTAAAGCAGTCGTTTCTAATTTAATTCTCTCTGTCGCTTGTTTATTGCTTGCTGCTAGACTTCCGTTCTTATTCCTCGCCATGCGTACGTCATAATGGAAAACGACGCAAATGGTTAATATTCGCAATGGTTGGTGTGTGACCATGATGTTAGTCCGTCATAAAAGTCCGTCACAGTAATTAGCTCAACTCGGTCAAATTAACGTGTTCTTAGAAAGGGATTATAAAAGTTGACGCATGCGTGGTTTTTAATTAAAACATTGCAAACAATTCTAGTTTGAAAGTCGTTAGCAACAACAAGTTTGAAAAAAAGTAATCAAGTCACTGATTTACAACAAAAAATAAAAGCTAAACCTAATGCTAAGCTAATGAAATCAGTTGTTTCTCAATATATATATATATATATATATAAAAAAGCTTTTGGTACACAAATAAATATAACACCAAAAACCGGACTATAACAACTATAATAATAAGACAGCAAACAGGTGGAAAAAAGAGAAAAGATAAAAATAGATAGAGATAGACAGAAAAAAAAAACGAGAAAAAGAGAGAGAAAAAGAGAAATCGAATCGTTTCTATATAAGGTACGATCATGTGCGAAAGACGATGTTGACAAAATCGTGAGCGTTCGATTGGATGCTTTCCCGAATGCGCAAAAAGATGGAAAGCCGATTTCGATAACCTCGACCAAACTTCGATAAAAGATTCATTTGCTATTTCATATTAAATAGATCAAATATAAATAAAAAAGTCCAAAAGTGATATACATATACATACATATCGCGATATGTGTGTGTGAATATTTCTTGACGCAATTAGATTACAATACTAAATAATTTTATATAATCTTTCACACACAACTTATAATTTACAACTTATAATTTACAAATGTCGTTATATCATAATAAAATCTTTCCACATATTAAAATAAATATTTAACAGATATAAATTGCTCAAAGAAAAGAAATTAATAGAAAGTATAATATTTAAGATAATAATATTGTATATTACTATATTATGCTAAATACTTTCAATCAGTATATGTAATAATTATTATTAAATTTTTAATTGCTACTGTGCATTTTGAGCTGAAATAAATGTCATGTCTCTCATCACAATTCTCTCGGTTATTTTGGTGATAATCAGTAATCACACGTTCATGCTCACGCGAAATTTCGAATCGATAGCGTGTCGTATCCAGGTACAATAACCGCGATATGTGAAACGGGACAGAAATAAAACGGGATGCAGCGTACGCGACAGAAATCCTATAAAATCCCAGAAGCGCGATTACCCGCTGGGAAAGCTCAGCGGAGTGATACGAGCGAGGGGGCGAAAGGTATTTAAATATGGATAACCAAGCCTGCGGGCTCAACCCCTTCGTAACCGAGGGAGACGGATCCGTAAATAGACTGTGGACCCGTGAAAGACGAACAGCATCCGATATGCGCTTAGAAAACGCACTTCGGATCGAAATAACCACGAAACAGGAATTATTTCCACTGATCAAATGTCAGATATTTAGTTTCGTAACTACTTACTTCGGAGTTATACGCGACTAAATATCAAATATTATAGGTAATAATTAATTATTTTTCAAGTAATTTCCAGCAGATTTCGCTGTAAGAGATATTTAATTGGAGGATTACTATCTCGCTGCAGTAATTTAATTAAGATACCAAAGTATCTTGGCTCAAAAACTTAGTGTTGAAAATTAAAAGATTACAAAAAAAAGTCGAACATTGTCAATCTTTTCCAAAAAAGAAATTACATTCTCGCGGGTTTTCTGAGAAAAAAACGAGGTAAATTCAGGGTATTCCGCGACGTGTAATATTGTCGAATGCAATTCTAAATGCATCGAATAACTAGTGGAATGGAATATTTTTTCAAAGATGGCGTAAATTTTTGTACGAGTAAAAGCTCTTACAGTATCTTTTGGTTTGTTCTATACGTAGTACGTAGTATTTCTCAAATTGTAAAAATTACAAATATAGGTATCTGTAAAAAATACAAATCATGAAAATATTAATGCTGCATAATAGATTAAATAGTCCACCAAATTTTTATCTTTTAATAAACAAAAATTTTTTATTTTTTGAAATAATTCTATTCAGCAATAAACCAGATTCTAAATAATTTTTAGTATTTATCACGTCGTATACAATTAGTATAGAATGCGAAAGAAAATGGTTAGGAAATATTGCTCTCAAGGTTTTATAATATTTTCCGTATTTGTTTTGTTTAAATGCGTGGAGCGGCGCGACTCGTTCATCCTCGGTTTGTTTTATGATTGTTTCGACTTCGAGAAGATGATTTACTCGCTACCGACGCTCTGGGATTTTAATAAAATGACACGCGAGAATCTCGCCTTTGTTCGCATAGCCAGATGGAGCCGCCGCATCGCCATCATTTTTAATCTACATCGTAAAGAGGGATGCGTTGAATAAAAATGCAACAAATAACAAGAAAGACGGCGAAAAAGAGAAAAATTTGTTTCCTTCCAAAATATAATACCTCTAAGTATATAGAAACAATTAAAAAATGCAGCAGATGCGCAACGAAGATAATCATGATATAATGCATTAAGAATGCAGATGCAGAAAAGAAACTAATTAAGCAAAAATTATAACGGCATTATATGTATTTCTAAACGTGATATTATTAAGATGTATCTAACCCCCATTTATAAGTTTTATGTATTTTTTCTTGTAAAAAATCATATCTATATGTTTTAGATTTTGTTAATCCTCAGATAGGTATATTTACAATTCTCAGCTTTCAGCTTTCGATTCTCAGATCTTACTATCCATTAATTTCGTTATTCTATATTGAATTTAAAGTCTTTAAACGATGAAATCTTTCAAGCCCCATAAATAAATAAAATCTTTAATGGCATAATTAAAAAATATATATAGATATACATATATATTCATCATTATAAATGTGCTAAATATTTGCTGCTCATTTTCTTCTTGTTTCAAATATTACTCTATACACAAGATATCTGCATATATTCTATATAATTTCATCATAGTTATGATATTCTAAACATATGTTATATATAAATATGATACCATTTCGACATAATTTTAAGTCGAAAATTCATGCATAAGATATTACGGATACACCAGACTGAACGACGCGCGAGGGTCGTCTCGTGAAAGTAGCCAAAGAAGGTTCCAACGAAATGGCGTAGAAGATTTTGCGGGAGAAACGACAGAACTTCCGTCGAGCCACTTTACCACGAAACTCAAAATCATGCATAAAGTTTGGCACGACGTAACGCGAGTCTCGCCGCTTTTGCATAGTTCAAGCTACCTTCGCAAGCTCGCGCAGTAGACGAATTACAAGCTAGTATTCACTAACAGAAAAATTAATCAACAAAGTTGGAAAAAGGATTTCGTTATTTTGCATATCTCTTAACGCTCAAATAAGTATTGAAGCAAAATGTAAAACGCTACAACTTTTGTCTATTATCTTGCAAAATGTTTAACGATTCTCTACATTTTATTTGAATTTGTCAAAAGGAATATAAATTAATAAATATAAAAAATAGGCTCCATTTTATCTAAATATAATCTAAATTTTAATTTTTTTTATTAAATAAATAATTTTATTAAAAAACTAATAAAAATACAATTAATCTTTTAAATAAGTAAAATAAAATGTCAAAAATTAACAATTTTTAAACAAAAATGTATGATAAAATTCTCTATTATTCCTATATATTATTAATATAAAAGAGAGAAAGAATAAGCCTTTATTCTTTTCATATAATTGATAAAGATATTTTATATATATCAATCATATACATATAAAATATTTATTAACAATCTTATGTATACATCGTTCTCAAAGAATCAGTTCCATCCTAATGCACTCTTTTTTCCGCTTGAAAAGTTGTCAACGTAAAACCAACAACAGGCAACCTGTCTCAAACCTGTTTCAAGCCCATGACAGTCGTCTCTATCGACGACAGGTCCGCAACAGTCACAACAGCAAATTTTTCTGCCTTGCTTCTCTCTTTCTCTTTCTCTCTCTCCCTCTCTCTCTCTCTCTCTCTCTCTCTCTCTCTCTCTCCTCTGTTTCTCTCATAATGTTTACGGCAATCTAAAATTGAACTGCCAACCACCGGTAATGCAACGGCGCGTATCGCCACAATCTTCCCGCTTTTTTCCACACTCGCCAACTTATCTGCAACCACGTGCTTTCCCTCTTTATCCGATCTTTGACGCATTGCACCCCCGGGAACTATCAACAATGTCTGGACGATTCGCTGCTGTACATCCCATTGCTTTGTCTCCCGCAATAACACACCCGTTATATACCGTTCACCTTTGTTCGTACGATCCCGCGTGGAATCGTACGAATTACTCTCGCTTATATTGCGAGAATAATATAGAAATTTGTTTTATATGGCAATCCTCGATTCTCAATTTCGCTCGAGATTAATCAGAATTAATCAGAAGACTTCGGACGGATTGGATGTGAGATCATAAACACCTGGTATCAAGTATCAACATCGTGGCAGTCTAAGAGGTAATAAAGCTAAGGACTTCGGCTTCCGGCCATTCTTGGAACGTAATTACGGGGCTTCAGGCCGTGGTCGCCTCGGCCTAATACTGTTCGAGTACTCTCCGGGCAAATTCGCCTCCCAATAAAGGCTGCGGCTCGAAGCGGCAGGAGTATAGGTCAATGTGTGGAGCGACCTACTCGCGGAATGCCGGCAAATAGCCACTCAATCGATGTGGTCAAGCCAAAGATCGCTGAGCGCTCTAACAATAAGTGTATTGTTTGATATTCTAAGTATTGCTTAGTATTCTAAAACTTTCTCAATGAGAGAACTAAGAAGGTTCTATTTCTAACATTCCAAGGATATCGTTCCAAGAATCACACGGCGTTCTAAAAACTTCTCGGTATTCTAAGGGCTAAAAGCATTCTATTCTCAGTAGCCTAAGAATCTAGAAAGAATCTAAAGAGACACGTCAAAATACATGATGCTTCTCTACTGTTAACATAAATATCTTACTTTGAGAACTTTGATTATACAAAAGTATTTCAGATAATTAAAATATACGAAAAAAATGCGACTCAAAGAAAAGAAAAGAAAAATATGATTAATTTAGTTTTCTTCTGTAGTACTTACTAGTAGTTAGAAATATAACTTCATCATTGGTATCTCATATAATTATTTACTTGGATTGCATATGGATTAAATTTTTACCCGCTGTTGCGTTAATTTTGCATCAAAAGTGCACCGTAACCATTTTAACTTACCTATGCTATTTTATATACTATGCTCTCAGATTCGAAAAAATATATCCATTATAAAATTATTTCATACTTCCACACAGAGATAAGAACAAGTACAACAGTTCGCCGGTGCGCCTATCCCACCGCATCATGTTTAAGGTAGTCCTTTCATGAGAATAAGTATTAGATAAATATCTAAATTTGATATATGTTAAATATACAGTAATAAGGGGCATGTGTACGAAAAATCAGGTGAGGTTATCGACACTTTACAAGAAATAAGTCATTCTAAATGTGCGTTCGCGGAGCGTGCTATTGTCATTCTATCTTTGTTTACATCTAATGAACGAGAAAGATAGAATAATGCAAATCGACACGGCCGCGCTTTCAACGAATAATACATGTACTAAACGATTAGATGAATACAATATTAATGTCTTAAAATATTCCCTGAAGTTTCCGGATATCGTACGTACTTTGAAAATAAGGGCTTGTCAAATGTTTTGCTCTGATATATGAGGTTAAATAAGTAGTGGATCCAATCGCATATTGCTTTACACGGAGATGGAGACGTGATAACAAATTTGTAGGTTACTCGAGTCCAAATCGAGTCCAACCGCACTACTATTGTGATATTTTTTTAATTAGTAAATAATTAAATACGATTAAATCATACGTGTAAAATCATATTTTATATTATTATAATTATTGAGATGTTGCAATATGTTTGTTTTCAATTACCTCATGACGGACTGTTACTTGACTAGGTGCTGCGAAAGGACTACCTTAAACATAATTAACCGCATCGATTGCAATGTTAAACACGAGAAGCACACATTTGAATGCATAGCAATTACCCGGTCTCGGCAATCAGCCATTGATTTCATACACGGAGTCAGCGTTTTTGCGAGTGAGTCGAAATATCGGAGAGATTCGACACGTCCCGATCTTGTCGCGAAACGCATAAACGACAAAGATTTCTGTCGGAAGCAGCGAGAATAGGGAGAAGTAGGAAGGGAAAGAGGCTGCGGAAGCGAGGAAAAAAGCTGCGAAAATCTCTCGTAGGCGGCGAGCGTGAAATTCTTATGGGAGCTTCCGTTTCGTTCGTGCGCGGAATCTCTAAGTAGCCAGGTGCGCGAAAGGTGCCTCGCGGAGCGCAAATTTAATAGATGAAACCTGACAGAAGACGCCATGGTCCGCGGGAATAAAACCTGATGAAAGCGAAGAACGAAGTGGATGGGAAGAAGAGGAGAAGTCCTTGGGAGGAATTTATAAGCCGAGAGGGCGTATAAACGACCGAGGAGCGGTGTCAGGGTGTCACGTTCCCGCTCTCTTCGCTACCGTTTTCGCGCCCTTCGTTATCTGCCGCGAAATTTACAGAAATAGATTCTCTCCGTCGGTGGTAATCGCGCGACCGCGACATTGGATTTTATGACGCGCGGTATACGCGGTACACGCGTCCGAAGTTTCGGGATCGAATAAAGAAAACAAAAAAGAGACCGCCACGCAGATAATATCCGATGCAAAGTGACACGTGTCGAATTTGATTTTTAATACGATAATACCACGCGGAAGAATATCTGAATATATTTCTGCTTTCCTCTCTCTTTTTAATAAACTGAATTATAATAAATAATTTACTGGCTATTAATACTGGCTATTAATATGCATTAAATATACATAAAGAATACATAACGAATATTGATGTGCGTTACACATTAAATTATATTGTACAATAAATATTTATACGTAAAAGAGAAAGATTTGGCTTTTCATGTTTTTCACACATTTTTCATGTTTCAAGATCCTTAATTATATTTAAACAAATAATCTATGAATTATTAAGATGTTAACGTCATTTAATTAAATCTGTTTCTTCCTTAGTCGTATACTGATTATTCCTCATTTCCAAAAATACTTTTCGATAAAAAATCAATTATTAATGTTTTAGAATATTAACGCTATATAAAAAATAAAAAACAAATAGAAAAAAATTCTAATGCACATTAGCATTTTTTCTTATCTAATTGTATTTAATTATGAGAATTCCACAAAGTTTAAAATTACAAGCACAAGGTTAATTCAATTTTTTCATAAACTTGAAAATGTCTATACATTCTTAATTTATATTTACGATATAAAAGTATATTGGCAAGACGTCAGATGCAGGTTAACGCGGTCCGAAGATCCAGGAGATCGTATGAAAGAGGGAAGCCCATAAAAAGCGATCCGGCGATCCCTCAGATAGCGTCATCGGATTACTTAATGCGGTTCTACGTATGCATGTGCATAAAAGTCTATAGATGAACGCGCAAAATAAAAGAACTTTCTCTCTCTCTCTCTTACTCGCTCACTTTCGCGAGCAAAATTGCGCGCGCGGTGGAAACATAATTTAATTACATACCGCGAATACGAGACGGCAATATGGTGCATAACGAGGTGGTCGAGTGTCAATTAGTCGGTAGCGCTACTGGTGATTTTAGTTCCGTCATCATGCTCCTACCATGTATATCTCTGTATCCCTTTATTCTCTTTTTTATATCAAATGCCTACGGAGAATTAAAATTTCTGCGCGTGAAACGAGAAGATACGTGGGTCGCGTGTATAAGTTTCTCGGAGGTCTTTCATCGCGTGACCTTCCCGAAATGATTACGAGCACAGTGGCAAGACGAGAATTAATACGATTGCATGTCAGATAAGAATCTTGAAAAAAGAGTCTCAGCTCTTATTCAGCGTGACTATTTCCTTGCGGAATACGTATAAAATAATTAAATAATTTTTTATCTATCAACTATATGTAGACTATGTAAAGTTTATAAAATTAAAGCTTGATAGTTACTATGTTAAAAATTTATAAATTATCTCTCTTAAGAAAATTAAGAAGAGAAAAAGAAATATACTATTACAACATATTTGTAAACGGGATATAATTATTGTTTTTCTAATTTAATAATTATACTCAATTCATAACATAAATAAATCTATAAATGTATAAAAATCTATAAATATACCTATATAAAAAATTCTAATTAATTTTATATTCTAAATTGAATTATACATAAATAATTATATAATAAAATATTATAAGCTAATCTCCTTTATAAAATTACTTATGTCTGAATATAAAATAAAACATTTTTAAGAAAGCTTGAAACAATAATAAATTTTTATCAATAATCAAAACAGTATATATAAATGTTATTAAAAGATTTATATTCTAGAAACAACAGAGAAACATAAAAACAGTATTAAAAATTAAAAACTATACAAGGAATATAAAAACAAATTGAAATTTTTTAATGATTTATACGAATTGTTCGCGAACTGTACAATTTTGATCTTAATGCGATACATTACTGCATCGCACGGCTATTGACCCGTTATAATTCTAATTAAGTATGAGCCCTTTTAAAACAGATATAGCTTTCAGTGTCAAGCAGGTTAGACTTAATCTCTAGACGACACTTTCTGCGCGAAAGTAACGAGATTTCGGTTGTTGGCTGATCACGATATCACGTCATTACGAGTTGCTGACTTTATAACTAATTTAACGATAACTCCTTAGCAAATGTTTACACGCCTCGTCGCTTACACATATGCTCATGTGTATAATTACATCGCTATATTTGTAATTACGTACCGAAATTACTAGTTTCGTGACATAATAAAAAAAGATATTTTTTCTTATCTCATAGGTCATTAGAAGAATAATTACATGCCATGGTTGTACGAACAGGTCCGTATTTAAATGATTTGACGGATTTGTGTATAAATCGTATTTCTTAATCATTACTTGGTAAATTCTTTTAATTCTCGTTGCAGATTCGTAAGAAAGTAATATTTTTTGTAATTTAAATCTTTTTTAATCAAATACATTTTAAATAATATTTTGAATATTTAACTAATTTTCTTATAAACTTTATAAATTTCAGTTAATTAGCCAAAAATGTACTAAATATTCAGTTACATTTAATAACAATGTTATTTAATTCAAAATTTTTAAACAAGACGACAAAACAATTGAAAATAAAACATGAAACTTTGTAGAAAAGTGACTATCACCTACTGTTTTTCTAATTTCCTATTTTCAAAATTTTTTGTGCAATCATAATTCGTCATTAATTTATTTATCAAACAATTACAAACATTATATAAGTATATCATATAATTATAAATTTGAATCGCGAAATTGCTTCACACATCAAAAACTTCTTAAGATTTATGCAGTCCAATCTGAAAGTATAAACTCATGAAAAATCGAGATTCCAATAAACACAGAAGCGATTATAATAAAAGTATTACAGTAAGAGGAACAATATGCTGCGGAGAAAGTCTGAGTAATTCATCTCTTTTATGGAAAGATATTACTCTCGGTCAATATTACTTATGTCATAAAATCGCAAATTTCTGAAGTCTTTATAGTTGAGTGCAACAGCTTGGAAAAAATCACATCGCTCTTTCAATAAATAAAGATTGCCGAAGCCGAAGGGGTTGAAGCCGCGCCGGCACGATCATCCCAGCCGGTAACGTTCGTTTCGTCGTCCCGACGTCGAATGCCATCGACTACGGCGAAGATGAAGAAAACGCAGATATGAGGGGGAGAAAAAGACAGAGATAAAGAGGGCTTTGGTAGGGGTTGCCGGCGTTGAGGGGAGAACAGGTGGGGCTGCCGGGGGTGGCGAGGGGTTTAAACGGCGGATGACGTCGGTCGGTCGTTCGGTCGAGGGCTGCAAGGGGCGGTCAGGGGGAAATCGCGCCACGCTCGTGGTGGCGATCAATACTTCGCCACCACGCCTCGCCTTCGCCACCATCCTACCTCTCGCGTCGCGTTGCGAGAGAGCAAAACTTGACTCTCTCCCTACGTCACGAGCCAGAGGGGTGGAATCGTCGAGCCGGAGAGAGAACGCCGATCACCTTGGACTTGGACGGGTCCGAGCTTTAACCCTCCCCCCCTCCCCCTCTCTTTCTCTTTCAAGAATCGCCCTCTTCGAGGAGGAAAAAAGTGTAGTGTCGTGAAAAACACGCAACCTGTGTGCCTCAATTTATCGCAGTATAAAAATTAATCTAAGAATGAGTTATTTCAGTAAGCACGACAGTTTTAAACAAATTGTTATATAAAATGCAAAATTTTTAAGAGTGTTGATTTAAGTAGGTATATATATATATATATATGTCTCGTCTTTAAATTGAGATTCTCATCTTTAATCTTTGGACGTGAACGAAATCTAAACTTTAATTCTCTCTCTCCCTCTCTCCTAGGATTTGCCCCTTCAATGAGAAAATAATGTACAATGTTGTGAAACATGTATACTTATTATCTGTAAGCCTTTTTATTAAAATCGGATTTGCATACAGAAACGAATTCAAAATAGTTTCGAGTATTCTAAAAATGCAGAGTTCAACGTTCAATGTATAATTGTGTACCTATTTAATTCACTTTTCTCAATTTTGTGAGTTATTTACATAATAATGTTAATTTCGTCTACGAACAAATTATAATTAAAGCTCGATTTATGCTTTATAATATTTTCAATATATTTTCAATATTTAATAGCTAATTATTTGAAAGTAGGCCACTGAACTGTACACAGAAAAATACGACTGCTCTTTAAAGAGAATGAAAGTCTGTAAAATGTGTTTTGGCGATTAGATCCATAAATATTCGCGACTATTTCAGATAAAAGGAATCTTCTCAAAGAATAATTAGATAGAATCTCTTGCGGCCTAATGCAAAAGGGAGGACGGCTTGTTCGCAAGGCGTTCCTTCACGAGCGAATGCTCGAACACGCGCGTGACCTCGTTCGATGGGGTCACGATACGGGGATGAAAACGCGGAAAACATGAGATGGCAGCACGCTGCAACCGGGAAAAGTTTTTGGCACGTTGCTTCGCATAAGCATACATTTCACTCGATTAAAAAATTAAGATTAGGAATCACAGATCGTTATATACATACATTGCGAAATAATTAGAAAAATGCCACACGTAAAATATATGTATAGTTATATAGATAAATATAATTGTTAATCTCATTTAATATAAATTTATTTACTAAATTATTATCTATCTCCATTAGATTACTTTTTTTCATTCTTAATTCTATTTATTCTTATTATAATCTACTCGATTCGATTCACTTTAATAAATAGTAAAAATTAAAGCCGTATCGCGCATGTTAATGATTTATACTTTTCCTCCCTATTGCCATGCGTCATTAAACCAAAAAAGGCGATCTTAATGCGAACAAATAAAGCGTAAGACATGTGATTGATTTTTAGTACCTAATTCACAAGCGGAAGATTAGGGATACGTGTGAACTAGACACGCGTTATCGTGGCGGTAAACACCACGGATAAACCACTAACCAGTCTAGCCAGCGATTGTCCGATTGCTGCCGAACATCCGTTGTTTCGCAGCCAAGAACGACGACACGCGCGCGTGCATTATCGCTGAACATAATTTTAATAAAATGATATCGCACATGTAGACCTCCCACGCAGGTCTGCCGATATCGCGTTAATGGAAATTCCTCGCATTCTTTCTCAAAATTGACTGCAAATTGATAATAATTACAACAAAATCGCCTTTTTCATTGCCGATTATCAAGTGACACATATAAATGAAATAGTATATTGTGCACCTAGGGAAGAAAGCGACGTTTTTCGGACGAGTGTGAAGTTTGCCGTCCGAGCCGAAGGCGAGGGCGGCAATCACACGAGTCTAAAAAAGCTTTCTTCCCGTGGTGCACACGATATTTTTCACAACACCTCCCTAGGGAGGGAATAATACTTTCCCTCCCGCTGGCGTGAAATTGGCCACTTTCGTCCCGCTCTACAGGCATGGAAAGTCGAACTTTCCGTAGAGGTGTTGTGAAAAAATTAATTTTATTCAAATTTTTAGATATATATAATTATTTCAGACATATTCAATCAAATTATTTAATTTTCATAAAATCAATCAATAAACCCATTGATTGAAACCGATTCTATTTGATTCAGCTCAGCTCGCAACATTTATGGTTAAAAAGATATATAGTTCTAGGCATCACACATATATCCTTGAAAATAACCTCGTAAATCTTAAACCTGTTAAATCTTTCGGACCAATCTTTTTCTTATCAAAATTTTACAAAAAATTTCTATCGGATCGACAAATGAAACCGTTTAGATGTCAAAGGCAAAGAAGAATTGGAACGTTTTCGTTCTCTGTGATTAATTTCATCCGGTTGTACAAGTCGGAGTAAAATTAACGCGTCATATATCATCCGTATCGGAACGATTGAAACGGAAGTTTCAATCGCTTGTATACTTTATTAATTTTTCTGAATTATCGCTCCCTCGCGACAGTCGCGCATGATAGATCGATACTGTGCCTTACTTGGATATGCAATCGAATGAATTATTCCTCCTCGTCAAATAAAGCGAAGTTCTGTACCGTCCATAAATATATTCTACGATTCTTGCGCGCGGTATCTATGCGACACATTAAAAGTTTTTTTCTCGCACAGATCGCAGACTACATCGATTACGCAGAAAACGGACAAAAATACGTTCTTCAAATTCCTTATCCTTGTATATATATGCGTAGCAAAATAAATAATTAACTTAATTAAAATTTTTTAACTAATAATTAAACATCTAAAAACTAAAATAGTTACATGTCGCAAATCAAATTTCCGATAGATACCATTTGTAACCAAGAAAAGATATGCTTTTCAACTATTTACTCTCGAAAGAGTAATCCTTAGTCCGCAAATACACTTCGATTTTCATTATCTTTCTCTTCGTATTATGTAATTCTTAAAAAAATTCTTAGTAAAAATATTTCTACAGTTAATATTTTATCTTTATCTTATCAAGGCTTTACACAGTAGAAGTATAAAAAGGGCGTCCAATGCATCACATATAAAAATATTTCGTACGAGATGAGCCTCAATAAGGGGAGATCCGATTTTGGAACGGTGGAATCTCGGCGTGCGGAGTACGTAACAAAAGGCGGCAATAATTCTCGATAGCCAACGTAAATAGAACCCCCGAATAACACCGCGTGCGCGGCTAATGCGAGGAGTGTGTAGCAGGCGGGTCCGATTTATCGGTGCGATATCGACAAGCCGTCGAGCCTTACCTCGGCGATAATAGGGACTGATTGTGAGTACGATGTAACGTGGGTACACGGTACACGTCGACGTACGTCGTCGTCGTCGTCGCCGCCGCCGCCGCCGCCGCCGCCGCGCCGCGACGGATTTAGGCGCGTCGATAAATAACGTCGCCAGGTGCGCGAGCACGCCGAAAAGCTCGCTCATTCGCGCGAATGAGCCTTCCACGTCGGCGGCCACGGGCCGTAAATTAAGGTCAGAGCCAAGAGCGATATAAGCGGCAAACCGCGAGAGAGAGAGAGAGAGAGAGAGAGAGAGAGAGAGAGAGAGAGGGGGAGGAAAGAGAGAAAGAGATGCGAACAGATATGCAAATCACGTACACGCTCGGCTGTTTACGTCTGTCGATCTGCTGTCAAAGCAACACGCTGTCGATATAACGTGAACCCTTCGGCAGAGAAGAGAGAAAGCGCGAATTGATAAACGAACTTTGGTCACGGGAAAAAACCTTTAGGGTTACTTCGACCAACTCCGATTAACTTTAATCGACGAAAATAAAAAATTAAAAGGATTGTTATATTAAAAGCAGCTTTTATTCACGAAGTGGTGAATCACGAAGAGATAGGTTAAAAAAAATAAAAAAGAACGACATATACATTATACAGTTAAAAGTCTTGCTGTTGACGAAATTGCTGATCGAGTTAATCGTCGATTAAAGTTAATCGGAGTTGGTCGAAGTGACCCTTACTCTCTGTTCCTTAATCTGAATTAATCTAATCAAGTAATATACATTGTTGAAAGATATGACCAGACTATCGTATTGTAGTTTCAAAGAAAAATCGTTAAATGAAACAAAAGAAGTGTCGTTCGACAGGTAATATCACTTAGGGAGAATTCACACCTTCGCAGAATAGCAGAAAGCAGAAAAGCAGAAGCCAATCAGAACTCGCACTGGTAGTCGACAGTTTCTGCTTTTCTGCTGTTTGTCAACTACCAACGTGAATTCTGATTGGCTTCTGCTTTTCTGTTTTTTGCTATTCTGCCGCAGGTGTAAATTCTCCCTTATAATTGTGAACTGAATTCTCGTTCAGTAATATCGCAGCTAAGAAAACTATTCGATGTTAAAAGCCGAAGATAATGTGTGATAAATGTTTCAGTCAGAAAAAGTAGCGCGAGAATCAAGTTTATCAAGAAACTCGTAAATAAGAAAAGGCAGGAGAAATTATGACATCTATATACCAAATAAAAGATAATTTGTTCAGTAATTCGTGAAATTAACGACTCCGTTACCACTTATTAATTAAATATTAATTAACTTGCCTTGGACTTGTAAGAAAGGGAATAATGCGTTTGTAAACATATCTCATAATCGCGAATTTTACTTTTAAGTGCTATATTTTTACACGATTGACATTGCTTCCTTTTAGTCAAAGTCTATTAATTCTATATATAAGGCAGAAACAAAACAATCCACAAGAAAGATAACGTATCGCGACATATGTACATACATATAGTATACATACATATGCTTCGCAGCAATGTGCTCGCGCTTTAAATGCGATTACACTGCAGTTTCCCTTTAACACTTGGAATCCGGTCTGCATGTGAAACTTTAATCCGCGTCGGACTCTTTAACCTGTATCCCTCGATTAAAAAAACGTTTACCCTAAGATATACAATTCCGTGGTTTCTCTCGCTTTAATATGCAGCGATAAATTGAAAGATAAGGGCGCGAGATTCCCTTTTAATCGACGGTTTAAAACAGTGACGGCAAACGCAACGTAAGTAACAACCTATAATCACGACGATGATAGAATAATTCTCCGAAGCCAGGTAACAACATCGTAACAGAGCGATAATAACGATCAATGGTAATAGCAACGATGACGATAATTAAACAGCAGCGTTGAAATATAGCGTTGAAATAATGTCGGATAATGGTCGCGCTAATATTTCAAGGTTCACAATCTCCGGATTCTTTCGTCCCGTAAGTATATATCTCGACGTAATGATCGCGAGCGCGACGCGACGACGACGACGACGACGTTGACGTTGACGTTGACGTCGAGCAGGCGGGCGGCCCGGAGGGTAATGCGCATCCCGCGGCCATGCGCTTCAAAATGACACGCTCGCACACGCCTTCGGGCACGTTATCGTCGGGCTTTCCCTTTAATCGCTACTCCGAGAGTTTTATTCGTTGCCCGACGAAGCTGTTTTGGAGCAGGATATGGAGACCGAGCTCTCCCGTAAAGAAAAAGCTCGTTTTCATTAAAAAGAGAGGACAGCACTCGCGTATACGTGATAAGAAGCACGCGAGGCGATGTCGCGCGTAAATCGTTACTCCAAGACCGAGAGCTTCGAGAGCTCCGCTCGTTACCCGGCGAAGTGTTTTGGAGCAGGATGGAGAAGCACGAGTTCTCGCGTGGAGAAAAAGCTCGTTTCTATTAAAAAGAGAGAAATAGTACACTCGCGTATACGTGATAAGAAGCAGGTACGTGACAATATCGCGTGTAAAAAGGCAGGGACGACGACGACGACGACGAGCCGGCCCTCCTCGCCTGGCCGAATTGGAGGTTAACCTGTCACTCGATAGCGGATCGATTTTACGGCGCGCGGGAGGGAGAACGGAGGGGGGGGAGGGGGGGAGGGGGGCGGCGGACTGTCGTCCGCGTCGCGCGTTCGACCGCGCGGAAACGATAGATATTATGTAATTTCTGGCACTCACCTGGTTCGCGGAGCCGTGCGGACGTTCCGCGGATGACTGGTGTGCGACACTGGCCGATGCGGGCGTCCTCGTCCGGTGTCCGTCCCGTAGAAAACGGAGATAGCGGCGGAGGAGTAGACGATGATCACGGAGCGTGAGAGAGAAGGAGAAGCGGTGAGGTCACATACACACGTACAACACGCCGTGGCAGGCCCGCGATATTCGGCAGCGACGACGGTGGCGGCGGCGGCGGCTCCGGCTGCACACTCCGCGTTTCGCGAGATTAAAAGGCGAATGAGAGAACGAGAGAAAGAGAGAAAAGTGAGGAGAAACGTCAAACTTTATCACGAGAGCGGCATGACGTGCGACGGGGCTGCAGGCGGCGTGCGACGACTACGACAGGCGTGAGGAACGACGACGACGGGTACACACGCGCGGCACCACCGACACCGACACTCGATGACGTCATACCACCGGCGGCGGCAACATGGAGCCCACCGACGTGCATACGCGCGAAAACGGAACACCACGACGCGAACCACGCGCGACGGCTACGCGCGACGGCAAGCTGACCGCTTTCGCTGCTAGCCGGAGAGCCGTGCCCGTGCGCGGCTCCTAACCTCTGAAACGTTAGCCCGCGGAGTAATGAAGTAATCGCGAGAGAGAGAGAGAGAGAGAGAGAGAGAGAGAGAGCGCGCGCGAGAAAACGTACAGTGTGCCAGCCGCGGCAGCGGACGCACCCCGTGCGCAACAGCGACGAGACACGGACCCGAACTGAGACGAAGTCCCGGCCGAGCCGCGCCGAGTCGGCCCGAACGCGCCCGCGAGTGCCGCGCGATCTGTTTGGCCGAACGGCCGCCCCCCCGGCCGCTGTCGCCTGCGTTCGGAGTAGTTCGGGGTTCGGGCGCCTCGCTCGGCGACGGCATTCGGCAACGGGCAAGTCATTCCGGCGGCGCGTACGATGCGATGCGGTCGTGAATACGCGGAGCGATGGATCGTGCGGTGTCACTCTAACCTCTTCGCAAACGCGCGCGCGAATTATCTACCGAAAGTATCGTTTAATCGCTCTCGTCCCCGTGAACGACAACCTGTCGAGCCTGGCGCGGTTTGAACCGGGACGCATTTTCACGACCGCTCGACCGTGGCTAACTTCATTCACTTCCGAGGGAGTCGACTCGAAAGTAAGCCCTTTCCGCCCGGCCTCATCGCCGCGCATTTTCAACGGTCATTCGTATATCTGGTCCCCTCGTCATCGTCGACGCTAGGAAAGATTAGACGCCGCTTTACACGACTATAAGGTACGGGAAATGATAAGCGAAAATTAAATTCCGAGAATGACGAGGTAACTTCTATATATGCACTTTGAACGCGGATCGCGGCGTGCACGTATTCCAAGGCCGCCGCGCGATTTTTTAGTCGGCCTTGACGCGATCTTGCGTAATCGATTTTTCTTTAAGTATAAATAGCATAACTAGTATCGAAACGAAAGTCTTCAATGTTCAACGTTAATTAAATATTGCCAAGCTCCGTTAAAATTCACGCGATATTTAAAAAAATTGATGCTTTGTAATTGTAAGTTTTGATCGAAAAATCACTGGAGTGCTCTGTACTTGAAAAAGTATGTGCTTTCGTGATATATTCACTAATTTGAGAAACGCTTTTTCTCTACGTTTCTTGAATTTTTTTTCTACGATATATTCACTTATAATTCAAGAAACGTTTTTTGTTTTCTACGTTGCGCATTTACGGTTATCGCGTAAAGACAAAAATCTTTCACAGAGTTCCCCTAATCGATCAAGATGGCACCGTCACCATACGTCTCTCGAATAAATCAAATCGACGCCGCACAATTGGACACGGAGATCTACAAGGTGCTGCGTAGTCAAGCCAAAGAGATCGCCAGGTACGGCGCGCCCGGCAAGATCGACAAATGGCAAGCGGAGGTGGACGCCGTCCTGAAATTCTTCATCTGGAAGTTCTCGCTGCAACGAGGCTCCTCCACGTTCGGCCAGCGGCTCCTCAATCTCCACTACGCGAACATCGATCAGAGGAAGGCTGTGCTCTACTTGATTCTAAGCGTTCTACCGCATTATCTGAGAGACAGATTGGCCAACGAGAACCTGTCCGTACGTGGACACGCGATCGCCCGTGCGCTAAAGTCGCTCGTCGACTGGACGACGAACGCGATCAATCTCCTCGAGCTCGTTAATCTGCTGTTCTTCCTCCATCGGGGCGTGCAACCGCGCGTGATCGAGTTACTCCTGGGTCTGTCCAGTCAGTCGATAACGACTCATCGACCTAGAATCATCGGTTACTCGTACATGACGAGGGAATTGCTCTGGCACGGTCTGATGGAGCTCTTCACGATCGGCATACCAATGATAAACCTCCACTATCTGAAGCACGCGGTGGCGAGGCTGTGGCGACGCGCGGAACCGTCGAGCGGCCTGTTCCCGGTGATGAACGCCGCGACCAAGTGCGCCTACTGCCGCGAGGATCCGATCCTACCGTCGCATGCCGGCTGCGAGCACTTGTTCTGCTACTACTGCCTGCAGGCGCACTTCACCGCGATGAGCGCGTTTCATTGTCCCACCTGCGACGCGCAGCTCCGTGCCGAGGACATGAAAAGATACACGGTCGCGAGCGCGCCCCGGAGCGACGACGAGGAGTCGGACGATAGCTTCGAGAAGGTGGACGATGGATAACCGCGTACGTACGTATATATTTTCAGTTTTATCAGAGACAATGGTGGACTCGAGGTGACGTGATTGTGATGGACGAAGTCACGGTGCCTGAACTCTCGCTCTATAAACTTCCTTTCTATATATTTACAAGTGAAAATGATTTTATTACTGTGTGATAACGTGCGCTTAATTCCGCAAGGAACGATTCGCCGCAACAACCAAAGTAATTAAATATAGAAGGAAAGTAGTGATTTGTCGCAAAACGCGACGAATAAAATAAGTACAAAAATAGTTTTGTTATTATATGTCGATGTTAATTAAATCTCCTAGAAACAAATAAAATATGAATGGAAGGAGATTCGCCTCGCTGATCGCCGCATCGATTTATCGCGAGATACGACGAAAGGGGTGTATGCGTGTGATATTAATATTTTGTTTTTATTAAAAATAGCAATATACAAAATCTTCTTTATTCTTCATTTCAATACAACAAATCCCGATTTCGGGCGACATTCTCGCTTTTTTTTTCTTTCTTTTTTTTTTGCGAAACAAACAATAATGGATCAATATATACTCTCTTGGCTCTTATATCAAAATTAGATTAGATTATATCATATAAAAATATTATGCATGCGCTGTATATTATAAAACGCTTCATCTGCCGCCGCGCAGGTCGATGGATCGATTGTTCACATGCAAAAATCATAATGACACACATTCATCGATTAAATTTAATCATTCAGTTTCTGCACCTGCGCTGGATGGGCGGGCACGTCCCCGGATTTATTACACGAGAAACAACATTATAAACACCATAGCACAGAAAGGGGGGGAAAAAAACGCGAAACACATACACATAAATTAACACTTTCCATCCGCCTCTCCTACGACACACTACAAATTTCATTTGAATCCGAACTCTTTATCATAATCTTTCCCTGGAATGTATGATTTATAGTACGAGTATAGCGCGGTTTCTTTCATCGTCTCGTGAGAAATCCCTTCTCAAAAGATCGGGCTGTTATTTACACTTCCTGAGATATCCGCGTTTTTACATTTGCGCTCCCACTCTGACATTTAATCTTATTAATCGCGACGGAAACGGAGTTCACCCGAAAAATAATAAGACGCATACGGGAAGCACGATGCATTTAAATTACACAATTCTATTTCTTGCATCCCATTCACGTCCCGCCTTTCCCGTATCGCGTGCGTGTATCCTTCTTGAAATTAATTCAAATTTCGAACTTGGAAGTAATGTCTACTTTTCTCAAAGTTGCCGCTATCTATCGTTTGTACATTCTTTCTTCTCGGGCGAACTCCTTGATTATTCTCCGCGTTTCTTACCGGTACTTTAGCGACGATACTAAAGAGATCGATACGAAGGGCACTGTCCTAAGAGAGTGTCCCTTCTGTACCGAGGAGCTTGCGATTTTACGTTGGTCTCGCTAAGCGGAAAACACAATTTCCTGGATATTTCGAGTATGAAAGAGAGAACACAATAGTGCGAGGCATTTATACTTATCCGATACGTGGAAACGGTTTGCGCATAGTGCCATTATAGCTGCTGAATTAAGCCGATATCACGTCTCGGACGGGATCGGTATATTTCCCGAATCGCTTGCGTTTCACAATTTTTCGAGCTTGTCATTCAGACAAGACAAGGTGTGATGTACTATGTATAAAATTAAAAGATTCATTGTAATACGATGCTTAATCTCGCCTTTTTAAAGACTTGAGAAAATTAATAAAGTTGAGGAAACTCAATCGATATTACAATGAGTTGGAATAAAACTAGATTTAATTCCAACAAATTGGATTAATTGACTTAATTTCAAATAATTTGAAATATAAATTTGAATTAATCAGGTTTAGCCTTAATTTTAATTTCCGCAACTTTGAGATTAATTTTCTGAAATTTTTTAAAAAGTAGATTAGATCACCTAAACCCTTTCTGATCGAAGAATACCTTCGAATTTTATAAGCAATCGCAAATCTATCGTTAAGACGAAGAAAAATCGTTGCACAACGATACGGCCTGTGGACTTTATCATCTTCCTGAGATTCTCAGAGATGGTCTATTATTTTTTCCTTTTTTAAGTTTTATAAATCATTTTTCATGGAAATTTTTAAAAACCAAGAAAATGAAAGTCACTAAATTGGAAGCTAAAACGGATTAATCTATAATTTGAGTGTGATTCTCAAATACTGAGTTATATTTGAAGTCAATCACACAAATTATAAGCTTAATCCACTTTAACTTCGAACAATTCGTATAAATTTAAAGAGTTAAGTAGGAAAGAGCGAGTCCACAGTTTGCTATAATGAACAATGATTCGTTTTCGACGCAAAGACACAGTGAAGAAAATATGCTTGCGATGTGCAACTTCGAAGATTTACAGCGCATTCTCGTAAACGCAACGGGATCCAAGTCGCGTAAGTTTTGCAAGCGCGCGGTCGAGCGCAATTGACTATACGCATTAGCTGATTCTAGGCTGATCTTATCCTCGTTTTTCTTTTCTTTTTTTTCAAGAGAGAAGGAAAGAGAGAGAGAGAGAGAGAAGTATGTCATGTTATTTGCTGGATGCAAAAAATGTCAAGTGAGTAGGGACTAGAGAAAAGTGGTAGTGAAAAAAACTGGTTTTACAGTTTGTAGGTGTATCTTCTCTCTTCCCGATGTAAATCGATTCTCGTTAACCGAAACGCTCGAAAGCGCTAACTAGAAAACTCTTTGTTTATTTGTCGTCGTCGTTGTTCTCCTCGCACGCGCATTTCCCTCTCTTTTTTAACGCTAATTTCCGCGACTATACCTATTTTACCCGTATACACTAAACTTTGCACGGGATCAGTGCGTATTTTCACGTAGGAACATTGACAGATTTCTTCTTAGGACTAGGCAGAGAAACCGTCGATTATTATTGGCTGGTAAAAGGACGATCTCACCGTATGGTACGCAGGGTGTTTCCACCTCGAATTCCGTGGTCGCATATTTACGAAAATTGCAAGTACAGAGAACAGGCGTTGGGAAAGGAGGCTGAGAGATTCCTCGAAATCAGAACGCTTTTTCTCTGTTATACTTTCTGTTTCAGAATAAATTTAATTTTTCAATTGAATTTTTTCCTCGTGCAACCTTCATTCCTTTTCAAGTTCCTGGATTTCGAGGCACCCTGTGTAAGAGACGAAATGCCAACGACCTTCGAACGAATGTTTTTTAGACTCGAGGACGCTTGCGCTGCTTCGTTGATTCACGATTACGCGTACGTGTACATTTTATCCGCAGCGACAATGGATATATTACACATGATTCGTTCAGTCGCGCACACTTCATGCTTACATTTATTTATTTATTTTCCTTGGCGATTATCGTTTCGAAACCCTTTACCGATCAGAATTTTTTTTACGGATAACGATCATCGCTGCCACAAAAACCATTATCTCTTGCCCCTTATAAAGGAACGCGGTCCCTAAGGCAGCATAATTGCAGGCGCAATTGGATAAAGGTGATATGCGGTACTTAGACAACATAAAAATTTAAAGAACCTTGTGGAAATTATTCAAAGGTCTTAATTTTTTCGAGTGAAAAAAATTTATCTTATCTTTAAAGTTTTTCCAAGCGTCTTTTAAACTTCTCTGAAATTTAAGATCGTACTAATTGTCGTTATCAATGAGATTTAATACGAATGAATTTCTTTAAAAATTATGCCGTCACAAACGTAATAACGAGTTTGCTGATGCTATCGTAGCAAAATACAGTATTTCACAATTTTTAACGAAGTGTTACTTTAGAATCTTGCTACTAAAAATTTTAGAATTTTTCTGCTAAAGTAGTTAACTGCTAAAGGGACTTCTATAAATATTGAAATTTAAGTTCACGAATTATTATCTTAAACAGTAAAATTGTCAAAATCTATAGATTATTTCGTACAATTAACGAGAGTTTCGCGGCATATCATCTTCATCTATTTGTTCTGCAATTGTTATCATACAGCCCTCGTGACGACCGGATTACACGATCGTCTTGGAAAATCTTGGGAGCTTTCTGTTTTAGATCATCGTTATTATCACCACTGAGCGAAAAAAAAAAAGAAAACGGACAATAGAACCAAACAGTCCAAGATTATATCACACGTATTTGTGAAATATTCCTATTCTCATTAACTTATTCCTCTTAATATTCCGATCTATCTCGCGAGCGCATAAATAATTTACGCTTAAAAAGATTTCGCAAAAGACTTAGTCAAGAACTCTTCGCAGTAAAATCTTTCGTTAGGCATGTTCGATCAGCTCGATCGCGCGATTCGGTCCTCTTTTATTTCTAATACTCTTTTCTAGGAATCTGATGATTCTCGAGATTGACGATCGTGGATCTATGATCGCGCGATTCAAAGATTTCACGAGAGAACCGATTTTCTTTTCTCTGCAAAATAATTATACGTTCTTCTTCGATTTTAATTCGATACACACATGTTACATTGACATCTGAATAATAATGCGCGTGACTCAAGAACTAATTTACCTAACGCTTTCATTCCTTTGTTCCAAAAAAAAATTAACAAAAATAACGCTTAAAAATTCGAATAAATTATTACCGAGAACGAGATATATCTTATGTCTATAAAACAATCGTTTTGCGAAATCGACTGCGGCCAATGGAGCTCTCTGCGTGCGAGGATAATCGGAAGAATCTAAACTTGGCAATATATCATCGTTTTTAAATGCGTATACTCTATATAAATCATACTTGCATACATCGTCCAAATTATCATATTCGTATTCTTATGTCATAAATAAATCTTAGGGCAAAAAGAATTGCATTAAAGGGAGATAACAATTTTGCATATCTAAATATCAATTTATAAATTTGTGAATTTTTTATATATAGCTTTTACATATACGATATATAATATTTTTCGCTATAATACAATTTCAAATTCGTTTTTTTTTTTACTCTGCCAAGTTTAGAGTTAATTTAATAACGAAGGCTTCCTATAATTAACACGACGATTATCGTCGAAAATTGTAGTTTGGTATCGATACCTGATTCAACTGACTCCTCGAAAAGTATCGGTTGCGCGGAGAGTGACACATGGAACATTTGCGCTATAGAATTCGTTTTACACCGTTCCGTCTTCAACACATGCTTTACACGAAAAGTTCTTGCGGTCTATTGTTTGACATGCGTCCAGCGTCTTTCGCGAAATAATTAATAAATACTTTGCAACTTATACTTACTTTGTAAAACTCGAGATCGCAACCTCATGCAAAATCTACCGCAACTGCATTTGGTTGTCGCGCGAGTCACTGATTAACATCGATCGCTTATTCAGGCGGTTTCGATTGAGAATACAGTTTTGGCGGACCCGCGGTTGCATTCGAGCTTAGTCTGAATTAAATATATGTGAATTTTTTGCTAGGACGAAAGGCCGCTGAACACACGGGACATCCCTCGCCCATCGCATTTTAAATTTCTAGTAACTGATATAAACTCCTTTTTGATTTTTTTTTGGATTTTACTCAAACATTTATGCCCGATGTTTCATGCACACACACGCACATTCACTCACACGTACCCGATCATCCGGTCATCAAGCGAACCACCACATGATGTAACGAACAGGACGCGCGCGTCGACGTTTCGCGAAAGTTTTAAACATAATTTCACATGATTCTTTTTCGTCACGCAACTGACGCGCTTTGCTTTGTAAGCCTTGATTGGGTCGCAGAATCGATTAGATTGCTAGGATTCATGTAGAATTGTAGAAGAACTTATCAACAAGAAAACGAAACGATAACGACGCGAATGTCCATCTTGGATAACAAACAAAGACTGCAAAAATAATAACGACTATCCTAAATCCTAAGGCACCTTCCGCGCCGCGTGCCGAGAACAGCAAAAAAAAATGAGGAAAAAAAAATAATACAGCCAGTTCTCGGTCACAAAAATAACTGTCTCCTGATACTTAAGTAATTTCAAATCATCAACATGCAAACTATTTGGCTATTTGTACTGCATCTGTCGAGTTCTCACAAGCTGAATAGCCAGATAGCCTTCTTGGTTTTCTGTAAATCCGCGTGTATTCCGTTTTCGAATGACCGATATAACAGCGTAATGGTCCCCACAATTACGCACGCGACCGGCATTATTAAGTACGTATCTGTTTCCGCAATTTTGATCGATGTGCAACGGATCTCCGAGATCGGCTTCGAGAGCGCTGACACGTCATTGCGTTCGGAACGAATAACATACACGCGATTATTTTTCTTTTACCATTTGGTGTCCAGATTGCATTTGCCCATCGACGACGTTGGCGCCGACGACGAGGATGCCTTACGTTCAGCGCCGGGCGCAGCGCTTCCAGAGAACGGACTAGTGCGTTTGTTCATATCTGAAAGAGAAAAGAGTTACCGGGATTAGCAGCGGTATAGAAAGAAAATGATATATCCAGTTCTCAGTGCAAAAATAGCTTTATTCGTTATTTTTTTTCTCATATAATTTTATATATCATGATACCTAGATAATTTTAAATCGTGCAAAGTACTTGGTTAGTCAGATAGCTTCACAGAGATTTCGAGAGAGAAAGAATTTTATAGAAATATAGAGATTTTGCCAGTCCCGTAGTAATAGTAGTAGTAGTAGTATAGTTGACAAAATGCAGAAATCGGCTTCCTCAAAATCTTTGTTTTGCTGTTAGATTATGAAAATCCGTTTAATTAGGCAGCTCAAAGTTAGGTAAACTGCCCATGCGTGTAAACTCTTACGTACCAGATATTAATAGCATTATTTTGCGCCTCGCACCCCAAGCGGTAATCCCAATTTCGCATAGGTCCTTCTCTGTCAGGGAAGGAAACGTGGCCATGTCCACCTCGTGAGACGTGAACAGGCCTAGCGAATGAAAAGAAAGTGGTGCTGCGTTTCGATTTTTTTTCAAGCAAAAGCAGAAAATAGAATAAAAGCAAAGCAATGGCACTCAATAGAAGGCGTGCAATTACTAGATTGTAACTCGCATATACTCACGTATATATTTATCCAAGCCGATACTAGCCAACATGCTGCCCAGATCATTGAAACAATGGGACGATGTAATTTTGTTCAAATGGGAGGTCGGCGTGTGATCCATGTAATTTGAGGCCATCCCAATCTGTCCAACGCGGTCCTTGCTCGAGATAATACTACCGAAATCCATCTCGGTATTGAACACCGGCGTGGTTGGTTCTTTCCACAAGTCTGAAGGATGTGTCAGCTCCTGCGATTCAAAAATTCTGGCGTTAGTGTCCCGATTTTTAATAAATATTAATTCGCTAAGAAATTTATAGATTTTATTAAATAGTTATCGTCAGAGAAATAGCTACTCCAAATATTTAGAGAAAATACTAGATATCTAATAATAGAGGAAAGTCCCCTATTATGAGATAGGATTCCTAATATGAGATAACGAGGTTTCTTTTAAACTATTAGGCCCTATCTGGGCCTATATTTTAGGTATTAATCTATACAGATATTAATCTATAAAATCGTAAAGAATATCAATATAAATCCTTGATAGATTTTACTCGTAAATTTCGGAGATACCGCGATTTGATTATTTTTTATGTAATCAAAGAAATCCGATATAGTTACCTTGCTTAAATCACTCGTAGTTATGGGCGGAATACTTTGGCTGAGACCATAACCGGACCAAGCAGACGTTGGCACACGGAAATCGTTGTTGCTTGACTTATTCTGCATCGCCTTTGTGGCCAGCAGTTTCTTCTGCTCGTAATCGAAGGGCGTCAGATTCTGCTGCGCAGCCATCTCGAGTGATTTCTTCTCGCAACCAGGTGCACGTCGATCGGTGACCGGTAAATCGGACAACATGCTAGTTAAATCCGCTAAGAGAAAAACGAACATTTATTTGTAACTTGTAAATAATAATAATCGATTGTTAACAATAGTTAGCTCGTTGACTTCTCGAAACGCGTTTGACTTACCTAAGTTAGTATTAGCATCCGTAGGGTTGACTGGTGAGATGTTACGAGGACTGATGGCAGGACTAGATAAAGAGCTAGAAACGCTGCTTAGCGAAGAATAGGCTGCAAATAAATTCGTCGGATAAAAATCAAATCAGTTTTGATGGATCTTATAATATATAGAGCGAAAATAGCATCGAAAAAAGTGTAAAGTACTAATAATGTTAAAGTATACATTAATGTTTTGACTGCCAATCCTACACGAATTTATCTTTTTATTCAAATTCTTTTCTGCTTTGATAACTTCTAATTTATTTTTGTGTATAACAAAACATTTTCAAATTTAAATTAAAATTTCATTAAAATACTATGTTATACATATATACGCAACTTCCTCTCGCTTCATCTTTCAGAATTTGGAACAAATAATATTACGCGTGCATATGCGTTTTTTCATTTTACAAAAGTTTTTATACTTCTCCCGTAAAAATAACGAAAAAGGTGTGGCAATCAAGCGTTAAGTAAATATCCGTACAAAGTTGAAATGTAAAAATTCGCGTAGGTAGAAAATTTGGGTAATCACTCACCACTGCTACCATCTTTGCTATCTATTAACGAATTGGCATTCAGACCGTGGATACCGGAAAAGTTGGTCGGTACATTGTTATGGTGAAACCCTCCGATACCGGGCGGCATCACGTTGTTCGATAATCCATGAGGCCCGTGAGAAGTTCCCATTATATTGTTGTGCAGCATGTGTTGCGTCGTCAGCAAGTGATTCAAATGAGAGTAGGGATACGGACACATCGACGGAATATAATGATGAGCGAGGCTCCAGTGTGACGACAATCCCATAGAATTCGATGGCGAGATCGGTGATACGCAGTATGGTGAATTTTGCGAATTTACATTTAACATGCTCGAGAAGTTTTCCGGTACGCCGCTAATCAGATTGGAGCCTAATTGAGTATTAAAGAACTTATATTAATATTAAAAAATGAAATAAGAACACATATATAACGAAAAAAATGAACATATAGTGGAATTGATCAGTCCATGTTTTCTAAAATTCTTCTTTAATTATTAAATCTTTAATTATTAAAAATATAAATAAAATTCGATTTCGCTAAGTTACAAAAATTGCATTAAAATTTATTAAAAGATTTATTTGTGAAAAATTAATGAATTTATTGAAGATCATAGAAAAATCTGTGCCGCGCGATATGGTTTGATTGCACGTCGATCTGTTCGACGATACTTATCGCATTTCTATCCGATTACGATCTATTTCAACGAATTTATACTCACCGTCGTTATTGGAATTGCCTTGGAAAACGTTGCCAGCATTCGGAATGTGATAAGTAACCGGTATATCGGCGACAACCATAGGCTCGTCCAGTCCCAGCAACTGCTTCCTCGCCTTGTAAATATTACTGGCCTTTCTCTCGATTCCCTTGATAATCACGGAAAGCGTACTCTGTTTCGGCTTGTGGCGAACGTTGATAAACACATCCAGAGATTGCATGAGCTGGGAGATCTTTTCGGTATCCACAGAAGCGGTCATAGAGTCTTCCGGCAGATCGAACATAAGTACCAGTGGTAACGAGCCCTAAACACGCAATCATCGTCACGGTAGTATCGTTACATAGAGTAGTTAGTATAAATGAATAATATTTACAGAGAGCCAAATTGTGGAAAGAAAACACGTAACATATGTACAGTTGTTTCGCAATCAAACATGAAGTAAATATATTTTGGGACTCTAAGGTCTCTCCGATTATTCTATATATAACGAGGCATGTGTGTAATAATTGAAAATTACGATATGTATTATAATATAATGATCACACACATGAAAATTGCTAAAATTGAAAGAATAACGTACAAATAAATTTTAAGCAGAGAGAGAGAGAATAACTGTAAGAAGTAAAAATGTTTATGTAGGGGAAAAAATAAGAAAATATATAATAATAATGATACACGTTCAGGAGGAGAAAAGATAAATTTGAGATTAATTATAGAAAGCCGGATGTATAAACTTACCACTAACTGTTGTCTGGCCAAATAAACATTGTTTATGTCGCCAGTAATAGTGACGTTGCTTTTTTTGAGGCTGGGTATATTTGGATCGCCGGCATCCGGGAACATAATCTGCGTCGCGGTACGTTGCATTATCATCTTCAGATTGCTACTCTGTTTCCCTAGCACAATGCTATGGTGTTGGGGTGAGATCTCCATCGACATTTGTACTTGGATTTGACTCTGCGAGAAGAAATGTGCGAAAAAATATTAGTTTTCGAACAAAGAACAAGAATTTTCGAAAAATATAGCAAAGGTATTATTTGCTTTTTTCATATCGACTTTTCGATAAAAACTAGGAAAATGATAAATTGATATGATACATATTCTGGATATTTTTAATTATCGAATTATGAAACATAAATTTTGAAAAAATTAATTGCAAGACAATGATCGAACAAGATTATTCTCATAAGAGTTGAAAAAAATTCCAGATTTAATTTTTCCAATTTTAAGATTAATTTTCTCTTGAAAGGACAAATCGGTCTTTCGATTTCTTGCCACTCACAGCTAAATTCTTGCACATGTAACGGATCAGCAGATACGTCGCCTCTTTGACTTGGGAAACCTCCCACTCGCATCCCTTGACAACCACCAGGGTAGCGTGCAGCTTCGGTCTTGTGCGAAACATCACCTGCACGTTGTACTTCTCTTGTATCTTCACCACGTACGGCGAGCTGCAGTCTGGCATGCTCTGCGAAGCGCCCATTATAGGCAGCTCGAAGGAAAAGATCAGAGGCGTCAGATTCTACAATAAAAAAGAAAGGGATGTAAGCCGATGTTTCTCTAAAACGTTTCATCTTGAGGTGGGTATATGAGCGAACCAACAATGAACGAACAACGAATGCAGATTCTGCAGCGCTAGTGAAAATTCAAGAGAGACGTTTACCATATAAGCAGAACATTCGTTAGCGTTCGCTGTTCGTTCATTGTGTTCGTTCCTGACCCACCTTCATATAGGATCTCCCAAAAATCGCATAACACATAATATTTAACACAACATTAAATTCTTGGTACCCATGCCTGAAATAGAAATTCTCAATTAACGTAAACGTTCAATTAATTGAGAAATAAGATTTTGTCTTCTTTTGAAATGTAATAACGTCTTGCATGCAATGTCCGATCGCACCGAATACAAATACCGTGGATATCCGAGAAGTAATACTATTTTTACAATAACACAATCGCTTGTGTTCGGTATTCACGTAGAGTGATTATACCGAGCATCAAAATTGTACATCTTCTGGGATATCCTGGACACACGTCTTGCAAGAAATCTCACCCTGACACGAGCGCGGGCGCGTTCGACGCTCTCCATCTCGCCAGCGATGGAGACCTGATTGCTCTTGTCTTGGTGATTGCTGCGGTTGCTGTCTGGGAAATGGATATGGCAGCTAGTTTCCTCCATCACTCGTTTAATCGTCAGGCCGCCTTTGCCGATGATGTGCGAATGGTCGGTGTAACTAACGTCCAGTTTCATGGTCACTCTATTACTTTGCTGAAAATCAAGTTGCAAGATTGATCGTCTGTCGAATCGACATATTATATTTGCAATTCTATGTCTTTATTGCCGATTATAGTCAATTTCGATTCGTTATTTCAATGCAACTTTCACGTATCTTCGATTCCATTACTCCGAGAAATTAGACATTTGCTTCTTAGATAAACGCAGTCTATATATTGCACCCTGATAAATTAAGATTAATAGTCTTAGAAAACATTTATATCGAATATATCTAATTAAATATATCTATATTGATGTGAACAATAAAAGTTAACTGCACATTAAAAAAAATTTAATTCGGGATTTAATATTATCGACTGAAATAATCTATCGGAAATGACATCAATGAATATCGAAAATTACATCAATGATGACGGTCTCTCTTGAAATTATCACCGAAGGTAATCTAGATAAGATTCGCTTTGATAAAAATTGAAATTGTGATTTCATTGATATTAATAAGAATTAGTAAAAAACCAGAAAGTTTCTACCCAAAATATTAACAGCTAGATATTTAGACGAGATTGTTATATATAAAAGATTAATTCTGTATCACCGAATAATCAGCTGCCGAGAGAAAGCGCGAATCTTCTAATAATATCTCCTATATATTTATTCATTTGGCATATTTACGCGCGCATTATATTCCGCGCTAATGTAATCTCTTCTCCGACAATTTACATTCGTTTGCGTTACACTCCGTATTTTCTACCAACTTCGAGATCGTCGACTTTACGTGCGTGAGTTTCTCGGACCATATCGCCGATCCGCCGCGGAACAACTCGTGCGCGCAACTTTAGATATCGCGTGGCTGAACGTTACATAAAGTCACGCGATAACGTTGCGCGATCCACCGTGCAACTTCAGGAATTCCTTCCTGGCCATATAATGAGTCGTCGTCGTCGTCGTATCGCTTCGTTCGCAACGAGGCCGAACCAAAAGTCTCGAAACATCTACTTTGTAAAATCGTCACAATTGCGAACGCAAAAAAAAAAAAAGATATTTGTAAGAGTTAAATACTAAGCAAACTTTTCGCGAGAAATTAAGAAAAATAAGACGGTGCTAACAAATCTGATGACAATTTGCAATTTTATACTTGACTAACAAAATTCAAAGATTTGCAATAAATATCCCGATAGTTAATCTTATTAATCATATTAAAGTTTTGATAACAATGTTAAAATTAAATGTCAGAAAAAAGAACTATACATGGTCCGCTTATACCATTCTATTCCGTCAGTTTAGATATTCAGTATGATTTCGAAAACTAGACAGATACGATTACGATTGCGAAATTCAGGACGTCGACATCCTGGCGTCGACGTCGGCTCGAAAAGATATTAAATATCCACGCACGTGTCCGACTGAGCTCTATAAATACCTCAGCGCTATTTAGTATTTACGCACTATTCGCGGTCCGTAATTAGCGTTATATATATACAAGTGTCGCTGTCGCGCCACTTTTGCATGCTTGACGCGAAGCATGACATCTATTTTAAAATGTCCGTGCACTTGCCGCGATTGCAATTGCTAGAGTAGATCACGCGAAGCAAGAGGAGCAGGAGAAGGTGGGGAAGGACGGCGGATTCTCTCGTGCCCGAGAAAACCGAGCGTGCAGAATTTTATCCACGTCTCTCTCGGCGAGGGTATATACGTGTTCCTTTCACACGTCCTTCTTTACCCCGCTTCTGTCTCCGTATATTCGCGTCTCTGGAACGCGCGCACGTCGGAATGTACATTCGACAAAGTAACAGGAATCGATCGGTACGCTCGGTATGGCTGGCATAATGCGACAAGTCCGGCTCGCCTGCCGTCTCGCGATTTAACGGTAACGGGACCGGCTAATGACATTTCGCCGCGTCGTCGTGACTTTTTTTTTTTTTTGCTAAGGGATGTTCGCAACAATATGAGAATACGAACGAGAGATGCGGTACAGCAATCATGTAAATCGCTTTTCTGAAAACTTCGCAAAGTAAATCTTAAAAAATCACGAAAGTAAAGTTTGATCAAGATTCGACCTAATTTTCAAATATTAATTTTCTATTCACGAACAATTTAATCTCAAATTAAATTTAATTTCCTTCTCTTCAAATTCTTTTCCTCGAATTTTTAAGAAAGCGAGTGTACTAATCGTCTAATTAATCAAGATATTCATATTCTCATATCACTTATAGCAGTGACTTTTATCTTCTCTCTCTTTCTCTCTTTCTACATGGCAATTCGGCTGCTCGCCTGAACGTAACGACTCGCTTTCTCGCCCTGGAAATTTGTGACCGCGAACGGCGACGATATAAATAGAATATGTACGTTCTTTCCGCGTAGTCTTTTGCCTCCTTCCTTCACCGCCTATTTCCCTCGACCTTCCTTACTTGCCACACGCGTCTGATAATTAAGATGCACGGAACCGGACAAAAAAAGATATCGTATAAGTCGAAAGAGCCGATCTGAAAGTCTAATGACCCGTCCGACCAAAAGTCGTCGAATTAATCGATATCGCTTTTACTCAATTAGATAAATAAATTTTAATATTTATCTATTATTAATAGTATCTACTACTTACAATATGTTCAATATTTATCTATTATTAATAGTACAATATGTTAAATATTTATCTATTATTAATAGTACCTACTATTTACAATATGTTATACTATTTAAACTTTCGATAGTGTATCTTATAAAAGATCTCGTCTATTTTTTATCGCCTTCATCTGCACTTTGTTTTGACAGTTACGACTATCTTATATTCGTGAGTGGCTAAATTATACAATATTTAATATGATAATTGATAACATCTCTGATTCGTTATAAATTCAATACTGCTATTGATTCCTATCGCCCGCAGATGATGTAACACTTAAAAAAAGAGGAACATATGGTCGCTCTCCCCATATCACGTAATCGAATTCGGTAATCGTCCATGCCACATTTACTGATAACTGATACTAATAGACACACGTCCTTGCGTTCGAGCGTGCGCGAGCCGTTCCACGTGCGACATCGTTTCCTCTATTACAAGACTGCTGGTAATTGCGCCAACTACGTAGATAATGTTGCACCGTAGCAGGAAAAGACCTCTAGGATTGCGTTCGATGTTTGCAGTTTAAATATTCGATAGATTCCCGTTACACGCTGACACACTTCTTCGTGGGAATTTTGCTCGTCGACAAAACGATAGCCCCTCCATCAAGAAAAGAGCTTGCGATTATCGACACAGCCAATTTTGCATAAATAATCATTTATAATTTTACACCACTCGATCCTATTCATCTAACAATGTTATGTATTTTTAAATACTGAACGGGCCGTTTCCCACATCTTTGTAATCTCACAGTCTAATTGTGAAACTATACGCAAACTGGATCCTATCGATATGTCGCAGGCTTATTGCAAAATCAGCCCTTTTGCAAAAAGACTAGCCTCTTTGCGAAAGGCCAGCATTTTGCGAAGCATTGATCGTTTCCCAATAAGACTGAACGCACTTTAGGCTTTTTGGCACACATATGGGCTGGTGCTAGGCTAGGCACTTTGCAAAAAGTCTAAAATACGTCAGTCTTATTAAAGAAACGATCAAATGCTCTCGCAAAATGCCGGCATTTCGCAAAAAGGCTAGTCTTTTTGCAAAAAGACTGATTTTGCAATATGCCTGCGATAGATATACCGGGTGGGAATATGTACAATATATATATGACTTACCCGTGTGTCCAAAATTTCCATTATCTTCTCCTTCGCTGATCGTACATCATCTAATCGTCCTGCGACTTTTATGTGCGGATCTGCGAAAAAAAGGCAGAAAATTGAATTACGATAACGATCGTGTGTGTGGGAGTATAAGAGAGCATGTAATATAACTTAAGGCGGCGCGGCGGCGAGTCGCGCCTTTATTACACCGAGCAATCAGTTATAATAGACCTCGTTAATTACATGTTACATGATTATACTTCGTTCTGCGCCTGGCAAAATAAGCAATTAACAGAAATAACAACTTCTTTAACTACCAAATATCTCTCAGGAAACATAGATTCTTTCTAAAATAATATTTTTAGATATTTTTCACATATATCTTTTTCGTTCGTATTTTTTCGGATTGACTAATATAGCAAAGACCTCCGGCAAATTGAGTTATATTGGAACCACCGACAAAGATTTTGTCGACAATAGCTCCTCGACGCTATTTTATCGATACCGAGTTTGACCGACACCGAATATGTGTTCACCGGCATAAACAGTCATCGACTTTTGTGTATCGTCAGAAATTTTTGGCTTGTTACGATTTGAAAGCAAAATATCCGCGAAACTGGGCGAAATTGTTTTCTTGTAAAGGTCGACGAACTCACCGCGCTTTAGATGTAACAAAGGCACCACCATCAGCCTGTAGCAAAGTAACAGTTATACCGATTCAATGAAAATATTGGAGACGCATTGTAGGCGATACACAAAACGTTGGTATATGTATTGGCGAATATTTGTGTCGAATACAAAACTATCGGTCGATCTTCATGTCGACGAAACAGCCCCGACGGGAACATTTTCGGTGAAAAGTTTTGTCGGTGATTTCGATGCGACCCCGAAGGAAATTACGACGCGCAGGGCCCCGAAGATAGAAAGACGCCGCTGGCGCTGGCGAGAATTGGCGACTGCAGAAAATCCCGATGTCAATCGATAATCATTTTAAAGTCAATCTTTAGTATTCGCGAAGCGCACGCTTGCTTCTTCCTGAACGCGAGGCCTTCGACTGTATAACGTGTTCCAAAGTCGAGTGCAATGACGCGTCATTGACGCTGCATAATGATCGCACGTGCGCCTTTCGCTCGCTACTCGATCCTTAACTCGCATGGACGAGACTCAATAATTCATCCATTTACAATGATTATAGAGAACTTAGGAATCAATCATTAAACATAAATAGGTGATATGCGCGAAATGAAAAACAATGATTTATTGACGCTTAAAAATGTGTGACTGAAATATGAGTTTTGATAGAAGGAATTGACATTTCCTCGTTGAAAATTTCACCGTTGATCTGGTTATATAATTTTTCTTACTTTTTATTTTTCTTTTTTAAATTATTAAAAAATTTGAGCGCGCAAATAGATGGTATCTTAATTTTAAATTAATCTCAAATAGATTTGCTTCAAACAGAAATTGAGTCGAGTATCGATTATTAGTTGCTTTAGTGACATTTTTTATTCAGTATATAATTGAGAATTATTTCGAGATTTTGGCACTGTTGAATTCTATTCCCGAACGCGGAGAATTGTCTGCGTGAAGAAAGACAAACACGTTTTCGGAAACTTTACAATCAAAACAACGATAATATATCATCTGCGTCGCGAAGTTCACACTTCTTATCTCTCCCGCCTAATTATGTAAGAGATACCGTGGAAAACAACGCAATATCTGATAATACGCTTTCGAAAAGAAAAAATCAGAGTTAGATCAAATTCTCCTACGATCGTGAGGCGTTTATTTAGATCCTAGGAAATGCTGCGTTAGTTGCGATTATCTATCAGTCCTCGCCGCACAATCCGCGATTTTATTTTTAGACTCGACGCGACGCGACGGTAGCATGCGGATTCCTCGGTGCAAGACTTTGAGGCCTGACCTGACCTCTTTAGCCGCGCCGAGCATAGAAAGTAGATGAATCCTGTTTGCACAACGCGATAAGGAGTGTCGGCTGCCGTTGCGGTAACAAGAGAGGGGGACAGGTGTCGGAGGCTCGACTGATTATCTGAGTGATACTAGGTGTTCCTTAATAAAATGTATACACATATCGCTACGCTTCGCGATAAATTCTCCTAGGAAGAGAATGCATACGAGGGGAAACAATGATAGCAATGAGATATACGAGGATAAACTGCGATAATAACGAGGGAAACCTATAATAATAACTGTCATTTAAAAATATAATATTTGTGTATCTGGACACTTTAAAAATAATCGTGCTTTCAAATGATTTTTGGTTTTTGATCTTTTTAATAGCGATAATATTTAATAAAGAAAGCCACATTTTTAATGAAGGATAATTTTAAATTTATTCTTTTATAGGTACTTTAACGCTTTATATGTTTCCGTTCGTCTATTCTATATTTTCAAGAAGAATTTATGCTCTGACAAAGTTGTAATGAATTAAAGGAAAACTTTCTCGATCGATCTTACGATAATCCTATAAATTTTCTCGATTTCGGTCGGGAATAAAAGTTAGATAATTTGATGAAACAACAGTATTGCGAAGTCACGCAATATCTGGTTTTTGAAGTTTGTTGTTTACTTTGCAAACACACATCGTTCAATATCTGTTGACTAAATATAACTGTGATGTGATAAGCAAACAGAAAACTGGCAATTTATTGAGAAATAAGTACAGCTTCAATTTTGAAATAAAGCTTTTTATCTCTTCACCTCTATTCTATTCTTTATTTTAAACTTTGTGACGTAAAATTGTCTGATAATTAAATTCATCTAAATTTGTAATTTTTACTTTACCCTCTATTTCTATTGATTCCATGAAATGATAAATTTTTTACTTTTACTGATTATACACTGTATGCATTGGATCCGTATGTATTTATAGAAAATATGATTGAACAGACACAGATATTGTTCGTATTGTGTTAAGTAACGGTTATTATAGTCCTTCCTCGTGTAATCATAGACTTCCTCGTGTAGTTATAGACGCCAGAGAAAAAAACAACGTATAGTCTTATCACTCGAAGAGTACATCGTGGCTTACGTGACTCGCAGCACATCGACATCTTCACGCGGCGAAGAATTAGAGCGGCTACATGATACTGATTGACGCTTAATTCGATCACAGACAATTATCCGGCTGGTTAGGCCGGACTAGAATCCCGTTGATCTCGCTGCGCAAAATTCACGACAACGGCTTCGAGAGCAGGTCAAATCGCAAGGTGATATCCTATCGCGACACGGGGGAGATAACTCGATAATATCTGTTAACCCTGAAGAGCGTATGATGTGAGTCAATTTGACCCATTCGCTGCCTCGAATGTAAATTCCATTTCAAGTACTACATCTATGCGAGAATACTTATTGCCATTTGTAATGTTCTTTTAAACTGCGAAGTCGTATTAAAACCTATATAAGTTCGTAGAACATTTACCAAAATTTTTTTTAATAAGTTCGACCAATTTATGGAATTATTCGTATATAATTTGATTGGGCCTTCTTCCGATATTAAAGCCACGTTAATCCGGGAATTAATTAAAATTTTATTTTAAAAAAAATTTACTTGACAACTTAATAAAGGAACAGAATAATTAAAGAAAGTTTTTTTTATTTTATACGTGCAGTGTGCACGCGTGACGCATGATTCAAAATGCCATTACTTTGTGTCTAATATCTAATTTATTCAGAAGATATAAATATATATCAAGTCTAATTCATTAATTTAATGCCGAACAAAATTTAAACACTTCAAGTCAACTGGAGTCTTCACATATAATAGCAATCATTTTAGACTAGAGCATTCTATGTAACTTAAAAACACATTAAATAGATCAACAATATTCCGCAAGTAATATTCCAAGTTCCAAGTAATATTCCGCAAGCGAATTTCTATGGAATTTAGACTCTTGCAACAGACTCTTGCGTTATCGTTTAATGGTCATTGACGTTTCCGCGATTGCATACAAGAAATTATTAGAATGACTATACCGAAACTTGTGCATGACTCACAATAATGCGATCATGCATCTGCATCGCATATGTGAGTGTTTTTGTTTCTGATGCTAGTTTGTGTTTGCAAGATAACCCATACATTCTAATGATAATCTGAAGTCAAAACGAGCAAGAAAATACCTGAGTTTATTTATACCACATTACATATAGGCCACACCACGCGTGAGCGAATTCGTAAAATAAAGAAAAAGAAAGCGATAGAGAGAAGAAACATATGCAACAGCTGTTTAGATCACGAGGGAGGGATGAATCACCAAAAAATTTCCACAAGGTCCGCGGTTGTGCGAGGCGACGACGCCGCTTCAAGTGAAAGAACGAGTATTGGATCGATCCACGCGTCGTAATTTATTTATCGAGAAATGAGTGACGAAATAATCTCGCAATCGACGTGAAAAATATGTGGATGAGTAATCAATTGTGACATATCTACCTAGTGTTCTCGAATTTTAATGCAATCGTTTTTATGCGAATTTTTGTGCGAGCGTGCAATCCTTCGACCTTTTTGAAATTCTTATTTTGATGCTTCTTGCATCGCAGTTGTTTTTAGTGATTTATTAAAAATTCGTAGATTACCAAATAAATGTTTCTATAATCGAGATGACATTTCAAAATATAAAAACTGACTGTTCTTTGTTTAATTATACACTTCATTATGCTCATCTCATTATTATATAGAATTTCACAAAAAAAACCATGGATTAATTTTATTTAATTTTAGAACATTAAATCTATAATTTCAATTAAATAAAAAGTTTCCTTGTAAGTTTCAGCATTAGTCAAGTCTAATTGATCTTAAAATTATCGCAATGCGTGCAGATCTTTTTTTTCGTACACGATTTTAGGCACTTGCGCCAGCGATGAAACTTTAAATAGCGATTGTAGAGCAATGTGCGCAAGACGCGCGCGTCAGCTGACGAAGAGGCACGACCGACCATTCCGGTTGACGCAATCCGCGAATAACGCGTATTCGCACGATTACGCACGAGTCCGAATGCGAGAAACGTGCGGAGGATCGTGAAAGATGATTTTCTCCTACGAGTATAATCTTCCAAGGACGCGCGACACACCGCATCTGAATTTCGCGTCGCCTTCGAGTTATCGATAGCTTCCGTTTGCGTGTTTATTTCGCGCTATCCTGTTTGTCACGAGAAAAAAACACAGTTATCTTCGAATTCATGCAATATGTATTTTCTGATAAATTTCGAATGTTGATAAAGAAAAACATTACTTCTCGGAAACGTATTACTGCTTCTTTTTCGCATGATATTTATAATTTTAGAAATTTAATTATTTTTAATTAGAAAATACCATTCGCTTGGAATTTTTGTTCACGTTACCTCGGGGTTAAATGAAAAAAAAAAGGATATCACCGTCTAATTATATTTTGTGCGTGCGTTTGCATTTATTAATGGATTTTGTCGATGTCAGACGACGATGACAATGCTATTGCATCAAATGCAGTTGCAAATGAATCAGCTTAGAAAGAACGTTGCTCCCGAAATCTCATTTGTCAGAAAACACAGATAAACATAATATTAATGAAGCTAAAGGCGTTCCGTTATCATGTCAGGCCGCTATTGTAATCATATATATTAATAGTTCAAATAACGCTTTTCTTGCACAAATATACGTTGCAAGGAAAGATTTTATTTCGATTATTCGTGTATAATCATACTTAAAATTTTAGACATTTCTATTCCTTATTCCTAATTCCTAATTCTTTCAGCCTATAATATAATAATACGACAATACGAACTTCTATTATCTATTGTTATCTATTATTGACATTTTAAACAGGAACCTTTTCTAAAGTAAGCAATCCAAGTAACAGATATGCCTTCAGATGACTAGCAATATAAATCAATAACAGTGCTTACCTTTCTTCGACTTTGCTCCGATCTTCAGTCTTGATGGCCATGTAACGATGGTGTTTGTTCTCTCCATAACCTGCAACAATGCAAAAATCGCTATTGTTCTGCATCGCCAAATAATTCTTTGAAGATCTCTCTCGAGATATTTAATAATGCAAACACATGTGTTACTAAAATATCCCAAAAAGTTTCCGAAATATTTTCCATCTGTCGTGTTTTTCCGCACCTTTAGACGATTACTGAATTTCTACACAAACTTCTACATATAAATTTTAATTATAAGTGAGCTATGTGATATCTTCAATATTTTCTTAAATTTTTCATTTTTCGTATAATATTTGTCGATTGTTGTCGATGATTAATGATTCAGTGTTTAAGATTTCTTATCAATTTTTCAGAATATCTCGTTTTCCACGTGACCTTCACGAATATTTAATCTCTTCGACACGTAGCTTTTACTTATCGAAGTTATACATCCTCTGTTATTCACTTTCTGGAACAATCATTTCTTTATCACTTCGAGATTTTGATCAATTTTCTATCTGCCGTATTTGTACATAATTTTGGAGTATTTAATTTTTTATACACGCATGTACAGCGTCCAATTTTAGACAAGCGTGTCTATTTTTAACCGCGTGCATTTATCATGAAAAGAACAATTATTAATATGACGCATTGCAAAATATAAAAAAATTACTAGTATATTCTTTAATTTATTTTTTCATTAATAGAATTATTTTGCAATTTAGGATTTATGAAGATCTAAATTAAATTTATTAAGAACTTTTTGATAATTAAAATTATGGAATATAATGGAATAATTCTTTTTTCTTAATGTGAAATCTTTATTTCAACTTTAATATCACCTGCACGATACTTGCAACGAATAATACATGATCCAGTTTTCGTTGACAAGAATTTGCTAAAATTATCGAAGGTTTCGTGCGTATCATTAAAGCATATCGCGAATAAGTTTTTTCAACATACAGTTTCTATCTTTAGCCTGAATCCTTTACCTCTTTGAATTATTAAACGTCTACATGTAACTTCTAAATTTAGACAAAAGATAACTATTTTTAGATGCGGACCTCTGCCCGTAGCTTTTAGCTTCGAAGAGAAACTCGACTGCCTTAAACTATAAATTAGGCTAAACCATAGAACTCAGAATAATTTCAGCATGTCTTCTTCAACCTAAGTACAACTGTTAAAATGTAATAATTATAATCTAGCGTTATTAACTAGAATTTAATATTATTAACTTTCCAGACCATAAGTATTTGAATCAGATTTAGCATTAAATGCGGCTATTTGATTTCCAATCCGAGAAAATGTTGCACATGCAACTTTCACGTAAAAGGAATAAAATATTAAAATCGAACGAGCACAATGTCGACTGCAAAACATTTCCATTTGGAACTAAAACATTTATCATTACCACGGTCATTTTTGTTGAACGCGTGTCCCTCAATTGTCAACGCGGTCCAGCTGCGGAAAGGTCGTCGATCTTCGCAGTGAAAACGAACAAAAAAACGAAAGACAAAAGAAGACAGTTCAAAGAGCTAAGTCACAGGAGAAAGAAAGCTCTCACAATTATCACTTATTAAAAGCTCTACGCGACACAGAGCGACCTCGAGAATGGGAGGTGAATGGATCACTTTCACGATAACGATAACAGGTCACTCGGTTGGATTCGTAGGCACTGAGGCGCTAATCGCGCTACGGATGAATCGAGAATCGAGATGCCGAGTTTACTTTCACTGCAGCCACCGCCGATTGCGGTAAAACATACCGGAAGATCTAATTAACTGGTCGCGGTTCCACCTCGCGACATGAGAAATTGTCTCCGCGAGTTTATCGACCTCACAATCAATCTCGGTCGAAGATCCGTCGATTGACAACGCGAGGATCCGACGTGGCAAACTGCCTTTTAATTATTTCGCATCGAAGATCACCGATCGATCGATCGCGATTCCCAATTACGGCTATTAGGCGACTTCCTATATCGCTCTATTTCACTTCGCTGCGCGACTCGATGCACGTGGATCACTTTGAAAATATCGCGATTTAAATCTAGTGAATTTAATCGTCTCTCGGTACAAATCTTCCCCCTCTCGAACTTGTTCACAACCGATACGGGGTCCACCCGCGAAACACGTAGAGTTTCGATAGGACTTTTCTTTTTCCCACGGCAGAGTTCTTGTCATCGACGAATCGCAGGATCTCCGCGGGATCACTGGCACGAAAGGAAACTGACTAACTGACTAACGCGAGATAATATAACGGGTCGGTCCGGTCGAATCGCCTCCCACTACGTTTTCCAACTCCCGCCACCAGTCGCGACTTCACTTCACTGCGCACACCATGTTGGCCTCTCGTCATCGCGACCCTACCTCCGCAAAACCCCCTTTCTTCACTTCCGTACCTGAGAGACTCACGAGAGCTCCCATTGTCCAAATTGTCTTATAGAACCAAATTAAGACTTGTAAGACGATTAAAAGAAAGTTCCGGCCTGACAGGCATTTCTAATCTTCCCATTGTTCCGATTTATGTTTCTTTCTTTTTCCGTTTTCTTTTGAGACTGCTTTTAGAATAATTCGAGAAGTTTCTTCGGATATTTGAATATATCTTTTCAAACAAACTTGTAGCTTCGATGAGTTTCGGCAGTTCAAAGATTACAGGCAAGAATCTACGCAATTTTTAGGAAACAATTTTTCCGAAACTCTTCGAAATATAAATATATTGCAATTTTTAATTTGTTACATTTATAACAAGCGCATTCTAAACATATTTCTCGACTACCGAATATCCTAATTTTTAAAAAATAACAAAGTGAATCATATGATTATCTTATTCTTCGAAACACTCGTCATACATGTGTGCTTAACGATACACGACAACCTTTATTCTTTGGTATAGTAATAACATAATCCGTCCGAAGTACTCTGTGTACTTTTTCTTGACTCATCTTAAATTATTAAATTTAAATGTTAAAATTTAAACACAATGAAACACATTTACTTCGTTAGTGTAATTAACCGAATTAAATTTCTTAAATCGATGTAACTGGCAATCGATCCTGACGGTCATAATCGTCAGGACATTTTTAGACCAAGATTCTGGTCCTTCTATCTAAACGCTTAACTCTCGGAGAACACACCTATTTTTTCATTCACGGAGAACACTCTGGGTCAATCTGACCCTACACACACTTTGATCGTCCACCATTTTAAATTGACGAGTGCGATCAGCTTGAAACAATTTCCAGATGTACTTGGAACATTGTTAAATCAATTGATATAAGTAAAAAGTGCCGTTGGAATTATTTACATATTTAAAAAAATTATTTTTTTGAAAAAAACGTAATTTACGAAAAAAATTTCAGACAGCTAGAGGGCCTCAGGCCCGCCAATTTTCAAAATGCTTTCAAGATATTTACGATAAAACTCGAGGTAAGGGTCAAATTGACCCTGTGTGTTCTCCGAGAGTTAAATTTAAGCATCCTAAATAATTTAATTTTTATTGCGAAAAATATTACCCCAGCCAGGGTTCGAACCTGGAATCTCCCGCATTCCGTTCGGGCGTATTACCAATTCGATTACCGGGGCATGTGGCAATATTTATCGCAACAGCAAGTATAAACAATCATAAGATGGAACACCGATATTTTCAGTCAACGGTGTATATTCAAACACAATGAAACACATTTACTTCGCTAGTGTATATATTAACCGAATTAAATTTCTTAAATCGACGTAACTGGCAATCGATCCTGACGGCCATAATCGTCAGGACATTTTTAGACCAAGATTCTGGTCCTTCTATATAACGCTTAAATTTAAGCATCCTAAATAATTTAATTTTTATTGCGAAAAATATTACCGCAGCCAGGGTTCGAACCTGGAATCTCCCGCATTCCGTTCGCAATAAAAATTAAATTATTTAGGATGCTTAAATTTAAGCGTTTAGATAGAAGGACCAGAATCTTGGTCTAAAAATGTCCTGACGATTATGACCGTCAGGATCGATTGCCAGTTACGTCGATTTAAGAAATTTAATTCGGTTAAAATTTAAATATAAAACTTACCGAAAAGAGCGTCATGTTTTATGTAAGATGAAAACTGTCTTGCCCTTTTAGAAATATCTAAACAATAACAAACTAGATACAGATATCTACAATGTTATATCGGAACGTTTCAGCTCTTCTTCGAATCCTCTTCAATCAAAGTATGTTACACGGAGATAATGTTGTACAAACAGACACTGTAGATGATACTGTATCAGCACAAATATCTGCGATTACCGGCTCGTATATTAGCCTGTCTGTCTTTATGAAAAAAAAGATCACTTGTGATCACAGCACAGTTGGCATGTATATTTCCGTAATAATTACGAAGAAATATAAAATGCTCTGACTTGTTGCTATTGCACTACGTAGGTACTCTCTCTACCACGAGTTAATAGAAACTAGAACTGACTAGAACCGATGTTGAGTCGAGCAAGCCAGGTACTGAAGTGAATCTAGAGTAGGGCCTACAGGGCTATGTGTAGGCCTGCATTCGGGAGTCGTATTGTTTCAGTTCTAAAAGGGCGTTTCTTTAGAAGCCGACAGGATTGGAAGCGAGGGAGATGCCACACCAGCAAATTGCTGAGCTAACTAGTCATTGGCTAAATCCAAAATTGTTTGACCTATAGACATTATACGTAAGTATAAGTATATATATATATATATATTAACAACGCTCTCTTACGTAATCATATTTACGTGCGACGTAGGAGTAGTTTTTGCTGCAGCGTCTGCATCAGTAAGTGCAGTAACGACGACGACTATATAGCAACTTACAATTACAATGCAGCGATAACAGCGACGGTAGCAATTATAATTACGATGCAGCGATAACAGCGACAAGTTGTACATACAGAAAGATATCTTGATACTCAACATTGAATATTTAACATCTACAACTTTATTAACCTCTGCACACTACGATAAATTGTCAAAAATCCTATCCCCATAAATCAGAGAAACTCAGGAGATAAGATACACTTTCGCTCGCAGAAACTCATAAAAGCGATGAATAATGATTTTCGGAATATAAAGCTTCTTTCTTCTCATAAAATTTTCCTGTGACAAATGTTTTAAGAACTAAGAAATCAAACTGTAACGATACTTTCTCACCCTTTATCTTTTTCTTTTGTTTGTTTTCTCTCTTATTTATTTCGTCGCAAATTGATTTTTAATCATCATCAAATCGTCATAAAAAAGTGACGGTTTTTTTGCAACATGTATTTTCCTTTACAATAAATAAAGTTTTTTTTGCAACTTTTGCATATTCGCCTTTAACAATAAATATAGTTTTTGGATTAAGAAAGATTCATATTTCAAAAGGTACTCGGTAAGACTTTTCTATTTTACCGGAAAAACATTTCACTACAATATTAAATGATTTATTACGGTAGTAAGGTACATATTCACATTAAATAGCGAGTATGTATTTTGTTTTGAAATAATAAAACCTTTTTTTTTTCAATTTAAATTAAAATACCTGTCAACAAAAGATCGCAGTATAATAGAAAAGAAAACATATAATAGAAAAGATTTACAAAATACTGTTCTCTGAGCAGAAAATCGTATATTCACGCAAAAAATATTATTTGGCACAAAAGATTAAGAGTTTAGACCGACCGTATAAATAGAAAAAATTTACAAAAGACTGTTCTCTGAGCAGAAAACCGTATATTCACGCGAAAAATATTATTGGGCACAAAAGATTTAAACCGACCATATACCTACTGGCATATTTTGTATTCATTTGATTTCATCAAACACATGCACATGTAAAAACTTTCCCGTTATTTCTTAAAAATCCAGGTGAAAAGGTCCATAAAGGTTATATGTCAATACCTAAGTTTATCATACCTATATAAAGACTACAATATTTGTACATCTTATTGTTAGGTCCTATTCCTAATAAATTATTCTGTATATAAAGAACTTTGTCATTTTTGTTTTCTTTACATCTCTACTTTCACTCACCAACTGCCATAAAATTTCAATATAATATAGGGTAAGGTTGCCTATATTGTACCGGCTCCTAAATTGTACCATCTCTATATTTCATATATCTGAAGGCGCTAAGCCTTCGAATTATATGAAATATAGAGATGGTACAATTTAGGAGCCGGTACAATATCGGCAACCTTCCCCTACTTAAATATAGGAACTATAATTATTTCCGCGTTTGCGTCATACTCTCCAAAAATTAAATATCTAAAAAATTTAATATATGTTAAAATTTCAAGAATCTTAAGCTGAATATTTTTTAAACATTAGACATTGAATTTAAAAAAAACAAAATTAAAATTTGATACAAAATATAGCTTTGTTTCGAAAAAGAATATAATTACGCCAAATATAATTCTACAATTATAAAATTTTCAAATTATGAGATCTTTTAGTATTTTAATCTTATTGTTTGTTACTTTTATTTCATTTAAATCTGTAAATTCTCTGCAAAATACTTTATCTCAAATACCAGGAACAATTTGTATTGAAAAAAATAGTTTTGTTTAAAAATATGCGGATATCTGTTTGTTGCTGTTTATATATCTACACCGTCTATCCGAATCTTTTATTCACGGAATATAATAACGAATATAGCGAATTGTGCGAGTGTATGTTTCTTTCAATAAAATTGGTGCGAGATCGAAAAAATATTATTTGGCACAAAAGATTAAGAGTTTAGACCGACCGTATAAATAGAAAAAATTTACAAAAGACTGTTCTCTGAGCAGAAAACCGTATATTCACGCGAAAAATATTATTGGGCACAAAAGATTTAAACCGACCATATACCTACTGGCATATTTTGTATTCATTTGATTTCATCAAACACATGCACATGTAAAAACTTTCCCGTTATTTCTTAAAAATCCAGGTGAAAAGGTCCATAAAGGTTATATGTCAATACCTAAGTTTATCATACCTATATAAAGACTACAATATTTGTACATCTTATTGTTAGGTCCTATTCCTAATAAATTATTCTGTATATAAAGAACTTTGTCATTTTTGTTTTCTTTACATCTCTACTTTCACTCACCAACTGCCATAAAATTTCAATATAATATAGGTACTTAAATATAGGAACTATAATTATTTCCGCGTTTGCGTCATACTCTCCAAAAATTAAATATCTAAAAAATTTAATATATGTTAAAATTTCAAGAATCTTAAGCTGAATATTTTTTAAACATTAGACATTGAATTTAAAAAAAACAAAATTAAAATTTGATACAAAATATAGCTTTGTTTCGAAAAAGAATATAATTACGCCAAATATAATTCTACAATTATAAAATTTTCAAATTATGAGATCTTTTAGTATTTTAATCTTATTGTTTGTTACTTTTATTTCATTTAAATCTGTAAATTCTCTGCAAAATACTTTATCTCAAATACCAGGAACAATTTGTATTGAAAAAAATAGTTTTGTTTAAAAATATGCGGATATCTGTTTGTTGCTGTTTATATATCTACACCGTCTATCCGAATCTTTTATTCACGGAATATAATAACGAATATAGCGAATTGTGCGAGTGTATGTTTCTTTCAATAAAATTGGTGCGAGATCGAAAAAACCGTGCATCGTGCGACAAACTAAGTTATCGCAAAGACACATGCGGGTCTTTATCTTCAACATGCACGAGTCGCTGATTATAGGAACCAGATAAATATGTGTGCCGACTGGATATGAAAATACTTTTAATCGCATGTATTGATTGCGCAACGAGTTGACAAGGAAAATTGCGAACATTGAAAACATCGTGACACATTTGATAATTTTATTCAACTTTTATTCATCTATAGGTATTAGTCATATTTTTTAACGAGCGTTTGACGATGATTTTAATCTAATTTATTTCGTTTTGCAAATGCGAAAAAATTCTGAAGAATTCAAGTGGAAGTTCGCGGAATTTTATCTTTTTCCATTTTTAAATTGATTCCGCTACATTTCCGACTATATTAATCGATGGGAATTAAGCAATTAAGTATAACCGTACTTATAGGAACTACTTGATTTACATCTGTAACAAACAATTCGAAGAGAGGTTACTGATATTACTTAATTGATAAAGACAATCTATCGGCGATATGTACCTACGCTGACGTACAGTATGTTATTGCTGCGCAAAATATATGATGACTTATCACATATCGCAATTCAAAAACTCGCATACATAAGAAGCTTGACCACGCAAACTTTCACCGAATTTGATTACTCTTTAAAAAATTCCAGAGATTAAAAAGCACGTAACATGTTTACTTGCGCAATAAAGTGTTTTATTATAAAGCGAGATAGCGCATTGCATTTAAATGTACACATATATGTACACAAATAGGGACTAAAAATTCTAAAATTTTCTTAAGATGCGTCCGAAATCCCCCTATCTTAGATATAGAACTACAATTCAAAAGCAATTACAAGTTTTGAAGTAATTGATAGAAACACAAGTGGTAAGTAATCAAAGCCTCGATACTCAACCCGATTGCGGTTAAAATTAATTTCCGGCTTAAAATCCTGGGAACGCTTTCTAGTTATGTGTGTTGCCCGTTATCACTACACGCGTTATCGTCGTTTCGAATCACTTCGGTCGCGTATGTCGCGGTAGATTACGCATATAACTTCAACGAATCGCGAATTCAGTTCGACGAATCAGCAGCGGATGTGTATCGCAATCTGTTCGAGCGAAGATCATGCAATACCTATATGTATTCGTCTATGTATACAAATGTATGTGCTAGATTAAAATACAAAGACGCGAAGATAGAGAAGAGCTCGCTTGAATTATTATTGACCCGAAGAAACAAACTATGTGAAATTGATAAACAAATCGTGAGCTGTATCATCAATATTCCACGAATCTCGCGAAGGATTTATAAAAGTAATCATTTGTGCTTCACATCATCATCTACGATATATTCATAAAAATTTCTAAAAAAGAATATATTTATCTATTTATTTTAATATCTTTCTTGATCTGAATTTGTTATTTATGTAGGTCATATACATATAATGAGATTGTTTAATGTCGCATGTCCTAACGCTAGATTTTAGGATTAAATGTCAGAAAGAAAATAAATCACGAATCTTTCACGAACGTTTTTTAGGCAATTCTTCTTATTTCTAAACATTTTACTTATGATTTATATTTTATTTTATCTCTCGCGCTGCAGCTTTGTACTAAAAAAATATCGATAAAAGACAATATATCAACAAGAGTTGCCGGCCATTCAGCATAGTTGTTCAATATGGAATTATGTTAATCAAAAGATGAGTGACTATACCGAATAATCAAGCAGAATAGTTTTCATCGATTTGACGTGCATGCAAATCGCGAAAGAAAAAAAAAACACTCTAGCATAAGAAAACAAGTTCTTTGCTGGCCGAGTTTAACAAATATTATTGACGTGAAAGATAGCGTTCAAGTATCCTTGAGAATCGCGAAAAATCACGCGCGGTTTCGAACCGAGCACAAAGATGTTGAAACGGTATCGATATCGGTATCATGATTGAATTAGAGAGGAAAAAAATCGTTTCTAATATTTCATAGAATTTACATGTAATAAAAATCCCTATATAACAGAAAGTCCTGCGCGATAAATAAATTTGCAGATTATAATAAGGACGCATTGTTAAATGTGTGCTATGTATATTTGTCTATTGTTTGCTGACTTTTAACCATCGATATTCATAATTAATGTCGATTCTAACAGATTATTTCAGCAAATATAGAAAGAAAACTAGCGACACTTGTAAAATAGTTAACGTAATAACGAAGGGGTAATATGCAGACATTGTAAGCATTTCTAATTATAACTGAACGTTGTCGAAGGAGCAGTTACAAACTGAAGAAGAAATTAAAACGTGACACAGAGCTGCGTCTCGTACCAGAGGTGGAATAATATTTACGTAATACGAGATATTGCATTTCTTTAGGTAGATTGAAAGATAATCACGAAGAAGCAACGTGATTGTGAAAATTAAAACGTTCGCCCGCAAGACAAGCTCCATTTTGTAATTAATCGGGATTCAAGTAAAACGAACGAAAGAATCTGCAAGAAATTACAACGAATTGATATGATGCATTTAAATGCGATTTGAGAAATATAAATTGGGTATGTATTGATTAAAATCAATTAAAATACATAATAGCCCCCTCTCTCTCTTCCTTCTCTCGCTTTCTTTCTCTCTCTTCCTCCATATATAATAATAATAATCTTATATTTATAAAAATAATCTAATTATATATAGAAAAAATAACCATTAACCAATTATTGTAATTTAATTTGATAAGATAACAAAGCATCGATTATTCTTTTCAAATACTCCATATATGAAATAAGAGATTTGAATTAAAAATGATGGTATCTCTAGCTCTCTCTCTCGATCGTGACGAAATCCTATCTCAGTAGCTACACTATTCATACTAATTTAGGAGTTCCGAATTATCTGCAAAATCAATATACCTTACCGAAGAGGCAATATGCACGTGGACATTAATTAATGAAGCGCCGACTAGCAGCGCGCGATATCTCACTCGTTGTTATCGGCATCGGAGAGCCAACAGCGGTCAAGGATTACGCCGTGGCGCTATAATTAACGTGGTGATATCGTCATCCGGAGAAAATGAGAGAGAAAGAGGGAGAAAGAGAGAGAGAGAGAGAGAGAGAGAGAGAGACCGATATATTCATCATATTTGAAGTATGTCATGCTATACAGCGCGAGTTCGGTAAAATTTTTCACATACATCGGCGATAATGCCGGGTATCGTGGCATGGAATTGCTCAAAAGCGGGGAGGGGAGAATAGCGGGGAGAATGCGGTGCCGTTAAAGCCGCTCTATAAATAATCGGCCGGTGTATTTCCAGGGCTCCCCCCTCCCCCCTCCCTTGCTTACGCAACGTCGTGCAAAGGCGATAAGGATAAGCACGAACATTGCCTTCGAACTTGCTTGGTGAACGGCTTTTATGAGGCCCCGCGGGCCGTACACCCGCGGTTATCGGTGCGGTCTGTGCGGTCTTCGCGCGACGTTTTAATTCATCTTTTTAATTCACACACATACACACTTATCTCTCATTCATCTCTGTCCGGTTTCCCTGATAGAGTTTCTACTTCCCGCCGAATAACTTCTTATTAAATCATTGAATATGTTTCCTGAAGAATTAGTATGAAAAAGTGTGCAGAATTGTTCAAAAGTTATCAAATCGTTGGAAAAGTCAGATATAAAATACGTTATAAGATACAGAAATAAAATAAAAACTTATTGTTTTTAGAGAATTGTAAAGCTTGAAGTATGGTATTAATATCAATTAGTCTCGTATTCGTCAAAGTTATATGCCAGATATTTATAATAATTGCCATTGGATTGTCGCATATCGTCGTGATATACAAATCTCTACACGATTTCATCATTTTAACTTGGAATTCTCTTCTCTCAAATCACTCGAATCTAAAATCGAACCGAATTTAATAAGAGACAAGCACGTGCTCGGTCCTCGATTCCCGATTCACGGCGTTATCCGATTACGCGCTTCCTCATTTATCCTCTCATCGCTCTGCGCGAGAACCGCGATCCCCACGGTCGTAAATTCGTCGATTGATTTTCTCCGTCGAGCTGCGTCGGGCGCGCGAGCGAAAGGGACGGTAGGAGAGGACGGACGGAGAAAGTACGCAGTGTTACGTGTTACGTCCGAATCGTAAGCTTCCTGCTGCGGGCTCATTTAGCTCTACGATTGTAATTTCGAGTTACGTTTATCATGACGAGGAGGAAGACGAGGGAGAGAACGAGTTTCTTTACGCGCTCGCGTACGGATTTCTCCGCGCCGTAATCCGATTTTCCGTGCGTCGCGTCGCCGTCATCGACGCGCTCGAGAAATCGCCTTAGCTACTGATTCTTCCACACGAACACGTGCACGAAACAGCTGTTCATTTCCGATGACCGTTTCGGTGTTTGATTAAAATATCATGCGATCGGTAGACTTTGACTTTATAGATACTTAACCTGATCTGCAATTCTGAAGTCTTTCTCTTGGCGATGTACGACAACTTTTTACATTTTAAATAAGATATTTCATATCTTATTATTTACATTGTATTTACAGGGTGTTGGAAAAAAAGGATAAAATATTTTAAGGGGTGATTTCTCACACAAATTCAAGACGAAAACTTCATACATGACCTTATGTCCGAAATGACTTATTGTTAGTTTCAAAAATACAGGGTGTCAAAGTTGAAGGAAAAATTTTATTTCCAACAATTTCGAAAACCATTCGCGTTATTTCGATGTCCTTCAAGCATACACACAGTTTCATCAAAATAATCCGAGTGGTTTTCGAAATTTTACGAAATAACGAAATTTTTCCTTCAACCTTTTCCTTTGACACCTTGTATTTTTGAAACTATAAGCCGTTTCGGACATATGGTCATATTATGAAGTTTTCGTCTTGAATTTGTGTGAGAAATCACCCCTTAAAATATTTTACCCTTTTTTCCAATACCCTGTATATAAAATCTTCTCTCCACCATTTCTTCTTATGATTATTTTAGAAAAAGATTACGCGCAAGAAGTGGGGAAATTGAAGGAGATCAAACGGCTTAAAAAAAAAAAATCATGTGAAGTCAAATAAAACTTCGGTTATGAGAAACCCTGTATAAAAATTGCATCCAACGATTGAGTTGGCGAAATCACGAAAGACAGGGGAGAAGCTTACGTATCGTCGCCGTTATCAGCGAAATCGTATTGCGCGAACAGTCGCAGTTCGCTCGACGTAACGCGAGTTATCGCGAGAATAAGGAGAGGGGAGGAGGTTGCGGCGCAAGAGGCGAAAATACATAAAAATAGCCTCTTTCGCTTTCGCATAATCGCAAGGTCAGTGCAACGTTGCCTCGACAAGGAGACGCCTCTCGCCCACGTCGGCAATTTTCTAAGCGCGAGAATCTCGGCCGAGTCAATCAAACTGCTATATCCATTGACCCCCTCGACACATCACGAACATAAATTTATGTCTTATGAATTTTATAAGCTACGTACATATGTTACGTCTGCAATCATATGCACATACCGTACGGACATCCGCGCCTGCCGGCTCGTATTAACTTCTATATATCTACTTTTTTTATATATTCCATACTTCCTTCTTTTGTTGGAGAAATTGGTTATACTCTCGTGTAAACATGGCATGAAAAAAGGAGAAATTTAATTTTGTTGTCTGCTAGCCGGCATAAAATCCGGCTCTCTTTGTGCCGAAAATGATTATTATAGCAATTAAATGAAGAAGCTCAATTGTCATAATTGTATGTACGTTTCCTTCCTACAAAGTGAAAGCTGCAGAAATTCTATGCGAATGTGTGTATATGTATATAATATAAATATGTTAAATTATTTAAAAAAAGCTCTCACTTTATAATACTAAAAAACAATGTTTTCTTTTTTTTTAAGCTAACTACTTATTACACTGTATTTATTACAGTAATTTATAGCGAGTTAACTTTAATATAAATAACAAATTGTATTGAATATCGTTTTAAACACTGTTTTATTAAATTCGATAAAACGACGATGTAAAAAGAGTTTTATAAAGATTTTTTTATGATTTTACTTTAATTGTTAATAATTATTATTTTAATAATTATTTGATTTATAAATACTTAATTATACCAAAAAATGAGGCGTTTTAAGAAATCACCTTAACGAAATAAAAATTAACTCGGTACAAACGGCAAGAAACTTTTACTGATCTTGCGTCAAGAAAGACCTTTTGTGGTTGAGAGAAAGGAGTTGCATCATGAAATATCGCGATCTGTCTTACGTGTCGTTTGTCAGCAGTCATTGGAAAGTTCTCACTAATCGATCAATGAAATCTTCACGATGAGACTTCACTTTTTGTACTGACAATTTATAAGCAAGTAAACACAAAATCAACGAGATATCAATTATTCATCGCTGATATTTCAACATACTAAAGGTATTGTTAATCATATAATACTAACTGGAATTAATTATTACTTAATTATTAATTAATTATATATTATTCCGAAATCTTTTTTGTTCTAGTAATTTTCTTTTTCGTCTATTTCCTTGTATTAAAAAAAAATTATGTTATATAAAAATTAAAAAAGGATCAAGGATTTGAACGATTAATTTTAAGAGATATAAAATCCTATAAATATATTAATTTTAAAAATATTTTACTTTATTTTCTTCGCAGTGCATTTCGCAGTGCTTTATATCTTATGACTACGTTACTTATAGAGTTAATCGATCGCATAAAAAGAGTAAAAAAACTTACGCCGTGGAAGAAGGTTTCCGCCGGTTTGACATCACCTGCAAACGAAAAGATAAAATTAAAACACAGAAAGGTCTTCAAAACACAGCGATTATCTCTCTTGCTGCCTTATCTTTATTTATCTCAATTTTATTGTACCCTTACGTATATGATGTAATCCTCACTTTCGCGATAAGTTAAATTAATCTACATAATCGCGTGCTTCCGTTCGTCGATATAAAATCACGAAAATCAACGTAAATACGCGTGTTCTGTAAGCAAAATAGATTCATACGCCATTACATCGCGATCGGCTGAACGATATTACAAGGCGCGAAAAACACTGGGGCTTGACAGCTGCTATATAATCCCGTTTACAAACAAGCTGTCTATTTAAATCGTAGTTCCAGGTATTCGCGAATGCAAATAGCGGCAGCAAAATGAACAAGAAACTGCTGCCACATTTCCTCGATCAGTCTAATCGCGTTGATAGACTTGGCATTCGAATAAAAAAAACAATAATTGCGTTAAAAATAAGTATTACGATTAAAAGTTCTCAGGCAGCGCACACAAGACATTGTAATTTTCTATACTTTTTTCACCTCTGTGTTCATTAGGCTATAATAACAATAGAGAATTTTCAATGTTAAACTTGATCTTTTTTATTATCCGAAACTAATCGTGCTAATATTTATATAATATAATAATACAGTAAGTAATATAGACGAGAGAAATAATAAAACAGGGAACGCTTTTTCAGTGTAAAGATTCTTTTCTTGATTTTTAAAATAGGGAGAATTTTATTTATATATAGTTTTTTATTAACATCCTAATATTGCTCGGAATATCGGCCGTAATATTACTTAGCTTTTGCTTTCGACGAGCGATAACACGTTCTATTTATTGAGAATTTTATTGTTCGGTTTAGTTGGTCGGGAAATTTTTCACAAACCGCGAATGCTTTCGCCGGCGCGGAAAGACAGCGAAAAGGAATCGGGTCTACGTTCGACGGGAAAGCGAAAGTAGACACCGCGGTGACTTGTTTCGCTCCTCGAGCGTTATAGACACTCCAGAAGCAATGAAAGCGATAAAGGACACCGGAGTGCTTAGTGTGTCTGTATCGGAAGAGAGACAGAGAAAGAGGGAGAGAACGGTAGGAGGGAGGGGAGATTAAGTGCGAAATACATAACGGCGAAGTTATTGTGGCCCGTTCTTGGCGTGTGATTTAACGCTGAATATCATCGGTGGCGATGATCGCGCAAGTTAGCAGATTTTCGTCAGAAAACTGGAGGTCGGAACATATCAAGTGGCATTTAGCGTTAAATTAGGACAACTGAATATATGCGCTGAATTCATAAACTTGTTCGTAAGGTAACATTTTATCACGTGTTCATGAAATAATTTTATAGCTTCTTGATTCGCGTCAAAATCCTCAAGTAGTTGATAGTTCAGAAACGTGTTATTCTATTTGACCATTGGTCCCTGACCATATTAATGTATTGACTTTCTTTGATAACCATCAGCTCTCGGAATCTGATATTGGTGGTCGGGAGAGAAAGTGCGACAGTTATAGGAGACGTTGTCACGTCACGACAGATTGGATCGGTCCTTGATACACTTGCAAATTGCCATTTAAATTAAATAAATTCTTCGTAACTATCTATTCGATTCAGTTTGCTTTCTATTGATGTTACATACTATTCCATGAACACAATCGATTTATCATTCCAGTATCTTGAGATTACAACTAATATTTTATAAAAATAGAACAAAAATTTTTTTTAATAGCTAAGAAACAGTCTAAGGAGATCCAATTTTATATTTATAATTTTTAAGGATCGACATCTGGTTTTCGATGTTAATTACGATCCAAACAATGTGAAAGCATTATTAATAACAAAAGAAATTATTCCTAATGAGACTTATGAAAATTTATTATTATTTAAGTATTACAAATAAATATGAATGTGTTTTATTATATCTGAAAAAATATTTTATTGTCGAATAGCGATGATAAAATTGATGTGATAACATAATATATAAAGCAAAAATGGTTCTCTTTTTCTAATATAAAATTATAAATAGAACTGATATAGTACAGAGTCTTTCTCTTTTATTTTTCCATTATTCTTCTATATTTTTCATTCTTTTGTTACTTATCCAACTTTTATTAAATTTGCTGCGCTAAAAATAATGCTAAAACTGTTTTCTTGGTGATTAACTATATGTTATCGTATACGATATTAATGTATTCGCCGATTTCGCTAAATGGCAAGTTCAACTGAGGATCTCTCTCGCGGTCAACTCACCGAGAAGCATCTGCTCCAGCTTGCGGCGGTCCACACGGAAGCGCTCCTGGTGCAGATCCTCGGGATCGCCGATGCCCAGCAGGGCCGCGAGATCACGCAGCTCCTCACGGCTCTCGAAGCCGGACTTGCCGGACACGCTGGTGGTCGCGGTGCCCTCCGACGTCTCCGACATCGTCTCCGCCGCCCGCCGTGGTTCGCTGTTGTTCACCACCATCTCGTCGGGCCTCATCCTGCCGTTCGACGAGCGACGCGACCTCCGCCTACCTCAACACCACGTCCCCACGTCACGACGCTGCCAACGGGAAATAGAATGACTCAAAATAGAAATTAGGATATTACTTATATTTACGTGGAAACCTTCGAGAGAATCGAAGTCAAAATTGACAAAAGCCGCGAAACGATATTATTATTAGATAACATATCTTTGCTGAGGCGGGGAGGTGGGGAACGGGCACACGCACATTCCATCCCGATGAAACTAACGCGCGGAATATTCCCATCCGTGGTTAATATCGCGCGGAATGGCTCGTTGAAGGACGCGGAGATTTCGAATTCTCGCGTTCTCCGTATGTTTAAATACACATTTAACGCCAGCACGCGTTTGACTTCGCTTCCACGTGATTTCCTCGATTTTTCAGGCGATCCTCCGTAGTTCGCGACGGCCCGCGAAAAAGGTGCGTGATCACGTGGCGGGGATCAGCAGACCGGTGGGTGTCGTCCACCGTGTACCACCGACTACCACGTGTACGCCACGATGCTTTAATCACGTGAATTATCGATAATCAGGATCACGTGAATCTCTCGGTCTCTTCAACGCATAATTTATGATTTATGTCTTTCATGGCGGATAAATAATTTCCACCTGCCGAATAGAAAAGGCTCTGTTCGGAGAACGCGAACCAAATTTCGAATTATTGTTTATATATAGGCTGAAGGGCTCGTGTCCGTTTTACAAAATTCAACGTTTTCTTCCGCGTGCAGCAAATTCGCCGAAATTCCTTCATTATTCCGGGCAAGAAACGGAAACTTGTTTGCTTCTGCATGGCTCATAGTCTGCGCGAAAAAAAAAAAAAGGTAAACATCACGTATGGCAATACCAAGCACGAGGAGTCACGTAGACGTAATTTTATACTCTACACGGAGAAGTCAGCCCGATGAGTTCGACGACCATTAGAACTATATTGTCCAATTAAACTATATTAATTGTATGCGCAGGCAATAATAACAATGATATAATATTTGAGTGATATAATTTATTGTCACACGAGAAGTTGTGCTCCATTTTTCTCGAATTCCGAAACTGAGAAAATAATTAAGAAAACGATACAGATATTCGAGTTTGAAAAATCGGCAAGTCATTAAACGGACGCCGAATTTGATTATCGCTTTCGATTCTTGGAGTCCTCCCGAGAAGTCTCAAGGAGAATAATTCCAGGAAGTCGGGAGGGAATTATTCTTTTAATCCGTCGAAAGTAATAATGATCTCGATTTAAACGTGCATGATTAAATGTGCATCCGGGGCAATGATATATGTAGAAGATGCTTTATTCCCGTGTTTAATTTTGCGGACATAATATCTCGGCGAGTCACGCCGATATCGTCAAATAATAAACTATCCGGTATTAGGTCAAACTGTGTAAACTTGTGGGGAGTGCTGGCGGCGCTCTTCGGAATAACATCACCTCGTCGCGCGGAACTGCCGATTTTGAAATACCGGGAGGACGAGGAGTATATCTTCCAACGAGCACCTAAAGGTAGACACAAATTACTCCGAAAACACAAAAACAGGTAGCGGTGCTCGTTGCTGAAGACAGGGCTGGCGGCCCGGCAGGTGTATATCCGGGGTACATCCTGGAGGATGCGGAACCTAGATACGGGCAGGGATACGTAATTGGTATATCCAGGGGGGGATATGTGTCTGATTATTGCACTATCACAATCACTGTCGCCCGAGGAGAGACGCGGACTGACCTGCACGACGACGATGGCACTGTGTCGATTCTTATTCGAGTTATCTGAGGTGATGGTGCGGTGCGCTCGCGGGGCCCCTGGGTCCTGGTCCCGCCGGTGGGTCTCTATCTCTTTCGTCCCGGGTCCGGTCCTCGTCCTCGCCGCTGCTGCCGTCCAACTCGATCGGCGGCAGCGCTGTAACCTGTCGGTCGTTGTAATCGGCGCGAGCGAGCGAGCGAGCGAGCGGATCGGGCGATTGGGCCTGACGGGTGTGCGGTGCGCGGTGTGCGCGGTGTAAACAAAATATGTATGGCGGTGGTAACAAGTAAAAGGGGAGTTACCCCGGAGGGAAGGGGGGGGTGGGGGTCGCGGGGTGCGCGAAGGGCCCCGGCTACCCCGGCTAACGTTTCCCGGAATTCGGCACGGTTTTCGGGGTAAGTGCCGACTAACGGGGCGGCGACCAATCGCGGCGCGTGGCACCGGCGCGCCGATTCACCCGGTTTTTGTCGTACGTGCTATCCTCGGGGGCTCTTGAGGAACGTTCCCCACCGCCCCGACACCGCGCCGCGCCGGCATGGCATCGCGCTCCAGGACGCGTCGGTGTATGATACAATTACATATGTATGCGTGGTACACACATACATATACGCGTGACAGAGACCTTCGGTGACGAGAGAGAACGCCGGCAAAAAATTGTTTTCCTGGACACATCGACACATGTCGAAGAGCGGCGTGTGTTACACGCCCGACACGTCGAGTTCACTTTCGAATTCGATCTCGCGTTTACGACGATTGGAGAACCGGGGTGGAAATCGCGGAGGAAGTTATAGAAGGGGTGCGACGCGTGTAGGTGGAATTTTGATTTTTGATGGGGCTCGCCGACCGTCTAGGGGGGTTGGAGAAAAGCGCGAAAAAAGATTTCTCATTGTATACATTTAATGATATATAATTATGTAAATCATACATTTCCATAACGATAAAGAGTAGGTACAGTTAAATTTCTTGACCAAAGAAGGTATAACAATTCGTTCTTCTTTGACGGAAATATTGGATATACGAGACATTTCTTTCTTCCGGCTAATCCTGAAATTCGGGAAGGAATTTTATTCGCGACAACTCTACGATCGCACGAGAATCGCACGATGTATGTATAAGTTCAGAGTTTCAAATTCTTCGGCGTCCGCAATAAGTTAATAAAATTTCTTCATGGTACCTATACTGTTAAATGCTTACAATTAGTGTTAAATTATATTCAATTTGAGTTATTTTTCGTAATCATTCCTGTAGGTTGCCACTACTCCTACTCAATATATCATTAGATTAACTAAAACAATGGAGTTAAAATAATACAGTTTTGTGTCGTTTGTGTTAAAATAAATTTCGATCATTTTTCGTAATCATTCCTGTAGGTTGCCACTACTCCTACTCAATATATCATTAGATTAACTAAACCAATGGAGTTAAAATTCTACAGTTTTGTGTTAAAATAAATTTCGACACACATGATAATTAAAAATAACAAAATATTATTTAACTCAAGGTATTGGTTTAAATTTTATCCTTTTTTAATATTTAACACGGTGTAGTAACGGAGAAATAAAATTATAATTTCTTCAACGAGCGAAATTGAATGAAATTTTAATGTCTCGTTTGACTTTGCACACGACATAATTTTGAGCACAATTAAATCGCTATAAATTCAACGAAATATGCACATATAGTATTGGAATCTGATAAGTACGTACCTCTCTCTTTCTCTCTCCGACGTGATCCATGCGCGCCGATCAGCGGCCGCGTGGGTCGATCGCGCGCCAATTTGAAAGCGGATTGAGGATTGATGGGCGGGCACGCACGCACACGAAAAGCCAGCCGCGTGCTGCAGTCTGCACTCTGCACTACGGCGACGATACGCGGCGGCCCATTCCCTCGCTCGTTCTCCTGGCGAACGCGCGTGTGACGTGGGCCTTCATCGTTATCTCGTCGCCGGTGCCAACGTCGCGCGTCGATTCCTTCGTCCGGTCAACACAGTCCTTTTCCACTGGGCGCCGATTCCTCCGGCTGACCGCAGCCCTTTTTTCCACTGGGCGGCGGCGCGGCGACGCCCTCGCCGGAACATATATGCGCTCCCTTTTCTAATGTCGTTGGTTTTCCTTGACATCTCTTCCCTTCTCTTCTTTTCTTTCTTTTTTCTCCCTGACAAGTATCCGTATTGGAATCACCTCTTCATCTCTATATATGTATAGATGTAAATATAAAAAATAAACTTCTTTTCCAATTTTCTCTTCAACTTACGCGTCGTGAATTTTTTTACTTAAGGGTTGCATCTTCCTCTTCCACTGTGCATCGCACTAGTTCCTTCATCTGATTCTGCGCTCCCTTTTCTACTGACAAGTCCTGATCCTTCATTATCCACTACGCTTGCATTTCTTCTGTTTGATCCAAGTCTCTCTGTCATACTTTCTCTTTACTTCTCTCTTTCTCTCAAACTAAGCGATGCATTTTTCCAGCGGAGAAGCAAGACGGACGCGTTCATTTCTCAAATATTTGCTAGACCACGTGGCGCGGTACATATATACCTACTAGTACACATAGGATGCGGTGTATATGTATATCTATTTTACAACGTAATAATATACTGTAATTATTTATGTGCAACAAAGCGGTAAAACGTCTCGTAAAAATGTAAATGGTGATAACGAGCGGAAATAACTCGCAGCACTTAACATAATGATAATGATAACATAATAGTCGGGGAATGACTAGCGAAGTTATTCGATGATATTGTTGGAATTTTTTTATGTTTTTTACCTTTCTCCGTTTGCTTGACACTATATTTTAATACACGGTCTGAAGCTCCTGCAATGTAAGGGTGCTATAATTCTTCCTTAAATTGTAGTTTATAAATTCTATGTAATATAATAATTAATAAACAATATCCGTTACTTGTCCCTTACATCAACATATACATATAATATATAAAAAATAAACAAAAAATGAGCGATTCTAAGATAACGGAGGCTATTATTGTGTTTTGCTTCCGCGTTTTTTGCACAAATATTTTTATTAATTTGAAATCAATTTTGTAACAAAAATTAACAGATATATGTTTCGAGAATTATTTAAAATATTTATTATTAACGATTATCGCCGTGTTTATATTTTCAACCTCAATAAGCGATCGATATTGACAATTAACGAAATAATCAAATAATTCTTCCATAGTTGGTGCAACACAGTGATTATTTTTCTCGTCAAATTTATTTCCTGTTTTTTTTACGCATTATTCTATATTTTGTATAGTAATCTACGTAGATAATCCACATGTAGGTATAGATAATCTTATTCGCAATTTTCAGCCTCGTGACGTGACAACGCAAGAATGGCGTGGTAAATGCAGCGAGCGTCATCACCGATGCGACCAAAAATGTAATTCCAAGTTCCGACTGCCTCGCTTGGCGTCGGGCCGGTCGGGCGAGTCGTCATTTCGTCTGATTCGTCAATCGCGACATTCTCGCGACATGTCGCGCCGGTCGCACCAGGGCCGCCAGGTCGCGCGTCAAGAGCATCTGATACGAGGGTTAGGTTAGGCACGTTCATGGCATCGGCGATTTTTCAGTTTCTGAAATCTAACAAAGCAACGGAAGCACGCTAAGTAAAAGGAAAAAGAAGACGCACTGCCGTGTTCCGAAGAGTGCGGCTAGAAGAGGAAGCAAGATAAATCGAGAATGAGATTTCTCTCGTTGATCTCAGACGAGGCCGGGCCGTGTAAATAACAACCTTTAACACTTAATATCTCGCTTCGCGGGGCAGAGCGACGCTTTTTTCTGCCAGATTCGGTCGTTTTGTGCAAAAACGCGTCGATTAAGCCTGAGTTCATCGAAATCGGAGGTGAGGTTCCTAAACTGAATAATTACCCAACCGAGTTCACGTTCGAGGTAGGCCTCTCTTCGCGAGTAACGCGAGTCACGTTTTGCCGATTCGCAGCTCTTCAACTTCGCTTCCTGGTAACCGGTGATGATTCCGCGAGGCGAGACGAGACGCGAGAACCCCCTGGACATGTTCTCACTCACGACGTGAACGAGGATGCAAATGATGCTGCAGGCTCGTTGGGAACGCTCTCAGAAACGCAAGAAGCTCTTGGCCCAGACGGTGAGCATGGAAATCTTTAATCTATCCCAGAAAAGAAACGGTGACTGCCGTGGTTTGTAAGATTAAAATAAGATATACGCCAAAATTCTCATGTGTTTGTCCTTTCATTTGTAGCTGGGAGTTTCGAGCGTGGATGAACTGCGACAGATTCTGGGAACGGACGTGGAGGATACGCAGAAGAAGAGAGGCAGGCTGTCCAACGACAAGTCTGACAGCGCGGTCAAGGATTTGAAGGACGATGTTGCTCCGACGGACGAGATTGTATATAAGGATTCCTCGACGTTCTTGAAGGTACTTACTGCAACTTTGTACATTTCCCATGTTGAGGTATTGTATGTCTAAAACACGTTGTGTATGTACAGGGAACGCAATCGTCGAATCCGCACAATGACTACTGTCAACATTTTATTGACACCGGCCAACGGCCGCAGAATTTTATCAGAGACGTGGGTCTGGCAGACAGATTCGAAGAGTATCCGAAACTGCGCGAGCTGATCAAGCTGAAGGACGATCTAATCGCGGAGACCGCGACTCCACCAATGTATCTAAAAACAGACCTGCTGTCGTATAACCTGAAAGAGATCAATTGTAAATTTGATGTCATTCTTATAGAGCCACCTTTGGAAGAGTATCAGAGAACGTGCGGCGCGACAAATGTGCAACTTTGGAACTGGGATCAAGTTAGTCTTGCGCTATATCACACTCTCGATCACATTTAAATTACGTCAAATTTTTCTTCTAACGATATTTCCTTAAAGAAAAAAAAATTTAAATGTATTCTTAAAAAGTTTATATTAATCATTCCTTCAACTTTTTTATTAATGACAAAAAATTAATAATAAATTTCATTTGTGATATTAATTTTTGCTAAATAGATTACAGATACTAAAAAATTTTAATCTTAGTTTCGAATTATTTGTAATTTCCACTTTCTTCATGTTGAGTTCACTTCCAATAAACTAATAATAGTTATTGGTGCAATTAATTCTCGTATATTCATGCAGATAATGGAGTTGGATATCGGAGAGGTGGCCGCCAATCGCAGCTTCGTATTTTTATGGTGTGGTAGTAGCGACGGATTGGACATGGGACGATTTTGTCTGCGTAAGTGGGGCTTCCGTCGTTGCGAGGATATTTGCTGGATCCGCACGAACATAAATAATCCAGGTCACAGCAAGAACCTCGACAGTAAGGCAGTGCTGCAGAGAACGAAGGAGCACTGTCTTATGGGTATAAAGGGAACAGTACGACGCTCCACTGATGGGGACTTTATTCATGCCAACGTCGACATCGATCTCATCATATCTGAGGAGCCCGATTACGGATCTATCGAGAAACCCGTAGAGATTTTTCACATCATCGAGCACTTCTGCCTCGGCCGGAGAAGGTACAAAAATATACACATATAAAACTATCCTTCAGCTTTCTTCTTGAATATGCAAATCAAGTTATGTTATTTTGCAATAGATATCGTGGAATTTTTTTCGTTTTAATAGAATTATAGAACATTATTAGAATTGTATATAGGTATTAATTGAAACATAGATTCTCCCGAAACGGATTATTATTCACCTCGTATTTCTTCACGCTTACGCTCTCCAATTCTCCAACCAATCTCATATAAAACTCAAAGCATATATGAGATGAGGGTTGGGATTAAACGCAGAATCTGCTAACAAATTGATCAACTACAAATTAATATATAATTTAACATCTTGGAGTAAATTTTTATATGGATGGATTAAAGTTGTCATTACGCAATTTTTAAATAATATTAACAAATATAATTATGCAATATAAACATTAAATCTTATTATACTAATATTTTTATTAAAAACAAATATAATGAATAATAATAAATATATATAAGACATGTTATTGGACAGTAAAAAGTAATCTGTTATAAGAAAATACATGGAGTAGTTTTCCATAAAGATGTGATACTTAAAGTTATAAGAAGATTATTTTGCATCCTTTTTCTTGTATCCGTTATTTTTTCCTGGAAAATATCCTTAATTACTCTGTTTTCACTCAGGTTGCATCTCTTTGGTCGTGATAGCACCATTAGACCGGGTTGGCTCACCGTCGGTCCGGAACTAACGAATACTAATTTCAATGCGGACCTGTATCAAAGTTACTTCGCCAATGGTCAGATCACTACCGGCTGTACCGAAAGGATAGAAGCGCTCAGACCGAAGTCGCCGCCACCAAAGGGAAAAGTATCCGGCCGAGGAAGAGGAGGCTTTAATCGTGGCAGAGGCAGAGGGAGATAAATAAATCAGAGTCTTGCATTGTATGTCTTTTGAACATTATTACAATAGATGTAAGAAATCTGAAAATATAAATACATAAATAATTACAAAGGCGTGCACGAGATGTGTTCTCTCTTGCTCCGCGAAATATTTCAATCTTGACAACATTCTTCTACAAATTCGAAATCAATCTATTTATCATGATAAACTCGATGGAATTATTGAGCTTGCTTATTTGTTAATATCAAATATTAATTTTTCGCCTAAAAAATAAGATTGTTATTATCTATTGAAAATCATTCACACGCACAGCTTTCTATATCTGTTTATATTTTTAACATTTGAGTCATCAGAAAATTTAAAATTTAATTTTAAAAAGAGTATTTCTGAAAAATAATCTAAAATTGCATAACTGAAATAAAATCAGGATGTTCTATCAGGATTCGTACAGGTCCTTGTTGTTGTATGAGTGGGTTAAAAAAATAAGGATAAAGCGTGTTGTTTTAATATCAAACTTATTGTTATTGCAAGGTACAATGTAAAAAACGCAATTTGTCATTTTGAACGCATTATTACATGTAACTTAACTATCTGCGGATAGTATATAGTATTGCCTCTATCTTTAAATCATTAACGATAAATCGGACTGCCAGAGTCGCAACTTAAAGGAGGAAGAGGGTTGTTAAAATAAGACGCTAAAAAGATCGTGTAAAATCCAAATTTGACGAATTTTCAATTTTCAACTAGACCGCATCTAACTGCGTTATAAATCACACTAGGAACAAACGAATATACATATATATTTATATATAAAAATAGAACATATATATTTCGTTGTTGGGTTGCGGAAGCGAAAAATTGTAATTGGGTCTTTCATGTAAGATAAATTAATGAATTAAATAATAGCGAAGAATTCGTTCTCGAGAGAATAAAGAAAAGCGCGCGCTCCTCGTCAGTCGTTCAGAATATCACCGAGTTACGCGTTACAAAAGTAGAAAAGTTCTAGACAAAGAAACGAATACTATTATGACGTTCGTAAATATTATGGCATACTTTCGAAGGCTTTCCTCTCATGTTCTTTTTTATCTGTTTAAAATTCTGTCGTAGTTCGGATAAAATAAATGCTTTCCGCATACAGCAACACTTTATAATATTGAATTTTCGATTTATTCCAAAAGTACGAATCACCATGCTACCCACAGATGATGACGGAAATTTTCAGACGTCACTGTCGCGTATATTCAACGAGAAAATCAATACGATTGATAGATAGATCGATGTGCGATAAATTTAGAGGCTTCTAACTTTTTCTTTGTTTAATATAAAACCTGTCCTTTGTTAACATGATTCCTTAAACGTATACTCTCAATTATAGCCGTTCAAAAAATTAACGCCGCGCTCATTTAGAAAGGCAGAGAAAGGTAATTAATTTTCTATTTAAATCTGAGATCAAGTCACGTATTTTGTACTCTATAGGCTGAGTCGAGTAATTAATTTATAATATATATATCATAAATATATAGAGCTCTTAAAATTAGGATCGCCGTCAGCAAAGAAGAAAGAAATACGCAAACTTACAAGGTAGTTTTATTGGTCCCAGTAAAGCTTCCGGTAAAATGAAATCTATATCTGAGGAGGCAAAATTCCGCAAAGTCTGTTCGAATGCATTTTTTTGCGTGGACGCATGTATAGCGATGAATATACAGATACTTCGTTTTGTAATTTGTAAAAAGCGGACTCTATTGATGATGCCACAAAGATCGTATCTGCGTACCGAGGTCATGATATACTCGTATACGTTAGCGACAAAACTTAAGCTCCTATTGCGGAATACATGCGAGATATCGATTTATTCTATTACAACAGAAAAGGTATCGGTTTTTTTCTTTTTCTTTTCATTTTTTCTATTTTTTTGTTTAATTAAATACTAAACGCGCAGAAATAAATCAAACGACGTTCACTTGTTTATTGCTATACTTATCGATCTAACGTAAAAATCGTCTATTCGTAATTTCAGCTATGATGGATCTTACGTACCTATTCTCTCGTAACGCTTTCTTAAATGCAACGCTATATCTCTAATTTTCTCGTCATCAATCCTCCTCCTAAACGATGGCATAATACAAAAGATCGAAATAGAGTATTAAAAACCCTGGTACAACATGATCATAAATAAAATACATAAACGATCCAATTAATAATATTAATAATAATAATAATAATTAATAGATAACAAAGTCTATTTTTCCTTAGAAACGATTGTATTTCGATGCTGAACACCAATTGCATACGTCAACAATCAGTCATCATGTTTTCTTCTCTCATTTTCTCATGATTTTAACGCGATTAAATTAAGAACAGATGACCACTATACACAATTATTGTACGAATCAACTGTAGCGTGCATTTTTAACGAACAATTGTTGATACTCCATATTAATAGTTGATATCCTGCTATATATCGGCAATAAAAAAAGAACGGAAGTATAAATTAAACCGACGAATTTCGTTAAGAACGAAAAACAAAATATAAGCGAACTTAAAGTAATAATAATATCAGCGCACGAATACACAATGTTGCAACAAATCGGATATCTACGTCGTCGAAATGAATCGTCCATCACGTCGAAGAGACACCAGAAAAGAAAAGTAACGCTTGCGTACGTATATTATATATACGAATAAAACCACGTCGGGGAAAGATAATAAATAAGTTATTCGCACAAGACACGAATATCGTTACTGCTCTCCTCGGAGAATGAATAAATAAATAAAAAAAAGTGAAACTCGATTTTACATCTCATTTAGGCGCGTTACACGCGACAGCGCGTATTTTGTTTAGGGATTCTTCGTACTCGAGAAGTACTTCATACCCGGGACTCACTCGACTTGTATGCGAAATCGATCCATTTCCGACAGCAAACGCGCGAGACTGAAACGAAAATGTTTGCCGAATATTCGTTTTTTTTTTTAAATATATATAAAAAGATCTCTAGCTAGCACTAATGTGAACAGCTTTTACACAGAAGAAACCAAGCGCCTCTCCGTGTAGCAAATTCAAAACACGCTCCTAAAAGCTCCTTCCTTTAAAATTGTTTCCGCAATCTTTATTTTTATCACTTTATCTTAATTTTTTTCACGATAATAAAAACTTTTCCAGAAGACTTCTATAATTTTCATAAAAGCGTCTCTAGCTTGGCGCAGCCAAGACAAGGATTAATCTACTTAACGCTAGATTAATCTACAGACCACTAGGCCTGAAATTCGACCTCGATCCGAATAATACTCCGTAGGGGAGACCGGGGCTAACTCGACACAATTTTTTCAAAGGCAATTTTCAAAAACTAATTAAAATTTTCAATCAAATTCAATGGTACACATTTAAAGAGTGTTCCTTTAGGTACAAAATTGTATAAGGAAGTTTTGCTGTACGTCGCTTTGTTTTGCCCCCTGGAGAGGAAAAGTGACGCGAAGACAAATTTTCAAATTGAAAAATGCCGGGGCAAACTCGACACTTTGTCTAATCGATACGATTTGATTTGAAACTTATTTTTTTATGTCTGAAAATAAAATACGTTATTTATCGTGTATTTAGAAAGTACAAAAATTCGGAATAAAGCAAAACAATCATTGGAAATAATAAGAAAAAAAATTGTTGAACTTTCAATTATCTTCTTCTGAACTCATGTCTGAAAAACAATTAAAGCGGAGTCTACAATGAGAATTTAAGGCGTAAAATTTAAGTTTTAAGCCTTAAGCCGTAAGAAATTGACAAATCACAGTCGAATATGAGAAGAATACCCGATTGTGATTTGTCAATTTCTTACGGTTTAAGGCTTAAAGCTTAATTCTTACGCCTTAAATTCTTATTGTAGACTCCGCTTAATGCAAGTATACTCGCGATCGGCCATGCGTGCAAATTTGTCATGAGCCATAATAAACGACAATTTGTCTTGACACCCCAAATATTTCTTCAGCATGTTTGATCTTCATTTTTTTCTTTTTACGGCAAGAATAGCTTCTTTCATTATTTCCTTATATCTATTACTGGTCTTTTTCTATTGTATGTACAAACTATTTTGCTGCAAGCCAAAAGCAAATGACTTATTTACAACGCTTTATCGAAATAGATTAGTGTCGACTTTGCCCCGGTGGCGTGGTGTCGACTTTGCCCCAAACGTCGTTTTTCACTTTTGTCACTCTAAAAACATATAAATTTTGAAAATATGCAAAAACTATTATCGGATTCGTATAGAGCATCGAATTTCCCATCAAAATCACTTAATGGTAGATTCGTAAGAGTAAAGCTCGATCAAAGAGTAGAAATTTTCGAGAGATCAGAAAAATTACTTTTTACCATCAAAAACGCTTATGTCGCACTAGAAGTTACACCATAACTCAGAATGTCACCAAATTCCGTTGCCAACGCTGGCATATAAAGACGCATTTACCATAGGAAAGGCAAGTTTCTACGATAGATTTAAATAGGCAAAAAGCCTAGTGTCAAGTTTGCCCCGGTGTCGAGTTAGCCCCGGTCTCCCCTACTTGGATAATACATTAATTTATAAATTATAAATACATTTGCGTTTATACAAAATCATTTATTCGCTAATAGATCGTCGCGATTCATATAAATATATTCCGAGACAGAAAAGTTCACTCGGCGAGATAATTGGGGATTAAAAAAATAAACTGGCGCTTTATTTCTTGCATATAAAAGCCATATACTGATCCACGCGCACGATGCGACACACGACAATACATAACGTATTGTTAAATTAATTAACTCTAAATGATAACGTAAACTCTTTTCTTTCATGAAGCATCAGCGTGTGTGTACCAAGAAGAGTTTTTTTTTTTGTGGAGCGTGGGATGGCGGGCAGGGTGTGTATGCATGCGTGGTGTGGCAGGCACGGGATGGCGATGGTGGTCGTTTTCATCTATTCGCACACACAATCGATTTCGGTAATCAAGCGGTGCGAGGTTTTCAGCGGTCAGAAGGTTGATCGTCACAGGGTTTAGCCCCGATCGGCCCCGCCATCATCATCAGTCAAGTCTCAACAGTCACAAATATGTCGATTCCCCTGCAAGCAGACCTATCGTCAGTCGTTGGAGAAAGGCGCGATGTCGAGACGAGATAACGCAAATTTCTGGGTCAACCAACAGCTACGGGCGGGACATTTGGGCGGAAAGGTGGGACTGTGCGAAAAAAAATGCCGTTTATATGAAGAAGCGAGGATAAGCGAAAAAAAAAAGGAGAGAAAAGACAAACGGACCTCTTTACACGCACGTTTATGTTACGAAGATGTAAAAAGATATGAAGCTCACATTATTCTTCCGTTCCTCAGATCTCAACGCATTTTTCCAAATAACTCGCATTTTTTTTCGCTTAAGGGATGCTTAAATTGCAATGCTGTCCAGTTAGATGAGTACGATAACTTTTAACATGCAAAAATAGGCGAGAATCAGAATTATCCTATGGATAACAAAAAGAGAATAAAATGTGTCGAGTTCGAGGAAAATGATGCAAAAGAAAATAAATTTCATTATGCTGCATTTTATTTGCATAAAATATAAACTTTTCGATGAAATCTCTTTGCTCTTGAACTTACCCTGGCGAACGCAACGAACCTGATTGCGAAAAGAAAATGTATAACAAGATCATCTACATTACTCTCTCTTAGATTCGTAAGTTCGAGAGACACGCTCTAGAAGTGGATTATACAATTATTTTATTTCGCAATAATGATAAGAGAATTTAAATCCATATGCCTTTATTACATTCATTGCAGAGTTTGATCCGACAACTAATAGATATTAGTGTCAATGCTTGCGGTCGCAATGGGGTTTGTTAAGGCAGGAATATTAATACAAGTTATATCGAACATGTTTTTTCTCTCGGACAAAGGACAGGCTTATATAGACGCAGACAGACATATCCGTAAACATGATAAAATATAACTCTAGAGTTTTGTGCGCGCTTTAATCTCTTTTATAAATTCTGGAAATGATCAACGGTATAAATTTGCAGTTTTTTTTTTTCCGTTTACAAGTATTTCTCTCGTCATGTATTGTACAATATCTACTTGTCGGGAGAAAATCAAGTCGGAGGAGAGAGATGCGGCTCGTTCGAAAGAACACGAACAGGGATATTCTTACACAAATTGCATCGTGTAACATTTATTTGTCAGTAACTAACGTATGTATATATTCACAATTTTATGACAAAATTTTTACTCTCGTCGACACCGATTGGTGCGATATAAAAAATCGGCGAAGTAAACGTACTTTATTATCGGATCGCTCCGCGCGCTCTAAATCGATCTCTAATCCATATTTTGTTTCGTTCTAAATGATAAGTGACGGGTAATTCACGCGTAATCGTTAATTAATATTCGTATATAATATAATATGAGATCCTATATATTTATACGCATCGAGAGGTACGCGGCATACATACCTGCATCCAATTTAACAATAAGGAGAAAGTACAAAAATACGTTTATCGCGTATAGATGTAAAACGACCGAATGTCGAGTAGACGCGTTCGTGTAACAAAATGTACGAGATAGATTTCATCCGTCATGCATGTTTGTGAATTTTTATACGAGGCAATCCAGAAAAATTGGAGATTAGGGAAAAGGATGTATTCTCAGAAAAGAGCAAGACTTTTTTAATTCAAATGTGGATGAACAAAAAGATTGTGTCTCACAAAAATAAATGATAAATAATATTAAAACAATATTCAAAAATTCATTTTTAATGTAACATTCTTTTATGTTACATTAAAAAAGAATGTCTTTTTCTATAAATGTAACATTTTTTTATGTAATTTTTTAAAATTTTGTGCATAGATTAGACAGTTTTAATGAAAAAAAAAAACTGAAATAGATAGCAAGATCTTTTAATTAACAAAATATAAAATTTTTACCTTGTGAAATTCTGTTCATAGAATTGTTATTTGCGTCGCAAATAGCAATAAAAAATCTCCGGTCGAATCTGCTTTAAGCAAAAATAAGCTCTGATTCGCTCAAAAATACAAATTTTTGCTATGTCACACTTTTTCTGGACTACCCAAGCGCCTTTTAATGTAGATCGTGGATCGGCAATGATAACTTTGCGATAATCACCATAAATTCCACGCGCAACAGTAGAGATAACAGAAACCGATCGTTAATACGCGACCGCGTTTAAAATTCATATATATGCTGTTTTAGGTAAAATCGTTCGCCAGTATTAAAAACAAGCTTCTCGCGTCGCTTTTATCGCGATTCGCAGCTGACACGTGTATCGTAATCAGCGATAGGGGAAACTCGGGATTTTTCTCGCTTTTCGCGAGCATCGAGTTTGCTCTTTAGACTCACTTAAACGCAACAATCACTGGTACGCAGGCATATAGCAAAGTAATCGGAACGTCCATTTCTCTTTTTTTTTTTTCCTCACACGTACTTTTGTACAACGAATTTGTTTGTCATGTCGAAAGAACGGCTTCGTTGATTCTCTCCTCGTCGGCTTCGCTACATCGACGGCACAAACAGGATGTCCCAATTCTCATTTATACTCCCTCCTCGTGTTTCGCACGAAAGTGAATCCTCTCCAAATCCAAATGTGTCTCGTTTTTCGATTAATAAATGATACAACGATCGATGTATGAGTGGTTCCCTAGAAACTACATCTAGGTACTTCCAATACATTCGCGAACATGTCGGGGACAAAAGCGAGCGGTTTCGAGTGGGCAAAAAGTTCTTTAGAGAAATTCTTCCGTCTGAATTATACCAATGAATATCAATTTATAGGTATAAAAGAAATGTAGATATTTCCTTAAATGGGATTGTAGGCGTTTATAAGGCGATAATAAAAGAGAAAACAAATTCGCGAGAATATACTTCGCGAAACGTTTCAATTTTTACTCCGAAGAGACGGTCATGCAAAGATTCTTTGTCCTAGACATTTCTTCGTATCTTCAGATCCAAGGTACGCGTGTATTACGTTTCTGATGGACCACCCTGTTAGAATTCGTATCTTGGCTGAATCGCAGCTTTTGATTCACAGTTTTGTTTTACTCTACGTGTAGGAACATTGGCGTCACATCGTTTTACGGCCGCTTCAAGGGAGAGCCCTAAAACCTTCTAAGTTAATTAGCGAAAGATCCAGGTCAGTGGAAGCTTGCTGATAATTATCAAACATTCGTACGTGTGGCCGCACAGTTATTAACACCTTTAAAGTGTACTAATTTTGTACGCAAATATCAATTAATCTCGTTGATTAATATATTTTCATCGCCTGACATTAAAAGCAAAATGATTATTGTGGACGTAGAACAAATATAGCATGCTTGAGAATATATTTCCAAGCTGCATGATAACACTGGTCGTCCCGCAGTTTTAAAGTATCCGCGACTATCATTTGAAGCAACAGAAATTCTGGAAATACTCGATCAATCATCATAAATTAAATTATCAAGATTATCAAGAATGAAAGTTATAGTTCTGTTATCTCCGCCATAATCACTTTTCCACCACTTCAAATATGTACAAAAGAAGAAGAGTATAAAATGTCCTCTATATGACAAAACTTCCACTGAATTACCGTTTAAACAACATCTTCCCTGACGACGGTCGTAACGAGATTCGTCTGTACAATTTATTAATCGAAAAAGAGTCAACCATCGCCGAGCGTTTGCCGATTGCGTTCGCCCGCGAACGGTGTGTCTCTAGGAGATTATGCAACAACGACTCGCGGCTTCCAAATGTCTACCACGAAGCTGGACAGATGTGTGTGTATTATATATATATGTATATAAATGAGATGCCAGATATACTTCACACACACACGCACACACACACACATACAATTCTCAGAAGAATTATTAATTTCAATTTATTAAAGTCAGCATTCGTAAAGAGGTGCAGTGACATTTTTATTCTGAGAGATGGCAGGTGGTTTCGCAGTGTGTGTTTCATAGTGTTAGAACGTAGTCCTAACTACACGCGCGTTACTACAAGTGCTCTATCGATGCAACGCAAGACAATGAAACGGACCAAGGACAACGCACCGGAAAGAAATTCAGTATGTCAAGTCGGCGTAAGCTCTTTGTATAAACTTATTTATACGCGCAAGGACGTCCACGGAGGATCCACGAGGAAAAATCCTTGCACGTATCTACATACATATTAAGCACTTCGTATGCTGAAATAGTGCTGAATATTAAGTGGAAATAATAATTTGAAGGATAATGAATATATTTTCTTTTCTTTTTGTACACTCTTGCGCACGCATGAATCGTACTGTTACGTCGAAAAGATATCGCACACGAGATGAAGAACTTGAGGATCGATCACCTTTAAAATCTGTATAACAGTCGAAAGGTATCAAGCAAAATAATGTGCCTTTCTATAGAATCATTTCGTGAAACAGATGCATATAGGATATCTCAAAAATATCGCGATCTCTCCCAACTACAAGTTCCTTGGCAAATTTAGAATGTCTCGTTTAGCATGAGTATAAAAAAATCAACACATATATATTAATAATAAAAGAATCGTAACAAATTAATCTTCGAGAGAAGAATGTACGATAAAAGTACTTCTGAGTTGATTTTAAAGGAATACATCATTTTACTTTCTCTTAAAAATGAGAAGAGTCGCGCGAGAAATGCGATAAAATCCGATACAAATTTACGTTGAATAAAGATCGAATTTGCTGGGACAATTTCAAATAAAGTGCAACGAATCTGCAGGGAGCATTCTGAGTCTGGATGTTAATAGAAATCAAAGGAAGATTCTCAATCTCTTAAACGCGTTACCAGTCAATATTGAGCTCTATCAGCACAACAAATCCCCTGCGAATCTTGCAACCACGAGAGACTCGCAAGGATAATATACGGTGAGAATCGGTTCTTTCAGCGAAGAAATCACGATGGCGGTTGCATTCCATACAATAGTCTCTCTAGACATTATTATTGACTTACGATATTTATTCTTATGAAAATATTCGTGTTTTTTTTACAGCATTATTTTCTCATTTTCTTTTCTTCCATCTCAGTCCATATATAGTTCATATAAACATGCACTTCCGCGCTACGCCATATATGTGTATATAGCCCGTCCATTTGTTTTCGACCGTATTTCCTCTACCTGACGGACACAATGTTTCTACATCTGTCGTCGTTTTGAAATTTGGCTGTATACTTGTCCATTTCGTTTCTTTTTCTTTTAACTTAAGGAAAACCATCATTAATCACAGGTTCGCAAGCAGAAAAAGTGCGGGATAAATTATGAAGTATGTATATTCGTTAATATATTGAGCTTGGAAGTTCTCTAAATTTTTGTATTTTGCTTCGTTTGACAAATGGTATGTGCAAGGTGGGACAGCTTCACGAGGTGTTCCACGAATATTTGAATGCTTATAGAGAAAGTTCATGTAACCCTTTCTCATTTCGCATTCAGATGAAAATAGTTTACAAACACGTGTCTCCGTGACGAATTTAGTATCAAAGAATTTACAAGCTCACTTGTGACAAATGTAAGAATCACATATTTAGCGTCAAAAGCTCCATTTAGAGAAGTTTCGCCAATTCCCTAAGCTGTTGCATGCATAGACAATTTTCGGCACAATTCGGTGAGTCAGCTGCATCGTTGGAAATTCCAATAGAAATAGAAATTTCTAATCGAATTAGTCAAAGAATGATATGATACCGAAAAAAATTAATTAATCGAAATATTCATTCATAGAGCTAATTATATCCCGAAATAATTGAAGTTAATTAAAATTGATCAAAAACTCTCAAAAATTCTGTATATATATATATTTATGCCCATTTTTTTGGATAAGTATTTGAAATAAACAAACAATAAATATAAAAAAAATCGCTGCTTTTACGCGTCTGAGATACTTCGTAATTTTAAAATATTTTCCAGTAAACTTTATTCTTCAGAAATATTCGGGATAAATAAAAACGACGCTTGTTCGAACATGACAAAAATTTTCTATGCGTCCAATTGCCGTGTGAAAAAAAGTAATGTGCCATGTAGAATGAAGCGAGCTCAACGTTGTCCACAAACGATATCGCTTACAGAAAACAAAAGATGAAAGAGCCCATGTAAAAATGTGCTTAATATAAACAGTACATTGTTAGTAACTCTGTGAATACGTTAATTTTGATTAGGTCTTACGGATAATAAATACTTTCATTCCAATCACTCGGTCTTCTCGCTCTCTCTCATTTTCTCTCTCATTCTCGCTCTCTTTCTCTCTTTTTATCTCTCATTCCCACATCCATTCATAACAGTAATCATTCGCAAACCTAATCTCTATGCTTCTCTGTCGCGTGTATACATCGTGTAAAATCATCATCAACGTCGAATCGTAAACGGCAAGAAAGCAATTAGTCTCGATATATCTCTTTTTCCTTTTCCTTCTTTATGTAGAAAAAAATCACATTGGCTTGTTCTCTCTGGCCCTAAAGAGGATACTAACTCAAGTACAAAAGCTTAAACGTATAAATGTGGACGCGTGGTTTCTTCGACGCGGTAAGGTGTTTCGTGACGCGCGCAGCACAACACGTCCGCGTCCGTGTGTGAATGTATGTGTATGTGTGTATGTATGTATGTTACGTGTGCCTGAAAATTTATTAAATATTAATGAAGTCGAAGGATGATTAGGGGTGATTGGCGATGGGCTCACAAAAGATCTATCATCCCTCCATCCGACAGAAGACGGTACCGGCCGACGCGCTGGTCCAAGTCCACTAAGGGTGAACAGACACAGAGACACAATCGGTCAGTCAATGGTTACAATGGCTTATTTTAACGGTTTTACATGTAAAGAACGACGGTGGAGGGCAAAAAGTGCCCCTTCCGCTCTGATCTCTCATTCTTTCGCTCATTGTCAGATTCGAAAGCGAGACACATTGAAATTCTATTACTAGAAACTCGAGCTTTGTCTCTCAGGTATACGAGAGTACCGAAAACCGAACGGTGCGTATAATTCTGTGAATTATGTGCGGATTTTAGCAAAGAAAAGTTACGTCCGTCTCTCGGAAAAATTGACTCGTCACTCCTACCCTCACCTTCACTTCGAGAAACATTATCTTGTCCTACAAAAATCGAGAGCGACATGATAACTATGTGATAATACGTGACAAAAATTGATGATAACGACTAACGACCTGCAACAATATACATTCCGACGGCATGCAGTAAACATATTAATGTAGAGCAATAATGATGCATTAAATCGAGAATAGTGCAGTGTTAAATCACAAAATATTTCCTGTTTTATAGAATAATATCGTTCATACAATGTGATCGTGATTGTGTTCTAATGATAACTAATGCAATATGTAAACAATATAAGAATAAGTGAGCACGTAAAAAGCACTTGAAAAAAGACTGCCTCTGACGCGACTTTCAGGCGTGCTAATTATGGAAAAGAGCATTCGGAGAGAATTTACGAAATAGCACAATGCAATCTCTTAGCAAATTAAATTCTTCAATCGAGATATAAATGGATGGATGTGAAATATAAACCTTCTAAATTATAACAATCTTCAGAAAATAAAAATCTTGTAAGTAAGATTTAAAAACCGAGTTCCCTTCGGCAATCTTCTTTCAGGATTGCGATCGAGATGTAATATTTCTACATATAAAAGCGGATGTAACAACATTCAATGCAATAGATAGAACGCAAGCCTTTATGGAATTAATCTAATATATCCGATTTCGAATGTGTATTTTAATATACTTCGGTCTTCTCAACGGGCATCAAGGATTGAGGGCATCAAGCATTGAGAATATAATTGCAATTACAGGATGTCGCAAACGCTACACGATCCTTCCGGAGGTAAGAGAAAGAGAAAAGAGAATGGTTGAGAATGTAAAGAAAAAACATTGGAGATAGGATTGAAAAAAGTAACATGTATGTTTCTCTACAGAAATAGGCGCTGCAAATAGAAAATGTTACAAAATGTATAGTACCACGTATTTGTATATAATGTATATATATAATCTTATCCTTAAAAGTATCGAATTACAGAAGTACAATCGTAAACATAATATTACATTCGTAAACATAGTAGTACTTTGAAAAATCATTAACATCTCAATTATGTTAAGTAATAATTGTGAAGACATTCTCGCGAATCGTGATGGTTGATTGGAGAATACGCAATATATGCGTATGTATGTGTTTTGTGTATATGTGTGTGTGTATGTAATAGCAGTAGCTATTCTCTAATATAATAACACATTAATAGTACTACTAATAATAATGATATAACAACGATACAGCTAATAATGATAATATAAGTATACGAAATAGTATCACAAAATAATTATTATACAATTAAAACAGACGTATCTTGCTTATACAGATCTTGCACATGTCTCAAACATTGTAACAATATCTTCAAGTAGTCGCAACTGTATAAATTATTTACATGCAACGAGAACGAATACGAGAAGAATTGATGTTTTAAAATAAAATATAAAAAAAAAATACGAAGAAAGAGGGGAAAAGAAAACGTAACGGGGCTTCGGTATTCGTTTATTCGTTCGAAAGGTATCGAAAGGAGGTATGAAAGAACAAGAATAAATTGCTTCTTCGTCAATATCATAATACATTCGACATCCATGCTTTTCAGAAAATCCAAGTACAAATCTCAATGCTACGACTGCAAAAGTGTCGAGAGAAATCAAAGAGGGACTCGTCAAAGCTGTTCCCGCATTTATAGAACCCGTAAGAGAGTGTTCCAGACTTGGTTGAACAACGTTCACGGATTCTTCGATCAGTTTGAAATCAATTTTTCCTCAGACAAGATTACGAGCGAGATCATTATTTGTCGCGCGATTTTTCAATTTCCAATAATAAATATATTTGCAACTGGTCCCCAACTTACAAATTTGTCGCGTTAAAGTCTACTTAAAAATAAATAATAAATAAAGTTTTACGATTCTCGTTTAAGCTAAAGTTTGATTCCTGAAAAGATCTCCATTTTTTGTTGTTGTTGAAGAAAAATCGATTAATGACATCAAAGAAACCATAGACAGGAAATAAACTGCCAAGTCTAGTACACTCGAATTAACTCGTGTCACACCGAATTAATCTGTCAAAATTAGTCCTTATGAGAATACATTGATATAATTAATCGGCTACGTATTTACAAAATTGTGCGATGAACACTTAATTCTATCTTCGGGAGGTGTGGGAGGAAATACACCTCTCCGAAAATACTCGCGATTATACCTTCGCGAATTCCTGGCCGTTTGACAAACTAATTCACCTATTTTTCACGAGCACGGGCAAAGGAAACACCCGTAAAAATCTTTATCGTTATTTATCTTACTCTTTATTTAATAAACTAACAATCTTATATGTAATATTATGTAATAAATATAATTATGTTTTTTTTCCCTACACATTCAGAGACACGGCGGAACGTATGAAGCGCGTCTCATTTTTACTAAACGTTCGAAATAATCGCTTTTATTAAAATCATGAAAGAAACGTATTAAACCCTTCTCACTCTTTTTTTCATTTCCCACCTTTTTCTTTCTTTTCCTTTGAGACTTATAATAAGGTATATTCCAAGTGTGCCGTTAAAGGCCGACTCCGTGCGAAAAGTAAAACGCGCGGATTACTTTACCGTATCACAAGTCTAGCCTTGTAACAAAGAAAAAAAGAATAGTCCGACAACGTAACGCTTAGTGTATTACGATTACCAATATCTATAATTTCGCCTAGTTAATATAACGAAAGAAGAATCGTAGATCTCGATAGTTAATTACGTAATAACTACACGTTCGATCCCGAAGCCAGTTGTGTGTTTTGTGTAAGTATGTATGTATATATGTGTGTGTGTGGTGTGTGTGTGTGTGTGTGTGTGTGTGTGTGTGTGTGTGTGTGTGTGTGTGTGTGTGTGTGTGTGTGTGTGTGTGTGTGTGTGTGTGTGTGTGTGTGTGTGTGTGTGTGTGTGTGTGTGTGTGTGTGTGTGTGTGTGTGTATTCACCGTCTAATAATTTATGTTTCTTTATATTTTATATATACCTATATTCATATTCTACGCAACAATAGTTACGTATCCTAATCTAAGATCGTGTAACTCTCTCTCTCTCTCTATGTAATAAAAAAGCAATAACCGACAGGCAATCGCGATTTTAAATCTACACTCTAGGTTTTCCTTTTTCTCTGCTTTTCTCTCACGCCCGCGCACCGCCTGCAATCCCGTACCTATTTTCCTCCCTCATCCAAAGTCCGAGTTCTCGTTTATGAGAGTCATTATTACGAACCGAGTACGAAAATCATTGTCTAGTAATCAGCAGTACCCGCGGCTTATTTTAATCCCACGACGTATACATATATATAAAGGCTGATTTCTACGTATTTGTACTTCCACGTCGTCGGTAAACGGATAAACAAAGGTTTCCCCGCGCACGTTTGAGCCCGTGTGTCGAAAGAAATCCCGGAAACTCGCGGTAAAATATCAGTTTTAACACCGCTTCTTAAAACTGTATTTTACCGTCGTTCTCTCACCGCGCCTCGCTTCCCTCTGTTTCGACCCAATTTATAATCATCTCAAATAAATTGTTCCGGAGTTGTACTATACGATTTACTTTGGTGGCATAACTATCTTTCAGACTACACATAAACCCGAGACGCATTTCTATATTACACAATTAATCAAATGTAATTGCATTTGTAAACCTTTCTATAACAATCTCTCGACGTCTTCGCATGTATCTTCTTCATATATAAATACATATAAATGCATATACATATCTTTGTATGCATTTCTGTATGTATGTGTAGGTATATGTATATATGTATATATAGATGCATGTATGTGTGGGTATGTGTATCATGTACATAGTTATAATTACAAAATGAATATATGTGTATGTGTGGTGGCCAACGAGCAACATTATTCTTACGAAATTAGAGTGCTTCGGCGCGAATGAGATGTGCACGTAAACGCGAGCTCAAAATTTTTCGTACTTAGAAGATATCAAAATTTTTTCAGATATACCGCACAGCCTGACCGCGCGTTATTCTGTGTTCTTCCTCTCCCCTTCTATACATATAGGTATACCTGCCGCGATTCAGCGATTCACGTTTTGCGTAAAGCTTAGCGTAAACTCGTGATTGTTCTCTACGCAATTTGACTCTAACATGTTCACGGGGTCATTTCAATTTTACTTTTTTGCAACCGGCTTGCCGCGAAAGAGAAATATGGATGGATGAAATTTCAAGCTTTGTCTAAACAGAAAAATAGCGTCGATTTAAATCCGCTAAATATTATACAGATATTTCCGCTCTTACTTGAAAAATATTAAACAAAAGAAAAAAGAACAAAAGGAAATGAAATCAATACAAGAGTCACGTTGCTTCGTGATTTTACGCGTTAAAAATAAGAAAAACATTGTTTTTATTTCTTTTTAACACACTTATATATAGGTACTAATATTGCACGTTCTGCGATATCGCTGGTTTATTCGACAGTTTTGTTGGAGAAAATCGATTGTGCGCAAACATGCGCGCAATTTCGATAAAAAGATATATAGATTGTTAAAAAATAGAATAAAATATGCTTCGTTTAAACAGCGTACATTTCATATTTTAAATTGCAGAATGTTGTTGAAATTAAATTTGTGCGTGACTCTATATAAATTTTCCTCATTTTTTGTACTCGAGATAATATGCGAGTTAAAGCAATTTTTGTATTTGAAAGAAGAAAAACTGGAAGAGAAAGATTTTTGCCGACAATTTCCAATACAAGTTGTTTTTTTTTTTATTATTAAACTACCTATCGATATTTGAATTGCAAATCACTGGTGATATCAATTCACTTCGGTTTTCTTTACTCACGATAATCGTCCTTTGCAATTTTAAAAATCTTTTAACAGGTAAATACCCATCCCATTTGCAATTGTTTCAACAGCACGAAAAACTTCGGAAAAACGACACGAATCGTAGCGGGAGCAACATATGCATCCTAATGTTGCAGATCGCGTTAGAATTTTATCATGTTGAAGTAACGAAGGTTGGGATGTTGTCTTAAACGTTCCGAATGTGCATCTCATTATTAAAATTACATTACACCGGTGCTACTTCTCGACTTCTACGTGGCAAACAAGTCAATTTACTTAAACGATTTACTCGAAACTCTTGGTGCACATTCACGGTAACAACTTCGCTATCGAGCATTATACGTGAAGAATCAAAAGTTAATAAGTATCGTAATCGGTAAGACATGAATCGTCAATACAGAAAAAATAAAGCTCATGGTCCCATGACATAACAAAGAAAAAAAAGTACAAAGAGAGAGAGAGAGAGAGAGAGAGAAAGTGGGGAGAAGAGAAAGAAAGAAAGAGTGAAAAACGGAACGATCGTGCAAAAAGATAAAGATTAACGTAATGAGCGGAGGTTGCAAAAATGTTGTACAACGGAGTCCTTCTGATTCTAGTCACCGTTTCGCGCGTACTAAGCCGTCTAATGCGCGTCCGCAGAGAAAAAAAAGAAAACAGAAGAAAAAGCAGGACGCGCATGTCGCGGCTTCGCGAAACGCGCGATATCGTGAAAGCGCGAAATGCGTTACGATGCGAAACACCGCCGACCGTTCTTAAGTACCGAAAGCGTTCGTTAAGCTACTACGTGTCGAGCGTGGCCGAGCGCGTAAACGGAGCGGAAGAACGTTTCGCGCTTGCATCGGGGACGCTCTGCCTGTTACTGTTCCGGTTCTTGTCGCCGCGCGACAACAGACCCTTGGCGGTCTCCTTGAGACTGCATCGCGGACGGAGACTGCTAACGTGTGTACGGCTACTGCTGTGTGTAAGAGGGTGGTGTTGGTGGTTCACCACCAGGGATGCAGAAGACTCACCGGATTCCCAACCGTCCTCGTCGCCGGTAGTGTCACACTCGCTGCTGTCCGCTTCGCTCGACTCGCTCGGCGTCTCCTGTCCGCCCATCCCCAGCTGCACACCGTCGCTACCTCTGTTCGTCGTCGCTGGTACAGCTGGCGACATGTTCCCGCCCACGCTATGCATAAATAGACTCACCTGCAATTAAAAGACACCGCGAATAATCGAATGTTTGTACTTTGCGCTTGATAAGATCTTACACTATTTGAACTTAGATTGTAGATAATATTTAATTGCTTTTATTCAAAGTTTGACTAACAAAGTATCTGATGCTAAATATCTGGAATTGAGACATTGTATATACGCTGTACATTTGCTTTGAGAATTCTAACTGTAATGAGCAAAATACCTAATGTTGAATATTTAACAAGATGAATGTTTCACAAGACATGCATACATTCTACATTTGTTAAACTTTTATTTTTTTTTAAATTACATTTTGCAAACACGAAAAAAACTAACTTTAAAATCCGGACTGTAGAGCTTGTGATTTTTATCCTTGTGTGCATTGTCCAATCCTGACTTGTCTATCCGTAAAACGAGAGTGGGCGGCATAGGACCGAGACTCGCCAACGATCCAGTTCTAGGTTTCACGTGCGACACAACCATTGGTAATTCCATGGCTGTGCCGTCGCAGCTAAATGCCCTCGCCGATCTTTCAACATGCAATTCGCCATTGTCGCACTCGGAATTCGCTTTCTCACGGACGAAAAATGTGTTGAACCAAAAATGAAACATCTTCTCCTGGAAAGTATAGTAAAACCATAGACGTATATAATAAACATTGCCATTGGAGAGCTGTAGGCAAGATCTAAAGGACAGAGATATGCTTGCTGGGATGCTTTCCTTATCTAATTATGTAATGCGTGGGGAGAAGGAAAGGTGGTGAAACAAGGAAAGCATCCCAGCAATATCTTCTATCCTTCAGATCTTGCCTACAGCTCTCCAATGGGAATGCTCAGCCTATTATATACGTCTATGAGTGAAACACAGTTTGTTAATATATCATGCCAAGTAAATTGATACAAATATTGTAAAGATATGTACCTTTCGTTTCATTTTTGGCCTGTAATTGTAGAACTCCACCCGTATATCTCCCGTCAGAGCGACGGTGTGTTGCAATGGGATGCAGATAGTGGAGGTACCTTTCCGAACCTCGTAATCATCAGAAAATATCCTTTTGTTTGATTCCGAGATTACAAAATGCAGACCTAAAAACATAATATACAGAGAACGCATTTTACATAAACAGTCAGACTATAATACAGTCAGAAATTATTATAATAATGTACAAATAGAAATCGCAGAGATAGATATTACGGCGCTAAGAAAAGACGCGTTTTTATTTCTTGCATAAGAAAAAAATAGTAAAATAATATAGATATCAATTGTTAACGATAATAACCCGTATAACTTTTTACAAAAAATTACTTACTTACTTTTTATAAGAAATTACTTACAGCCTTGACCTCCGTTGAAAATAGGGGCCGGATCTAGTTGTATTTTACGCAGTAATAATGTCACTGGTTCATAACTAAGACCCTCTTGGAGGAGGGTAGCATAATAATCTACATATCTCCTCTGCGATGGTATCGTTACGCCTTTCCTGGATCATAATAAAACCGAATAAATAAGATAATTCTCGATCATCGAGACATCATTACGTGCTGAATCCTCAAGTCTTGTAATACTTACCTATCGTAAGTCCGTTTAGTTCCATAATAATTCAGAGCTTCCGTGGCAGTGGGAAACTGTTTGCTGTGAAGTAGATAACAGCACACCATTACACCCGTTCGACCTTTGCCCGCCTTGCAATGAACTGCAGCTACATTGTCCTTATCTTGGGACAGCCACGACTGGACATCCTCGCAGAAAGGCTTAATCTGTTCCAGCTTTGGTGGATTGTGATCATCAAACGCGTAAGTAGCCACTCTCTGCTTGAACTTTTTGCAATCATACGATCTCTCGGAACACCTAAAACATAATCGTGACGTTGTATTCAAATCATTTGTCATAAAAGAGATATGTATGTTAAGAGACATCAGTTATTCTTTCCAAAGAACTTACAGATTATAAATCTTATAATGGTCTTTATGTTTCGATTCCAGCAGCTTAACAACGTCATCAATATGATTTCTATACACTCCTTCCAGCTTCTCAGCAGGAAAACCCATCGCTATTAAATTCGTTCTTATATCTAATGGCATAACAATTAAGGAATTTATCCAGCAACAGTCAATTCATATTAGAATTCATATTAGTATTTACATTATTAATGTAAATATAAAATATGCAGAATACATAGAGTATTCTAATATCTAATTATTTCTATATGCATATGTAAAACAATTAGGCAAGGATACATGTGAGATCAAGATTAAAACCGTCTTCCGTAAAACGTTTGCGGCGTTTACTAACAAGTCCCTTTATGGGATTAGTCATCTTCATGTTGCTGATAGTATTGGCCATACTTGGTTGGCTTTGTCTTAACTCTCCTGTCTCGATTTCGATCGAATCACTTTCTGCCACCTCCTCGGGAATCTCTTCTTCTGCCTTTTGATTCTCAAAGGTCCTTTTAACCTGTTATCAAGATTACAAATAAGAAAACATTGTCAGAAATTTAATTATAATTCATATTAATATAGCATGCTGCATTTGACAAATTAAAATATAAATGCAAGCTGACCTGAGGCTTGTGAGCTTGTGAAGCGTCACATGAGCCCAGTTCTGGTCTTCTTTGTTCCTCCAGACAAACATGGAGAGGGGTTACAGAGGCCGAGATATGCTCAGATATTTTACTATTCAACCTGCCGCTGGTGGGTCTCCTGCAGGAAAAGCATATACCCATCAATTCCCAGAACATGTGTTCCTCTACTTAGGCATTTTTTTCATCGAGCATGTCCTAGTTCTCCACCGTGAAGCTCGGCGCTGGTTCTTGATCGGACACGGACCATTTTATGATGACATATTATCACCATCACCCAGTCCGGCGCGATTTCATGGAACACACAGCGAAACCCCCACAGAAAGCGATGGGACTACGGCCTTTTCGAGGAGAAGCTGTCTACACGGTTGCGGTGGCAGAGGACGTGGAATATAAGGGAATGCAACACCATACACTCGTTTCACAGGCTCTGTAACTCAACAGCTACCACTAAAGACACTGGCCTCCGGAGATCTTGTTGCATTGTCCACCTTGTTCCTTGCTCTCTAGTCTGCTCAGACAGGCATTCCTGCTCCAAAAATCACAAAGATCACAATGGTCATTGGCGGCTCGTCAGCCAGCAGTGGAGGAGAAAGAAAGAAAAGAGACGTCTTACGGGAGAGAAAGAGAGAGAGATAGAGAGAGAGAGAGAGTTCTATCGAGAGACTCGGTGAACGGGAGCGGGAAGAAATAAGAATCGCGGAGGGTAACCGAGCGAGTCGTTTGGGTGTCCGCCGAGTATCACCAACCTACATTCGCGCGTGTTTACGCCGTACGTGGACACTGGAGTCGCGGGAGGGGTGGCAGGTTAGCATCGCGCGACGGAAGCAACGGCGACGAGAGGGCGATGTTGCGACTTCGGTGGCTCCCCGGGTCCCGTCACGCTCGCGATCGAGCCGATCGATGCGTTGCGTTGCGGTGCTATATTGCTATGCGATGCGATGCGTTGCGTTGCGTTGCGTTGCGATGCGATGCGACGGGGACACTCACACACTATTCGATTTGACGCGATGCGACGTGATGCAACGGGGGACACAGCGCGATGCGAGAGACGGGACGTCGCGTCGCACCACCCGCGTTCGCTTCGCCGTGCCGCTTACCCCAGGCCGGACGACGACGGTGTCCGCGAGTAGCCGCAGGTGAGAGAGACGGGTAACGAGACGGGCGACGAGGCACAGGCAGGGTTTTAGGTTAAGCGCGCTCGCACTCTCTCTACGAGGGAGAGAGAGGCGGTGAGAGAAGCGGCTTTCTCGCTCCCACTTGCGCGCGCTCGGCGGCGGCGGCGGCGCGTTCGTTCTTCGCGTTTCTCGCGATCGACGACAACGGAGAGAGAAGTTTCATAGCCGTGGTGGAGTCGCGTCCGCGCGACCTCGTGCACCGTCTCGCGGAACACGTCGCACGTTTACCTCTTTCCGCGGTAAATGAAGGTGGCCGAGATAGGAAGGATCGAGCACGACGACCACGGACTCGGCGAGTTGAAGCCGAGCGGCTGACAACGCTTTACGCTCGCGCTGCTCGCTCTCTTTCTTTCTCTCTCTCTCTTTTTCTTCCCCCTTCCTTCGCTCATTCACTCACTCTTTTCTCTGCCCCGTGCGGACGGACGGACGGACGGACAACGACGACCGCGCCGATCGCCGTCGCTGTCGCTCTCGCGTACGTTACCCGGGGTTGCGAGAGGGGGGAGGGGAACTGCTCCGCGGCGGTACGGCGGGATATTACCGGCACCTCGCTTCGCGGCAGCGTCGCCGACGGCACGTAGTACGCTCGACACGCGTCGTTAACGTTAACGCCATGACAGCGTGTGCGTGTACACGCGTATGTGTGAGCGTATTATGTGTGTGTGTCTCTTTTCGCCGCTTTCTCGCCTCTCGACCCCCGCGGACGGCCCACGGTCTCCTCTCCGTTCCGTTCCGTTTCGTTCCGTAGGACACACGCATGCACGCACGACGCACGTATGTATATACTGTATGTAGTACGTATGTGTATGTGTCGTACGCTCGCTCGACTCGCCTGCTCGCCGCCGCGGCCCGTTCTCGCCGCTCGCGTTTCTCATTCAGCGCGCGCGCCCCGGTCGCGTCATCGCGTACGAATCGCGGGGATCTTTCGGGATCGGGCGGAGGAGCAGGAGCAAGCAGGAGAGGCCGAACGCGCCGCTCGTGCGTCCTCGGCTCTCCTCATCCTCATATTCCTCATCCTGCCGGCACGCGCGCGAGCGGCGCGAGTACGCGAGCGGAGTAGCGGACCTCGCGGCGAGTCGCTCGTCGTCCTCTTTACTCGCGCTTTGTCGCGAGAAGCGAGATCCGGGATCCAAAACGAGATCTCTTTATTTACACATGTAGGGTCAACACTTTTTTTTAATAAGTTTTGGAAAATAAGTTATAGTTATAAGTTAGTTTTTTAAAAATAAGTTTAGTTTTTTAAGTGTTGCAACTACTCTGACCGCGACTGTACAAGAGGAAGAGGACTTGCGTCAGAACGAGACGCGCGGGACTGTATAAACTGTATTCGCGATAGTTTACTCGTTGAATGAGAATCTTCTATTCGTATAACTTCTACAGTCGCGGTCAGAGTAGTTGCAACACTTAAAAAACTAAACTTATTTTTTAAAAACTAACTATAACTTATAACATAACTATAACTTATTTTTCTAAACTTATTTAAAAAAAAAAGTGTCGCAACTACTCGGACTTCGACCCTACTCCGCTTCCTGCGATTCTATTCTTTTGTTCTGTCGATTTTGTCGGAGGCCGAAAAGCGTCGGTAGCAGATCGATGCGGTTCAATATACTCCGGATAATCGGGAACTGCAAGTGCAACGTTCGAGGCGTCGTCGCTTCGTACCCCGCGGTGCCTTTCTTTTGTGCGGCGTTTCCTAAGTGAGACCCTGTGAGATACCGATGTATTAATGTGGTCGCGCTTATCTAAAAGAAATGTTCTTAAATGACAGGGTTCTTTTCTCTCTAGAATAGGTAATTATCCCTTTTCGAGCGTTGCGACACCTTGCCTCCTTCTCACCTTTTTCTACCTGAACCCGACGATTTTGTTCCAATGTAGGATGAACCATTCTGTTCTCCCGATATTTCTTTCAGTCACTCTTTCTCGCACGTGTCTTCGAATACTTTCAAAATTGAGAGCTCGAAAAAATGAGAAGCAAACGGAAATAGGTTTTTTTTTTCTCTCACGTCTTCGTCCGTGAAACGTACAATTCAATCGTGGAAGACATCTCTCTCGCTCGTTGAACCGACCCCCTTTGGTCTCTTTCATCTCTTTTCCTTCATTATTTCTTCCTCTTTCTACAGGGATGAAAGGAAAGGTCCGCTCCGTTTACATCTATCGTCGTCCTTCTCTTTTTTTTTCTTCTAAAATACACAGCTCGCTTTTATTCCTATCGCGGAGAATCTGAATCGATGCGATTTCTCAGTTTCCCCGATTCCGAGAAAACTGAGGAAAAAGAAAAGATTTTCTTTTTGAAAACGTGCATACGAAAATTCTTTGTTCCTTGAATGCCCCTTCGATTCCCTCTCCTTTTACGTAATTTCCTTTTTCACATTTTTTTATGCAATCTGCGGTGGAGATAATGTATTAAAATGTTTTTAGTTTTCTTTTTTTTTAAAATTGCACGAATTCGACTTACACAATAGTTCTCGCGAAAAGTTTATCAGGAAATAGATGTTGAAGGGTTTTCTCTAAATCGAATTTATTTCTTGATATATAATATACATGTGTTACATTTTTTTTAACTGTGCGCAATCTGATTTAATTTTAGATAGTTTCTGAAGATTTTTGCAAAAGTGTGAATGTCTCTCGAACTTATATGTTGTTTATTCCCTTTCAGTATTTTTTGATATATGAATCTGTTTATAATCTTCCTAAAATAAAACAGTTTTTCGAAGTGGCAATACTTATACTATCATTAGATATTGAATAAAAACTGAAATTTTTATATTTTATCAACATCTATATTACCGATATAAATGTTGATAAATAGGTTGTTGTTCTCTATTAGGTATATATATATATATATATTTAAAGAAAGATATATGTACATATACATATATATCTTTTTTTAATCTGTACATATATTTACAAGTGTGGAATTAAATAGCATACATAAGCGTTGCTAGAAACTAATTGTAAAATGGAATTTAGATTTCGTAATCACTCGTTAAAGACACATGTTTAGTGTCATTTTGAAATTAGAAGGCAAAGTAAAAATATATGTATAATTCACTATAATATGTATATATTACACTGCGAAGCGTAATTACATTTATCAAAGACTATAATATATAAGAATTTTTTGGTGTTTTTGCCAGTAAATATACTTTGTGTGTGTGTGTATATACATATACATATATATAATATACATATATATACATATATAATATATAAATATATATATTTAGATATATATATTATATATAAAGTTTCTAATTTTTCTCTCAATATTTTTCTGTGAAATACAAAACTTATTAGTAATGATATTAATCTATGTACTCAGGTAACTAAATATTGTAAACGATAAAAATATTATATATAAGCAATAATTTAATATAATCCGCAACATCATGATCTTTTTACAGTTCCAGTTATATAAAGAAATGTTTGACAATAGGGCTCAAAATTGAATTAATTTGTTACACAATAGAATATACAAAAATGCATATTTGTAGGTGACATTTAAAAGGTATACTATATATAATAATAATGTAAAAGCGTATTATACATAAAAATCTCGTATAGCAAAGTACAGTTCGGAGTTTATCCCAAAATTCCCAAATCGATATCATTTTCACATTGCCGTTAACGATTGACAATCGAAACATTTTTTCACTTTTTTGCACAATTTAATACTCTGTTATAATTTCATCATATACACAAATTTTGGACGTGTCTACCAAATTTAATTATAATAAATTTCAAGTGTATATATATTATAAAAAGAAATTATACTTCAAACTTACTCATTTTTTAATTCTGAAAAAACAAAAATATAATTTATCTAATAGACACAATAAATTATTTTTTCTATAAAGAACTAAATGAGATAAAATAAAAATTTTGACATAATAAGATTGAATGACGCCCTTGTCATTCATTGTCATCATAAACATTTAATATAATATATCCAGAGAAAAACTTTATTTCACCTTATTATAAAATTTTTTCCTATGATGTCTTTTACTATGGAATTATAAACACTTCGCTCGATGATTCTATTTGGGCTATTTCAACAGCATAATGCTTTCATAAACATTTTTAAACGTTTACGACAAGGAAACCACTTCCAACAGTATTGAAGATTATAGTTTCATGATGAAGCAGAATATCACTGTCATCGTCGTCGTAAAATTTGTGTAACACACGAAGAAACTGTAAAAAAACAGTCACAGACAGCGATTAACAAAGGATAAATTTCTTTCTTTAATCTAGATCCAGCTGCCTCGTGCTAAGCGTTCCCGTGTGTAATTTTGATGTTCTCATTTTCCTGAATGATTTGAGTAAGTCCTCCATCGTGATAGGCCGCACGGTATCGTGAAATTCTTCGTCATATTCGTCGTCTGTATTGTTCTCGCACTTGAGCCCGTCGCTGTGGATTAAACGACATTAATAGATGCTGATACGTGATTTCAATTTTTGGAACTCGCACAGTTCTGAGCTGTGCAGATATATAATGCGATATTCAATTTACTTTCGATGAAGTAATTAAATACGTACTGCGAATATAAGTAATCTCTAATACGATATATAGATGCGTTCCGACAAAGTTCTTGTAAATCAGATCCAGAAAAGCCTTCTGTATGTTTCGCCAATGTTGCGATTTCGACGTTGTCTGCGGTTGGCTCGTTTTTCAATATCAATTGCAAAACTTTTAACCGCTGTTGCTCATTCTGAAATAGATATATTGGCATTATATTCCATAATTATGTATTAATAATTATATAAAATTTAAATTGCATAAATATACCTACCGGCAATCCAACATGGAAAGTAGCTGGCATACGGCGCAGAATCGCTTTATCTAAATCCTGTGGCCTATTAGTGGCTCCCATTATAATCACGGTACAATCAGGATCGGTTATCAAACCATCCCACAACGACATAAACTGGGCCTTCATCATTGCCGTGGCCTCGTGATCTTGTGAATTGCGCGATCTCAAAAACGAATCTGTTAAAGTTAAAAATATTAAAACAAGAAATTTTATTTATTACAAATAGAACTATTGTATTAAATTATATGTATTAACAGTATCTGCTAGCTGATAATGATAAATTATATTACAAACTTTATCAGAAACATATAGTAGGTGATATTTATTTTAGAATATTTTTATTACCTCAGAATTTTAAAAAAGAATAGAAAAATTAAGATTTCTAAAGTAATAAAAATCCTATTCTAAAATAAATCTAGATAAAAGATTACTATTCTTGGTGACGTACCTATCTCGTCAACGAAAATAATGCAGGGCTGCAATTTCACTGCCAACGAGAAAACGGCAGCGGCCAGCTTCTGGCTCTCCCCATACCACTTATCAGTCAAGATGCTCACGTCTAGATTTATGAAGCGTGTTTTCGCTTCCCGTGCGGTAGCTTTGGCGATCATGGTCTTGCCGCAACCTGGCGGACCGTACAGCAATACTCCCTGAAAGTAACAAGCACAAGGCACATCTAAAATATTGATTTCTCTTCAAGGAACATGATCTGGTACCTTGGGCGCTTGAGTCAGCTGCGAATCTTCAAATAACTCCTTCTTCTGTATAGGCAGGATGACTGTCTCCTTGAGCTCTTGAATAACGCTGTCTAAACCGGCAATGCTGCTCCACGATACTTTGATATCATTTGGATCTACCAGATGATTAGCTATTATCATTTCGTAGTCTGTCAGCTGGTCCATGTCAAAGGATCGCGCGTATCTGTCGCTCTCTGCCAATTTACGCAACTGCTCTCGAGCCTGAAACAATTTACATATAAGATACAAACCACCAGTTAAAGTTAAAGCATTATTTGCAAATTGAAGACAATTTGCAACTCTGAAATTTCATTGAGAAGATATATAAGATGCTTGATAAGATGAATTCAAACCTTCTTCTTGGCTCTTTGCTTGGTACTCCTTGTAGGATCAAGCTGACTGATAATCCACCTCATGCTGAAGAAACCGATCGCTGCAACGCACGTCAATCTTGCTACCAGCATCAGTACCTCCTGCCGTGTGAGACCAGCGCTCGCTGCCATGTTCATCGTTCACTAGGATACTCGTGTTTGCCAAACTTGCTACGTTGTGTGCTGAAACATTCAACATAGTTACAACTTAACAAGAAGGAACGAATAAATTCAGGAAATGCAACAGTTGTAGAATTGTTAAGTAAAGACTGAAAAGTTGCACGTGCAAAAGCATAATAAATTTTGGAAAAAATGAGCTTAAAGCTTAAAGTATCTGAATGAAGAGAGGATAAAGTTTTGTTAGTCATTCATAGATAATATTCTCGTTTGTCAGACTGCGAAGAAGCCACGAAAATCTACGGTTTACGCAACAACGGCGGTTTACCCGCAATCATTACCGAATCGGTGCTGGCCTGCAACACGTCGAGAATCACTCCTGACTCCACTCGACTCCACTGCGTACTCCTGGCGACCTAACCTCTCCGGGACTCGCGATGCGCGATCTCTTTGACGGTTGAGCGAGGAAAGTGGACAGCGACTTGTAGGTTAGAGCAGAACGCAAGAAAGCAGGAAACATGCGCGGTACGACGGTACGAGTCATCTCTCGTTGGACCGAATATAGGAATTATATTCCTGTAATAAATATTAAATAATATAGGATATGTAAATGTAGGAATATTCCTATAATTATATCTTATATTATATTTTTCATTGTGCGTTATGTTTAATTATTATTTCTAATTCCAATTCCTAATATTTAATATTTATTCGTATTCCTATGTGCTCTATTGTGCGCAGGGCCAGGAATCGGATACGTTCCCCCTTCCCCTCCATTAGCTTCCGGGTAAGCTTGGCACGTGGCTGCGTGGCGCGTTCATTTGTTCGTTGGTTCATTTGTTGATTACCTCTTGACCTTGTATGTACAACATACATCTACATACTCGTCGCAGTATCTTGGAAACTAGATTTGAAAAGGGAATAAAGAAAGTCAGTTATTGCCATTTATACGCGCATTAATCTAATAATATCATCTTCTGGACGGTGCTCGAATATTACTGATTGTCAAGCATGTCACATCATGATTTCTACTCGAGCTCTACTTGCAAATCTCGCACTCAGACTACTAGCTCGCGTCCAACGGAAAAGAAGCAAGTTCTTAACAGTCCTTTTCTCGACGTACGTTGAGTATATGCGGTTGAGTACGTATTATTAGAAAGCACAAAGATTTTGTATAATAAACGACTCAATACATTATTATAATGACATTTCCTAAAGCGACAATTCCATGCATTATACATGACAAAGAAAATTCATAAACATTAAATTTATATATAGGTACACGTATATCAAATCTATTTTCTACTAGCATGTGCAATTTCAGTGAAATTAAAAATTTAGTAATTTTTAAAATCGACCCAACTGGCCATGTTTATTAATAGGATGTTATCTAGAATTTAGAATTTATTGCGAAAAATATTACCCCAGCCAGGGTTTGAACCTGGAACCTCCCGCTTTCCGTGCAGGCGTCGTGCCAATTCGAATGTGGTAATATTTATCGCAATAACAAACTAATATACACATTATCTGCGTGCCGACAGGCCGACTTGGTTTGTCAGACTTTCAACGCAGCTCCTACTGGAATATTATATCCCCTCCCGCCCCTGTTAGTCCATCCAACATTAACTGCGTGCCGACTTGGTTTGTCAGATTCAACACAGCTCCTGTTGGAATATTAATCCCCTCCCTCCCTGTTAACACCATACTTCAGGTCGGGTGTGAAATAAAACAAATTAAGAACTTCTCGCCGCTAGCCAATAATTAAAAACGTAGTAATTTGACTAACCAGGAAGGGAGGGGATAATATTCCAGTAAGAGCTGCGTTGAAAGTCTGACAAACCAAGTCGGCGCGCAGATAATGTGTATATTAGGGCTCAGACACAATGCGAGGAATAAGGAACAAGCAATAGAATTCATAGTTGCATCCTTTTTTAATAGACGTGCATTGGAAAAGGATGCGACTATTAATATCTACTCCTTGTTCCTTATTCCTCGCATTGTGTCTGAGCCCTTAGTTTGTTATTGCGATAAATATTACAATTACATGCCTCAGTGGTCGAATTGGGACGACGCCTGCACGGAAAGCGGGAGGTTCCAGGTTCAAACCCTGGCTGGGGTAATATTTTTTGCAATAAATTCTAAATTCTAGATAACATCAATAAACATGGCCAGTTGGGTCGATTTTAAAAATTACAACGTTTTTAATTATTGGCTGGCGACGAGAAGTTCTTAATTTGTTTCAATTAAAAATTGTTAACGCAAGAAGTGTACTTCAGATGAATTTATTATACATATGTGTGTGTGTGTGTGCGTGTGTGTGTGTGTGTGTCATGAATTAAGATAGCAATATATCTCATATATGTAATATAAAAAATATTAAAAAATTTGATTTATATAAATTAAAGTGCGTGGGCTATAAAATTAAAAATAAAATTTTTTGCTTAAATTTAACCGGCATTTTTACAGAACGTATAAGAAATTATTGTTAGGCAAGAAAGAATTTACTAATTATTCTTGAAATTTGATGCAAAATTTGATGCTATTAAATCAACTCTTTTTTTGTGATTGACATATAATGTCATTTTTATTTAAAGAAAGCTATCTATATTAAATATAAGGTGTCCCAAAAATCTCTATGTATTTAAGTTAAATCCAATTTTAAGTAGCTCTTATCTATACATGATGTATAAATGTTATTATCTGTTAGGATATCTGTTTGAAATATTATCTATTTTCTTATTAAATGCATAGAGACTTTCAGGACATTTTGATGTTTATCATTTTCATCATTCATAAGTAAATTAATTATTTCCAGGTGTATCGATTGGACGAAGATGAAGCAGAATTTGAAGATGTGGAGAATACTTTCTGTACTGCGATTGTCCCGAAAAATGCATCTTCAACAGCAAAAGAGCAAGAAGTATCTCCATCATTTTTCCCTTCATATATGAAGAGCTACTCTCAGACACGATTTGAAGTGTCTACATTTGACTATACATGGAAAATTGATCAATTTGGGCGTCTTTCTGCAATCGTAAATACATTAAGTTCTCCACCATTTGGAGAAAAAAATCAATACACGATTCAAATGAATATTTTACGTCAAGATTCGCTATTAAGTACAATACGAATTTTAATACGTACTGATACAGCATTTACCGGTTCATGTACTACTACTATAATGCATCCTCCTGAAACAGTTGTATTAACAAAATCGATTTCGTGCGTTATAAAAAATATGACATTGTTAATTGAAGTTTCAAAGAACTATTTGTGCAAGTTTAGAGAGGCGTTTATAATACGTTGCGAGATTGAAAATTTTCATAAACTGATAAGTAACACTATACATATGAATTTACAACCATCCATAACGGTACTTAAAGAGGAGAAATCTCTTAAAGACTCAATTCTTGAATTCGCGTCTAAGAATGAGAAATCAATCAAATTTGTAGTAGGAGATAAACAGTATGTTATATCAAAAAAATTGTTGTGCGCCACCAACAGCAGCTACTTTAAAATTCTTTGTCTTACAATCGATGGAACAGAAAAAGATATGACAAAAGAATTAACAACGGATGAGTTACAAGCTTTTGAACAGATTTTATTATACATTTTAACTGGCTCAATCCGCTCAATACAACGTGATTATCGCATGCTTAAACATTTATTAACAGCAGCTGATAAGTATGATGTACAAACTTTAAAATTAACATGCGAACATTATTTGCTGCGCTATATTACGATTAAAAATGCTGTGGAACTTATACAGCTTGCGTTTTCGTCTACTGCAAAATTTTTAGAGACACATTCGGTAACTTTCATTAAATTTCACATAAAAGAAATTGCAAATACTAAAGAGTTTCAAAGTCTATCGAAAGATGATTTAAATAAGATATTGAAATTGATTGAAGAAAGTAAAATATATGAAGTCAGCACATATAAACTTTTGTCACCATCTCAGACAGATAAAATACTTAAAATCAGCACTCTTCCATTGTTTTGTCCATCATCTACGACAAATAAGAATAATAAATAATTTAACTTCTATATGGATAAGAATTTATATGCAAGCAAGTGTTAATATGGATTAAAAATAATTCGTTTTTTTTTCTTTAGTTGATGTGCGAATGAAACTGTTAAGTATTAATCAAGAGACGCGGTAGCGTCTCGCCCCAAATATATTTTTTATTAACATTAACATTATTAGTTTTAATGTATCTATTTTGGTTATAATTTTCTCAAGTCTACAGGTTGATTTAAAACAAAAGGAAATGGAAAATATAAAAATCCTTACAAACCTATATTATCCTATTGTATAGGTACACCTATGTTATCTATAAATGATTTGTTTATTTTTATCAGTCCTATATCTTATTAAAAATTTTCAATCGTTTTTTTTAGATCATCCTGTGCACGTATTACAATAGTGTCAGAATCTTTAGCGTCTACCTTTTTCAACGAGCTAATTATTTTTCATAAATTCAAATTTGATTTTTGTATCTTCAATGTTTGTCGCAATTATATGTTTTCGATATTGCCATTATTATAATTTGAGTTCAATAAAATGCGATTAAGTTGAAACAATCAAATTCTTAATTATTCCTTATAATTCTTAATTATTCCTGATATACATACGTTGATAAAAAAATTAAAAAATTAATATTTTATTTATCTACCAGTTTTTTTAACTCTATTTCTAATTCAGAGACATAATATATGATGTTGGCAAATTATATTATGTATAGAGATATTCTATTTCATAGAAATATTCTGTCCGATCATCGGTAGATAGAAGAAAATCTTTCGCAAAAATTATAAACCGCGGCTACAAAAATTTGAGTTGAGTTTAATAATATAATAATTTATTACTTCAAAATTTAAATATTTGTTTAAAAAAAAAACAAATATGTTTTTTTTGGTTAATATAATTTGTACGTTTTCGCCCTAGGCGAAAAGCGATATACATATATGAGGGGCCGGCTGCGCGTACAATGAATGGAATAGAGAACAGAGAATAGCTAGGGAACAGTTCAATATTAACATCTGAATTCATCAACATATGTAATTCATTAACACAGAATAGAGGAACAGAGAAATAGCGCTTAGCTACAGTGATGAAATTTTATAATTTCTATATTCTGTATGCCATCATGTGCACAATGCATATAAATATTTTGAACTGTTCCCTATTCCATTCATTGTGCGCAGATAAATACGTCCATGGTGCGCACTGCGCAGCCCCTGTTCGATTCTCTAACCTAAAACCTAACCTAACGCTAACAAAACGCTAGCGTACGTGGGATTGAATGATCGAGATTACAGCACTGATAACTGATTCGCATTACTGAATTTACTGAGCATCATCCTGACAATATTCGCAGTAGCTTGGAAACGATCGATTTGATAATAAATGAAATAAAAGAAATCAGTTGCCACATCTAGACACGCATTAGTCCACATTAGTCTAATAATTTTTTCATCTGGATTGTGTTAGAATATTACTGCGAAGCATGTCATCAGAGGAATTTGAAATGTTAAATTCGACTGATCAAGATTCAACGAAAAAGCAAATACCTATAATGGAAGAGAAGCACGTAAGTTTTTAACAGTTGAAAGATACAGGGGAAAGATGATCAAAGTCCACTTTTTGTCAAAATTGAACTAATTATATCTTGACATTTTCAAAGAACTTTCATACTTCTTATCTGTATTGATCAAGAATAGTTAATTCACTGGAAATAAGGCCGAAAGATGTACCGTGTTGGGGAATAAAAAATGATCATAATCTACATGCTTATGATGAAAAACCATCAGAATCCAATATACAATATAAACACTAAGGCTACGTTTTAATATTCACTAAATTTTGTACTAATTTTTTCAATAGCTTACTAAGATACGTACCTATCTAATGTCTTGAAACTTAAATTGCATTTTTCTTGAAATTACTCCGGATATTGATCATTTTTCCTCTGTACCCTTCAGTTCTTTCATCAACTTCGTTAAGTATGTGTTATTAGAACGTTAGAAACTACATAAGAATTTGTATGAACGAATCAATACATTAATGACATTTCTTATAAGCAAAATGCCACATATTCTACATAGCAAAGAAAATTCATAAATATTTGTACACATATCAAATCAAAACACATGTTCTCTGCTAACATGTGTAATTTGAATACAATTAAAAACTATTAATGCTAAGAGTCTCTCTCTACTTCAGACGAATCTGTTATTATTATTATTATCAGATTCATGGTAGAACTCTGGTATCATATATGTAATATGAAAAATGTTTTGGGCTTATGATATACATATCAAAATGCATAAGGTATAAAACTATAAATGAGAGTTTTTCTTTAAATCTAGTGAGAATTATAGATTGTTTAAGACTTACAATTAGTTAGACAAGAAAGCAGTTTACTAATTATTCTTTAAATTATGACAAAACTTTCTCAAGTATTTATGAAATTGATGGTGATCACCGAAAATAGCCGTATTTAAGTCTTTTGCTACAATTTGGCTATTTATTCAACTTTTTTCCAATTGTTTGACATAAAATGTTATCTTTATTTGACATAAGATATATTAAATATAGGATGTCTCAAAAGTCTCTATGTATTTTTAAATAAATCCGATTTCAAGTGGGTCATATCTCATATCTATCTGTCTGTACATGTAAACATGTCTTATTACATGTTAGGATATTTGATTAAAATTTAATTCATTTTATTAAAAAGCATAGAAACTTTTAGGACATTTTGATATGTTGGTGCTTTTCATCATTTATAAATAAATTAATTATTTTCAGATTTCTGAGAAAGTAGTTGAGAATACCTCTATTGAGAATACCCCGGAAGAGGAGCAGACAGTATCTTCACCATTTTTACCTGCATATACTAAGAGCTATTCTCAGACACGTATTGAATCGACTATACTTGACCATACGTGGAAAATTGATCAATTTATGCGTTTTTCTACGATCATGGATACGGTAACGTTTCCGTCGTTTCCAGAAATAGGTCAATGCGAGATTCTAATGAATGCTTTACGTCAAGATAATCAGATAAAAACAATAAAATTATATATACTTACTAATAACGCATTTGGTGGTTCATGTGCCACTACTGTAATGCTATCACCTGCAAAATTTTTGTCAAAAGGATTCATTTCGGGTCGTATGTCGAATATGACATTGTTAACTGAGTTCTCGGCAGAGAGGTTTTCGTTTGATCAGAAAGATACACTTATAGTAAATTGCAAGTTTGAAATTTTTCATAATCTGCTAAATAAAACTATATGTATGAATTTATTACCATCTTTAACAGAATTTTCAAAAAACGTGACACGTTTGGAAGACTCGACCTTGAGTGAGTCTAAAGATGAAGAATTAATCAAATTTATAGTAGGAGAAAAACAATATGATATATCAAAAAAATTATTGTGCGATGCTAACAGTAGTTACTTTAAGTACATCTGCCTTACACATAAGGAAAAAGTAAAGAATATGACAAAAGAATTAACAACGAATAATGAGTTACAAGCTTTTAAACAGATTTTAGTATATATTGTAACTGGTTCAATAGAGCAAGACGATTATTGCAAGCTTAAACATTTATTAACAGCAGCTGATAAGTATGATGTACCAGCTTTAAAATTAACGTGTGAACACTATTTGCTACGCTATATTACGATTGAAAATGCTGTGGAACTTATACAGCTTGCGTTTTCGTCTAATGCGAAATTTTTAGAAATACATTCGGCGACTTTTATTAAATTTCACAGAAAAGAAATTACGGATACTAGCAAATTTCAAAGTCTACCGCAAGAAGATTCAAATAAGATATTGGAATTGATTGAGAAAAGTAAAATACATGAAGTCAGCACATATAAATTTTTGTCACCATTTGTGAAAGATAAGAAATTTGAATTGGCTAGTATTGGATTCATATAATATTGCAATCTTAAATGTAAATTTACAAAACATGATATAAATATTATTTAATTAGTAAGCATGTTTTTGGCTTTTCTATATATTATAGTTTTTTATTTTTATATGTAAAAATTTATATACAATATATATAATATATATGTATATATATTCAAATAGGCATTAATACAAATTAAAAATAAATTGTAGACTGAGTTCAGATGTACGAATAAAACTAACATAAGTATTACGTTAAATGTAGTTTAGTTATAATTATACATGTAATTTACTTATAATTATACTTAGTGTAGTTTAGTTATAATTTTCTGAAGTTTATAGGTTGATCTAAAACAAAAGGAAATGGAAAATAAGAATCCTTACCTAATGTTATCCATAACTATTTTATTCAAATTTATCAGTACTATCTTATTAATATTTCCAATCGTTTATTATTACGTGAACATATGGAACCTGTGGACATATTATAGTGTCAGGATCTTTACCAACTACATTTTTTAAGAAACAAATTATTTTTTATAAATTTTAACTTGATTTTTGTTCTATGTTCGTCGCAATTATATGTTTTCGATGTTGTCATTGATGGGGTTCAATAAAATGCGATTAAATTAAAACAGAATCAAATTCATGATTATTCCTTATTATATGTAGCTAAAAAATGAGAAAATTTCTATTTTGTTATTGTTTATTTTTCTATCGGCTTATTTATCTCTATTTCTATTTCAGAGACATACGATATGTTGACAAATTATGTATAAAGATATTCGATTGAATAGAAGCATACTCTCTGATCATCTCTCGGTAGATGTAAGAAAATGCTTCACAATAACAATTATAAGTCTGCTACACAAATTTGAGTTTTTAATAACTCGTTATTTGTAAATCTAGATTTGTTTGGATCTGTCAGATAAAGCGAGAATTTAATGCATCTTATTACATAATGAAGGAAGTTCGCGATACATTTTTGAATCGCTAAAATATGCTAGCAAAATGATAAACGAATAATCTATCTTGTCTATCTGTCTTATCTATCTCTCTTGAATTGCACGCGGTTCCTGCGTCATCGCGCGCAGCGGCAACTACGCTCTGGATTGGGCGTTAAGACAGGTGACTGCGTTCGCACATGCGCCACCGCGCGCCTAACAACAAGAGAGCAATTAAGGGACTGAGGCCGCCAATGTCCATTGGTTCAATTTGTTGCTGAGCGATCATGCGAGCGAGACCACGCGATACTTTATAGCCATTTACTTCCATTTAGGCATTTATAGTCAGCCAAGTTAGAGGATATACATTGCGTAGGCTTTCTTCCCGCGATTCTTGGCTTTGGTTACGTGTGCGGCCTTATATAAATCTTGACTGATCAAGATTCAGCGGAAAAGGAAATACGCATAATGGAAGGAAGTCGAGTAAGTTCTTAACAGTTCTTTTCTCAACTTTGAACGCATGATACTAGAACGTTAGAAAGCAAAGCACATAAGATTTTGTGTAACGAATCAATACATTACAATACAGTCGTGGCATTTCCTAAAGCGACAAATCCGTGCATTCTACATAGCAGAGAAAATGCCTAAATTCATACCTACACGTATCAAATTTATTTTCTACTAACATGTAAAATTTCAGTGCAATTAAAAATTACTAACGCAAGAAGTGTGTACTTCAGATAAATCTATTACTTATATCAGAATTCGAGATAAAACTTTGTTTCTAATAATTAATATAAAACCTGATCTACAATGTACTCTTTGCTTTCTGTTTCTTGCTCTTTGCTTCTTTTGTTTCTCTGCCTCTCCGTTTTTTGTCGCGCGTTTCTTGTCTCTTCCGGAGATCAATATTCTTCAAGAAATATTAAAAGTGTAATATAAGAAATATTTAAGAAATTGGACTTATATATACATCAATGTATATGAGGGGGGATAAAATTATAAATATAAGTCTCCGCCTACTCGCCTCTTCTATTCCTGTTTAATGTCGTCAGAAGCGAGAAATCGCGTGTCAAGAATTCTTGCGGTTTTACGTTGAAATAAAAAGATATATCTGTAAATTGCACTTGTAATTGATTCAGCACATTTGTAAAATATACCGAGCATTTTCCTTTGGCTTTAATAATCACTAAATAGCCGTAAAATTAATGTGACATGCAATCTGTCTTCTTAACCTGTCTTCTTTCATATTTCATTTTATAGCTATTTACTGGATTATTAAAGCTAAAGGAAAGTGTTCGGTATATTTTACAAATGTGCCGAATCAATTACAATCACGTTTTATGGATATATCTTTTTATTTCAACGTAAAACTGCAAGAATTTTTGGCATGCGGTTTCTCGCTTCTGACGTCATTAAACAAGGATATAAGTGGCAAGTGAGCAGGAGCCTTATTAAATTTGAAGGGATTTATAAGTCGTGTAAGACTTAAGCAAGGAAGCAGCTTACTAACAATTCTTGAAATTTAACGCAAAATTATATGACAAAACTTGCAAGTATTTATTAAATTGACTATGATCAACGAAAATAGTCATGTTATAAGTTTTCCGCTATAATTTGACCTATTTATTACACTCTTTTTTTGTGATTGTCTGACATAAAATGTTATTTTTAAAGAGATATATTAAATATAGGGTGTCCCAAAAATCTTTATGTATTTAAGTTAAATCCAAATTTAAGTAGCTCTTATCTATACATAATGTATAAGTGTTATTACATGTTAGGATTGTTTGATATTCAACCTATTTTATCATAAAAGCATAGAGACTTTCAGGACATTTTGATGTTAATTATTTTCATCATTCATAAGTAAGTTAATTATTTCTAGGTGACAGAAGATGAGCAGAAAGTATCTTCACTATTTTTACCTTCATATACCAAGAGCTATTCTCAAACACGATTTGAAGTGACTACATTTGAATATACATGGAAGATTGAACAATTTGGGCGTCTCTCTACAATCGTAGATACATTAAATTCTCCACCATTTGGAGAAAAAGATCAATACACGATTCAAATGAATATTTCACGTCAAGTTGATTCGCTATTAAGTGCAATAAAAATTTTAATACGTACTAACGCAACATTTACCGGTTCATGTACTACTACTATAATGCATCCTCCTAAAACAGTTGTATTAACAAAATCGATTTCGTGCCTTATAAAGGATATGACATTGTTAATTGAAGTTTCCGACTATTCGTACATTCCTACAGAGGCGTTAATGATACATTGCAAAATTGAAAATTTTCATAAACTGATAAGTAACACTATACACATGAATTTACAACCATCCACAACAGCATTTAAACAGGTAAAGTCTCTTGAAGACTCAACTCTTGATTTCGAGTCTAAGAATGAGAAATCAATCAAATTTATAGTAGGAGAAGAACAGTATGTTATAACAAAAAAATTGTTGTGTGACACCAACAGTAGTTATTTTAAGTATATGTGCCTTACACATAAAGAAAAAGAAAAAGATATGACAAATGAATTAGTAACTGATAATGAGGTAGAATCTTTTAAGCAGATTTTAGTATATATTGAAACTGGCTCCATAGATCAGAGCGATTATGACATGCTTAAAAAATTGTTAACAGCAGCTGATAAATTTGATGTACCGTTTTTAAAATTAACATGCTAATATTATTTATTACGCTATATGACGATTGAAAATGCCGTAGAACTTATATAGCTTGCGTTGGCATCTAATGCAAAATTTTTAGAAACACATTCGGTAACTTTCATTAAATTTCATATAAAAGAAATTAGGAATACTATAGAATTTCAAAGTCTATCGCAAGAAGATTTAAATAAGATAATGGAATTGGTTGATACAAGTAAAACACTTGAAATTAGCACTGAGAAATTCTTTTCGTCACTACCGCCGCAAAATAATTATGGTGATACTAATTATAATTATCGTTAACTTTTATATATATAATCGTTAACTTTTTTATGTGTATTAATCGTCAACTTTTATGTGTTTAAGAATTTATATAAGTAAAGTATTAATATAGATTAAAAATAATTCATTTTTTTTATCTTTGATGTACGAATGAAATTATTATTAATTATACTTGATGTAGTTTACAATTAGTTACAATTTTCTGAAGTCTACAGGTTGATCTAAAACAAAAGGAAATAAAAAATAAGAATCCTTACAAACCTATGTTATCTATACATTTTTTATTTAATTTTATTAGTACTTTCTTATTAATATTTTCAATCGTTTAGTAGATCATCCTGTGTACTATATAGCGTTAGAATCTTTAGCAAGTATCTTTTTCACCGAGAAAAGTATTTTTTATAAATTTTAACTTGATTTTTGTTCTTTTATGTTCGTCGCAATTATATGTTTTCGATGTTGTCATTAATTGGGGTTCAATAAAATGCGATTAAATTTAAACAGAACCAAATTTATATTTATTCCTTATCATATGTAGCTAAAAAAAATTATATTTTGTTATTGTTTGTTTTTCTATCAGCTTATTTATCTCTATTTCCATTTCAGTGACATGTGATGTTGGCAAGTTCAGCAAGTTGTGTACTTATAAAGATATTCGATTGAATAGATATGTATACTCTGTCTTATCATGTATCGATAGATGGAAGAAAATGAAGGATACAGATTCGATGAATGATATATCACGAACTTTTCTTTCGTTATGTAGGATACATTATAGGTATTCTCGCATTACCTGACAGATCCAAACAAATCTAGATTTTAAGAAATAACGAGTTATTAAATTTAACTCAAATTTGTGTATTATATGACCGTGCTTCCGGGTAAGCTGGATCTCGAATTTGGCGCCTCTGCAGTGGTCACGTGTCACGTTTTCATTTGTCGTTCACGACCACGGTCGTATACACAGGTCTGGAAACGAAGGTGGTGGGGATGGTTCGCTTAGCGTTGAAAATTTCATGTCTCCGGCCGCCACTACGCGTCGCTGTTGTGGTTAATGTACCTAGTTAACATAACCTTGAAAATGTAGGAAATGGATCGTTGCGATTCCGGGTATATATGTACATATGTATGTATGTATCACACAATCACACGTATGTATGTATGTATGAAAATACATACACACAATCACACGTATGTATGTATGAAAATACATACATAAGTCGCTGTCGGCGACTTTTATGCGTACGTGATCGCGAGACATATATCTTCCGGACACTGAGCTAATAGACCGTCGGCAAGCAATTCCTGTTCGATTTCGTTGCCAATCAACAAGCAGCCGACTATATCGGCTGGTCGGGATGTCGACGATGTTCGGCGTCATGCTAGCCGGACACCGCCGATCGTAAATCGAAGGGAGGACACGAGTGTCACGCCGAACCGGAGTCCTCTTCGTCAGCCAATCAACGGGACGAGGCAGCCGGCGATAAGCGATAAATCACGCTGGTTTCGTTCCGACGATCGTTCCGCGCTGGAACCACGCGTGTTCCCCGAGTGTTCCCCGCAATTAGTGTCAGGACTCCTTCCTGATCGATCGTTCCCTCGCGGATTCTTCGTCGTGAGACGTGGCCCCCTTCTTCATTTCAGGGAGACGAAGACGCGTCGGTATCCCGGCCCACGCCAACGCCACTTTCATGACGACTCTGTTCCCCGAAGCCGATTTTCACACGTATGTATGTATGTATGTATCACACAATCACACGTGGTATTAATGACATTAATATCAGTTATGTAAGGTTATGTTAACTAGGTACGTTAACCACAACAGCGACGCGTAGTGGCGGCCGGAGACATGAAATTTTCAACGCTAAGAGGACTACCCCCACCACCTGAAATTTCACTTCGTTTCCAGACCTGTGTATACGACCGTGTCACGTTCATTTGTTCGTTCACGACTCACGTTATTTCTCACATAAATGGTGTCGTGATGTCCTGATGTCATATTTTCGCAGTATCTTGGAAGCTGGATTTTATAAAAGGAAATAAGAGAAATCGGTTGCCACATCTGTACACGCATTAGTCTAATATTTTCTTCATTTGCACGGTGTTGGAATATTTCCACAGCATGTCCTTAGACGCCGAGAAACGTAAAATCAGTTCGACTGATCAAGACAATCAACAAGACTCAGCGGAGAAGCGAATACGTACGATGGAAGAGAATCAAGTAAAGTTGTTAACAGTTTCTTTTTCAACTTCGTTGAGTATATGTTTTATTAGAACGTTAGAAAGCGCATAAGACTTTGTATAAACGAATACATTGGTGACATTTTCTACTAACTTCTAAAGCGATGATTCCATGCATCCTACATTAACAAAGAAAAGTCATGAACATTCATACACGTATTAAATCTATTTTCTATTAGCATGTGTAATTTGAATCCAATTAAAAATTATTAATGCAAACAGTCTATTGCAGACAAACTGTTACTTGTAATGGAATTCAAGATAGAACTCTGTTTATAATGTAATAAAAGAAATATTTAAAAAATTTGACTTATATATACATCAAAATGCAAGGAATGACATTAGAAATAAAAATCTTCCTAATTTTAACGGGAATTATATGTAGATCATTCAACAATAAGACTTATTGTTAGACAAGAAAGCAGTTTACTTACTAATAATTCTTGAAATTGATGTAAAATTATGACAAAATTTTTCAAGTATTTATCAAGATCATAATTAATGAAAATAGCTGCTTAAGTTTGCTACAACTTTGCAATTAATTCAACTATTTTTTCATGATTGTCATAAAATGTATTTTTATTTAAAAAATATGTAGTATAGTATGTCTAAAATATTGTTATGTACTTTCAGTGAAATCCAATTTCAAATGAATTCTATACATGATGGCAAACATGTTATTATATTTTAAAATTTACTTAATGTTATTATATGTTAGGATATTTGTTTAAAATTCTCCATCTGGTTTTTAAAAAATGCATACTTTTATGGCATTTTATAATGTTGATTTTTTTCATTATTTAGAAGTAAATTAATTATTTCCAGACGTCTGACCACGGACTTATGTCTGACAGTGAAGAAGAAATTGATGATATCTGTACTGACAATGAGATTGTCCCGGAAATGGAGCAGAGTGTATTACCTTCACCATTTTTACCTTCGTATATCAAAAGTTGTTCTCAAACATGGCTTAAGTCGACTATACTTGACTATACATGGAAAATTGATCAATTCATGTGTCTTCTTAAAATCATGAGTACGATGAGGTCTCCACCTTTTCCGGAAACAGGTCAATACGTGATTCAAACGAATGTTTTACGTCAACCTGATTCAAAATATACAATAAAACTTTACATACTTACTAGTAAAACATTTAATGGCTCATGTACAATTACTATAATGCTACCGCCTGAAAGAGTTTTAACATCAAGATTCATTACGGGTCGTATAAAGAATATGACATTGTTGATTGAAATCTCGACATCTAACTTTCGGATTACTTATACAGATACGCTTATAATACATTGCAAGTGTGAAATTTTTCATGATCTGGAACATAAAACTATACGTATGGATTTAATACCACCTTCAACAGTTTTTTCAAAAGACGTTAAATATCTTGAAAATTTGGTCTTTGACGAGGAATCTAAAGATGAGGAATCAATCAAATTTGTAATAGGAATAGAACACTATTTTGTATCAAAAAAATTGTTGCGCGCCACCAACAGTAGTTACTTTAAGAATATTTGCCTTACACATGAGGAAAAAGAAAAAGATATGACACAGGAATTAATAACGTATAGTGAGTTACAAACTTTTAAACAGATTTTATTATATATTATAACTGGCTCCATAGATAAATGTAATTATTACACCCTTAAAGAATTGTTAACAGCAGCTGATAAATTCGATGTACCAGCTTTAAAATTAACGTGTGAACATTATTTGTTACGTAGTCTTACAATTAAAAATGCCGTAGAACTTCTGCAGCTTGCGTCTTCGTGTAATGCAAAATTTTTAGAAGTGCATTCAGCAAATTTTATTAAGTTTCATGCGAAAGACACATACTAAAAAATCTTAAAATTTATTACAATAAAAATAAAATTAATCCAGAGAGTATAGGAAAATGTAAAACACGCTTGAAATCAGCAATAATTGTTTCTTTTTGTTATTTTTAATAACTAGTTAAAACTTTATATCGGTTAATATTTGATTTATATAATATTGCAGTCTTATATATCAATTAACAAACATGATAAAAGTATTTACTTTACAGTAAATATGCTTTCTTTCTCTCTACAAATATATATAGTATTTATAGTTTTTAATTTTTATTATAATATTGTTTTTAATTTTTATATGTATACGAATTTACATGCAAATGTGTACTAATATGTATTAAAAATAATTCGTTATTCAGAGGTTTAGATGTACGAATGAAACTATTACTAATTATGCTCAATATATTTTAGTTATAATTTTTTCAAGTTCACAGGTTGACCTAAAACAAAAGGAAATAAAAAATATGAATCTTTATAAACTTTATATTATCTCTAAATGTTTTATATTTAATTTCATTAGTACTACATGTATCTTTTAAAATTTCCAATCGTTCTATAGATCATCCTGTGTATATATTATAGTGTCACAATCTTTAGCAACTACCTTTTTCAACGCAACCTAAGAAAGAGTAAATTGTTTATAAATTTAAATTTTATTTATCATTTTCGTTCTTCAATGTTTGTCGCAATTATCCGTTTTCGATATTGTCATTTATTTGGGTACAATAAAATGCGATTAAATAAGAGCAGAAACAAATTCATAATTATTCCTTAATATACTATGATAAAAAATAAATAAACTTATATTTTATTTATTTATTTTTCTACCAGTGTATTCATACTTATTTCTAATTGCTTTACAAAAATTATAAATCGGCTACACAAATTTGAGTTCAGTTTTAATAACTCATCATCTCGAGAAATGTAGATTTAAAAAAAAAATAAATATAAAACAAGCATATATGATCTTTTTGGTTAATTTTGTATCTTGTTTCTTGTTAATCTAGTTTACACGCTTAATTTGAAATGAAACTTTTTATTATCGCTTTGGGAGAAAATAATTTGAAAGTAAAGAGGATAGGGCAAAGTGTGAACTATGAAACTGGAACTCCATAACTGGGTAGAAGAAATTTATTCCCCTAAACAATAATGATGTTGTAATATTGGACCTACCAGATAAAGCGAGAATTTAATTGTAATACGCCGAATACGCCCAACAAAAGATCTCTAAACGCTATGTGAAAAAAGTGGCACAGAGAAGCCAGTTTTAAACCGTGTCGCCGGCGATTCACGCGTGTTAGGTGGAGGGAGCACATACCTAACGTGAAAAGAAAACGAGAAAAGATGAATCGTACAACAAGTTCAGCTAAAACGAACAGGCCTATAGTAGGCAGTTATACTATAGCAGTAGCTTGGAAGTTGATTAATTTACTAAAGGGAAGTAAAAGAAATCAGTTGCCACATCTACACACGCATTGTGGTCTAATATCATCATCTGGACAATGCTCTAATATCATCGAAGCAAGTGTAAGCAAATATCCGCTCTCCCACGATAAGTTCGGATCTCCCGCCGAACTTCCCGAATCTGCCCGAATCCCGAGACACCGGCGCCACTGTAAGTGCGCGGCAGCCAATAGGAGGATGCGCGAACGAGCCAATAAGAGGCCTTGCAGTGCACGTATGTAAAAAAAGGCGGGCACAGTACGCCTGCAGTCAACTGTTCACGCTTAACATCGTGTTTTACGTGATTTTACGACGAGAGACGCGAGCGTGCGAGTGCGATCCTTCCGTTCCGACACTTCCGACCGGTGTGATATAGCGAGAGCTTTATTCAGGATAATAAAGCAAGTCTTGAGATCCAACGTAACAGATATCACGTATATCACGTTCCCGTGAGCAGAGTTGCTCAACACATCAAACACATGTCATTAGAGAAACGTAAATTCATATATTTGACTGGTCAAGGTTCAGCGGAAAAGCGAATACGTATAATGGAAGACGAGGAAGTAAGTTCAACAGTTCTTTCTCAACTTCGTTGAGCACGTGTTATTGGAACGTGTTATTGAACGTTTTAGAAAACACATATAAGTCTTTGTATAAATGAATCAATACATTCATGATTTCTTAAAAGCGACAACTTAAGTAAATTATTTCCAGAATTCTGATAAAGGAGTTGAGAATATGTCGACCGATTGTGAGAATACCCTGGAAAAGGAACGGACAGTATTCAAGAGCTATTCTAAAACACGTTTTGAATCGACTACACTTGGAGACCATACATGGGAAATTGATCAATTTAGGGGTTTTGATGAAATCAAAAATACGATAACGTTTCCATCGTTTCCAGAAATAGGTCAATGCGAGATTCTAATGAAAACTTTTAAAGACACATTGTGGGACAATAATACTTTAAAGGAAATACGATTTTATATACTTACTAATAATTCATTTGGTGGTTCATGTACCACTACTGTAACGCTATTGTCCGGACATGTTGTATCATCAAAATCCATTTCAGGTTGTATATCAAATATGGCATTGTTAATTGTAGTCAAGTCAGAGAAGCTTAGTCATGAAAATACGCTTATAATACGTTGCAAGTTTGAAATTTTTCGTAATCTGATATATAAAAATATGCATATGAATTTACGGCCACCTTTAACCGAAATTTCAAAAGATTTTGAAGACTCGACCTTTGATAATTTTTCGTCTAAAGATGAGAAATCAATCAAATTTGTAGTAGGAAAAAAAACGTATGTTATATCAAGAACATTATTGTACGACACCAAAAGCAGGTACTTTCAAAATATCGCTCTAAATAAGGCAATAAAAATATATAATACAAATAATACATTGACGAAAAGCGAGTTACAAGCTTTTAAACAGATTTTATTATATATTATAACTGGCTCAGTAGAACAATGTGATTATGACATGCTTAAAAATTTATTAACAGCAGCTAATAAGTATGACTTACCAATTTTAAAATTAAAGTGCGAACATAATTTGCTACACTATATAATGGCCGAAAATGCCGTAGAACTTATACAGCTTGCGTTTTCGTCTAATGCAAAATTTTTAGAAACGAATTCGGCAACTTTTATTAAACTTCACAGAAAAGAAATTACGGATACTAACAAATTTCAAAGTCTATCGCAAGAAGATTTAAATAAGATAATGGAATTAATTGAGGAAATTCAAATAGATCCAGTCAGAACATATCAACTTTCATTACCATTAGTGAAATATAAAAATTTAGATTGTCTGATAATACTACTAAAACTTAATTCATATAATATTGCAGTCTTAAAAATTCATAAGACATGATAAAGATATTTTTCTTATTTAATTATTAAACACGTTTTTCTTTTCTAGAAATGTATTCTAGCTTTTAATTTTTATACAGAGTGTTTCTTAAAGAGCGCCTGTTAATTATATAGCGCTATTCTTTGTAAAGAAAATTAGGTTTAAAAGTCTTGCATCACCTTTGTTCTATAATACCACACAGAATTTAATACAGCAGTAGTTATATTGAGTAAAGTCAATCCAATCCGTGCCGTCCTTTGACCCAGGCCTGTGCTCATTGACGCCCGGTGCTATTAAATAATTATATATAAATATGACTACTCAATAATTACTGCTGTATTAAGCATTATAAAACAAAGATGGTTCAGGAATTTTAGACTCAATTTTTTACAAAGAATAGCTCTGTAATTAATGGGCGTTCTTTAAAAAACATCCTGTATACGTTAGAATTTATATATGCAAATAACTATTAATACAAATAAAACTAATGTTCGTGATTTGAGTTCAGATGTACGAATGAAACTGTTATTAATTATACTTAATGTAGTTTAGTTATAAGTTTTTCAAGTCTACAGGTTGATCTAAAAAAAAAGAAATAAAAAATAATGGTCCTTACAAACCTATGTTGACTATATGTATATGTTTTATATACATATTTTTATCAGTACTATATGTCTTATTAAAACTTTTGTTCTGTAGATTATTCTGTGTACACATTGTAGTGATAGATTCTCTTTAGCAACTACCTTTTTCAGTGAGATAGTTATTTTTCATAAATTAGCTTGATTTTTTTTTTTCAATGTTTATTTGCGTTTTCGATATTGTCATTCTTAATTCATTTTGTCAATATAATGCGATTTAATTGATTAAATAATAAATGTTTTATTTACTTTCATCATGATTGTATCTAATTGAGAATTTCTAATCGTTTTTTAGATCATCTTGTATCATCCTACTAATCACAGTTAGAATCTTAAATAGTGTTAGAAACTTTAGCAATTGCTTTTTTCAACGAAATAGCGAGTTTTTGATGAATTTAAAATTGATTTTTGTTTTCCAATGTTTATCATAATTATAAGTTTTCGATATTGTCATTAATTCGAGTTCAATAAAATGCGATTTAATTGAAACAATCAAATACATATGTATTCCTTAATATATGTGAGTGAAAAAATAAACTTATATTTTGTTGTTTATTTTTCTAATACTTTACCTTTATTTTTAATTCAGATTCAGAGACATGTGATGTTGAGCGAATCATGTACAGAGAGATATGGCTCAATCATCTGACGATGAAAGAAAATGCTTCACAAAAATTTTATAAATTGGCTACAAAAATTTGAGTTGAATTTGATAACGTATTATTTTGAAGTCTAGAGATTCATTTTAAAGATAAAACAAATGATCTTTTTGGTTAATTTGGTATCTCTTGTTAATCTAGTTTATGCGCTCAATTTGAAATGAAACTTTATATCATCGCTTTGGAAGAAAATAATTCGAAAATAAGGGATAGGGCAAAGTGTGAACTATGAAACTGGAACTCTATAACCGGGTGGAAGAAATTTATTCCTAAACAATATTAATATTGTCCAAATGTAATATTGGACCTGTCAGGTAAAGCGAGAATGTAATGTATCCTATATTATACATATATTATATGTATAATGAAAGAAGTTCGTGATATATATCATTCATCGAATTTATTCGTTTATCATTTTGCTAGCATATTTTAACGATGCAATTAACAGTTTATTATTGCATAAATGAGGAAGTCGAGAGAGATGCTTATTAATAATTACAATAAAACGACTACGCAACACTTCAGTAAAATATTCTAGTACTTTTAAGTTGGTCTTATTGTCGGTGAAAATAATTGTTAGTTACAAAAGTTCATGTAGACCTAGTTTTATAGTTCCTCGTTGCATGTATCTTAAATTATATTTAAATAATAAATAAAATAATTACGCTAATTTTTCTAAACATATCATATAAAGCGTGCGTTCCGAGAAATGTATTAATAGTATTGGAAATCCATAATTTACATCACGTATAGTATGGATTTTCAGTACTGTGTCAGTACTTTTCGGAATACGCCCAACAAAAAGATGTAAGGGGAGCTTACCAGCTAGCAACACAAATCGACACAAATATCATTCTGTCTTTATTGCTCATTGGATATTGAACAAAGACAGAATAATACTAATTGTGTCGATTTGTTGTCGCAAGCTGGAAATCTCTCAAGGTCTCTAAACGCTATGTGACATAAGAAAGCATCATTAGCCGCGGCGGGGGTCGCCGGCCGCGTTCCGCGTTCCGCGTTCGGTGTTCATTTGTTGATTCGTGTTATTTCTCGTTGGCCATACCAAGATCGAGGCGATCGAGCTGTCTCAGCGGGTCAGCCGAGCCATTCGAATTTCGAGCCTGAGTGGTTCATGCAGTCCGTTCAGTGGTGCTGAGGCCTGCTGAGAGGCTTGTGTGCCAATTTGGAAAAAAGTGTTTTATTTCTCGCATCACATATTGACGTCAGTTAACGTTATATTTACAGTAGCTTGGAATTTGATGTGCCATATAGTTCAGGATCAAGAAATGGAGGAAGGTATGATGATTTTGTTATTATATGTGTTCTTTGTTCAAGTTACTTTATAATTTAAAGATAATCTTACAATATATCTATGTAATATTTTTGTTTTTATAACTGATATCTATGTTAACTTATATTTTCTTTGTTCTTGTTAATATAGAAAAATTTAAGAAATTTGTGCTTTTCAAATAGCCTTTATTTTATTTTTGCCTACTTGACAATTATTTTTTATCTTTATCACATTTTATGAATCCTATATTCCCCCTTTCGTCTATATTAGATGAGTACAGATCGGAGGCTACTTTTCGCTACACCGTTGAGAATATATCTAAGATGAAGGATGACCAGTTGTCCCCTGCATGTTATGTCCGCAATTTACCATGGAAAATAATGGTGGAGCCACGATCAAGTCAGACACAGGAGAGGCAGCCGCAGAGATCTCTTGGATTTTTCCTTGAGTGCAACGGAGAGAGCGAATCCACATCTTGGAGTTGTTACGCTGTTGCAGAGCTGCGTCTTCTTTCTTGCAAAGAAGGACAAGAACCATTTAGCAGAAGTAAATATGATTCCGTTCTTTTTTAATTTGTTTATTCATTGCATATTGGCCGGCCTTAATTCTAATTTCAGAATAATACACATTTTTTTGCAATAATGTATTATTTTTACAGAATTTCAACGTCTCTTCAGCAAAGAAGAAAATGAGTGGGGCTATAATCCCTTTATGGCATGGCAGGATGTTCTAGATCCTGACAGAGGTTTCATAAAAGATGATTCAATCACGCTTGAGGTTTGTAACATACCTTTATTAACTGACATTTTTAATAGCACTGTGTGGTTTTTTAAAATATTTCTCATTCTATTCATGTCCTTATTACTCTATAGTTATTGTCAAATCAATGTAACTTAATTTTTTTGCAATAAAATCTTATGATTACATGTTTACACAGATTATATACTTTGTAAATATATTTACAAATATCTAATAAAATGTTTCTTGATCTAACAAGATGTAAACGCCACAGAATTTTGACAGAATTGATACATTGATTGTCAAATATATGAATAATACTAAATTTTACGAAAAACTTCTAGGAAGCAAAACGCGTCTTTTGTTATAATTTACTTTTGCCCTAAAGCATTATTTTAAGTTAAAATATTCTTATATAATTTTTTAATTTATAAGAAAACGTATTTGGCAGTTTTTTCTGAAATTGAGTGACACTTAGATATGAATAACTATATGGTAGTGAATATGTTAAAAAGCACTGCTTTATAGGATTCATGTTGCATATTTATATTAAATTTTTGTAATGTTTTTTTCTAATTTAGGTTCATGTAGTTGCTGATGCACCTCACGGAGTCAGTTGGGACAGTAAAAAACATACGGGATATGTAGGCTTGAAAAATCAGGGTGCTACATGTTACATGAATTCTTTATTGCAAACACTCTACTTTATCAATCAGGTTAGTGAAGACAGGCATTTTTGATAAATTATGTGACATTAACTTTATTACTTTATCTTTATTCGCTTTTTAGTTGCGAAAGGCAGTATATAAAATACCAATAGAGATTGACGATTCGAATAAGAGTGTTGCACTAGCCTTGCAGAGAGTTTTTCATGACTTACAGTTTTCCGACAAGCCTGTCGGTACAAAGAAATTAACTAAAAGTTTTGGTTGGGAGACGCTGGATTTTTTCATGCAGCATGATGTGCAGGAATTTCTACGAGTGGTAAATATATTATGCACTTTATTATATAAACATGTATTATTATGCTATAAGTTACCTATTAAATTTTTAATACACGTGTATACATATACATCCACTAACTAATCTTGTAAAAATTTAGCTATTAGATAAGCTGAAGAGCAAAATGAAGGGAACATGCGTGGAAGGTACAGTGCCAAAATTGTTTGAGGGAAAAATGATCTCTTTTATCAAGTGTAAAAATATAGACTACAAATCCACAATAGTTGAAACATTTTATGCCATACAGTTGAATATAGAAGGCAAGAAGAACAGTAAGTATCAAAACTGACATTATCATGTTTTTATCTATGACATGTGAGTAGGAGGGAACTAATAGATTTTTTGTATTTTAGTTTACGAGTCTTTTAGCGATTATGTGAGTACGAAAAGCCTCGATGGCGATAATAAATACGACGCAGGAGAGCACGGATTACAAGAAGCGGAAAAAGGCGTTATTTTTTCGTTTTTTCCACCAGTTTTACACCTACATCTAATGCGTTTCCAGTATGACCCAGTTACAGACTGTTCAGTCAAATGTAATGACAGGTAAAAAACTGAAATCTATTAACTCAGTTATTTTACAATGATTATAATATAATTGTATAAATAATTGTTTTATTTAAGCGAAAAAGTACCTATAAAGATAAAAATATAAATATAATTTTATTTTTTAACATATAGATAAGAATTGTGCAAATTTATTTTTATAGGTTTGAGTTTTATGAAAAAATTAGTCTTGGCAAATACCTGCAAAGAAAAGAAACCACAAGTGCGGATTACACATTACATGCTGTTCTAGTTCATAGTGGCGATAACCATAAAGGAGGACATTATGTGGTATTTATTAATCCCGCTGGTGATGGCAAGGTAAGTAAAAGATTTGATGTTAATATTTAATCAATATTAATATCGTATGAATTAAGTATATATCAATTCGCGAGTATTTTACATTCTCAATATATTTGATCTCTTTATTATGTGTATAATACCTAATTATCGTAAATCTGTATTTTTACATTGTAACCGAACTGAATTGATTTATCCTGAGTAACATATTTTTTGCAATTTTTTGTTTATTTTTGTATTTATTTTATAATAAAGTTAAGAAAGGAATATTATTTTAATTACACAGGATAATCATGTGGTATTTTCTTTGTACATTTCAATAAAAATTATATGTTTTAAATGTCATATATATTATGTTGCAACATCGTCCTGAAACTTTTTGATCTGTTCTGTGGCAGTGGTGTAAGTTCGACGACGATGTTGTCTCACGATGTACAAAGCAGGATGCTATCGAACACAACTACGGTAGTAGTCAAGACGAGTCAGATGGTCAAGACGAGGACATGTCTGTGGCTGACGAACATTGCACTAACGCTTACATGTTGGTTTACAAAAGAAATTCAGAGCTGGAAAACGTCTTGCAAGAAAACAAGGATGAGGATATACTTCAAGAGGTTAGAAACGTCCTTTAAAGAGAGCTTTCCCAGGAGTTGAGCGACCTTGAACGTGACAAAGACGCGACTGACTCAAGTAAAGACTCTCATACAGAAATGACGACTCTTTGTCCGTGCACTCAAAATTCTCGAAAATCACATCTCTATATTCATGATTTTTAACCGATAATTTTCTGATAATCTAACAAAATGTTATTTATTTTTAAAAAGAAGGATATTAAATATAGGGTAGGGTTCCAATAATGTCTATGTACTTTAGTAAAACCGGATTTCAAATGGCTTTTATGTATACATTTAAACATAGTAGTACATATTTGTTTGAAATTTAATCTATTTTATTAAAAAGCTTAGAAACTTTTAGGACATTTCGATATGTTGGCCCTTTTCATCATTTATAAGTAAGTTAATTATTTTCAGATTTTAGAGAAACGTAAAATCTCAAGTTCGACTGATCAAGGCTCAGCGGAGAAGCGAATACGTATGATGGAAGAGAAGCAAGTAAGTTCTTATGGTTCTTATTAAGATCTTTTCTTAACTTTGTTAAGTATGTGTTATATTAGGACACGTTAGAACTTCCTATAGCAACAATTCTATTATGCATTCTAATACCAAAGAAAATTTATGAACATTTGTACACATAATCTATTCTTTACCAGCATGTGTAATTTGAATGCAATTAAAAATTAAAAAGAGGTGTATTAAATATAAGGACATCTCTAAAATCACTGTAATTTTAGTTACGTTAGATTTCAAATAGTTAAGTCTATACATGATGCAAGCATTTTGAAATTCTCAATCTACTTTATTAAAAAAGGACATTTTTGAACGTTTACAAGTAAATCAATTGTTTCCAGATGGCTGAAAAGAAAGTTCAGAATACCTCTATTGAGAATACCCCGGAAGAGGAGCAGACAGTATCTTCACCATTTTTACCTGCATATACTAAGAGCTATTCTCAGACACGTATTGAATCGACTATACTTGACCATACGTGGAAAATTGATCAATTTATTCGTTTTTCTACGATCATGGATACGGTAACGTTTCCGTCGTTTCCAGAAATAGGTAAATGCCAGATTCTAATGAATGCTTTACGTCAAGATAATCAGATAAAAACAATAAAATTATATATACTTACTAATAACGCATTTGGTGGTTCATGTGCCACTACTGTAATGCTATCACCTGCAAGATTTTTGTCAAAAGGATTCATTTCGGGTTGTATGTCGAATATGACATTGTTAACTGAGTTCTCGGCAGAGAAGTTTTCGTTTGATCAGAAAGATACACTTATAGTAAATTGCAAGTTTGAAATTTTTCATAATATGCTAAATAAAATTATATGTATGAATTTATTACCATCTTTAAAAGAATTTACAAAAAACGTGACACGTTTTGAAGACTCGACCTTGAATGAGTCTAAAGATGAAGAATCAATCAAATTTATAGTAGGAGAAAAACAATATGTTGTGTCAAAAAAATTATTGTGCGATGCTAACAGTAGTTACTTTAAGTATATCTGTTTAAGCCTTACAGATAAGGAAAAAGTAAAGAATATGACACAAGAATTAACAACGAATAATGAGTTACAAGTTTTTAAACAGATTTTAGTATATATTGTAACTGGTTCAATAGAACAAGACGATTATTGCAAGCTTAAACATTTATTAACAGCAGCTGATAAGTATGATGTACCAACTTTAAAATTAACGTGTGAACACTATTTGCTACGCTATATTACGATTGAAAATGCTGTGGAACTTATCCAGCTTGCGTTTTCGTCTAATGCAAAATTTTTGGAAACACATTCGGCGACTTTTATTAAATTTCACAGAAAAGAAATTACGGATACTAGCAAATTTCAAAGTCTACCGCAAGAAGATTCAAATAAGATATTGGAATTGATTGAGAAAAGTAAAATACACGAAGTCAGCACACATAAATTTTTGTCACCATTTGTGACAGATAAGAAATTTACATTGGCTAATATGTAATTCATATAATATTGCAGTCTCTTAAACATAAATTCATAAAATATGATAAAGATATTTTTCTTATTTAATTAATAAACATGTTCTTTTCTTTTCTACAAATATATTCTAGCTTTTAATTCTTATGCGGAGTGTTTCTTAAAGAGCGCCCGTTAACTACACAGCTCTATATTCTTTGTAAAACATTGAGTCTAAAAGTCCTGACCAGGCGTATGCTCGTTGACGTCCGGTGCTATTAAATTGACTACACAATATACATATAATTACTGTTGCATTAAGCATTATAGAACAAAGATGGTTCAGGACTTTTAAACTCAATTTTTTTACAAAGACTAGCGCTATGTAATTATAATGGGCGTTCTTTAAAAAACATCCTGTAAGTCATATACAATATATGTAAGAGTTTATATACAAATAAGTATTAATATCTACAAATAAGAATAATTCGTGATTTGAGTTTAGATGTACGAATAAAACTATTATTAATTATATTTAATGTAGTTTAATTAAGTTTTTCAAGTCTACAGGTTGATCTAAAACAAAAGGAAATAAAAAATAATAGTTCTTACAAACCTATGTTAACTATATGTTTTATGTTTTTACCAGTACTATGTTTTATTAAAACTTTTGTTCTGTAGATTATTCTGTGTACACATTGTAGTGGCAGATTCTTTAGCAACTACCTTTTTTAGTGAGATGGTTATTTTTCATAAATTTAAACTTGATTTTTGTTTTCTAACGTTTATTTGCGTTCATTTGCGTCATTAATTCTTTTGTCAATAAAATGCGATTAAATTGATTAAATTATAAATGTTTTATTTACTTTTATTATTATTATATCTAAATAAAAATTTCTAATTGTTTTTTAGATCATCCTGTGTATATACTAATTACTAATCAGAGTCAGAATCTTAGATACTTAGTGTCAGAACCTTAAGCAATTGCTTTTTTTAACGAAATAGCGAGTTGGCATTTGATGAATTTAAAATTGATTTTTATACGTTTTTGATATTGTCAGTAATTCGAGTTCAATAAAATGCGATTTAATTCAAACAATCAAATACATATGTATTCCTTAATATATGTGGGTAAAAAAGTAAATAAACTTATATTTAATGCAAAATTTTTAGGAACACATTCGGCGACTTTTATTAAATTTCACATAAGAGAAATAAGGAATACAAAAGAATTTCGAGATCTACCACAAGGAGATTTAAATAAGATAATGGAATTGATTGAGAAAAGTAAAATACATGATGTCAGCACATAAATTTTTGTCACCATTTGTGAAAGATAAGAAATTTTCATTGGTTAATATGTAATTTATATAATATTGCAGTGTTAAATATAAATTTATAAACTATGATAAAGATATTTTTCTTATTTAATTAATAAGCATGTTTTTTTCTTTTCTAAAAATATATTCTCTTAATTCTTAGGACGGAGTGTTTCTTATATATAACGCCCATTAATTACACAGCGCTATTCTTTGTAAAAAATTGAGTCTAAAAGTTCTGATCCATCTTTATTCTATAATATTTAACGTAATACAGCAGTAGTTGTTGAGTAAAGTCAATCCTATTAGTGCCTTCTTTAAATAGGCGTACGCTCATTGACGCCCGGTGGTTCAGAACTTTTAGAATAAATTTTTGACAAAGAATAGCGCTATGTAATTAATAGGCGTTCTTTAAGAAACACCTTGTATATGTGAGATTTTATATGAAAATAAGTATTAATACAAATAAAAATAATTTTCGTGATTTGAGTTAAATTTACAATTAGATGTACGAATAAAACTATTATTAATTATACTTAATGTAGTTTAGTTATAAGTTTTTCAAGTCTACAAGTTGATCTAAGACAAAAGGATATAAAAAATAATAGTACCTACAAACCTATGTTAACTATACAGGGTGTCCCAGAATTGATAGTAAATAAAAAAGAGGCATATTTCATAGGTCAAAGGAAGGTAAAATTGTCCTATAAACATATGTCCGGAAACGCACCTCCTCTAAGCTACGCCCCACTACGCCCTCCCGAAGTTTTTTGAGAAGAAACTCGAATTTAATTCTGTATATTGTCTAAACTTGGGCTTCGAATTTTACGAAAATCGGTACATATCTTTGTGCGTTTTATTCATTTTTCTTATCAAAAATTGTCTAACAAAATTTCGAAGGGGGTTTTAAGGGGAAGCTATATTTCAATATGACCCCCCCCCCCTTAAAACCCCCTTCGAAATTTTTTAAAACAATTTTTGACAAGAAAAATGAATAAAACGCACAAAAATATTTACCGATTTTCGAAGCCCAAGTTTAGACAATATACAGAATTAAATTCGAGTTTTTTCAAAAAACTTTGGGAGGGCATAGCTCAGAGGGGGTACGTTTCCGGACTTATTAATGTTTATAGGACAATTTTACCTTTTTTTGACCTGTGGAATATGCCTCTTTTTTATTTACTATTAATTCCGGACACCCTGTATAATACATGTATGTTTTATATACATATTTTTATCAGTGTCTTATTAACTTTTATTCTGTAGGTTATTCTGTGTAATTGCAATGGCACATTTTTTAGCAACTACCTTTTTCAGTGGGATAGTTATTTTTCATAAATTTAAGCTTGATTTTTGTTTTTGAATGTTTATTTGCGTTTTCGATATTGTCATTAATTTATTTGTCAATAAAATGCTATTAAATTGATTTAATTATAAATGTTTTATTTACTTTTACTATTATTATATCTAATTGAGAATGAATTTCTAATCGTTTTTTAGATCATCCTGTGTATATTATAATATACTAATCAGAGTCAGAATTTTATTGTTAGATAGTGTCAAAACCTTTAGGAATTGCTTTTTTTAACGAAATATCGAGTTGTTTTAAATTTAAAACTGATTTTTGTTTTCCAACGTTTATCGTAAAATTATACGTTTTCGATATTGCAGTCATTAATTCGGGTTCAATAAAATGCGATTTAATGAAACAGAATTATAATTCCTAATTATTCTTTAATATACATGTGTAGATAAAACAATCAAACTTATATTTTGTTTATTTTTCTATCAGTTCATTTACCTTTATTTCTCAGAGACATGTGATATTTAGTTAATTATGTACAGAGATATGGCCTAATCATCTGACGATGAAAGAAAATGCTTCACAAAAATTTTATAAATTGGCTACACAAATTTGAGTTAAATTTAATAACGTATTATTTCGAAGTCTAGAGATTTGTTCTAAAGAAAAAACAAATATGATCTTTTTGGTTAATTTGGTGTCTTTTTGTTGATCTAGTTTATGCGCTTAATTCGAAATACAACTTTATATTATCGCTATGGAAGAAAATAATTCGAAAGTAAAGGATATAGGGCAAAGTGTGAACTATAAAACTGGAACTCTATAACCGGGTGGAAGAAATTTATTCCTAAATAATATTAATATTGTCCAAATGTAATATAGGACCTGTCAGGTAAAGCGAGAATGTAATGTATTCTATATTATACATATATTTATATGTATAATGAAAGAAGATCGTGATATGTATAATTCATCGAATTTATTCGTTTATCATTTTGCTAGCATATTTTAACGATGCAATTAACAGTTTATTATTGCATAAATGAGGAAGTCTAGAGAGATGCTTATTAATTATTACAATACAACGACTACGCAACACTTCAGTAAAATATTCTAGTACTTTTAAGTTGGTCTTATTGTCGGTGAAAATAATTGTGAGTTACAAAAGGTCATGTAGACCTAGTTTTGTAGTTTCTCGTTACATGTATGTATCTTAAATTATATTTAAATAATAAATAAAATAATTACGATAATTTTTCTAAACATATCATATAAAGCGTGCGTTCCGAGAAATGTATTAATAGTATTAAAAATCCATAATTTACATCACGTATAGTATGGATTTTCAGTACTTTTCGGAATACGCCCAACAGAAAGAGTAAGGGTATAAGGGGAGCTTTCCAGCTAGCAACACAAATCGACACAAATGTCATTCTGTCTTTATTGCTCATTGGATATTGAACAAAGACAGAATGATAATAATTGTGTCGATTTGTTGTCGCAAGCTGAAAATCGCTCGAGGTCTCTAAACGCTATGTGACATAAGAAAGCATCATTAGCCGTGGCAGGGGTCGCCGGCCGCGTTCCGCGTTCGATGTTCATTTGTTGATTCGTGTTATTTCTCGTTGGCCATATCAAGATCGAGGCGATCGAGCTGTCTCAGCGGGTCAGCCGAGCCATTCGAATTTCGAGCTTGAGTGGTTCATGCAGTCCGTTCAGTGGTGCTGAGGCCTGCTGAGAGGCTTGTGTGCCAATTTGGAAAAAAGTGTTTTATTTCTCGCATCACATATTGACGTCAGTTAACGTTATATTCACAGTAGCTTGGAATTTGATGTGCTATATGGTTCAGGATCAAGAAATGGAGGAAGGTATGATGATTCTGTTATTATATGTGTTCTTTGTTCAAGTTACTTTATAATTTACAGATAATCTTACAATATATCTGTGTAATATTTTTGTTTTTATAACTGATATCTATAACTTATATTTATTTTCTTTGTTCTTGTTAATATAGAAAAATTTAAGAAATTCGTGCTTTTCAAATAGCCTTTACTTTATTTTTGCCTACTTGACAATTATTTTTTATCTTTATCACATTCTATAAATTCTATATTCCCCCTTTTGTCTATATTAGATGAGTACAGATCAGAGGCTACTTTTCGCTACACTGTTGAGAATATATCTAAGATGGAGGATTCACAGTTTTCCCGAAAGAAGTCCCCTGCATGTTATGTCCGCAATTTACCATGGAAAATATCTGTGACGTTCAAATCAAGTCAGACACAGGAGGGGCAGCCGCAGAAATCTTTTGGATTTTTCCTTGAGTGTAACCGAGAGAGCGAATCCACATCTTGGAGTTGTTACGCTGTTGCAGAGCTGCGTCTTCTTTCTTGCAATGAAGGACAAGAACCATATAGCAGAAGTAAATATAATTCCGTTCTTTTTTAATTTGTTTATTCATTGCATATTGGCCGGCCTTAATTCTAATTTCAGAATAATACACATTTTTTTGCAATAATGTATTATTTTTATAGAAATTCAACATCTCTTCTGCAGTAAAGAGGATGACTGGGGCTATAGTCTCTTTATAACATGGCAGGATGTTCTAGATCCTGACAGAGGTTTCATAAAAGCTGATTCAATCACGCTTGAGGTTTGTAACGTACCTTTATTAACTGACATTTTTAATAGCACTGTGTGGTTTTTTAAAATATTTCTCATTCTATTCATGTCCTTATTACTCTATAGTTATTGTCAAATCAATGTAACTTAATTTTTTTGCAATAAAATCTTATGATTACATGTTTACACAGATTATATACTTTGTAAATATCTAATAAAATGTTTCTTGATCTAACAAGATGTAAACGCCACAGAATTTTGACAGAATTGATACATTGATTGTCAAATATATGAATAATACTAAATTTCACGAAAAACTTCTAGGAAGCAAAACGCGTTTTTCTTTATCATTTACTTTTACTCTAAAGCATTATTTTAAGTTAAAATATTCTTATATAATTTTTAATTTATAAGAAAACGTGTTTGGCAGTTTTTTCTGAAATTGAGTGACACTTAGATATGAATAACGATATGGTAGTGAATATGTTAAGAAGCACTGCTTCATAGGATTTATGTTGCATATTTGTATTATATTTTTGTAATGTTTTTTTCTAATTTAGGTTCATGTAATTGCTGATGTACCTCACGGAGTCAGTTGGGACAGTAAAAAAGACACGGGATATATAGGCTTGAAAAATCAGGGTGCTACATGTTACATGAATTCCTTATTGCAAACTCTTTACTTTACGAATCAGGTTAGTGAAGGCAGGCATTTTTGATAAATTATGTGACATTAACTTTATTACTTTATCTTTATTCGCTTTTTAGTTGCGAAAGGCAGTATATAAAATACCAATAGAGATTGACGATTCGAATAAGAGTGTTGCACTAGCCTTGCAGAGAGTTTTTCATGACTTACAGTTTTCCGACAAGCCTGTCGGTACAAAGAAATTAACTAAAAGTTTTGGTTGGGAGACGCTGGATTTTTTCATGCAGCATGATGTGCAGGAATTTCTACGAGTGGTAAATATATTATGCACTTTATTATATAAACATGTATTATTATGCTATAAGTTACCTATTAAATTTTTAATACACGCGTATACATATACATCCACTAACTAATCTTGTAAAAATTTAGCTATTAGATAAGCTGAAGAGCAAAATGAAGGGAACATGCGTGGAAGGTACAGTGCCAAAATTGTTTGAGGGAAAAATGATCTCTTTTATCAAATGTAAAAATATAGACTACAAATCCACAACAGTTGAAACATTTTATGCCATACAGTTGAATATAAAAGGCAAGAAGAACAGTAAGTATCAAAACTGACATTATCATGGTTTTATCTATGACATGTGAGTAGGAGGGAACTAATAGATTTTTTGTATTTTAGTTTACGAGTCTTTTAGCGATTATGTGAGTACGAAAAGTCTCGATGGCGATAATAAATACGACGCAGGCGAGCACGGATTACAAGAAGCGGAAAAAGGTGTTATCTTTTCGTTTTTTCCACCGGTTTTTCACCTACATCTAATGCGTTTCCAGTATGACCCAGTTACAGACTGTTCAGTCAAATTTAATGACAGGTAATAAACTGAAATCTATTAACTCAGTTATTTTACAATGATTATAATATAATTGTATAAATAATTGTTTTATTTAAGCAAAAAAGTACAAATTTCTATAAAGATAAAAATATAAATATGATTTTATTTTTTAACATATAAGATAATTGTGCAAATTTATTTTAAAGGTTTGAGTTTTATGAAAAAATTAGTCTTGGCAAATACCTGCAAGGAAAAGAAACCACAAGTGCGGATTACACATTACATGCTGTTCTAGTTCATAGTGGCGATAACCATAAAGGAGGACATTATGTGGTATTTATTAATCCCGCTGGTGATGGCAAGGTAAGTAAAAGATTTAATGTTAATATTTAATGAATATTAATATCGTATGAATTAAGTATATATCAATTCGCGAGTATTTTACATTCTCAATATATTTGATCTGTTTATTATGTGTATAATACCTAATTATCGTAAATCTGTCTTTTTACATTGTAACCGAACTGAATTGATTTATCCTGAGTAACATATTTTTTGCGTTTATTTTTGTATTTATTTTATAATAAAGTTAAAAAAGGAATATTATTTTAATTACACAGGATAATCATGTGATATTTTCTTTGTACATTTCAATAAAAATTATATGATTTAAATGTCATATATATTATGTTGCAACATCGTCCTGAAACGTTTTGATCTGTTTTGTGGCAGTGGTGTAAGTTCGACGACGATGTTGTTTCACGATGTACAAAGCAGGAAGCTATCGAACACAACTATGGTGGTCAAGACGAGGACATGTCTATGGCTGACAAACATTGCACTAACGCTTACATGTTGGTTTACAAAAGAAATTCAGAGCTGGAAAACGTCTTGCAAGAAAACAAGGATGAGGATATACTTCAAGAGGTCAGAAACGTCCTTTAAAGAGAGCTTTCTTAGGAGTTGAGCGACCTTGAACGTGACAAAGACGCGACTGACTCAATTAAAGGCTCTCATGCAGAAATGACGACTCTTCGTCCGTGCACTCAAAATCCTCGAAAACCACATCTTTATATTCATAATTTTAAACCGATAATTTTCTGATAATCTAACAAAATGTTATTTATTTTTAAAAAGAAGGATATTAAATATAGGGTGGGGTTTCAATAATGTCTATGTACTTTAGTAAAACCGGATTTCAAATGGCTTTTATGTATACATTTAAACATAGTAGTACATATTTGTTTGAAATTTAATCTATTTTATTAAAAAGCTTAGAAACTTTTAGGACATTTCGATATGTTGGCCCTTTTCATCATTTATAAGTAAGTTAATTATTTTCAGATTTTAGAGAAACGTAAAATCTCAAGTTCGACTGATCAAGGCTCAGCGAAGAAGCGAATACGTATGATGGAAGAGAAGCAAGTAAGTTCTTATGGTTCTTATTAAGATCTTTTCTTAACTTTGTTAAGTATGTGTTATATTAGGACACGTTAGAACTTCCTATAGCAACAATTCTATTATGCATTCTAATACCAAAGAAAATTTATGAACATTTGTACACATAATCTATTCTTTACCAGCATGTGTAATTTGAATGCAATTAAAAATGAAAAAGAGGTGTATTAAATATAAGGACATCTCTAAAATCATTGTAATTTTAGTTACGTTAGATTTCAAATAGTTAAATCTATACATGATGCAAGCATTTTGAAATTCTCAATCTACTTTATTAAAAAAGGACATTTTTGAACATTTACAAGTAAATCAATTGTTTCCAGATGGCTGAAAAGAAAGTTCAGAATACCTCTATTGAGAATACCCCGGAAGAGGAGCAGACAGTATCTTCACCATTTTTACCTGCATATACTAAGAGCTATTCTCAGACACGTATTGAATCGACTATACTTGACCATACGTGGAAAATTGATCAATTTATTCGTTTTTCTACGATCATGGATACGGTAACGTTTCCGTCGTTTCCAGAAATAGGTAAATGCGAGATTCTAATGAATGCTTTACGTCAAGATAATCAGATAAAAACAATAAAATTATATATACTTACTAATAACGCATTTGGTGGTTCATGTGCCACTACTGTAATGCTATCACCTGCAACATTTTTGTCAAAAGGATTCATTTCGGGTCGTATGTCGAATATGACATTGTTAACTGAGTTCTCGGCAGAGAAGTTTTCGTTTGATCAGAAAGATACACTTATAGTAAATTGCAAGTTTGAAATTTTTCATAATATGCTAAATAAAATTATATGTATGAATTTATTACCATCTTTAAAAGAATTTACAAAAAACGTGACACGTTTTGAAGACTCGACCTTGAATGAGTCTAAAGATGAAGAATCAATCAAATTTATAGTAGGAGAAAAACAATATGTTGTGTCAAAAAAATTATTGTGCGATGCTAACAGTAGTTACTTTAAGTATATCTGTTTAAGCCTTACAGATAAGGAAAAAGTAAAGAATATGACACAAGAATTAACAACGAATAATGAGTTACAAGTTTTTAAACAGATTTTAGTATATATTGTAACTGGTTCAATAGAACAAGACGATTATTGCAAGCTTAAACATTTATTAACAGCAGCTGATAAGTATGATGTACCAACTTTAAAATTAACGTGTGAACACTATTTGCTACGCTATATTACGATTGAAAATGCTGTGGAACTTATCCAGCTTGCGTTTTCGTCTAATGCAAAATTTTTGGAAACACATTCGGCGACTTTTATTAAATTTCACAGAAAAGAAATTACGGATACTAGCAAATTTCAAAGTCTACCGCAAGAAGATTCAAATAAGATATTGGAATTGATTGAGAAAAGTAAAATACACGAAGTCAGCACACATAAATTTTTGTCACCATTTGTGACAGATAAGAAATTTACATTGGCTAATATGTAATTCATATAATATTGCAGTCTCTTAAACATAAATTCATAAAATATGATAAAGATATTTTTCTTATTTAATTAATAAACATGTTCTTTTCTTTTCTACAAATATATTCTAGCTTTTAATTCTTATGCGGAGTGTTTCTTAAAGAGCGCCCATTAACTACACAGCGCTATATTCTTTGTAAAAAATTGAGTCTAAAAGTCCTGACCAGGCGTATGCTCGTTGACGCCCGGTGCTATTAAGTTGACTACTCAATATACATATAATTACTGCTGTATTAAGCATTATAGAACAAAGATGGTTCACGACTTTTGACTCAATTTTTTACAAAGACAAGCGCTATGTAATTATAATGGGCGTTCTTTAAAGAACATAGATCCTGTAAGTTATATATGTAAGAGTTTATATCCAAATAAGTATTAATATCTACAAATAAAAATAATTCGTGATTTGAGTTTAGATGTACGAATAATACTATTATTAATTATACTTAATGTAGTTTAATTAAGTTTTTCAAGTCTACAGGTTGATCTAAAACAAAAGGAAATAAAAAATAATAGTTCTTACAAACCTATGTTAACTATATGTTTTATGTTTTTACCGGTACTATGTCTTATTAAAACTTTTGTTCTGTAGATTATATTCTGTGTACACATTGTAGTAGCAAATTATAGCAACTGCCTTTTTCAGTGAGATAGTTATTTTTCATAAATTTAAATATGATTTTTGTTTTTCAGTGTTTATTTGCGTTTTTGATATCGCTATTAATTAATTTGTCAATAAAATGCGATTAAATTGATTAAATTATAAATATTTTATTTAAATTATCATTATATCTAATTGAGAATTTCTAATCGTTTTTTAGATCATCCTGTATATGTATATACTAATCAGTCAGAATCTTAGATAGTGTCAGAACCTTTTGCAATTGCTTTTGTCAACGAGTTGTTTTTGATGAATTTAAAATTGATTTTTGTTTTCCAATGTTTATCGTAATTATACGTTTTTGATATTGTCATTAATTCGGATTCAATAAAATGCGATTTAATTGAAACAGAATTATAATTTATAATTATTTCTTTTATGTGTAGATAAAACAGTCAATAAACTTATATTTTGTTTATTTTTCTACCAGTTTTTTTTACCTTTATTTCTAATTCAGACACATATGTGATGTTGAGTGAATTATGTACAGAGATGTTCGATTTAATAGAAATACATGGCCCAATCATCTGACGATGAAAGAAAATGCTTCACAAAAATTTTGTAAATTGGCTACATGAGTTGAATTTGATAACACATTATTTCGAAGTCTAGAGATATGCTTGGCGCGAGACGTACGCTACCGCGTCTCTTGATAATATGATCTTTTTGGTTAATTTGGTATCTTTTGTTAATCTAGTTTATGCGCTTAATTCGAGATGAAACTATATTATCGCTTTGGGAGAAAATAATTCGAAAGTAGAGGATAAGGCAAAGTGTGATCAATGAAAGTTCTGTTACCGGGTAGAAGAAATTTATTCTTAAACAATAATAATATTGTTGAGATATAATGTTGAATCCGTCAGGTAAATCGAGGATGTAATGTGTCCTACATAATGAAGGACATTCGTGATATAGGTATCATTCATCGAATTTATTCGTTCGTTAATTATTGTATTGTTAGTAGTTAGATTTGGCGATGCAATTTACCGTTATTGTTGTGTAAATGTGAAAGCTCATTAATTACCACGCTAAATACTCATTAATTATTACGGTAAAACTTAACTGCGTAAAACTTTAATAAAATATTTTAGTATTTTGAAGTTATTCTCATTGTCAGTAAAAATACTCGTAGTTACAAAAGTTTTTATTATGTTTTTATTATTTTTAGTTTTTGTTTTTATTGTTTTTATTTAATTCGCTAGTCTAAATATTTTGTTAAATAATTATAATTGTAATGTTTTGATTTAATAGTTCATAATTTTAACGAAATTAATTTATTATTTAAGTATATTTATGAATATTTAACAAGAAAAACTTAAATTTCCCTCGTAGTTGTCCTGAACAATATGGCGGATCAAAGAACCAATCAAAAGTTGTCTAAACGGTGTTCAATCTCTTATTTGAGGATCTCTATGTGGTACCATACTGTGGCGGTGTGGCCTGTGGCTCGATCTGGAGCCGAATATCCATTCGGGGCATAAAGAAGAAGAAGAAGTGGCCGTGTTCATTTGTTCATTCGTGTGTTTCTCGCATCACGTATTGACGTTATATATTTTATATTCAACAGTAGCCTGGAACTTTAATTTGCTAAAAAAAAATAAAAAATCAGTTGCCGCATCTGTACACGCATTGATCTAATAATATCATCATTTGGACAGTGCTTGATCGAATGGAATCGAAGCATATCTAAAAGAACTTTCAATCAAGGTCGATTGAGATTCAGCGGAAAAGCAAATATACTATAATGGAAGAGAAGCAGGTAAGTCCTTAACGGTTCTTTTCTCAACTTCGTATTATATTTAGGGCGTGTTTTACTAGGGCGCGGCGTTAGAAAGTGCATACATAAGATTTTGTATAATAAAAATAAATCGATCAATACATTCGTGGCATTTCCTAAAGCTACAATTCCATGCATTTCTACAGAACAAAAAAATTTATAAACATTATATACGAATCTATATAACAAATCTGTTTTTTACTAACATGTGTAATTTGAATACAATTAAAAATTATTAATGCAAAAATTGTGTGACTTCAAATGAATCCATTACTTTTATCAGAGTTCAAGATAGAACTCTGTTTATATTTGTAATATAAAAAACGTTTTAAAAATTGGACTTATACATATATACATCAAAATGCGTAGGGTATAAAATTATAAATAAAAAGTTTTTCTTAAATTTAACGGGAATTATAGATCGTTTAAGGCTTAGACAAGAAAGCATCTTACTATATAATAATTATTGATGTATGACGCAAAATTATGACAAAACACATTATGTGAAATGGATTATGATCAACAAAAATAACCGTACTAAGTTTCTTCCTACAATATTCACAGAACTTTTTTTTAAATTTACTTAAAATGTTATTTTTATAAAAGAAGTAGGATATATTAAATATAGAGTGTCTAAAAAATCTCTACATACTCTTAGTGAAATCGGATTTTAAATGGCTCTTATCTATACAATACCTGTAAACATATGTTATTACATGTTAGGATATTTGTTTGAAATTCAATCTTTTTTATTAAAAGGCATTAAAATTTTTGGGACATTTCGATGTTGGTGCTTTTCATTATTCATAAGTAAATTAATTATTTCCAGGTTTCTGACAAAGAAGTTGAAAATATCTCCACTGATTGTGAGAATACCCTGGAAAAGGAACAGACAGTATCTTCACCATTTTTACCTTCGTATACCAAGAGATATTCTGAAACACATTTTGAATTGACTACACTTGACCATACATGGAAAATTGATCAATTTAAGCATTTTTGTCAGATTAAGAATACGATAACGTTTCCGTCGTTTCCAGAAATAGGTCAATTCGAGATACTAATGAAGGTTTTACGTCAAGATAATCAGATAAAGACAATACAATTTTGTATAATTACTTGTAAAGCATTTAATGGTTCATGTGACACTACTGTGCGATCGTCGTCCGGACGGTATGTATCATCAAGATCCATTTCAGGTCATATATCAAATATGACATTGTTAGATGAATTCTCGACAGAGAACCTTACGTCCTATCTTGGAAATGCGCTTATAATACATTGCAAATTTAAAATTTTTCGTAATCTGATAAATAAATCTATACAAATGAATTTATTACCATCTTCAACCGAAATTCCGAAAGATGTGGCATATTTTGAAGACTCAACCGCTGAGTTTCCGCCTAAAGATCAGGAATCGATCAAATTTAAAGTAGGGGAAAAACAGTATGTTGTATCAAAAAAGTTGTTGTGTGCCACCAATAGTAGTTATTTTAAGAATATCTGCCTTACACATGAGGGAAAAGAAAAAGATATGACAAATGAATTAGTAACGGATGATGAAGTAAAATCTTTCGAACAGATTTTATTATATATTTTAACTGGCTCGATACAACAATACAACTTTAAAAATTTATTGATAACAGCTAATAAGTATGATGTACGAACTTTAAAATTAACGTGTGAACATTATTTGCTACACGATATTACGATTAACAATGCTGTGAAACTTATACAGCTTGCGTTGTCGTCTGATGCAAAATTTTTAGGAACACATTCGGCCACTTTTATTAAATTTAACATAGAAGAGATTAGGAATACTAAAGAATTTCTAGATCTACCACAAGAAGATTTAAATAAGATAACGGAATTGATTGAGAAAAGTAAAATACATGAAGTCAGCAGTCATCAATTCTTTTCGTCATCACCTATGACAGATAAGAAATTTTCGTTGGTTAATCATATAATATAGCAGTTTTAAATTCATAAAACATGATAAAGATATTTTTCTTATTTGATTAGTAAACATGTTTTTCTTTCTTTTCTACAAATATATTCTAGCTTTTAATTTGTATACAGTGTTTGTTTAAAGAGCGCCCATTAATTACATAGCGCCATTCTTTGTAAAAAATTGAGTCAAAAAGTTCTAAACCATGTAATTTGTTCTATAATACTTAATACAGCTGTAATTATTGCAGAGTAGTCAATTCAATAGCACCATCCTTTAACCGGGCGTACGTCCGGCTAAAGGACGGCACTGATTGAATTGACTTTACTCAATAATTACAGCTGTATTAAGCATTATAGAAAAAAGATAGTTTAAGACTTTTAGACTAAATTTAGATATACGAATGAAACTATTATTAATTATATTTAATGTAGTTTATTTATAAGTTTTTCAAGACTGCAGGTTGATCTAAAACAAAAGGAAATAAAAAATAATAGTACTTACAAACATATGATGACTATAAAATGTAGATGTTTTATGTATTTATCAGTACTATGTTTTATTAAAACTTTTATTCTGTAGATTATTCTGTGTACACACTGTGTGTCTACACGTGGCACATTCTTTTACCAACTGCCTTTTTCAGTGAGATAGTCATTTTTTGTAAATTTAAACTTGATTTTTTTTCAGTGTTTATTTGCGTTTTCGATATTGGCGTTAATTCATTTGTCAATTAAATTAATTAAATTTTAAACGATTTATTTACTTCATTATTATTACTTATATTTAATTGAGAATGAATTTCTAATCGTTTTTTAGATCATCCTGTGTATATAATGTACTAATCACAGTCAGAATCTTAGATAGTGTCAGAACCTTTAGCAGTTGCTTTTTTCAACGAAATAGCGAGTTGTTTTTGGTGAATTTAAGATTAATTTTTGTTTTCCAAAGTTTATTGTAATACGTTTTCGATATTGTTATTAATTTGAGTTCAATAAAATACGATTTAATTGAAACAGAATTATAATTTATAATTATTTCTTTTATGTGTTATAAATAAAACAGTCAATAAACTTATATTTTATTTATTTTTCTACCAGTTTTTTTACCTTTATTTCTAATTCAGAGACATATGTGATGTTGAACGAATTATGTACAGAGATGTTCGATTTAATAGAAATATGTAGCCCAATCATCTGACGATGAAAGAAAATGCTTCACAAAAATTTTGTAAATTGGCTACACGAGTTGAATTTGATAAAGTATTATTTCGAAGTCTAGAGATCCGTTTTGAAGATAAAACAAATATGTAGTTTTTGGTTAATTTGGTATTTTTTGTTAATCTAGTTTTTGCGCTTAATTTGAGATAAAACTTTATATTATCGCTTCGGAAGAAAATAATTCGAAAGCAGAGGATAAGGCAAAGTGTGAGCAATGAAAGTTCTGTTACCGGGTAGAAGAAATTTATTTTTAAACAATATTAATATTGTTGAAATGATAATGTTGGATCCGTCAGGTAAAGCGAGAGAGAATGTAATGTATCCTACATAATGAAGAACATTCGTGATATATCATTCATCGAATTTATTCGTTTGTTTATTGTTTTGCTAGCAGATTTAGCGATGCAATTAACAGTGATTGTTGTATAAATGTGAAAGCTAATTACCACGCTAAATACTCATTAATTATTACTGTAAAACTTGACTGCGTAAAACTTTAATAAAATATTTTAGTATTTTAAAGTTATTCTCATTGTCAGTAAAAAAATACTCGTAGTTATAAAAGTTTATTATGTAGATCTTTAGGTTCTGCTTATTCAGCTCCTTATTTCGGCGACTGCAATTTAAAATATATTATTTCGCTGGAAGATCGAAATCGAAAATGATATGTTGATCATTTTAGCATTGGTAAATGAGTTGATTATTTTCAGATTTCTCGAATAAAAATAAAGATATTGTTCGAGATTACGATAGCTTAAAAGTAGCAATAGATTCAAAGCAGGCATTGCGATATTTTATTGATTTTCTTCTCAACGCTTATCATAACGAAACTAGAGCTGCCCCGGGATTCTGTAACTCCTTAGCGACAGTTGTCGGATCGTTGCGCAGCTTTTTTACCATATAATAATACCTGCGCAACGATACCGAAACTGTCGTTAAGGAGTTACAGAATCTCGGCCGGGGCTGTTCTCGGAACTTCTTCGGATGACTTGAACGCGTGTTGATTTCAAACGTAATCGGGACGGGGCCAAACGTAAGCTGCTGTCTCTCTGTGTTTGCAGTACATCGCGAACTTAGTCATAATAATTCTGAGAAGCTATATAATAGATCTATCTTTCCGCTCGCAGTTGCCAAGGGCCAGAAGTTTCTGACATATTCTTTGTTCATTGCGAGTATAAAAAATCCCGGAACTTTGCAACGTCGGTCAATCATCGTGGTCAGCTGTCGTCATTTATTATACCTTATACTTTCAGTCGCGAGCAGTCTAAATTACAGAGTATAAACGAAAATGTAACTTCTAATAAACGTATTCGATCCGGGACAATTTCGCCATTCGATCTACCTCTAAACCTCGTGTAAATTTGTTTTCTTTTTCTTTTTTGTATATTTTGGCTGTTTAATAAAGTGACGTGTCACGTTGAATATTATATCTTTGCATTAATGTCAGTACGTTCCTACATCCCCCAATGCTTCCTCTCGAGCTGCAGCGGAAACCCCGTACGCAGATACTTCTACTAAAGAAAAAAGAAACAGGCTGCATTTTTATCATCGTGTCGTACGACGTACAAGATTTATTGTTGAACATGGTTTTTCAGTTGAGTATATTTAAATATACCTGGACATATATATTTCGATCTCTCTATGAGCCTTATTTATAAAGCAGTGAATTAGATTTCTACACAGTTTCCAGAGCCAAATCAGTGCAAAATTCGAATAAGCATTTTACAAAAATTTTATTGGTTGAAAAGCGTCTTAAGATTTTATTTGCTTACTGAAAGTTATAATATCGATTCGCGTATAAATGTCTTCACACAATTTACACAACAGAGCTTAACAAGAAGTTATATATAATGTAAATCAAATTCCGATTTTGTATCAAATTATATTGTTATATGAAACTACAGTAGAATTAGGTATTGTATACGAACTACTCCATTGATTTTTGCTTTTACTTTCTCGTTGCATTTAATTATCTTAAAGTCACGTAAAGTAAATTACTTATAAGATAATTTTTTGTTGTACGTAGCATGTACAGTATATGCATAAAGGGTGCATTCCTAAATAGTTACATTAAAAATCCATAATTTACATTACGTATGTATGCTACAGATTTTCAATACTGTCAGTAGTTTCAGTACATTTTGGAATACGCCCAACAAAAGCAGAATAAGGTGAAAGGTCTCTGAACGCTATGCGACAAAAAAAAAAGCATCGGTGGCCCAAAGATGTCAGATTTGAATTTGAAGATTTGAACAGTGGCGGCTCACCCTGTGAGATGATTGGAGGGGGCATGCACTCTAAAGAAAGAACCACGTATCACACGTATGTATAATGTACATGTGACACACGTATGACACGTACGTGACTTTTTCTAAGATGTGTGCCCCCTCCATCTATCTTCCGGGTGAGTCGAGCCTAGAATCTAGCTGATCTGGCATTTCTGATTTGTTCATTCGTGTATTTCTCTCAACACGTATTGACGTTATATTCACTGCAGTAGCCTGGAACTTGATTTGCTAAAAGGAAGTAAAAGAAATCATCATTGCCGCATCTGTACACGCATTCATCTAATATCATCATCTGGACATCAGTGCTCGAATGTAATCGAGAAGCATATCTTACAATCTTAAGTTCAACTGATCGAGATTCAGCGGAAAAGCAAATAATACGTATAATGGAAGAGAAACAGGTAGGTTCGATCTGAACAGTTCTTTCTCAACTTCGTTGAGTACGTATTATTGGAACGTTAGAAAACACATAAAACTTTGTATAAACGACTCAATACATTCATGACTTTTTAAAGCGACAATTTTATGCATTCTACGTAAGAAAAAATTCACAAACATTTGTGTATACGTATTAAATTTATTTTCTACTAACGTGTGTGACTTTAATGCAATTAAATTTAATGCCAAAAGTCTACTTCAGACGAATCTATTACTTTCATCAGAATTCAAGATAGAATCCTGTGCAATATATAAAAAATATTTATAAAAAAAAGGGACTTAGTATACATCAAAGTGCGCATGAAATATGAAACTATAAATAAAAGTCTCCTTAAATATGGGATTTATAGATCGTGTAAGACTTAGGAAGAAAGAAAGTAGTTTACTATAATTATTCTTGAAATTTGACGCAAAATTATGACAAAACTTTTATTTATGAAATATATTATGTAATCAACGAAAATAGCCGTGTTTTTTTAAGTTTTCTCCTACAATTTGGTTATTTGTTCAACTTCTTTTCTGATTGTCATGACATAAAATGTTGTTTTTATTTAAAAAGAAGGATATTAAATTAGGGTGCCCCAATAATCTCTATGTATACTTTCAGTGAAATCGAATTTCAATACGGCTTTTTATACGTATATGTAAACATGTTATTTATATTAAAATATTTGTTTGAAATATAATCTATTTTATTAAGAGACATAGAAACTTTTAGGACTTTCGATGTCCTTTTCATCATTTATAAGTAAGTAAATTATTTCCAGATTTCTGACAAAGAAGTTGAGAATATCTCGACTGATTGTGAGACCACCCTGGAAAAGGAACGGACAGCATCCTCACCATTTTTATCGTCTACCAAAAGCTATTCTGAAACACATATTGAATCGACTACACTTGACCATACATGGAAAATTCATCAATTTACGCATTTTAGTGAGATCAAAAATACGATAACGTTTCCGTCGGTCCTAGAAATAGGTCAATGCGAGATTCTAATGAATGTTTCACGTCGAGAAAATTCGCAGATAAATGCATTGTTTCATACAATAAAACTTTATATTCTTACTAATAATTCATTTACTGGTTTATGTACCACTACTGTAATGCGATCCGGAGGTAATTATAATGTACTCGTATCATCAAGATCCATTTCAGGTCTTATATCGAATATGACATTGTTAATTGACGTTTCAGAGAAATCTTCACGTGATTTTGGAAATACGATTACAATACATTGCGAGTTTGAAATTTTTCGTAATCTAATAAATAAAACTATACGTATGAACTTACTACCATCTTCATCCGAAATTTCAAAAGATGTGACATGTTTTGAAGATTCGACTTTTGATGAGTTTCAGTCTAAGAATGAGGAATCAATCAAATTTATAGTAGGAGAAAAAAAATATGTTGTATCAAAAAAATCGTTGTTTGCCACCAACAGTAGTTACTTTAAGGATATCTGTCTTATACATAAAGGAAAGGAAATAGATATCACAAACGAATTAACAAAAAATAATGATTTACACACTTTTAAACAGATTTTACTATATATTATAACTGGCTCGACAGAACGATGTGATTATGACATGCTTAAAGATTTATTAATAGCAGCGGATAAGTATGATGTATCAACTTTAAAATTAACGTGTGAACATTATTTGCTACACCGTATTACGATTGACAATGCTGTGGAACTTCTAAAGCTTGCGTTTTCGTCTAATGCAAAATTTTTAGAAACACATTCGGCGACTTTTATTAAATTTTACATAAAAGAAATAAAGAATACAAAAGAATTTCGAGATCTACCACAAGGAGATTTAAATAAGATAATGGAATTGATTGAGAAAAGTAAAATACATGATGTCAGCACATATAAATTTTTGTCACCATTTGTGAAAGATAAGAAATTTACATTGGCCAATATGTAATTCATATAATATTGCAGTGTTAAATATAAATTCATAAACTATGATAAAGATATTTTTCTTATTTAATTATTAAGCATGTTTTTTTCTTTTCTACAAATATATTCTCTTAATTCTTAGGACGGAGTGTTTCTTATATATAGCGCCCATTAATTACACAGCGCTATTCTTTGTAAAACATTGAGTCTAAAAGTCCTGAACCATCTTTATTCTATAATACTTAACAATACAGCAGTAGTTGTTGAGTAAAGTCAATCCAATCAGTGCCTTCTTTAAATAGGCGTACGCTCATTGACGCCCGGTGGTTCAGAACTTTTAGACTAAATTTTTGACAAAGAATAGCGCTATGTAATTAATAGGCGTTCTTTAAGAAACACCCTGTATATGTAAGATTTTATATGCAAATAAGTATTAATACAAATAAAAATAATTTTCGTGATTTGAGTTAAATTTAGATGTACAAATAAAACTATTATTATTAATTATACTTAATGTATTGGTTTACTTATAAGTTTTTCAAATCTACAAGTTGATCTAAGACAAAAGGATATAAATAATAATAGTACTTACAAACCTATGTTAACTATACAGGGTGTCCCAGAATTGATAGTAAATAAAAATGGAGGCATATTCCATAGGTCAAAAGAAGGTAAAATTGTCCTATAAACATATGTTTGGAAACGCACCTCTTCTGAGCTACGCCCTCCAAAAGTTTTTTGAAAAAACTCGATATTTCTGTACATTGTCTAAACTTGGGCTTCGAATTTTACGAAAATTAGTACATATCTTTGTGCGTTTTATTTATTTTTCTTATCAAAAATTATCTAACAAAATTTCGAAGGGGGTTTTAAGGGAAAGCTATATTTCAATATGACCCCCCCCTTAAAACCCCCTTCAAAATTTTGTTAAACAGTTTTTGACAAGAAAAATGAATAAAACGCACAAGAATATGTACCGATTTTCGAAGCCCAAGTTTAGACAATATACAGAAAATTCGAGTTTTTTCCAAAAACTTTGGGAGGCCGTAGCTCAGAGGGGATACGTTTCCGGACATATGTTTATAGGACAATTTTACCTTCTTTTGACCTGTGAAATATGCCTCTTTTTTATTTACTATTAATTCTGGACATCCTGTATAATACATGTATGTTTTATATACATATTTTTATCAGTGTCTTATTAACTTTTGTTCTGTAGGTTATTCTGCGTAATTGCAATGGCACATTCTTTAGCAACTACCTTTTTCAGTGAGTTATTTTTCATAAATTTAAGCTTGATTTTTGTTTTTGAATATTTATTTGCGTTTTCGATATTGTTATTAATTTATTTGTCAATAAAATGCGATTAAATTGATTTAATTATAAATGTTTTATTTACTTTTATTATTATTATATCTAATTGAGAATGAATTTCTAATCGTTTTTTAGATCATCCTGTGTATATAATATACTAATCAGAGTCAGAATTTTATTGTTAGATAGTGTCAAAACCTTTAGCAATTGCTTTTTTTAACGAAATATTGAGTTGTTTTAAATTTAAAATTGATTTTTGTTTTCCAATGTTTATCGTAAAATTATATTACACGTTTTCGATATTAGCTGCGTTCGGCAATGCAAATCTGAGACATCGGAGTGCTCTTTTACCTCGCAAATCATTCGGCAATGCATATCTGTTTGCTCTAAATCGGAGAGTATTTTGAGTATAATAAATTATTGAATGAGAGCTATAATTATTTCTTTCAATAATTTATTATACCCAAAATACTCTCCGATTTAGAGCAAACAGATAGGCATTGCTGAACGATTTGCGAGGTAAAAGAGCACTCCGATGTCTCAGATTTGCATTGCCGAACGCAGCAATTGCAGTCATTAATTTGGGTTCAATAAAATGCGATTTAATTGAAACAGAATTATAATTCCTAATTATTCTTTAATATACATGTGTAGATAAAACAATAAAATTTATATTTTGTTTATATTTCTATCAGTTCATTTACCTTTATTTCTCAGAGACATGTGATATTTAGTGAATTATGTACAGAGATATGGCCTAATCATCTGACGATGAAAGAAAATGCTTCACAAAAATTTTATAAATTGGCTACACAAATTTGAGTTAAATTTAATATCGTATTATTTCGAAGTCTAGAGATTTGTTTTAAAGAAAAAACAAATATGATTTTTTTGGTTCATTTGGTGTCTTTTTGTTGATCTAGTTTATGCGCTTAATTCGAAATATAACTTTATATTATCGCTTTGGAAGAAAATAATTCGAAAGTAAAGGATATATGGGGCAAAGTGTGAACTATGAAACTGGAACTCTATATAACCTGGTAAAAGAAATTTACTCCTAAATAATATTAATATTGTCCAAATGTAATATTGGATCTGTCAGGTAAAGCGAGAATGTAATGTATCCTATATTATACATATATTATATGTATAATGAAAGAAGTTCGTGATAGGTACATATCATTCATCGAATTTATTCGTTTATCATTTTGCCAGCATATTTTAACGGTGCAATTAACAGTTTATTATTGCATAAATGAGGAAGTCGAGAGAGATGCTTATTAATTATTACAATAAATCGACTACGCAACACTTCATTAAAATATTCTAGTACTTTTAAGTTGGTCTTATTGTCGGTGAAAATAATTGTAAGTTACAAAAGGTCATGTAGACCTAGTTTTATAGTTCCTCGTTACATATGTAAGTATCTTAAATTATATTTAAATAATAAATAAAATAATTACGCTAATTTTTCTAAACATATCATATAAAGCGTGCGTTCCGAGAAATGTATTAATAGTATTGAAAATCCATAAGTTACATCACGTATAGTATGGATTTTCAGTACCGTCAGTACTTCTCGGAATACGCCAAACAAAGAGAGTAAGAGTGTAAGGGGAGCTTTCCAGCTAGCAACACAAATCGACACAAATATCATTCTGTCTTTATTGCTCATTGGATATATTGAACAAAGACAGAATGATAATAATTGTGTCGATTTGTTGTCGCAAGCTGGAAATCGCTCAAGGTCTCTAAACGCTATGTGACATAAGAAAGCATCATTAGCCGCGGCGGGGGTCGCCGGCCGCGTTCGGTGTTCATTTGTTGATTCGTCTTATTACTCGTTGGCCATATCAAGATCGAGGCGATCGAGCTGTCTCAGCGGGTCAGCCGAGCCATTCGAATTTCGAGCCTGAGTGGTTCATGCAGTCAGTTCAGTGGTGCTGAGGCCTGCTGAGAGGCTTGTGTGCCAATTTGGAAAAAAGTGTTTTATTTCTCGCATCACATATTGACGTCAGTTAACGTTATATTTACAGTAGCTTGGAATTTGATGTGCTATATAGATCAGGATCAAGAAATGGAGGAAGGTATGATGATTCTGTTATTATATGTATGTGTTCTTTAATTGTTCAAGTTACTTTATAATTTAAAGATAATCTTACAATATGTCTATGTAATATTTTTGTTTTTATAACTGATATCTATATTAACTTATATTTTCTTTGTTCTTGTTAATATAGAAAAATTTAAGAAATTTGTGCTTTTAAAATAGCCTTTATTTTATTTTTGCCTACTTGACAATTATTTTTTATCTTTATCACATTCTATAAATTCTATATTCCCCCTTTCGTCTATATTAGATGAGTACAGATCAGAGGCTACTTTTCGCTACACTGTTGAGAATATATCTAAGATGAAGGATTTACAGTTTTCCCGAAAGTCGTCCCCTGCATGTTATGTCCGCAATTTACCATGGAAAATAATTGTGACGTTCAAATCAAGTCAGACACAGGAAGGGCAGCCGCAGAAATCTTTTGGATTTTTCCTTGAGTGCAATAGAGAGAGCGAATCCACATCTTGGAGTTGTTACGCTGTTGCAGAGCTGCGTCTTCTTTCTTGCAATGAAGGACAAGAACTATATAGCAGAAGTAAATATGATTCCGTTCTTTTTTAATTTGTTTATTCATTGCATATTGGACGGCCTTAATTCTAATTTCAGAATGATACACATTTTTTTGCAATAATGTATTATTTTTATAGAATTTAAACATCTCTTCTGCAGTGAAATCAGTAGCTTGGGCTTTAGCCGCTTTATGACATGGCAGGATGTTCTAGATCCTGATAGAGGTTTCATAAAAGATGATTCAATCATGCTTGAGGTTCGTAACATACCTTTATTAACTGACATTTTTAATAGCACTGTGTGGTTTTTAAAAATATTTCTTATTCTATTCATTTCTCTCTTTATTACTCTAGTTATTGCCAAATCAATTTAACTTAATTTTTTTGCAATAAAATCTTATGATTACATGTTTACACAGATTATATACTTTGTAAATATATTTACAAATATTTAATAAAATGTTTCTTGATCTAACAAGATGTAAACGCCTTAAACAGAATTTTGACAGAATTGATACATTGACTGTCAAATATATGAATAATACTAAATTTCACGAGAAACTTCAAGGAAGCAAAACGCGTTTTCCTTTATCATTTACTTTCGCCCTAAAGCATTATTTTAAGTTAAAATATTTTTATATAATTTTTTAATTTATAAGAAAACGTGTTTGGCAGTTTTTTCTGAAATTGAGTGACACTTAGATATGAATAAAGATATGGTACTGAATATGTTAAGAAGCACTGCTTCGTGGGATTCATGTTGCATATTTATATTAATTTTTTGTAATGTTTTTTTCTAATTTAGGTTCATGTAATTGCTGATGTACCTCACGGAGTCAGTTGGGACAGTAAAAAACATACGGGATATGTAGGCTTGAAAAATCAGGGTGCTACATGTTACATGAATTCTTTATTGCAAACACTCTACTTTACCAATCAGGTTAGTGAAGACAGGCATTTTTGATAAATTATGTGACATTAACTTTATTACTTTATCTTTATTCGCTTTTTAGTTGCGAAAGGCAGTATATAAAATACCAACAGAGAGTGACGATTCGAATAAGAGTGTTGCACTAGCCTTGCAGAGAGTTTTTCATGACTTACAGTTTTCCGACAAGCCTGTCGGTGCAAAGAAATTAACTAAAAGTTTTGGTTGGGAGACGCTGGATTTTTTCATGCAGCGTGATGTGCAGGAATTTCTACGAGTTGTAAATATATTATGCACTTTATTATATAAACATGTATTATTACGCTATAAGTTACCTATTGAATTTTTAATATACGTGTATACATATACATTTACTAACTAATCTTGTAAAAATTTAGCTATTAGATAAGCTGAAGAGCAAAATGAAGGGAACATGCGTGGAAGGTACAGTGCCAAAATTGTTTGAGGGAAAAATGATCTCTTTTATCAAGTGTAAAAATATAGACTACAAATCCACAAGAATTGAAACATTTTATGCTATACAGTTAAATATAAATGGCAAGAAGAACAGTAAGTATCAAAACTGACATTATCATGTTTTTATCTATGACAAGTGAGTAGGAAGGAACTAATAGATTTCTTGTATTTTAGTTTACGAGTCTTTTAGCGATTATGTGAGTACGAAAAGTCTCGATGGCGATAATAAATACGAAACAGGCGAGCACGGATTACAAGAAGCGGAAAAAGGTGTTATCTTTTCGTTTTTTCCACCGGTTTTACACCTACATCTAATGCGTTTCCAGTATGACCCAGTTACAGGCTGTTCAGTCAAATTTAATGACAGGTAAAAAACTGAAATCTATTAACTCAGTTATTTTACAATAATTATAATATAATTGAATAAATAATTGTTTTATTTAAGCAAAAAAGTACAAATTTTTATAAAGATAAAAATATAAATATGACTTTATTTTTTAACATATAAGATAATTGTGCAAATTTATTTTTAAAGGTTTGAGTTTTATGAAAAAATTAGTCTTGGCAAATACCTGCAAAGAAAAGAAACCACAAGTGCGGATTACACATTACATGCTGTTCTAGTTCATAGTGGCGATAAAGGACATTATGTGGTATTTATTAATCCCGCTGGTGATGGCAAGGTAAGTAAAAGATTTAATGTTAATATTTAATCAATATTAATATCGTATGAATTAAGTATATATCAATTCGTGAGTATTTTACATTCTCAATATATTTGATCTCTTTATTATGTGTATAATACCTAATTATCGTAAATCTGTCTTTTTACATTGTAACCGAACTGAATTGATTTATCCTGAGTAACATATTTTTTGCATTTACTTTTGTATTTATTTTATAATGAAGTTCAAAAAAGAATATAATTTTAATTACACAGGATAATCATGTGGTATTTTCTTTGTACATTTCAATAAAAACTATATGATTTAAATGTCATATATATTATGTTGCAACATCGTCCTGAAACGTTTTGATCTGTTCTGTGGCAGTGGTGTAAATTCGACGACGATGTTGTCTCACGATGTACAAAGCAGGAAGCTATCGAACACAACTACGGTGGTCAAGACGAGGACATGTCTATGGCTGACAAACGCACTAACGCTTACATGTTGGTTTACAAAAGAAATTCAGAGCTGGAAAACGTCTTGCAAGAAAACAAGGAAGAGGATATACCTCAAGAGGTCAGAAACATCCTTCAAAGAGAGCTTTCCCAGGAGTTGAGCGACCTTGAACGTGACAAAGACGCGACTGACTCAATTAAAGACTCTCATGCAGAAATGACGACTCTTCGTCCGTGCACTCAAAATCCTCGAAAACCACATCTCTATATTCATAATTTTAAACCGATAATTTTCTGATTATCTAACAAAATGTTATTTATTTTTAAAAAGAAGGATATTAAATATAGGGTGGGGTCCCAATAATGTCTATATATTTTAGTAAAACCGGATTTCAAATGGCTTTTATGTATAATACATTTAAACATGGTAGTACATATTTGTTTGAAATTTAATCTATTTTATCAAAAGGCATAGAAACTGTTAGAACATTTCGATATGTTGGCCCTTTTCATCATTTATAAGTAAGTTAATTATTTTCAGATTTCTGGCAAAGAAGTTGAGAATATTTCGACTGATTGTGAGAATACCCTGGAAAAGGAACGGACAGCATCCTCACCATTTTTATCGTCTACCAAGAGCTATTCTCTAACACATTTTGAATCGACTACACATGAACATACATGGATTATTGATCAATTTAAGCTTTTTGATGAGATCAAACATACGATAACGTTTCCGTTCCCAGAAATAGGTCAATGCGAGATTCTAATGAGTGTTTCACGTAAAAATTCGTGGATAACTTCAATAAGATTTTATATTCTTACTAATAATTTATTTCGTGGTTCATGTACCACTACTGTAAAGGGAACGCCCGAAGATTGTGTATCATCAAATTCCATTTCAGGTTGTATATCGAATGCGACATTGTTAATTGAATTGTCGGCATGTACGTTTACATCTTATTTTGGAAATACGCTTACATTACATTGCAAGTTTGAAATTTTTCGTAATGTGATAAATAAAACTATATGTATGAATTTACTACCATCTTCAAAAGAAATTTCAAAAGATGTGGCATATCTTGAACACTCGACCTTTGATAAGTTTCCGTCTAAAGATGAGGAATCAATCAAATTTATAGTAGGAGAAAAAAAATATGTTGTATCAAAAAAATCGTTGTTTGCCACCAACAGTAGTTACTTTAAGGATATCTGTCTTATACATAAAGGAAAGGAAATAGATATCACAAACGAATTAACAAAAAATAATGATTTACACACTTTTAAACAGATTTTACTATATATTATAACTGGCTCGACAGAACGATGTGATTATGACATGCTTAAAGATTTATTAATAGCAGCGGATAAGTATGATGTACAAACTTTAAAATTAACGTGTGAACATTATTTGCTACACTGTATTACGGTTAATAATGCTGTGGAACTTATACAACTTGCGTTTTCGTTTAATGCAAAATTTTTAGAAACACAATCGGCGACTTTTATTAAATTTCACATAAAAGAAATTAGGAATACTAAAGAATTTCGAAGTCTACCACAAAAAGATTTACATAAGATAATGGAATTAATTGAGGAAATTAAAATACATGAAGTCAACATGCATAAATTTGAGAAAGATAAGAAATTTAAATTAGCTGATTACACATTTCCTATATAATATTGCAGTCTTAAATTCATAAAACATGATGAAGATATTTTTCTTGTTTGATTAGTAAATATGTTTTTTTTCTTTTCTGTAAATATATTCTAGCTTTTAATTTTTATACAGTGTTTTTTAATGAGCGCCGATTAATTACATAGCGCTATTCTTTGTAAAACATTGAGTCAAAGAGTCCTGAATCATCTTTATTCTATAATATTTAATACAGCAGTACACCTAGTTATCGAGTAAAGTTAATCCAATCAGTGCTGTCCTTTATTGTTATTCAATTGACTGCTCAATAATTACAGCTGTATTAAGCATTATAGAACAAAGATGGTTCAAGACTTTTAGACTCAATTTAGATATACGAATGAAACTATTATTAATTATACTTAATGTAGTTTAGTTATAAGTTTTTCACGACTACAGGTTGATCTAAAACAAAAGGAAATAAAAAATAATGGTACTTACAAACCTATGTTGACTATAAAATGTAGATATATTTTTATATACATATTTTTATCAATAGTATGTCTTATTAAAACTTTTGTTCTGTAGATTATTCTGTGTGCACATTGTAGTGGCAGATTCTTTATAGCAACTGCCTTTTTTAGTGAGATAGTTATTTTTTAGAAATTTAAACTTGACTTTTGTTTTTCAGTGTTTATTTGCGTTTTCGATATTGGCGTTAATTTATTTGTCAATTAAATGCGATTAAATTAATTAAATTATAAACGTTTTATTTACTTTTATTATTATTATATCCAATTGAGAATTTTTAATCGTTTTTTTAGATAATCCTAGCTGTGTATAATATATACTAATTAGAGTCAGAATCTTAGATAGTGTCAGAACCTTTAGCAATTGCTTTTGTCAACGAAATAGCGAGTTGTTTTTCATGAATTTAAAATTGATTTTTGTTTTCCAATGTTTATCGTAATTATACGTTTTCGATATTGTCATTAATTTGGGTTCAATAAAATGCGATTTAATTGAAACAGAATTATAATTTATAATTATTTCTTTTATGTGTAGATTAAACAGTCAATAAACTTATATTTTATTAATTTTTCTACCAGTTTTTTTACCTTTATTTCTAATTCAGAGACATATGTGATGTTGAACGAATTATGTACAGAGATGTTCGATTTAATAGAAATATATGGCCCAATCATCTGACGATGAAAGAAAATGCTTCACAAAAATTTTGTAAATCGGCTACACGATTTAAATTTGATAAAGTATTATTTCGAAGTCTAGAGATCCGTTTTGGAGATAAAACAAATATGTAGTTTTTGGTTAATTTGGTATTTTTTGTTAATCTAGTTTTTGCTCTTAATTTGAGATAAAACTTTATATTATCGCTTCGGAAGAAAATAATTCGAAAGCAGAGGATAAGGCAAAGTGTGAGCAATGAAAGTTCTGTTACCGGGTAGAAGAAATTTATTTTTAAACAATAATAATATTGTTGAAATGATAATGTTGGATCCGTCAGGTAAAGCGAGAGAGAATGTAATGTATCCTACATAATGAAGAACATTCGTGATATATCATTCATCGAATTTATTCGTTTGTTTATTATTTTGCCAGCAGATTTAGCGATGCAATTGACAGTTATTGTTGTATAAATAATGTGAAAGAGCTCCTTAATTATAAAACTTGACTACGTCCAACTTTAATAAAATATTTTAATATTTCAGTTATTTTTATTGTTAGTGAATATACTTAAAAGTTATAAAAGTTTATTTTTTAGATCGCTAGTTTCTGATTACTCAGCTTCTTTCGACGACTGTAATTTAATTTATATAAAATATTTTGCTAAAAGGATATATAGATATTCATCATTTTTAGCATTGATAAATAAGTTGATTATTTTCAGATTTCTCGAATAAAAATAAAGATATTGTTCAAGATTACGATAGCTTAAAAATAGCAATAGATTCATAGAAGGCATCGTAACATTTTATCGATTTTCTTCTCAACGTTTATCAACGAAACTTGATCCGCTCTCGGTGCTTCTTCGGCAATCAATGATTTGAACGGGTGTTGATTTCCAATGTAATCAAGACGGGGCCAAACGTAAGCTGCTATCTCTTTGTGCTCGCGGTATATGTATACATCGCAAACTTAGTCATAACAATTCCGAGAAGTCAATAGATCTATAAATCGTTCCCCCTCGCTATTGCCAAGGGCCCGAAGTTTCTGGCATATTCTTTGTTCGTTGCGAGTATAAAAAATTCCGGAACTTTGTAACGTCGGTCAATTATCGCGGTCAGTCGTCGTCAGTCATATAGCTAGGTACCTACTTTTGGTCGCGTGCAGTTTAAATTACAGAGTAAACGAAAATGTAACTTCTAAACGAATTCGATCCGGGACATTTTCGCCATTCGGTCTTCCTCTAAACCTCGTGTAAATTTGTTTTCTTTTTCTTTTTTGTATATTTCGACTGTTTGATAAAGTGACGCCTCACGTTGAATCTTTGCATCAATATCAGTACGCGTTTCCTGCACACATATATCTATCTCCATCCTTCCCTCCTCTCGAGTATGACACGTATGACACGTATGCGACTCTTCCTAGGATGCGTGCTCCCTCCATCTATCTTTCGAGTGAGTAGGGTGAGTCGAACCTAGAATCTGGCTGATCCTCTTTGGCTGATCCAGCATCTCTGGTGGGGCCTAGGTGACAAGTGGCCGTGTTCATTTGTTCATTCGTGTATTTCTCGCATCACGTATTGACGTTATATATTTTATATTCAGCAGTAGCTTGGAACTTGATTTGCTAAAAGGAAGTAAAAGAAATCAGTTGCCGCATCTGTACACGCATTAATCTATATAATATCATCATTTGGACAGTGCTCGATCGAATGTAATCGAAGCATATCTAAAAGAACTTACAATCAAGTTCAACTTATCGAGATCAGCGGAAAAGCAAATATATACTATAATCAATAATGGAAGAGAAGCAGGTAAGTTTTTAACAGTTTTTTTCTCAACTTTGTGTTATTAGGGCGTGCGTTACTAGGGCGTTAGAAAATAGAAAGTGCACACATAAGATTTTGTGTAATAAAAATAAATCGATCAATACATTCGTGGCATTTCCTAAAGCTACAATTCCATGCATTCTATAGAACAAAAAAAAATTCATAAACATTATATACGTATCAAATCCGTTTTTTTTTACTAACATGTGTAATTTCAATACAATTAAAAATTGTTAATGCAAAAATTGTGTGTGTGACTTCAAATGAATCCATTACTTTTATCAGAATTCAAGATAGATCTCTGTTTATGTTTGTAATATAAAAAACGTTTTAAAATCTATATACACTGCATACATCAAAATGGATAGGGTATAAAATTATAAATGAAAGGTTTTCCTTAAATTTAATGGGAATTATAGATCGTTTAAGACTTATTGTTAGACAAGAAAGCATCTTACTATATAATAATTTTTGAAGTGTGACGAGCAAAATTATTATTAAAATTATTTTCTACTAATGTGACTTTAATGCAAATAAAAAATTTAATGCCAAAAGTCTACACTTCAGACGAATTTATTATTTTTATCAGAATTCAAGATATCCTATGCAATATAAAAAATATAAAAAAATAGGTTTTATATACATCAAAGAGTGCGCATGAAATATGAAACAATATAAATAAAAGTCTCTTTATATTTAATAGGATTTACAGATCGTGTAAGACTTACGAAGCAAGAAAGTAATTTACTATAATTATTTTTGAAATTTGACGTAAAATTTTTATTTATGAAATCTATCGTAATCAACGAAAATAGCTGTGTTTGTTTTTTTAAGTTTTCTCCTATAATTTGGTTATTTTTCAACTTTTTACTGTTTGACATAAAATGTTATTTTTATTTAAAAAAGAAAGATATTAAATAGTATAGGATGTCTTAATAATATCTATGTACTTTTAGTAAAATCGTATTTCAAATGGCTTTTATGTATACATGCAAACATGTTATTACATATTAGGATATTTGTTTGAAATTTAATTTATTTTATTAAGAGGCATAGAAACTTTTACGACATTTCGATATATGTTGGTCCTTTTCATCATTTATAAGTAAGTTAATTATTTCCAGATTTTAGAGAAAAGATGAATCGTACAACAAGTTCAGCTAAAACGAACAGGCCTATAGTAGGCAGTTATACTAGCAGTAGCTTGGAAGTTGATTAATTTGCTAAAGGGAAGTAAAAGAAATCAGTTGCCACATCTACACACGCATCGTGGTCTAATATCATCATCTGGACAGTGCTCTAATATCATCGAAGCAAGTGTAAGCAAATATCCGCTCTCCCACGATAAGTTCGGATCTCCCGCCGAACTTTCCGAATCTGCCCGAATCCCGAGACACCGGCGCCACTATAAATGCGCGGCAGCCAATAGGAGGATGCGCGAACGAGCCAATAAGAGGCCTTGCAGTGCACGTATGCAAAAAAAGGCGGGCACAGTACGCCTGCAGTCAACTGTTCACGCTTACCATCGTGTTTTATACGTGATTTTACGACGGAGAGACGCGAGCGTGCGAGTGCGATCCTTCCGTTCCGACAGTTCCGACACTTCCGACCGGTGTGATACAGCGAGAGCTTTATTCAGGATAATAAAGCAAGTCTTGAGATCCAACGTAACAGATATCACGTATATCACGTTCCCGTGAGCAGAGTTGCTCAACACATCAAACACATGTCATTAGAGAAACGTAAATTCATATATTTGACTGATCAAGGTTCAGCGGAAAAGCGAATACGTATAATGGAAGACGAGGAAGTAAGTTCAACAGTTCTTTCTCAACTTCGTTGAGCACGTGTTATTGGAACGTGTTATTGAACGTTTTAGAAAACACGTATAAGTCTTTGTATAAATGAATCAATACATTCATGATTTCTTAAAAGCGACAACTTAAGTAAATTATTTCCAGAATCCTGATAAAGAAGTTGAGAATGTCTCGACTAATTGTAAGAATACCCTGGAAAAGGAACGGACAGTATCCAAGAGCTACTCTAAAACACGTTTTGCATCGACTACACTTGGAGACCATACATGGGAAATTGATCATTTTAGGCATTTTTGTGAGATCAAGAATACGATAACGTTTCCGTCGTTTCCAGAAATAGGTCAATGCGAGATACTCATGAAGGTTTCACGTCAAGATAATCATATAAAGGCAATACAATTTTATATACTTACTCGTAATGCATTTAATGGTTCATGTACCACTACTGTACGATCGTGCGAACGTTATAATGTAACATCAAGATCCATTTCAGGTCGTATATCGAATACGACATTGTTAGTTGAAGTCTCAGAGACATCTTTATGTTATTTTAGAAATACGATTACAATACATTGCAAATTTGAAATTTTTTGTAATCTGATATATAAATCTATACATATGAATTTACTACCATCTTCAACCAAAATTCCAAAAGATGTGGCATATTTTGAAGACTCAACCTTTGAGTTTCCGCCTAAAGATCAGGAATCGGTCAAATTTAAAGTAGGAGGAAAACAGTATGTTGTATCAAAAAAGTTGTTGTGTGCCACCAACAGTAGTTATTTTAAGAATATCTGCCTTACACAGAAGGGAAGAGAAAAAGATATGACAAATGAATTAGTAACGGATGATGAAGTAAAATCTTTCGAACAGATTTTATTATATATTTTAACTGGCTCGATACAACAATATAATAATTATAACACCTTTAAAAATTTATTGATAACAGCTAATAAGTATGATGTACAAACTTTAAAATTAACGTGTGAACATTATTTGCTACACGATATTACGATTAAGAATGCTGTGGAACTTATACAGCTTGCGGTGTCGTCTGATGCAAAATTTTTAGGAACAAATTCGGCCACTTTTATTAAATTTCACAGAAAAGAAATTGCGGATACTTGCTTTCAAAGTCTACCGCAAGAAGATTTAAATAAGATAACGGAATTGATTGAGAAAAGTAAAATACATGAAGTCAGCAGTCATAAATTTTTTCCGTTATCATCTATAACATATAGAAATTTGAAATTTTCGTTGGTTAATCATATAATATAGCATTCTTAAATTCATAAAACATGATAAAGATATTTTTCTTATTTGATTAGTACACATGTTTTTTTTTCTTTCCTACAAATATATTCTAGCTTTTAATTTGTATACAGTGTTTGTTTAAAGAGCGCCCATTAATTACATAGCGCCATTCTTTGTAAAAAATTTAGTCGAAAAGTTCTAAACCATGTAATTTGTTCTATAATACTTAATACAACTGTAATTATTGCAGAGTAGTCAATTCAATAGCACCATTCTTTAACCGGGCGTACGTCATTGAGCGTACGTCCGGCTAAAGGACGGCACTGATTGGATTGACTTTACTCAATAATTACTGCTGTATTAAGCATTATACAACATAGATGGTTCAGCACTTTTAGACTCAATTTTTGACATAGAATAGCGCTATGTAATTAGTGGGCGTTCTTTAAGAAACACCCCGTATATGTAAGAATTTGTATGCAAATAAGTATAAATACAAGTTAAAAATAAATCGTTATTTAGATTTAGATGTACGAATGAAACTATTTTATTAATTATACTTAATATATTTTATTAATTGTACTTTATATATTTTAGTTATAATTTTCTCAAGTTCACAGGTTGATCTAAAACAAAAGGAATTAAAAACAATGAATATTTACACACTACTTATGTTATCTCTAAATGTTTTATTTAATTTTATTAGTATTACATTTTATTTTAAAATTTCCAATTGTTTATAGATCATCTTGAGAATATATTATACAATCTTTAGCAACTACCTTTTTCAACGCATCCTAAGAAAGAGTAAATTTTTCATAAATTTGAATTTTATTGATTATTTTTGTTCTTCAATGTTTGTCGCAATTACACGTTTTCTGTATTGTCATTCATTTGCGTACAATAAAATGCGTTTAAATAAAAACAGAAAAAAATTCATAATTATTCCTTAATATACATTAAGATAAAAAATAAACATATTTTATTTGTTTATTTTTCTACTAGTGTATTTATATTTATTTCTAATTCAGAGACATATGTGATGTTGAGCAAATTATGTAGAGATATTCGATTGAATGAAAATATACAGTCCAATCGGCAGACGGAAGACAGTGCTTCACAAAAATTATAAATTGGCTACACTGAGTTAAGTTTAATAAACTCAATTCAAAATTTAGATTTTTTAAAAATAAATATGAAACAAATCTTTTTGGTTAATTTTGTATCTTTATTTGTTAATCAAGTTTATATGCGCTTAATTCAAAGTAAAACTTTCTATTATCGCTTTAGGAAAAAATAATTCGAAAGTAAAGGATACATTGAAAAACCAGTATGGTTGGCACAACACATAAAATAGTAACATTTGGGGCAACCATATTTTGTGGTTGTCACACCCACAAGTATGTTTACTGTATCAAACGCACATATAAATTTTGTCATTATTTCAGACAGATAAATTTACATTAGTTAATATGTAATTCATATAATATTGCAGTCTTAAACATAAATTCATAAAATATGATAAAGATATTTTTCTTATTTAATTAATAAGCATGTTTTTTTCTTTTTTACAAATATATTCTATAGTTTTTATACTTATGCGGAGTGTTTCTTAAAGAGCGCCCATTAATTGCACAGCGCTATTGAGTCTAAAAGTCCTGAACTATCTTTATTCTATAATACTTAATGCAGCAGTAGTTGTTGAGTAACGTCAATCCAATCAGTACCTAATTTCTTTAGACAGGCGTACACTCATTGACGCCCGGTGCTATATTGACTACTCAATAATTACTGCTGTATTAAGCATTATAAAACAAAAATGGTTCAGGAGACTCAATTTTTGACAAAGAATAGTGCTGTGTAATTAATGGGCGTTTTTTAAGAAACACCCTGTACAAGTAAGAATTTATATGCAAATAAGTATTAATGCAAATAAAAGTAATTCGTGATTTGAGTTTAGATGTACGAGTAAAACTATTATTAATTATATTTAATGTAGTTATAAGTTTTTCAAGTCTACAGGTTGATCTAAAACAAAAGGAAATAAAAAATAATCCTTACAAACCTATGTTAACTATATATTTCATGTATTTATCAGTACTATGTCTTATTAAAACTATTGTTCTGTAGATTATTCTGTGTACACATTGTAGTGGCAGATTCATTATAGCAACTGCCTTTTTCAGTGAGATAGTTATTTTTCATAAATTTAAACTTGATTTTTGTTTTTCAGTGTTTATTTGCGTTTTCGATATTGCCGTTCATTTATTTGTCAATTAAATGCGATTAAATTAATTAAATTATAAACGTTTTATTTACTTTCATCTTTTATCATTATTATATTTGATTGAGAATTTTCAATCGTTTTTTAGATCATCCTGTGTATACAAATAGAATCTTAGGTAGTGTCAGAACCTTTAGCAATTGCTTTATTCAACGAAATAGCGAGATGTTTTTATGAATTTAAGATTAATTTTTGTTTTCCATTGTTTATCGTAATTATACGTTTTTGATATTTCGAATTCAATAAAATGCGATTTAATTGAAACAGAATCAAATACAACGAAATATGTTTATTTTTCCACCAATTTATTTATCTTTATATCTAATTTATGCCCGTTTCTACCAACGTCGGTTAACTTTAACCTTAGGTTAACTCACTTTTTGTCTCTTTCTAACTGTCCCCCTTATGTCCATTTCTACCAATGTAGATTAACTTTAATCTTGGTTTAACATACCTTTTATCTTTTTCTAATTCTTAGAACTGAAAAATGATGAGAAGTAAGTTAAACCGACATTAAAGTTAATCTACATTGGTAGAAATAAACATAAGGGGGACAGTTAGAAAGAGATAAAGAGTGAGTTAACCTAAGGTTAAAGTTAACCGACGTTGGTAGAAACGGGCATTAGAGACATATACCTATGTGATGTTGAGCGAATTATGGACAGAGCTGTTCGATTTAATAGAAATATATGGCCCAATCATCTGACAATGAAAGAAAATTAATGCTTCACAAAAATTTTGTAAATTGGCTACATGAGTTGAATTTGATAACGCATTATTTCGAAGTCTAGAGATATACTTGGCGCGAGACGTACGCTACCGCGTCTCTTGATAATACAATATGATCTTTTTGGTTAATTTGGAATCTTTTGTTAATCTAGTTTATGCGCTTAATTCGAGATGAAACTTTATATTATCGCTTCGGGAGAAAAAAATTCGAAAGTAGAGGATAAGGCAAAGTGTGAGCAATGAAAGTTCTGTTACCGGGTAGAAGAAATTTATTCCTAAACAACAATAATATTGTTGAAATATAATGTTGGATCCGTCAGGTAAATCGAGAATGTAATGTGTCCTACATAATGAAGGACATTTGTGATATATCATTTATCGAATTTATTCGTTCGTTAATTATTGTATTGTTAGTAGATTTGCGGCGATGCAATTTACCGTTATTGTTGTATAAATGTGAAATCTCATTAATTACCACGCTAAATACTCATTAATTATTATGGTAAAACTTGACTGCGTAAAACTTTAATAAAATAAAAATACTTGTAGTTATAAAAGTTTTTATTATGTATGTAGATTTCTTTGTTCTGCTTATTTAGCTCCTTATTTCGGCGACTGCAATTATTTCGCTGGAAGAAGATATGTTGATCATTTTTAGCATTGGTAAATGAGTTGATTATTTTCAGATTTCTCGAATAAAAATAATTAAAGATATTGTTCGAGATTATATACGATAGCTTAAAAATAGCGATAGATTCAAAGCAGCGGCATTGCGATATTTTATTGATTTTCTTCTCAACGCTTATCGTAATGAAACTATAGAGCTGTTCTCGGAACTTCTTCGGATGACTTAAACGCGTATTGATTTCAAACGTAATCGGGACGGGGCCAAATGTAAGCTGCTATCTCTCTGTGTTCGCGGTTATAGTCATAATGATTTTGAGAAGCTAATAGATCTATCTTTTCGCTCGCAGTTGCCAAGGGCCAGAAGTTTCTGGCATATTCTTTGTTCATTGCGAGTATAAAATTATAAAAAATCCCGGAACATTGTAATGTCGGTCAATCATCGTTATTCATTACCTTATACTTACAGTGGCGAGCAGTCTAAATTACAGAGTAAACGAAAATGTAACTCTTAAACGAATTCGATCCGGGACAATTTCGCCATTCGGTCTACCTCTATAAACCTCGTGTAAATTTGTTTTCTTTTTCCTTTTTGTATATTTCGGCTGTTTAATAAAGTGACTCGTCACGTTGAATCTTTACATCAATATCAGTACGTTTCCTGCACATCTATCTCCATCTTCCTTCCTCTCGAGCCGCGGGAATTAACCCTACGCAGATATCCCTACTAAAACTAAAAAGAAAAGAACAGGTTGCATTTTTATCATCGTTGTACGGCAAGATTTATTGTTGAACTAGGGTTTTTCAGTCGTGTATATTTAAATATATACCTGGACAAATATATTTTGATCGCTCTTATGAGCCTTATTTATAAAGAAGTGGATTAGAGATTTCTACACAGTTTCCAAAGCCAAATCAGTACAAAATCAATAAGCATTTAAAAAAAATCTGATTGGTTGAAAAGCGTCTTAAGATTTTATTTGCTTACTGAAAGTTTATAATATCGATTCGCGTAATGTCCTAATATCTTCATAATTTACACGACAGAGCTTCACAATAAGAAGTTATATATTTATGTAAATCGAATTCCGATCGATTTTATATCAAATTATGTTAATTGTTATATGAAACTACAGTGGAATCATTGGCTGCATTCAGCGGACAGAGCTGCTCAGTAGCAATCAAACGTGATTGGTTCCTACTTTTAGAACCAACAAATCAACGTAGAGTGTTGGTAAGACGAACTCAACAGTTGTGTACCGCTGAATGCAGCCATTGTATACGAACTATTTCATTGATTTTTGGTTTTACTTCCTCGATCGTTGCATCTAATTGTAAGTATAATCTTAAGTCGCGTAAAGTAAATCACTCAAAAGGTAATATTTTTGTCGAAATTAATAAATATTTTCTCGATAATTTTTTTGTTGTACGTATGTATATGTATAAAGGGTGCATTCCTAAATGTAGTATTGAAAATCCATAATTTACGTTACGTATATATGCTATAGATTTTCAATACTGTCAGTACTGTCAGTAGTGTCAGTACATTTCGAAATACGCCCAGCAATATAAGGTCTCTATGAACGCTATGCGCGACAAAAGAAAGCATCGATGCTGATCAGTGGCTCGGAGATGTCAGATTTGAATTTGAACAGTGGCGCCCGCGGCTCACCCGTTGATTGTTGGAGAGGGCACGCACTTTAAAGAAAGAGCAAGAGTCACGTACTGGTCACGTATGTAAATATGTATGTACATGTGACACACGTATGATATGTATGTGACTCTTTCTAGGATGCGTGCTTCCTCCATCTATCTTTCGGGTGAGTGGGGTGAGTCGAACATAGAATCTTGCTGATCTAGCATCTCTGGTTGGGCCTAGGGGACAAGTGGCCGTGTTCATTTGTTCATTCGTGTATTTCTCGCATCACGTATTGACGTTATATATTTTACATTCAGCAGTAGCCTGGAACTATAGATTTGCTAAAAGGAAGTAAAAAAATCAGTTGCCGCATTTGTACACGCATTGATCTAATAATATCATCATTTGGACAGTGCTCGCTCGAATGTAATCGAAGCATATCTAAAAGAACTTACAATCAAGTTCAACTGATCGAGATTCAGCGGAAAAGTAAATATATACTTTAATCAATAATGGAAGAGAAGCAGGTACGTTTTTAACAGTTTTTTTCTTAACTTTGTGTTATTAGGGCGTGCGTTACTAGGACGTTAGAAAATAGAAAGTGCTGCACACACAAGATTTTGTGTAATAGAAATAAATCGATCAATACATTCGTGGTATTTCCTAAAGTTACAATTCCATGCATTTTACAGAACAAAAAAAATTCATAAACATATACGTATCAAATCTGTTTTTTTTTACTAACATGTGTAATTTGAATACAATTAAAAATTGTTAATGCAAAAATTGTGTGTGTGACTTCAAATAAATCCATTACTTTTATCAGAATTCAAGATAGAACGATCTTTTTATGTTTGTAATATAAAAAACGTTTTAAAATCTATATACACATACATCAAAATGCATAGGGTATAAAATTATAACAATATTAAAGAAATTTATTCGACCGTACATATTAAACCATATTAAATTAGAATAATCGCCACAACGGTCCAAGCTAGGATCTTAATTGCCTAATATTATTTTATTGTGTGATACACATATTATCTCCCCCTTCCCTTTAGTTAAATCAATTCTTACCTCCAACCCTTGAAAACTGTGCGCCGACTAGATTTGTCAGACTTAAAAACACAGCCACTGTCGGAATAGCGAAACGATTCAACTTATGATGTTAAAGAAATTATTGCGAAAAATATTACCCCAGCCAGGGTTTGAACCTGGAACCTCCCGCTCTCCGTGCAGGCGTCGTCCCAATTCGACCACTGAGGCATGTGGTAATATTCATCGCAACAACCTGTTAATAATAATTCAAGCGTCTTTCTTTCTTGGCCAAGACGTAAATAAACAATATTAAAAAAATTTATTCGACCGTACATATTAAACCATATTAAATTAGAATAATCGCCACAACGGTCCAAGCTAGGATCTTAATTGCCTAATATTATTTTACTGTGTGATACACATATTATCTCCCCCTTCCCTTTAGTTAAATCAATTATTTTTCGCAATAATTTCTTTAACATCATAAGTTGAATCATTTCGCTATTCCGACAGTGGCTGTGTTTTTAAGTCTGACAAATCTAGTCGGCGCACAGTTTTCAAGAGTTGGAGGTAAGAATTGATTTAACTAAAGGGAAAAGGGAGATAATATGTGTATCACACAATAAAATAATATTAGGCAATTAAGATCCTAGCTCGGACCGTTGTGGCGATTATTCTAATTTAATATAATATAAAATTATAAATAAAAGGTTTTTCTTAAATTTAACGGGAATTATAGATCGTTTAAGACTTATTGTTAGACAAGGAAGCATCTTACTATATAATAATTTTTGAAGTATGACGAGCAAAATTATGACAAACCATATTATGTGAAATGGATTGTGATCAACAAAAATAGCAGTACTAAGTTTTCTCTTACAATATTTACTGAACTTTTTCTAATTTACTTAAAATGTTATTTTTATAAAAAAAGAAGGATATATTAAATATAGAGTGTCTCTACATACTCTTAGTGAAATTGGATTTTAAATGTCTCTTATCTATATACATGTAAACATATGTTATTACATGTTAGGATATTTGTTCAAAATTCAATCTTTTTTATTAAAAGGCATTGAAATTTTTGGGACATTTCGATGTCGGTGCTTTTTATTATTCATAAGTAAGTTAATTGTTTCCAGGTTTCTGACAAAGAAGTTGAGAATGTCTCGACTGATTGTGAGAATACTCTGAAAAAGGATCGGACAGTATTCTCACCATTTTTATCATCTACCAAGAGCTATTCTGAAACATATATTGGATCGACCACACTTGACCATACATGGAAAATTCATCAATTTACGCGTTTTTGTGAAATCAAAAATACGATAACGTTTCCGTCGTTCCCAGAAATAGGTCAATGCGAGATTCTAATGAATGTTTCACTTCAAAATAATTCGTCGTGTCATACTATAAAACTTTATATTCTTACTAATAATTCATTTGCTGGTTTATGTACCACTACTGTAATGCGATCCGGAGTTTATAATGTACCATCCGGAACTTATGTATCATCAAAATCCATTTCAGGTCTTATATCGAATATGACATTGTTAATTGACGTCTCAGAGACATCTTCATGTCATTTTGGACATACGATTACAATAAATTGCAAGTTTGAAATTTTTCGTAATCTAATAAATAAAACTATACGTATGAACTTACTACCATCTTCATTCGAAATTTCAAAAGATGTGACATGTTCTGAAGATTCGGCTTTTGATGAGTTTCAGTCTAAAGATGAGGAATTAATCAAATTTATAGTAGAAAAAAAAGAATATGCTATATCAAAAAAATCGTTGTGCGCCACAAACAGTAGTTACTTTAAGGATATCTGTGGTATACATAAGGGAAAGGAAATAGATATGACAAACGAATTAACAAAAAAAAATGATTTACGCACTTTTGAACAGATTTTACTATATATTATAACTGGCTCGACAGAACGATGTGATTATGACATGCTTAAAGATTTATTAATAGCAGCGGATAAGTATGATGTACAAACTTTAAAATTAACGTGTGAACATTATTTGCTACATTATATTACGATTAACAATGCTGTGGAACTTATGAAGCTTGCGTTTTTGTCTAATGCAAAATTTTTAGAAACACATTCGGCGACTTTTATTAATTTTCACATAAGAGAAATAAGGAATACTAAAGAATTTCAAGATCTACCACAAGGAGATTTAAATAAGATAATGGAAACGATTGAGAAAAGTAAAATACATGAAGTCAGCACATATAAATTTTTGTCACCATTTGTGGAAGATAAGAAATTTATATTGGCTAATATGTAATTCATATAATATTGCAGTCCTAAACATAAATTCATAAAATATGATAAAGATATTTTTCTTATTTAATTAATAAACATGTTTTTTTTTTCTACAAATATATTCTAGCTTTTATTCTTATGCGGAGTGTTTCTTAAAGAGCGCCCATTAATTACACAGCGCTATTGAGTCTAAAAGCCTTGAACCATCTTTATTCTATAATACTTAATGCAGCAGTAGTTGTTGAGTAACGTCAATCCAATCAGTGCCTAATTTCTTTAGACAGGCGTATACTCATTGACGCCCGGTGCTATATTGACTACTCAATAATTACTGCTGTATTAAGCATTATAAAACAAAAATGGTTCAGGAAACTCAATTTTTGACAAAGAATAGTGCTGTGTAATTAATGGGCGTTCTTTAAGAAACACCCTGTACAAGTAAGAATTTATATGCAAATAAGTCTTAATGCAAATAAAAGTAATTCGTGATTTGAGTTTAGATGTACGAGTAAAACTATTATTAATTATATTTAATGTAGTTATAAGTTTTTTAAGTCTACAGGTTGATCTAAAACAAAAGGAAATAAAAAATAATCCTTACAAACCTATGTTAACTATATATTTCATGTACTTATCAGTACTATGTCTTATTAAAACTATTGTTCTGTAGATTATTCTATGTGCACATTGTAGTGGCAGATTCTTTATAGCAACTGCCTTTTTCAGTGAGATAGTTATTTTTCATAAATTTAAACTTGATTTTTGTTTTTCAGTGTTTATTTGCGTTTTCGATATTGGCGTTAATTCATTTGTCAATTAAATGCGATTAAATTAATTAAATTATAAACGTTTTATTTACTTTCATCTTTTATCATTATTATATCTAATTGAGAATTTTCAATCGTTTTTTAGTTCATCCTGTGTATACAAATAGAATCTTAGGTAGTGTCAGAACCTTTAGCAATTGCTTTATTCAACGAAATAGCGAGATATTTTTATGAATTTAAGATTAATTTTTGTTTTCCATTGTTTATCGTAATCATACGTTTTGATATTTCGAGTTCAATAAAATGCGATTTAATTGAAACAGAATCAAATACAACGAAATATGTTTATTTTTTTACCAGTTTATTTATCTTTATATCTAATTTATGACCGTTTCTACCAACGTCGGTTAACTTTAACCTTAGGTTAACTCACTCTTTGTCTCTTTCTAACTGTCCCCCTTATGTCAATTTCTACCAATGTCATCATCATCTAAGTCCTTGACATCTTGCCAGATGTGTGGTGACTACCAATGTAGATTAACTTTAATCTTGGTTTAACTTACCTTTTATCTTTTTCTAATTCTTAGAACTGAAAAATGATGAAAAGTAAGTTAAATCGACATTAAAGTTAATCTACATTGGTAGAAATGGACATAAGGGGGACAGTCAGAAAGAGACAAAGAGTGAGTTAACCTAAGGTTAAAGTTAACCGACGTTGGTAGAAACGGGCATTAGAGACATATACCTATGTGATGTTGAGCGAATTATGGACAGAGCTGTTCGATTTAATAGAAATATATGGCCCAATCATCTGACAATGAAAGAAAATTAATGCTTCACAAAAATTTTGTAAATTGGCTACATGAGTTGAATTTGATAACGCATTATTTCGAAGTCTAGAGATATACTTGGCGCGAGACGTGCGCTACCGCGTCTCTTGATAATACAATACGATCTTTTTGGTTAATTTGGAATCTTTTGTTAATCTAGTTTATGCGCTTAATTCGAGATGAAACTTTATATTATCGCTTCGGGAGAAAATAATTCGAAAGTAGAGGATAAGACAAAGTGTGAGCAATGAAAGTTCTGTTACCGGGTAGAAGAAATTTATTCCTAAACAATAATAATATTGTTGAAATATAATGTTGGATCCGTCAGGTAAATCGAGAATGTAATGTGTCCTACATAATGAAGGACATTTGTGATATATCATTTATCGAATTTATTCGTTTGTTAATTATTGTATTGTTAGTAGATTTGGCGATGCAATTTACCGTTATTGTTGTATAAATGTGAAAGCTCATTAATTACCACGCTAAATACTCATTAATTATGGTAAAACTTGACTGCGTAAAACTTTAATAAAATAAAAATACTTGTAGTTATAAAAGTTTTTATTATGTATGTAGATTTCTTTGTTCTGCTTATTCAGCTCCTTATTTCGGCGACTGCAATTATTTCGCTGGAAGAAGATATGTTGATTTGTATGAAAATAATTAAAGATATTGTTCGAGATTATATACGATAGCTTAAAAATAGCGATAGATTCAAAGCAGCGGCATTGCGATATTTTATTGATTTTCTTCTCAACGCTTATCGTAATGAAACTAGAGCTGTTCTCGGAACTTCTTCGGATGACTTAAACGCGTATTGATTTCAAACGTAATCGGGACGGGGCCAAACGTAAGCTGCTATCTCTCTGTGTTCGCGGTTATAGTCATAATGATTCTGAGAAGCTAATAGATCTATCTTTTCGCTCGCAGTTGCCAAGGGCCAGAAGTTTCTGGCATATTCTTTGTTCATTGCGAGTATAAAATTATAAAAAATCCCGGAACTTTGTAATGTCGGTCAATCATCGCGGTCAGTCATCGTTATTCATTACCTTATACTTACAGTCGCGAGCAGTCTAAATTACAGAGTAAACGAAAATGTAACTCTTAAGCGAATTCGATCCGGGACAATTTCGCCATTCGGTCTACCTCTATAAACCTCGTGTAAATTTGTTTTCTTTTTCCTTTTTGTATATTTCGGCTGTTTAATAAAGTGACTCGTCACGTTGAATCTTTACATCAATATCAGAGATAGATGTACGTTTCCTGCACATCTATCTCCATCTTCCTTCCTCTCGAGCCGCGGGAATTAACCCTACGCAGATATCCCTACTAAAACTAAAAAGAAAAGAACAGGCTGCATTTTTATCATCGTTGTACGGCCAGATTTATTGTTGAACATGGATTTTTCAGTCGAGTATATTTAAATATATACCTGGACAAATATATTTTGATCGCTCTTATGAGCCTTATTTATAAAGCAGTGGATTAGAGATTTCTACACAGTTTCCAGAGCCAAATCAGTACAAAATCAATAAGCATTTTACAAAAATCTAATTGGTTGAAAAGCGTCTTAAGATTTTATTTGCTTACTAAAAGTTTATAATATCGATTCGCGTAATGTCCTAATATCTTCATAATTTACACGACAGAGCTTCACAATAAGAAGTTATATATTTATGTAAATCGAATTCCGATTGATATTATATCAAATTATATTAATTGTTATATGAAACTACAGTGGAATCATTGGCTGCATTCAGCGGACAGAGCTGCTCAGTAGCAATCAAACGTGATTGGTTCCTACTTTTAGAACCAAAAAATCAACGTAGAGTGTTGGTAAGACGAAATCAACAGTTGTGTTCCGCTGAATGCAGCAATTGTATACAAACAATTTCATTGATTTTTGCTTTTACTTCCTCGATCGTTGCATCTAATTGTAAGTATAATCTTAAGTCGCGTAAAGTAAATCACTCAAAAGGTAATATTTTTGTCGAAATTAATAAATATTTTCTCGATAATTTTTTTGTTGTACGTATGTATATGTATAAAGGGTGCATTCCTAAATGTAGTATTGAAAATCCATAATTTACGTTACGTATATATGCTATAGATTTTCAATACTGTCAGTACTGTCAGTAGTATCAGTACATTTCGAAATACGCAATATAAGGTCTCTATGAATGCTATGCGCGACAAAAGAAAGCATCGATGCTGATCAGTGGCTCGGAGATGTCAGATTTGAATTTGAACAGTGGCGCCCGGGGCTCACCCGTGAGATTGTTGGAGAGGGCACGCACTTTAAAGAAAGAGCAAGAGTCACGTACTGGTCACGTATGTAAATATGTATGTACATGTGACACACGTATGATATGTATGTGACTCTTTCTAGGATGCGTGCTTCCTCCATCTATCTTTCGGGTGAGTGGGGTGAGTCGAACCTAGAATCTGGCTGATCTAGCATCTCTGGTTGGGCCTAGATGACAAGTGGCCGTGTTCATTTGTTCATTTGTATATTTCTCGCATCACGTATTGACGTTATATATTTTACATTCAGCAGTAGCCTGGAACTTGATTTGCTAAAAGGAAGTAAAAGAAATCAGTTGCCGCATCTGTACACGCATTGATCTAATAATATCATAATTTGGACAGTGCTCGATCGAATGTAATCAAAGCATATCTAAAAGAACTTACAATCAAGGTCGATCGAGATTCAGCGGAAAAGCAAATATACTATAATGGAAGAGAAGCAGGTAAGTTCTTAACGGTTCTTTTCTTAACTTCGTATTATATTTAGGGCGTGTTTTACTAGGTCGCGGCGTTAGAAAGTGCACACATAAGATTTTGTATAATAAAAATTAATCGATCAATAGATTCGTGGCATTTCCTAAAGCTACAATTCCATGCATTTCTACAGAATAAAAAAAATGTATAAACATTATATACGTATCTATATATCAAATTTGTTTTTTACTAACATGTGTAATTTGAATACAATTAAAAATTATTAATGCAAAAATTGTGTGTGTGATTTCAAATGAATCCATTACTTTTATCTCTCAGAGTTCAAGATAGAACTCTGTTTATATTTGTAATATAAAAAACGTTTTGAAAATTATATACATCAAAATGCATATAGGGTATAAAATTATAAATAAAAAGTTTTCCTTAAATTCAACGGGAATTATATATCGTTTAAGACAAGAAAGCATCTTAATTATTATATAATAATTTTTGAAGTATGACGAGCAAAATTATGACAAAAGATATTATGTGAAATGGACTGTGATCAACAAACATAGCAGTACTAAGTTTTCTCTTACAATATTTACTGAACTTTTTTTCTATTGTTATTTACTTAAAATGTTATTTTTATAAAAAAAGAAGGATATATTAAATATAGAGTGTCTCTATATATACATACTCTTAGTGAAATCGGATTTTAAATGGCTCTTATCTATATACATGTAAACATATGTTATTACATGTTAGGATATTTGTTTGAAATTCAATCTTTTTTATTAAAAGGCATTAAAATTTTTGGGACATTTCGATGTTGGTGCTTTTCATTATTCATAAGTAAGTTAATTGTTTCCAGGTTTCTGACAAAGAAGTTGAAAATATCTCTACTGATTGTGAGAATACCCTGGAAAGAGAACAGACAGTATCTTCACCATTTTTACCTTCGTATACCAAGAGCTATTCTCAAACACTTTTTGAATCGGCCACACTTGAACATACATGGAAAATTGATCAATTTAGGCATTTTTGTGAGATCAAGAATACGATAACGTTTTCGTCGTTTCCAGAAATAGGTCAATGCGAGATACTAATGAATGTTTCACGTCAAGATAATCAGATAAAGGCAATACAATTTTATATACTTACTTGTAATGCATTTAATGGTTCATGTACCACTACTGTACGATCGTGCGAACGTTATTTATCAACAAGATCCATTTCAGGTCGTATATCGAATACGACATTGTTAGTTGAATTCTCGACAGAGAACCTTACGTACGATCTTGGAGATGCGCTTATAATACATTGCAAATTTGAAATCTTTCGTAATCTGATAAATAAATCTATACAAATGAATTTATTACCATTTTTAACCGAAATTCCAAAAGATGTGGCATATTTTGAAGACTCAACCTTTGAGTTTCCGCCTAAAGATCAGGAATCGGTCGAATTTAAAGTAGGATTAAAACATTATGTTGTATCAGAAAAGTTGTTGTGTGCCACCAACAGTAGTTATTTTAAGCATATCTGTGATATACATAAGGGAAGGGTAATAGATGTGTCAGAAGACGTACCGGATGATGAGTTAGAAGCCGTACCGGATGATGAGTTAGAAGCTTTTGAACAGATTTTAGTATATATTTTAACTGGCTCAATAAAACAATGTTATAAGGAGCTTAAAAATTTATTGATAGCAGCTGATATGAATGATGTACAAACTTTGAAATTAACGTGTGAACATTATTTGCTACACCATATTACGATTAACAATGCTGTGGAACTTATACAGCTTGCATTGAAATATGATGCAAAATTTTTAGGAACACATTCGGCCACTTTTATTAAATTTAACATAAAAGAGATTAGGGACACTAAAGAATTTCTGAATCTACCACAAGAAGATTTAAGTAAAATAATGGAATTGATTGAGAAAAGTAAAATACATGAAGTCAGTAGTCATCAAATCTTTTCGTCACCACTTATGACAGATGAGAAATTTTCGTTATTTAATCATATCATATAATATAATATTGCAGTCTTAAATATAAATTTATAAAACATAATAGATATTTTTTTTATTTGATTAGTAAACATGTTTTTTTCTTTTCTACAATTATATACATTCTAGCTTTTAATTTTTATACAGAGCGTTTGTTTAAACAGCGCCCATTAATTACATAGCGTCATTCGTTGTAAAAAATTGAGTCGAAAAGTTCTGAACCATGTAATTTGTTCTATAATGCTTAATACAGCTGCGATTATTGCAGAGTAGTCAATTCAATAGCACCATCTTTTAACCGGGCGTACGTCATTGAGCGTACGTCCGGCTAAAGGACGGTACTGATTGGATTGACTTTATTTAATAATTACTGCTGTATTAAGCATTATACAACAAAGATGGTTCACGACTTTTAGACTCAATTTTTTACAAAGATTAGCGCTATGTAATTATAATGGGCGTTCTTTAAAAAACATCCTGTAAGTTATATACCTATGTAAGAGTTTATGCAAATAAGTATTAATCTACAAATAAGAATAATTCGTGATTTGAGTTTAGATATACGAATAAAATTATTATTAATTATACTTAATGTAGTTTAATTAAGTTTTTCAAGTCTACAGGTTGATCTAAAATAAAAGGAAATAAAAAATAATAGTTCTTACAAATTTATGTTAACTATATGTTTTATGTATTTACCAGTACTATGTCTTATTAAAACTTTTGTTCTGTAGATTATTCTGTGTACACATTGTAGTGGCAGATTCTTTAGCAACAACGTTTTTCAGTGAAATAGTTATTTTTCATAAATTTAAACTTGATTTTTGTTTTTTAATGTTTATTTGCGTTTTTGATATTGCCATTAATTCATTTGTCAATAAAATGCGATTAAATTATAAATGTTTTATTTACTTTTATTATTATTATATCTAAATAAAAAATTCTAATTGTTTTTTAGATCATCCTGTATATATACTAATTACTAATCAGAGTCAGAATCTTAGATAGTGTCAGAACCTTAAGCAATTGCTGTTTAACGAAATAGCGAGTTGTATTTGATGATTTTAAAATTGATTTTTTTTTTTCAATGTTTATCGTAATTATACGTTTTTGATATTGTCAGTAATTCGAGTTCAATAAAATGCGATTTAATTCAAAAAATCAAATACATGTGTATTCCTTAATATATGTGGGTAAAAAAATAAATAAACTTATATTTTGTTGTTTATTTTTCTACTAGTTTATTTACCTTATTTAATTCTAATTCAGAGACATATACCTATAATATGATGTTGAGCGAATTATGTAAAGAGATGTTTGATTTAATAAAAATATATGGCACAATCATCTGACGAAAAAAGAAAATGCTTCACAATTTGTAAATCGGCTACACAAAGAGTTGAATTTAATAACGTATTATTTCGAAGTCTAGAGATTCGTTTTAAAGATAAAACAAATATGATATTTTTGGTTAATTGGTATCTTTTGTTAATCTAGTTTATGCGCTTAATTCGAAATAAAACTTTATAGGTATTATCGCTTTGGAGAAAAAAATTCGAAAGTAGAGGATAAAGGCAAAGTGTGAGCAATGAAAGTTCTGTGTTACCGGGTAGAAGAAATTTATTTTTAAACAATAATAATATTGTTGAAATATGGTGTTGGATCCGTCAGGTAGATCGAGAATGTAATGTGTCCTACATAATGAAGGACATTCGTGATATATCATTTATCGAATTTATTCGTTCGTTAATTATTGTATTGTTAGTAGATTTGGCGATGCAATTTATCGTTATTGTTGTATAAATGTGAAAGCTCATTAATTACCATGCTAAATACTCATTAATTATTACGGTGAAACTTGACTGCGTAAAACTTTAATAAAATAAAAATACTTGTAGTATAAAAGTTTTTATTATGTATGTAGATTTCTTTGTTCTGCTTATTCAGCTCCTTATTTCGGCGACTGCAATTATTTCGCTGGAAGAAGATATGTTGATCATTTTTAGTATTGGTAAATGAGTTAATTATTTTCAGATTTCTCGAATAAAAATAATTAAAGATATTGTTCGAGATTATATACGATAGCTTAAAAATAGCGATAGATTCAAAGCAGCGGCATTGCGATATTTTATTTATTTTTTTCTCAACGCTTATCTTAATGAAACTAGAGCTGTTCTCGGAACTTCTTCGGATGACTTATGCCCGTTTCTACCAACATCAGTTAACTTTAACCTTAGGTTAACTCACTCTTTGTCTCTTTCTAACTGTCGGCCTTAGAAAGAGACGAAGAGTGAGTTAACCTAAGGTTGAAGTTAACCGACGTTGGTAGAAACGGGCATTAAACGCGTATTGATTTCAAACGTAATCGGGACGGGGCCAAACGTAAGCTGCTATCTCTCTGTGTTCGCGGTTATAGTCATAATGATTCTGAGAAGCTAATAGATCTATCTTTTCGCTCGCAGTTGTCAAGGGCCAAAAGTTTCTGGCATATTCTTTGTTCATTGCGAGTATAAAATTATAAAAAATCCCGGAACTTTGTAATGTCGGTCAATCATCGCGGTCAGTCATCGTTATTCATTACCTTATACTTACAGTCGCGAGCAGTCTAAATTACAGAGTAAACGAAAATGTAACTCTTAAACGAATTCGACCCAGGACAATTTCGCCATTCAATCTACCTCTATAAACCTCGTGTAAATTTGTTTTCTTTTTCCTTTTTGTATATTTCGGCTGTTTAATAAAGTGACGCGTCACGTTAAATCTTTGCATCAATATCAGTACGTTTCTTGCACATCATCTTCCTTCCTCTCGAACCGCGGGAATTAATCCTACGCAGATATCCCTACTAAAACTAAAAAGAAAAGAACAGGCTGCATTTTTATCATCGTTGTACGGCCAGATTTATTGTTGAACATGGATTTTTCAGTCGAGTATATTTAAATATATACCTGGACAAATATATTTTGATCGCTCCTATGAGCCTTATTTATAAAGCAGTGGATTAGAGATTTCTACACAGTTTCCAGAGCCAAATCAGTACAAAATCAATAAGCATTTTACAAAAATCTGATTGGTTGAAAAGCGTCTTAAGATTTTATTTGCTTACTAAAAGTTTATAATATCGATTCGCGTAATGTCCTAATATCTTTATAATTTACACGACAGAGCTTCACAATAAGAAGTTATATATTTATGTAAATCGAATTCCGATTGATATTATATCAAATTATATTAATTATTATATGAAACTACAGTGGAATCATTGGCTGCATTCAGCGGACAGAGCTGCTCAGTAGCAATCAAACGTGATTGGTTCCTACTTTTAGAACCAAAAAATCAACGTAGTGTTGGTAAGACAAACTCAACAGTTGTGTTCCGCTGAATGCAGCAATTGTATACAAACAATTTCATTGATTTTTGCTTTTACTTCCTCGATCGTTGCATCTAATTGTAAGTATAATCTTAAGTCGCGTAAAGTAAATCACTCAAAAGGTAATATTTTTGTCGAAATTAATAAATATTTTCTCGATAATTTTTTTGTTGTACGTATGTATATGTATAAAGGGTGCATTCCTAAATGTAGTATTGAAAATCCATAATTTACGTTACGTATATATGCTATAGATTTTCAATACTGTCAGTACTGTCAGTAGTGTCAGTACATTTCGAAATACGCCCAGCAATATAAGGTCTCTATGAATGCTATGCGCGACAAAAGAAAGCATCGATGCTGATCAGTGGCTCGGAGATGTCAGATTTGAATTTGAACAGTGGCGCCCGGGGCTCACCCGTGAGATTGTTGGAGAGGGCACGCACTTTAAAGAAAGAGCAAGAGTCACGTACTGGTCACGTATGTAAATATGTGTGTACCTGTGACACACGTATGATATGTATGTGACTCTTTCTAGGATGCGTGCTTCCTCGGTCTATCTTTCGGGTGAGTGGGGTGAGTCGAACCTAGAATCTGGCTGATCTAGCATCTCTGGTTGGGCCTAGGTGACAAGTGGCCGTGTTCATTTGTTCATTTGTATATTTCTCGCATCACGTATTGACGTTATATATTTTACATTCAGCAGTAGCCTGGAACTTGATTTGCTAAAAGGAAGTAAAAGAAATCAGTTGCCGCATCTGTACACGCATTGATCTAATAATATCATAATTTGGACAGTGCTCGATCGAATGTAATCGAAGCATATCTAAAAGAACTTACAATCAAGGTCGATCGAGATTCAGCGGAAAAGCAAATATACTATAATGGAAGAGAAGCAGGTAAGTTCTTAACGGTTCTTTTCTTAACTTCGTATTATATTTAGGGCGTGTTTCACTAGGTCGCGGCGTTAGAAAGTGCACACATAAGATTTTGTATAATAAAAATTAATCGATCAATACATTCGTGGCACTTCCTAAAGCTACAATTCCATGCATTTCTACAGAACAAAATAAATTTATAAACATTATATACGTATCTATATATCAAATCTGTTTTTTACTGCCATGTGTAATTTGAATACAATTAAAAATTATTAATGCAAAAATTGTGTGTGTGACTTCAAATGAATCCATTACTTTTATCAGAGTTCAAGATAGAACTCTGTTTATATTTGTAATATAAAAAACGTTTTGAAAATTATATACATCAATATGCATATAGGGTATAAAATTATAAATAAAAGGTTTTCCTTAAATTCAACGGGAATTATAAATCGTTTAAGACAAGAAAGCATCTTAATTATTATATAATAATTTTTGAAGTATGACGAGCAAAATTATGACAAAACATATTATGTGAAATGGACTGTGATCAACAAACATAGCAGTACTAAGTTTTCTCTTACAATATTTACTGAACTTTTTTTCTATTGTAATTTACTTAAAATGTTATTTTTATAAAAAAAGAAGGATATATTAAATATAGAGTGTCTCTATACATATTCTTAGTGAAATCGGATTTTAAATGGCTCTTATCTATATACATGTAAACATATGTTATTACATGTTAGGATATTTGTTTGAAATTCAATCTTTTTTATTAAAAGGCATTAAAATTTTTGGGACATTTTGATATGTTGGTGCTTTTCATCATTTATAAATAAATTAATTATTTTCAGATTTCTGAGAAAGTAGCTGAGAATACCTCTATTGAGAATACCCCAGAAGAGGAGCAGACAGTATCTTCACCATTTTTACCTTCGTATACCAAGAGCTATTCTGAAACACTTTTTGAATCAGCCACACTTGAACACACATGGAAAATTCATCAATTTAGGCATTTTTGTGAGATCAAGAATACGATAACGTTTCCGTCGTTTCCAGAAATAGGTCAATGCGAGATACTAATGAAGGTTTCACGTCAAGATAATCAGATAAAGGCAATACAATTTTATATACTTACTTGTAATGCATTTAATGGTTCATGTACCACTACTGTACGATCGTGCGAACATTATTTATCAACAAGATCCATTTCAGGTCGTATATCGAATACGACATTGTTAGTTGAATTCTCGACAGAGAAACTTACGTACGGTCTTGGAGATGCGCTTATAATACATTGCAAATTTGAAATTTTTCGTAATGTGATAAATAAATCTATAAAAATGAATTTATTACCATCTTCAACCGAAATTCCAAAAGATGTGGCATATTTTGAAGACTCAACCTTTGAGTTGCCGCCTAAATATCATAACTATAAGGAATCGGTCGAATTTAAAGTAGGATTATTAAAATATTATGTTGTATCAAAAAAGTTGTTGTGTGCCACCAACAGTAGATATTTTAAGCATATCTGTGATAATTATAAGGGAGATTCAATAAATGTGTCAGAATACGAACTGGATGATGAGTTAGAACCCGTACCGGATGATCAGTTAGAAGCTTTTGAACATATTTTAGTATATATTTTAACTGGCTCAATAACACAATGTTATGAGAAGCTTAAAAATTTATTGATAGCAGCTTATGAATATGATGTACAAACTTTGAAGTTAACGTGTGAACATTATTTGCTACACCATATTACGATTAACAATGCTGTGGAACTTATAAGGCTTGCGTTGGAAAATGATGCAAAATTTTTAGGAACACATTCGGCCACTTTTATTAAATTTAACATAAAAGAGATTAGGGACACTGAAAAATTTCTGAATCTACCACGAAATGATTTAAGTAGAATAATGGAATTGATTGAGAAAAGTAAAATACATGAAGTCAGTAGTCATCAAATCTTTTCGTCACCACTTATGACAGATGAGAAGTTTTCGTTATTTAATCATATCATATAATATAATATTGCAGTCTTAAATATAAATTTATAAAACATAATAGATATTTTTTTTATTTGATTAGTAAACATGTTTTTTTCTTTTCTACAACTATATATATTCTAGCTTTTAATTTTTATACAGAGCGTTTGTTTAAACAGCGCCCATTAATTACATAGCGTCATTCGTTGTAAAAAATTGAGTCGAAAAGTTCTGAACCATGTAATTTGTTCTATAATGCTTAATACAGCTGCGATTATTGCAGAGTAGTCAATTCAATAGCACCATCTTTTAACCGGGCGTACGTCATTGAGCGTACGTCCGGCTAAAGGACGGTACTGATTGGATTGACTTTATTTAATAATTACTGCTGTATTAAGCATTATACAACAAAGATGGTTCACGACTTTTAGACTCAATTTTTTACAAAGATTAGCGCTATGTAATTATAATGGGCGTTCTTTAAAAAACATCCTGTAAGTTATATACCTATGTAAGAGTTTATATGCAAATAAGTATTAATCTACAAATAAAAATAATTCGTGATTTGAGTTTAGATGTACGAATAAAATTATTATTAATTATACTTAATGTAGTTTAATTAAGTTTTTCAAGTCTACAGGTTGATCTAAAATAAAAGGAAATAAAAAATAATAGTTCTTACAAACTTATGTTAACTATATGTTTTATGTATTTACCAGTACTATGTCTTATTAAAACTTTTGTTCTGTAGATTATTCTGTGTACACATTGTAGTGGCAGATTTTTTAGCAACTACCTTTTTCAGTGAGATAGTTATTTTTCATAAATTTAAATTTGATTTTTGTTTTTTAATGTTTATTTGCGTTTTTGATATTTCCATTAATTCATTTGTCAATAAAATGCGATTAAATTGATTAAATTATAAATGTTTTATTTACTTTTATTATTATTATATCTAAATAAAAAATTCTAATTGTTTTTTAGATCATCCTGTATACATATATACTAAAAACTAATCAGAGTCAGAATCTTAGATAGTGTCAGAACCTTAAGCAATTGCTGTTGTTAACGAAATAGCGAGTTGTATTTGATGATTTTAAAATTGATTTTTTTTTTCCAATGTTTATCGTAATTATACGTTTTTGATACTGTCAGTAATTCGAGTTCAATAAAATGCGATTTAATTCAAACAATCAAATACATGTGTATTCCTTAATATATGTGGGTAAAAAAATAAATAAACTTATATTTTGTTGTTTATTTTTCTACTAGTTTATTTACCTTATTTAATTCTAATTCAGAGACATATACCTATAATATGATGTTGAGCGAATTATGTAAAGAGATGTTTGATTTAATAAAAATATATGGCACAATCATCTGACGAAGAAAGAAAATGCTTCACAATTTGTAAATCGGCTACACAAAGAGTTGAATTTGATAACGTATTATTTCGAAGTCTAGAGATTCGTTTTAAAGATAAAACAAATATGATATTTTTGGTTAATTGGTATCTTTTGTTAATCTAGTTTATGCGCTTAATTCGAAATAAAACTTTATAGGTATTATCGCTTTGGAGAAAAAAATTCAAAAGTAGAGGATAAAGGCAAAGTGTGAGCAATGAAAACGTTCTGTTACCGGATAGAAATTTATTCCTAAACTATAATGATATTGTTTAAATGTAATATTAGGTCCGTCAGGTAAAGCGAGAATATAATGTATTCTACATAATGAAGGACATTCGTGATAATTGTGATATCACGAATTATATCACGTTTGAATTATAGCATTCATCGAATTTATTCGTTCGTTTATTGTTTTGCCAGCAGATTTTAGCGATACAATTAACAGCGACCAAATTATTGTATAATAAATGTGTGAAAAAGCTCATTAATTATTACGCTAAATACTCATTAATATTTACAGTAAAACTTGACTGCGTAAAACTTTAATAAAATATTTTAGTATTTTGAAGTTATTCTTATTATTGTCAGTGAAAATACTCTTAAATTAATAAAAGTTTATTATAGGTATGTAAATTTATCATCTGATTATTCAGCTCCGTTCGGCGACTGCAATTTTATACAAAATATTATTTCGCTGGAAGAAGATATATTGATCGTTTTTAGCATTGATAAATGAATTTTCAGATTTCTTGTATAAAAATAAAGATATCCGACTATGAAGATCTTGAAAAGAAGTAGGCTACATTTTCATCATCCGACGTACGACAAGATTTATTGTTGAACAATGGTTTCAGTCGAGTATCTTAATTACCCAAAGTAAATCAATCATATTAAAAAATCATTAAGCTAATTTTTCTGTTGAACGTATATAGCTTATACGCATAAAGGGTGCATTTCGAGAAATATATTAATAGTATCGAAAATCCATAATTTACATTACGTATACTATGGATTGAATATGCTTCAGTATCGTCAGTACATTTCGGAGTACACCCACAAAAAAATGGTCTAATATGCCACATTTGAACCGTGCCGCCCGGCGCCGCGGCTCACCTATAGAAGATAAATTGCGCAGCAGGCCACGCCGCGCCGGCTCGGCCGGCTGTGCGGGCTACGTTCATTTGTTTATTTGCTATCTCGGCATCTTGACATTGCGTTCGCGATACGTAGCTCGAAAACTTGATTTGACAAAGGGAAGTGAAAGAAATCAGTTGCCACGTCTGTACACGCATTAGCTATAATTTCTTCTCTGGACGGTGTTGGAATATTACCGAAGCATGTCATTAGAGAAACGTAAAATCTCAAGTTCGACTGATCAAGGCTCAGCGGAGAAGCGAATACGTATGACGGAAGAGAAGCAAGTAAGTTCTTATGGTTCTTATTAAGATCTTTTCTTAACTTTGTTAAGTATATGTGTTATATTAGGACACCTTAGAACTTCCTATAGCAACAATTCTATTATGCATTCTAATACCAAAGAAAATTTATGAACATTTGTACACATAATCTATTCTTTACTAGCATGTGTAATTTGAATGCAATTAAAAATTAAAAAGAGGTATATTAAATATAAGGACGTCTCTAAAATCACTGTAATTTTAGTTACGTCAGATTTCAAATAGTTAAATCTATACATGATGCAAGCATTTTGAAATTCTCAATCTACTTTATTAAAAAAGCATAAAGACTTGGGACATTTTTGAACATTTACAAGTAAATCAATTAATTGTTTCCAGATGGCTGAAAAGAAAGTTCAGAATATCTCTACTGAGATTATCCCGGCAAAGGAGCAAAGCGTATCTTCACCATTTTTATCTTCGTATATCAAGAGCTGTTCTCAAACACATATCGAATCGACTATACTTGACCATACATGGAAAATTGATCAATTTATGCGTTTTTCTAAGATTGTGAATACGACGTCTTCATCGTTTCCAGAAACTGGTCAATATGCGATTCAAATGAATGTTTTACGTCAAGCTGGTTCGATAAGTGTAGTAAACTTTTATATACGTACTAGTAAAACATTTAACGGTTCATGTACCACTACTGTAATGTATCCGCCTGAAACAGTTTTATTATCAAATTCCATTTTGGGCAATATATCGGATATGAAATTGTTGATTGGAATTCCGACAGCTAAGTTTCAGTTTAATTCTACAGATACGCTTTTATTACATTGCAAGTTTGAAATTTTTCATGTAGTGAGAAGTAACACTATACGCATGAATTTACAACCAACCAAAACGGTATTTAAAGAGGTAAAATCTCTTGACGACTCAACTCTTGAATATGGGTCTAAGAATAAGAAATCAATTACATTTATAGTAGGAGGCGAACAGTATGTTATATCAAGGAAATTGTTGTACGATACCAACAGTAGTTATTTTAAGGATATCTGTCTTAAACATGAGGGAAACGAAAAAGATATGATAAATGAATTAGTAACATATAATGAGGTAGTATCTTTTAGGCAGATTTTATTATATATTTTAACTGGCTCAGTGGACCAGTGTGATTATAACATGCTTAAGAAATTGTTAACGACAGCAGATAAATATGACGTACCAAGTTTAAAATTAACTTGTGAACGTTATTTGGTACGTCATATTACAATTACAAATGCTTTGGAACTTATACAACTTGCATTTTCGTGTAATGCAACATTTTTGGAAGCACATTCGGCAAGTTTTATTCAGATGCATATAAAAGAAATTATGAAAACTAAAAAATTTAAAATTAATCACAATTAAGATAATTAATGTATGTACGTTATGAAGAAAAAAGAAGAGAATTAATGTAGAAAGTAAAGGAAAATATGAAACACATTTGAAATCAGAACGTGACAGATGTGACATTTACGTTGATTGATATTTGATTCGTATTGCAGTCTTATACATATATATTAACAGTATGATAAAGATACCTTTCTTGTTTAATTATGTAGTAAGCATGTTTTCTTCTTTTTTACACATATTTTATAATTTTTAATTTTTATATAAGAATTTATATGCAAATAAGTATTAATACAAGTCTTATTTAATTATGTAGTAAGCATGTTTTCTTCTTTTTTACACATATTTTATAATTTTTAATTTTTATATAAGAATTTATATGCAAATAAGTATTAATACAAGTTAAAAATTCGTGATTTGAGTTTATATGTACGAATAAAACTATATTATTAATTATACTTAATGTATAAGTTTAGTTATAATTTGATCTAAAACAAAAGGAAATAATTTAATCTTTACAAACTTATGTTACGTTATTCATTTATTTTCTTACTATTTTATTTATCTCTATTATTAATTCAGGAACATATGATTTCATTGACATATAACGAACGATCTCAAAATATTTTGAGTGACTAGGATGGTTTAAATGGAGAATCAGACATTTAATTATATGAAACGAAATAAAGAAGCGTTTAATAAGTAAAATAAGGCGTTAATATAGATTTATAAAAGTAAATTTCAAACTTGTTTTTTTCGCCAAAAATCAGTAGGACTTACATCTTAGGATTTTTAGGTTCTATTCGCCGCACTTGTCGATCATATGTTTGTGATCAATATTGATATTCATATTGATAAACCAGAATAGAAAACTTAGAAAAGTTTCCAGTACTTTCTATGTGTAAAAATTCTCTTATTTATGTTAGCATTAAATTGCGTTAAATTGATTGTATTTGGCATAAAATAAATTGGCAACATCAGTATACAACTTAATTTGACTTTTTAAAATTTTGCTTTTCCCTTTGTGCAAGATGGTAAAACGCATTATAAAAATTATTAAAAAGTGTCGTTAGAGAGGCGGCTAAGGTCGCGCACTTTCCTGCACCCTTGCGGTAGCTAATTAAGCACGTCTTGATGTAACAACCAGGAGCCATCGAGCCACCTGTCTGGAGAATAAAGGGCCCGATCATGAGAATCACTATATCGCACTTGTCCATAAATTTTGTTTCTTTCAAATCTTCGTCTCAATTCTTTGCGTCTCTAGTGGCATATGTATAGAAGCGAAAATTTTGACGAGAGAACAGGATTATACATATTTTAAATTTTGTAATATCTCACGAAATTGGATTATAATTTATTAGATTATTATTATATCTGCATACAAAAAATTCCGCATTATTAAGAAATTCTTTTATTTACAGGATTTTTTTCGATTTTTAATATAAAATACTTTAGGAATCAAACCAGCATAAAAAATCCTTAAACAGAATCCATTTGATATCGATTTGAAAGCAAATCAGTTATATGTTTCTAAAGTTCACATTTCTAAAGTTTTATTCGTAAAAAATCTCGTTATTTGTCTCAATTCTTAAAAAATTTCGTCTCAAGTATCACAGTCAATGATTCCAGTATTTAAACGCGTTCACGCATTGATTGCGAGACTCCCGGTACAATCTAATTGTAATTTGTAAGTCGATCTTAGAGGGCAAGCATCATTCTTCGATGTAAACCTTCGTGGAAACCTTCCGGTGTTGGGACTGAAAAGGGATCGGGGTGCGTAATAAGATCTTTCCAAAGTATTATCAACCACCAACGCTGCTGATGCTGTTGCTGCTTTAACGCTCCGGTGACGACGATCTTAATTATCGCACGGCACCCCGAGTAACGAGGGTTGGCACGTGGTGACGTAATGTACGAGAAGGGCCTAAATAGCCGAGACTATTGTTGTACATACAACGCGTACGTCGGATCTGTTGAGGCATTAATAGTCTCGCGTGACGTAATTAACTCGCGGTCGACGAATTTCCGGCATTACGGGGGTGACGTACGTTCAAAAGGGTGTCCTCGGGCTCATGCTTGATACAGGAAGTGGGACATCCGCATTGAGCCTGAGGGCTCAGTCGGGCGCAACCCTTCCTCGCAAAAGTTCGGCTCGAGAACCTCCGCGCCGTTTATTTACGCACAATGTGCATCTTCTTACGTAGCATACATTATACAAAATCAAATTTCGGTAAGATTCAGTAAATTAAAAGCATAGTAATTTAATCTTCAGGATAATTCATAAAAAATTTATTTTATAAAGCATTTATAATATTTTTCATCAATTTTCCGTTAAGATCAGCAAAATATTGTAAGACCTTTTCATACTTTCATGAATTACTTTTCATCGATATTTCAGCAATTTTTAATTTAGAAGTAAGTAATTTTCAGTTAAATTCAATAAATTTCGTGACTTCTAATATTTCAAAACATTTCATTTACTTTTCAACAATATAATTTAATTTTCCTTATATTTCACAGTATTACATTAAAATTCATAAGAAAAATTATGATTTATTTCGAAATATATTCAGTAATTTTTCAATAACTTTCATTTCACTTTTCATCGATTTCAGCAAAATATTTCCATCAGGGCGTTTAACGCGCGTGTCAGTGACGTGTGATGGATAAAATGTATAATGTATGGCGTATCCCCGATGTGCTTTGCTCGGATATCACGAAAGGAAATGCTTTATTTAGATATTACAAATATCAATCATCTTTTTGAACGAGACAATGTTCAAGGATGTATGATGGGTGACATCTCAAAGTATTACCAAAAATCTAAAAATTATATTATAGATTGTTCTATTATTACGTCTGAGTACCTGTGTAAAATTTGAGCACAATTCTCTTATTGGTTTAAAAGTTTAATTTTTTTGTTTGCATTGATTCTTATCATATGAGTTATTATATCTTGGGATTGGCTGCACCAATATCTTATTCGGACTAGTCGCAATCAAAAGCTTGTATCGACATTATGTTAAAAATATATAGTTAAATTTTTTATTACGAATTTAGTTTTTGAGATATTTTAATCAAAAGTTTGTTTTGAAGAAAATTCATGCGTCAACTTTCGATTAAAATATCTCAGAAACAAAAGCCGTAATAAAAAATCTAACTACATTTTTTAAATATAATGTCGATACAAGCTTTTGATTGCGACCAGTCCGAATTAATAAGATTGGTGCAGCCAATCCCGAGATATGATAAGAATGAATGCAAACAAAAAAATTAAATAACTTTTAAACCAATAAGAGAATTGTGCTAAAATTTTACACAGATACTCAGACGTAATAATAGAACAATCTACGAAATTTTTAGATTTTTGATAATACTTTTATGTCTCACCCATACCTACATCCTTAATCTTCATGCTGTTATATTAAGCGTTTCCAACGAACGTTTCTTTTAACAATAAACGGAGGTAATAAGAAAGAATTAAATATAATAATTTATAAAAATTATTGTCTATATATGCAAATTGGCAAAAACCTAACAATAAATTTTACTTTATATCTTTTAGATTTATTAATTTTTACATTGTAGAAATAGATTAATTCTTTTATTATTCTAAATAACGAAATATAATCTTTACATATATATTATACAGTTCATCAATTATTGTATTTCTTCATGAATTTTTTCCCGGAATTATATTTATGTAATATTCCCGGATTTTTAAAGTAAAATATTCTTCAAAAGTCATTAATAATGCGGTTATGAATCGAGTAAAATAAAAGTGTACAAAAATATAAGCATCAGATAAGCACGCATCATAAATCTAAATATAAGAAAGGATGATTTAATCAGTTGTGGCGTTAAACGCGACTGAAATAGCGTAAGTTGCACTTAAGCAGGCGTAAACAGTTAGCAAATGAGAATTTCGCGCAGATGCGATCAGCACCATCGCGGAAAGCATTAATCTTCCGGCTCGCGAGGCGTGTTTTCTCCTCAGGGCCGCCGCAAAAAGTCAGTAAAATCGAGACAAAAGTAGGTTTCATTTTCGCCGTGTTTTTCCGCCCCGTTAATGTTACCACGTGCGACGTGGGCGAGCACATCTAATGGCTTCTCAAAGATTCATGACCGCACAAAAAGCTGCGGAAAGGAACTGAGAGGGGAGAAAAAGAAATAAAGCAGCTCTAAGTAACGCGTTTGGTTGCAAAAATGTATGCCTGAGTTTTCTTATTAACTAAGTACTTATGTTTTGAATACCCACTGAGACTCGAATGTTTTTCTTCTCGTTCACCGACTTCGGTTTTTGTCCAATAAAAATTTTATTGTAAGAATATGTATTCTCAATATAATGTAGATTCATTTACGTGTTTCTTTTTTTGATTTCTTTATTTATACATAATAAAGTATACAATTAAATTAAACAGTAAATCTGTTCTTCTTTAATTATGTAATACATGCATAATACGTAGAAAAATATAAAATACCTTAAAAATTCAAAGGCTACGATAATTGAATCGCGAGATTTAAAGCAACGACGTGCTAGGCAACATATGAAAAAATAGTATTCTTTATTTATCTAACAAAGATTAATTAAGCCGCACAGAGTTGAAAATTGCAACATGTCGATCCCAATCAAAGTTGCGTAGATTCTTCAAAGTTTAAGTTATTTAAGAGTTTGTTTTTTGTAATCTGATGTAACTGTAAAATACATGTAACATACACTTATAACTCATCGTTGCTCTAAATCTATTTTATATAATTGACACACTATTCTAAATAAATTATCGAAAACGATTGAACACTGTCTCTGCATACAGGGTGTCCTAAAACCGTACTTCTTCTTAATGGCAGGGTGTCCTAAAACCGTTCTTCTTCTTAATGGCAGGTTCCTTAGAACATTTCAAGACGAAAATCCTGATGCCAAAATGTCGAGGCTGCTACAGTGTTTAAACGGGAAAGGTTTAAAGTTCACTAGTGTGCTCGTCAAAATTTTACGCACTCAGGGACGTCGCATGTCAAAACAGCTCTTTCACACTCTACTCAACTCGATAGAAATATTTGAAATTATTATTCACTTTATTTCTTTGTACACTGTTCGCAAGACCGACGAATATCGGTATGACAATTTGGCAGCCTCGAAATTTTGGCATTAGGATTTTCGTCTTGAAATGTTCTAAGAAACCTGCCATTAAGAAGAAGTACGGTGGTTTTAGGACACCCTGTATAAAAAGGCACTTTTAATAAAATTTATTTTAATAGACTTTAAAAGACATTTAAATTTCTCGAGAATAAATATATATCATCTCGCTGAGACAGTCAGATACTTAAAGCAACAGGTTTGTCTCACTATTATTCTGAATATTTTAAACTTACTTCATACTTTTTTATCTCGAAATGTAATAAACAGATCTATAGTCTTAAAATTTAATTAATTTCTGATTAGTCTTTTTTAAAATTAAATTTAGTAAATTAGTTTTACAGCTTAATTAGAGTTTCATTGATTAATACTTCATAACGTTTCTTAGCAATGTTAAATGGATGGATAGATAGATGTACATATCTTAGACTATTTACATAAAGGAGAATTCCGGAGATCTGTTTTTTAGATTAGCATACGGCATTTGGACGGATATATAATTTAACGTATTTACAAACTGGTTCATTAAAGTAGAACCAGAGTATACTCTTTGGCAACTTCGGAGTTGATTTTTTTCTAATAATAGTTCAAACGATTATTTATATAAGAATTGCATATTGAATGCTAAAAGTTCTAGAAAGCAAAGTTCTTTACAAATAGTATAAGATTCTTCTCTTTTTAATTCTTTTAATGGATTTTGAATACAAACTAAACATAGAGATATAAAAAATATTTACGCCAGCTCACGGAAAGAACAGTTTTGCTGAAGTATATAAAAATTAGGCAAGATCTGAAAATAATTACGTTGGACCATCAAAATAATTATGTGGACGATATTAGCCAAAGTAAATGCCTCATCGTCTGCCACAAATGGTGACAAAAATGAGCGAACTTCAAATGTTTGTTTATTATCAATCTCAATGAGTGCCAATATTTTATTTACATCTTCTTGTGGCAGTCTTTGGAATGTCTTTGTGTTTCTAATTTTTTAAATGTAAAATTTAATAAAAGTTACCAAATTTGTTTCTAAAAATTTTGCATTAGACGACAATATACATCATACTTATCAGCTGCTATTAATAAATTGTACATATAATGATCGGATAGTGCTGGCACAATAGCTGGCACAATAAGTCTTCAAAGTTTCTGTGATTTTTAATAGATATTTTTAATAGATTTGACTGAGTTTCAGTCAAATATCCTGACATGATCAAATATTCTAATAGCACATTTAAAAAATAAAAGCTTGAAATCGGATTGAACTAAAATACATATGGACTTTTTAGACACCTCTATATTCAATATATCTTTTTAAATAAAAATAAACTTTTATATAAAAAAAAACACTATATCAAACACTCAGAAAAAAATTTAATAACCAAATTGAGAAAAAGTGTTAAAAATTTACTTGTTTCTCTTCCTCTATATGTATTAATTCTAATGAAGAGATTCTAACGAATGTTTCACGTCGAGCTAATCAGATAAGTGCAATACAGTTTTATCTAATTACTAATAACGATTTTGCTGGTTCATGTGCCAGCATTATAATGCTATCGCCTATCACATATTTATCTGCAAAAATTTTCATTTCGTGTCTGTCGAATATGACATTGTTAGCGAGTTCTCAGAGAGTGATTATTTGATTGATCTAAAAGATACTACGCTTACAGAGTAAATTTCAAGTTTGAAACACTTTTTTATATATCGTCCACATAATTATTTTGATGGTTTAACGTAATTATTTTCAGATCTTGCCTAATTTTTATATACTTTAGCAAAACCATTCTTTCTGTGTTCTAATCAAAATCTTTTGCTAATTGTAAGAAAAAACCAACTCCAAAATTCCTCGAAAAAACATCTGTGCCATTCTTTGCTCCCTCACGTTAGTTAAAATCTAAATTTCTCATTTCCTACAGCAAAAGCTCCAACATCGATTCTTTCTCTGGTTGCCAATATTTATCTCACCGTTTTCGTCTCTCGAAAACTTGAGAACTCTGAAAATTTGTTTCACTTGAAACAAGATAGCGTAACGATGGCGCCGCATGTCGTGAGGAGCAGCGTGGTAAAGGACATTAGACTGGATGCTGCGTTGCAGGCGTCCTCGGAGCAGTAGCACTCCTGCCAGTAAACACCGTTCTCGTGAACGCCCCAGTTGCAGACTCCTGTGACCCCGGTACTGGCGACAGAAGCGCATCGCCGGATCACCTGTCGCCACCTACCATCCCCTTGAACATCACCGATTAATTAATTAATTACGCACTCCACGCACAATATACGCAACACGGAATTCGATGCTGCAGATATGCGCATGCATATATCATGTACGAGTATATCAGCTAATGCGTGCGATCGGACACGTTTTCTCGTAAAGTGCGTTTATTTCATAATTTTATCGTAAAAGATTAAATTGAAAGCTGTGTTTTTCTAATACGAGATTTCTTTATATTCGAAAATAAATTTGTGGATATTAAATCTGATATTTTGACTTGTTATTCAAGATAAGATAATCATCTTTGTCTTTATATTGCGTATTGCGAAAATATGGCACGCGTAAAATTTAATCTCTTGATATAAAAGAATAAGTATTTCTCCTATACTTATATTGCAGTTCTTGCATAAATAATATTTATAAAGAAATATTTTGATAACTCTAATGTAAGTATTTTTAATTTTTAATAATACTGTAAGTTTCTTTAATTGGCACAAATTTTAAGGAACTTGATTTAATTAACAATTTAAAATTTTAAACACAAAACTTAATCACGTCGATAAAATAGATCGCGTACTTTTCTTTAACTACATAATTAAGGAAAGTAATTCCAATTATCTTTTTTTGTTATGGGAAATAAAAATAAGTCACGATACTAAAATATTTCTTCATTTTTACTACAGAATACTAAATATTATTTTAATAGGTATGCTTACAGATGAAACCACGTGGGCTTTGCTCTGTGTATTTAACACAAAACGTGCCAGGCATGTGCGACTCCTCGCTGTTGCACTCGATAGGCACATTCCTCTCTTTGTCGAATTTTGTGTAGGCTCCACAAAGGTCCTCCTTGTCCGGATCAGTGTCTGAGCTGCACTGGTAACAGCGTATTGCTTTAGTACCTGCACATTCCAAAATAACATAACAACGTTAATCGTATGTTCTGAAATATTCAATTAGAGCAATTAATTGAGGCAGAACTCCGTTGAGTAATCTGAAGAATTACTAGCCCACAGTAAATTAATCGTATTTCGAGTATTATGATTGGAGTAATTGATGAAAACCTTAATTATTAACCTAGAAATTATTAATACAGAGAACATATTTCTACATTACGTTTTTTAATCTCTTTTCTACAATTTTGCAGAGAGAAACACTAAATTTTCTCTGTTGTTATTTCGTTTCTACTTTTAACTATAACTGTAATAAAACATATTCCTGTCAGAAAATGTAAATATTTTTATATTTATGTCCTCCATTATGTGTGTATTATTTATTACATTGTTATATTTTCTAAAAAGATATCCGAGTGACATACGAATATCGTCGACTAAGTCTACAGATGATTAAAATAATTAAAGGGTTATATCAGTCGTTGAAAAATGTTCACGCCCATCGGTAAACAACCAAGAATTAAGTCACAGGTTCGTTTCTAAAATGGCGATCGCAGGTGGCATTCGCCGAGGTACTTTAGGCACGTTTTTCCTTCGATTTGTCCGCAGGATCCTCGCCTGGGAAGTCTCACCTGTCGTGGCAAAGAACAACAGCACGCACAACACAATCGTGATATCGTTGCGCATCATCGTTACGTCGCTCTCTCGATTTCTCTTTTCGGAGCGAGTAAATGACGCGCGTGTTCCACCGCACTGCACGTACGCACGCACCTGACGTCATTCATTGGGCGTAACTGCTATGAAATAAACCGACGACCTCCCTCTCTCCGACCTATGATCCCCCTTCCTTAGGACTCCTGCCAACAACGGATCGTGACCTGCGAGGACCCCGGACGCGACATAATTCGCAGCGCCCTTTCGGAGTAATCTCCAAAGAAAGTTTCAAGCAGCTTTTAACAGCGAAGTTTAATTCCGATTAATACGAGATTTATAACTTCCACACGGAGAAAAAAACATTTGAATCCAAAAAAATATTTATTAAGTGGCTTATAACTAATAACAGCTTATTTTATTTAATATAATACCTACACATATTTATTTAAAATTAGATAAAATATATAATCAATGATTATTATCTTATACGGTCGTACTTTAAATTTACTTATAAAGTATATAATTCTAAGACATTTTATCTAATTCTAAATAAATATGTGTATTATATTAAGTAAATAAGCTGTTAGAAGCCACCTAATAAATATTTTTTTTAGATCCAAATATTTTTTTCTCAGTGCAGTTATTGTCAGGTTGATCTTACATAAATTCTATAATTTGGTCTTTGAATTGAATCACTCTTGATAAAAAATATAATCGATTATAATGAAGAGAAAATTGTCTTCTGGTTCTTATTAAAGAAAGAAATCTGGTAAGAGAGGAATATTTTATGGAAGATCGCAACTAACGAAGCTCGTTAACCAGTGAGCCAGCAATGTCGCCATTCGCTAGGCTAAAGTTTTCGAATTAAGATAAGAGCGCCGAGAGCCTCGCGGCTTCTTCAGATGGAGGCCAGGGAACCATTGCTCGTATTCTCTCCCCGATCCTTTCCTTCCTGACAAGAACACAGATGAAACGACAATAAGAGCGGACAAAAGGTGCACGATATCATTGCAGATCGCTGCAAAATCGCTGAACAAAAGTCACTGTCTCCAGGGAATGCTCTAGAGGTCTATAGCGTGTCTTATCTGCCTCGCAACAATCTCAGGATGTTTCAATTTGTTCGCGTTTAATTCGCGAGGTGTCATGTTAATAACGTAACGGTGCAAATGAGGGTCCAAAAAGTAATATCTATAATAAAAGAGACCGATGGACACGAAGGATAGGGAAAAAAGATTTACATTTTCAAGCCATTCTGTGAGAGAATTTTAAATAAAAATGTATTAAAAGAAGAATAATTAAAAGAATTTTATATAAAAATGTTTTAAAAGAAGAACACTGCTACGTAAAAAGTACATTTTTCGATGTAAAATGATATATTCAGAATTTTGAAACAGCACTTTTCCTCTTTATGTAAAATTATCCTGAAAGGACGAAGTATGTAAATAATTTTTTTTAACTACGAATGTGAATCTGTAAAGTATTAGGTATGCGCTGATTTTTTTACGTGTGACGTTGAATTTTTAAAAACAGATATACAGATATACCAAACAGAGTTAGAAGTGAATATACATATAAAGTATCTATCTGTAATAAATTGTAATATATTCTTGGTCACACAAACATTTCAATATTTATAATAATAATGATAAATATAATAATATATAGATTCATATATTATTCATAAATTTAATTTTATCTTGTAAATTTTAATAAACACTGGAACAAAAAATTATCAATAAAATATTCAGGAAATATTAACAATTATACATTTCAAAGATTTTATTTCTGTACCTTTACATTCGAGTCCTCTATACTTGTAAAAATTTATGCAATAGATTATACTTTCGTCAATAGTAGAATAAATCGCGATAAATTGATTTTTTTTCCTTCCAATCAAGATTACTTATCGCCCCTCGAACGTATTTTCTGTAAGTCCCGATATCTTTAATCGCGCAGGAAGCTCCACAGATCATTTCTTCTCAATCTCGCTACCAATCTGCACCACCCCTATTGCGAAAAGATGCGTTCCGAGCCGCTGATCGGAATTTTCCCGTGATTGGAAGTAAACTCGATCCCATCGCAACCTTGACACCTTCTTTGGCGTCTCCCCATCTAGCCGCGTGAAACAGATAGCCTCGGTAAATTATTCAAAACGTACCCTCTATGATCTATGGAGGCGCCCCTAAGCCTGGCACTGGCAATCTATCCTCCCTGCTCCCCTCTTCCTTTTCCCTCTCATCCCACCGACTGGCCTGTCCGTTCGTACCGCAAAACTCACCTCTTCTCATCCCCTCAACCCTTGTCTCTCTCTCTCTCATCTCTTCTTCCTCCTTCTGGATCTTGCCGATTCTCCGTCCCCTCGTCGCCCTGTTCTCTTGGTTTCCCCACCGTCCGTTCCCACCCCGACTCGCTCGCCGCTTCTTCTCACAACAGCGCACACCGTCCCCAGGGTGTCCCGACTTTTCTGACAGCCGCCACCGCATTTATCCCATCCAACGTCTCCGGACGACGAGCTTACAAAGACGACCCGGAATTCAATAAGCCCGATAACGTGCGAGTCTTTCGCGAGTGTACATAATAAGCCGGCTAGCTGTCCCGATAATTGCCAACGCGAACACATTTGGACGTTACTTGTCAAATCGATTGATCAATCTATAGTCGTTTAGAAATCCTAGTATCCACGGATTTCTAAGTTTCAGATGAAGAAAAGATTCGCAACTCAAGCAATAGTTAAAAAGTTAGTAATCAATATTTTGAAATTGTTAGTGCGTTATTATTATAATGACATTAATAAATAATGTTATTACGCTAATATTATTACATTTTTGTGTTAACAGCATCATTATCTTATTGTAAAACTGTTGTAGTATTATTATATTATAAAATTATCTGAAAATGCTAATATTATATTACATTTTGGAGAGCATGTTCATTGTATATTATCATTTTATCGCAAAATTTGTTTGATATGCGCTATTAATTTTAAACTCTGAATAATTTTATGAAATGATAATTATAACATGTCAAAGAAAGAATATTATATAGCCGCTACATTAGCACAAATATAATATTAATACAAAATTAAATAGCATTGTAATATATGAATTGGATGTGTTATCACATTCAGAATGAATAACAGAGAGCCAGAGCTCTCTTCACCGACAAAGACCGCGAAACGCTTTTGCAAAATGACTACATCGTGTATGCGCAGCGAAGAGAAAATTGGTGAGGTAAAGGCGGAGCTCGATAACACACCGCGTCGTATATTCGCATTTCGGATGGTTCCTGGAGCGTGCCTTTCCTCGTATACTTAAAACGGAAAAAAAAAAACGTGTCTCGCGCGTGCTGCGTTAGATTCTTTTCCGCGGAAAATTGCCGCACCGGCTGCCAGTGCACTCGCCCTCGAAGTCGTTCCGAAGTCGAGTATTTTCGCGGATAATGCATAATATTGTATCCGCGATGCACGCGTCAGATGTCGACAAGTATCGGTTTTACATCGTATCTCAACTCAACCGCCCGATTTATATGAGTAGGTACATTCGATCACTATGTTTTTACTTGTGTTTTACAATGTGAGATAAATAGATGAAAAATTAGGCAATAAAATAATAAGAAATTAGATGATAAGACGCGCTAACAAGAAACATGTATAAAAAATATAGTTTCTCAGATATTCTTGGAACAAAAAGTAGAATATAATGCCGAGGATATGTACGCGTGTTTATAGCATGTCAAGCTTGTATTAAATTAAATTTGTCTCATGCCCAAATGAAGTAAATTTGGACACCGCAGATTAATTATCTCCGCAACTCGATTCGTCGTCGCGACTTCGCCGTGCAGCATCCACTTACCCGCGAATGAATGTGACGCGAATATTATCGTGACGTTTGCGTTTACGCGAGGAACACATCGATCCACGTTGTCGCGTTCCGCCAAATACGATGCCATCGGAAAACGATAAAGAGGAGCCCCCGCCGCATGCATTCCCGCCGCCCGCCGCCCGCCCGCGGAAGCTGCAAATCGATGGGGTGCGTATTTTATTTAAATTCGCGCGACAGAGAGAGGATGAGAGCGGGCGAGGGAGAAAGAGAGACGGGACGCGACGCAAATTTGCAATTTCAAAATATTTCAGTGAAAAAGGGAGTGCTCGGTGGGAGGAGGTGAATTGGTGGGATAGGGAGGCTGGAGGGATTTAAATTCCCTCGCGTCGTCCTCTCGTCCTGGCGCAATTGTTATTTTAATTCGACTTTTTGTCATTAGCCCGGCCGCTAATTCGGCCGAACTCGCAGTGCTTCCATAATGCTTCCTTGTCGTCGTTCCCTTTTCTCTCAATTCAGGCACTTCCTCTCTCTCTCTCTCTCTTTCTCTTTTTCTCTCTCGCTTAGTCACAGTCTCATTAAAACGATGTCAGATTGGCGACAGAGTGCTCAGACGGACTGGAGTGCATACAACTCCTGCCGGTTCAAGAGCAAAAAAATTACTTTGTGCCCCACCAGACGAATGACAGTCCTTACTTGTGTCCGTCCGCGTCGCTCCGTGGAAAATGTGCATTTTCTCGATTTGGCGAATTAATTCTCGACGCAAAGCGGCTTTTCAACGTTGTTATTAGGCATCTTACGCAAACAAAAGCTACGGCATATAGAGTACTTGTCGGTATATATTGTTAGTTTTTACTATAAGTGTAAATTAAGGAAGATGAAGTGATTTAATTGGCAATATAAAAACTTTTTAAATTATTTTAATATTCCATGATAATTCAAAGTATGAAACTATTTTAATAGCAATAATGACAGTAATAAACAATTAATATGTCAATTTTTTATATCCAAATTCATTTAGTTCTGAAATTATTAACAATCTCGTAAAAGTTTTCTGTGTCTAATAGAATTGTTATTAAACTACGTGTAAATTATCCTAATTTTCCACAAGCTAGTAGTATCATCGAACTTGCTTTTTATACATAAATAAAGATCAAATTGCCTAAGCAGTTTTGCCTTTTAAAGCTTCAATGTATATATACAGCGACCATGGACAAAAAGTCATGCGACAGACTTTTACCAACGAGTTTTACGAACGCATACGAAAAACCCACGAGATCACGATTTTTCCACGTTCCAAAACTCATCAAAGGGACAGGCGTCACGCTCCTTTTGCCGTGTAACGGCTATTCAGATGCAGAAAGGGGATGAAAGTTGCAAGCGGTGTAAGCCGTAAGCCGCGCGAACGCGACGGCCCATGTATCTGTGCTATCGGCACCGGGGTGCGGGGTCTCGAGCTGGACCCGTGGTGTGGACAGACGAGAAAGTGATAGCCGGGGAAATGAAGAAAAATAACGCATCCGGTCGACGGACGCGTACAACGACGCCGGCTCGTCGCGACGAGACGGCGGCGGCGACGGTTGCGTTCCTACAAAAGCAATAACGACGTGGCCCGTGGGCGCGTTGAATATTTCATAGGGCAGCCACTATGGAGAGAACCGCGAATGTTCGACCCATTCCTTTATCTAAGCGCACCCCGCCGCCGCGCCGTTCACCTGTAAGCTCGTGGCGCACGTGGTGCAAAAGGACACGGGCCCTTTTGTTGCGGCCGGCGTCTGCGTCTGCGAGGAATGGTAAAATACATATACATATACTCACGTCTAATATTTTAATAAGCATTTGTAGCGATGTATTACAGTTAATAAAAAGAAATACATCGTGAACATAATAAAATGTACCTATCATTGTACAAATAAAATATTTTTTGCAAGTGATTTTAAAAAGAATGCTTATATTTATTAGCATAAAAAATTACATCGATTGAGAAGGCTCAAAATCCATTATCAAAACGTCGTGACGATTATAATTGACCAAAACCCACGGTCGAGAGAGAGAGAGAAATGTCGATTATAATTAATAAAGGTGGCCAGTTAAGTTGAATAAAAAATCTTTATTGTTAATTATTTACTGGCAAAGTAAAAGTTTCTGGTTTAATTTAAAATGTTTTAATTTGTAAAAACGGCCGTTGTTACTGCACCATCTTGTTAATAATAATTAAAGGACTTGTTTAGATGAGATGGCCATGAGATGTATTATAAATGCGCCGGTTTATTGGGATACGGATCTCCGATTTGGGAAGTATAAGCAGTGATTTTTGTGAAGCTACCTAGCAGTGATTTTTGTAAATGCGTGGTGATTTTCAGGGGACGATAGTCTGGCTCTATCTAGTCCCCACGCGACACTTCTCACACGCAGCTTCAAAAAGGTCAGGTTTCTTTTTAGGTCCCTAGAATGTTTCAGTCCTCCACGTGGTGTAAATGAAAATCTCATCGTGTTGTTCGCTTCCAAACTCTTGTTTTATTAATAAAAGTGCTGATCTCGTTTGGCGATATTAGAGCTAATATTAAGGTTATCTAAAACATTTGTTGTGTAAGTAAAGGATTGTTGATGGAATACGGAAGAGCATCGAGTAAAATGGTTGAAGAATTTATCGAGAATCTTCGCACAGCCAATGTGAGTAGTCGTACATGTTCTTATGATAAAATAGTGTCTTGTTTTCATGTAAATAGATCTTAATAGATCGTTGTGAAATATTTCTCATATATGTTCTATGTGCCTTTCTACAAATGTATCACGGATCGGCCGGTGATCCTAAAATTTTTTCTTAGATCAAAATCTCTTGTTTATTTTAAAAGAAAACTTCTTTTGATATACATAATGGTGTGTCGTAAAGAATTTCTGCTGGACATAATTTCAAAAATTCTTCATGATATCTAATCGTGAAACAACGGGTGGGTGTCATGAGTGAGCGATTGTTTTCTCGGTAAATACTTATAATTTTAAGCATAACGCCACATTCCCCATTGGAAGATAAAGCTGAGATCTATGTTTTCTCGCATGCTCGAATGCACGTGACGTGCAGTTATGCAAGTCTGCTTTTTTCATTGATAAAAAATAATTATTATCTAATATTTATTTTTACAATCTTCATTTTTTAAAGTAATTTAAACTTATTTCAGAAAGTCTCGTTTCTAATTCAAATTACGAGTTATTCTGATTTATCCGAGAAAAAATATGCGTTTTTTAAAATTAATACAATTGTAATAAATGTAATTAACTCTATATGTATATCAAGTTCTATCAGGAATTATTACTTCAATGATTTTTAATTCAAGAAATTCATCTTTTATTCATATTTATTGTAAAAATTTGTTTTCTTATTCAAACAATTTGCTTTAATCTAAATTTTAGTACAAAAAATGGATAAATTACAATAATTATTTTATTGAGCATTATTCGCAACTATAACATTGCGTGCACGGTATTTATTTTTTTATGAGAAAAAGTTGGCTCCTCAGATATCTTTCACTATAAATCTAAGATATCTAGGATGTTTGCTGCAAAAGCGATCGATCTTTTCTTGCCTCACTATCTTTCTACAGATGATTTTAGACCAATACCGTGCACACAGTAATCCACATAACTTCAAACAAAGCTAGCGCTGGGCCATGCAAGATAGCACGCGCTGCAACTTGCAACTGCAGCGTGCAGTGAGATATCCTCTGTGTGCGCCACGGGCTTTATTCCGTCTCTCGTGCCGAGAGCCACGTGTATACCAGTAAAACGAGGGCGGCACACGTACGAAGCGAAGCTTATAGAGAACGGAGGCGAGCGAAAACGCCCGCTCGTAACGGAACCGAAGTGGTTGTCGGGGAATTTGCAATTCCCATCGGGCATTCGGCCGCTCTCTCGAATTTTGGAAAATTCCATCGCGGAACCCCCGGCGGGCTGGTTAAATCGCGCTACTTACATCGATCGATTGCGCAACGAAGCAGCTAACCCCCCTGGCGTTCAAGACACGCTTCATTGTGATTTCGATCTAAACGATCCGCGAGATCACGTCATATCGTTTAGTATCGTGAATTAAACAGGATGAAGTGCAGTGATATTAAGATGCTTAAACAAAGCGCGTATATGGTGACATAGGTATATATTTTGAATATAAAATAAATAAAGTTATATAAATATAATAAGAATTTGTAATTAACAGAATATTCATTATATAAATATAATGAATATTCTGTTAATTACAAATTCTTTAATTTAGAATCAGTTTTTTTCAAATTTTTTAACGTTATAAATAGATATATTTATTGTTCGCCTAAGAGGTTGCTTAATACAGAAAAATACACACCCACTTAAATAATTATACAACTTACACTCGCACAACATACAATCATATATCAACTCTAACGCAGCCAACAACCTATTATCCTATTTTCAACGTTATGTATCTTTCACTTTTATTTTATTAAATTAAAGTTTTGTTAAAATAAGCTTCACTTAATATTTATTTGATGAGTATCTTTTTGCTTGTTCTTATCACAAAAAATCTTTAATTATATTAGATAAACTAATATTAATAAATAGAAAAAATAAAATAAAATTATCGACTATTTTTAACGTTAATCAAATAAGATATAGATATACGTATATCAGAAATGAAATTTATATATTTATATGAAAAGAATCGCTATTCTGCGATTATTTTCACAAAATCTTTAGATAAATATTCTTTTCTCCATTGCCGACTCATTCTTTCTTTTTTATCCATCTAGAATATTATTTAGTTACGTTTTGCTGAAGCAAGACTTTCGGCTAATTCCGGAACGCGCTATTTTGTTTGAAAACGTTACGTTTTTGTCTACCGCGTCCGACCTTCGAAAGTACAATATAACCCCCGTGATGCACCTAAAATAAATTCTTCGAAAAGAGAGAAAGAGAGAGAGAGAAAGGGGGGGGGGGGGAAGAGAGAAAGAAATAGAGAGAAAAAAAAGGGTCCAAGCTCCTGTGGATAATGTTTTTGTTCGTCAGTTAAATCGTGAACAAAAGCGATGGTGATGGTCACGATTCAGCGTTGGGTTTTAGTCATAAAGCATTGGTAATAGTTATCCTAAATTTTGGTAACAGTTATCCTAAATTTTAAGAAACGAGTTCCAAAAATATTAACAAGAACAACTCTCTTGTTTTCTCCGAGCTACTTCTTCTAACAATAAGCTTTGTTATCGGCAATTTTCGCGCGATTTTGATTTCATCTTTCACGTTTAACTCGCGAACTCGCGGGGAACGTCGTAGCCAATAGTGGCCGATAAAGCGACGAGTGGCGAAGCTAGGTAATTGATGTATCGTCTTGACTCGTGCGACCGTTCGACCCCCTTGTATTTCTGACGTCAGGCCAAGCCACGACCATTAGTTAGTTGGCGCTCAGACACCTCCTCACGATTCCCCCGACTTGTCGGTAGTAGAGTCAGGTGGCCGTGAGATTTTGGTGAACTTATGGTTGATTGCCGTAAGTTGCAGCGCAGCTAACCAATATTAAGTAAATGCTCTTCTTCAGCGTATATATAGTTCTAAAGTCATAATTTAGAAATTTAGCAAGCAAGTAACCGTAGAATATAGACTGACTCGTATTTAACAATCAAGAATTACGCTTACTTTCATCTAGCTACAATTTCATCACGAAATAGATGCAACTTTTCGTAAAAAATATTTTTGCACTAACTATTGCGTGTTTCAAGTAAAATCCTTCCTTCAAGTTCACTTTAGGCGATTTATAATTCAGGCTTTAAAATATTCTATTTATAATGTTATATGTATTTTTATATCATGTATTTTAATACGTATTTTATATGTGCGTATATTCTTCAAGTATGTTTCAAATTACACGAAACACATAAAATTATAAATAGAATTTTACCCTGAATTATGACACAAATTATAGATTTTCTAAAATAAACTTAAAAATATAATTATCGCTTTCAATTATCAATAAGGAGTCAGTACACATAAACGCTATATTTTATATTCCACAAATTAATGAATTAAATAAGAGATATTATAAAAAATTATAGAGAGAAATTAAAGACTATTTATTAATTTCATATAAACAATATATTTGTAAAAAAATCAATTTTGATTATAACTTTACCTAATAATGTCTAGTAAAATAAAGCTATTCTATATAAGAACATCGACAAATAAAATGTTATTACACTTTTATCTATTTATCCATATAATCACATGGTGAAAAATTGATAAACCGATTTTCCTTAATAATCTAAATTACCTCCTGTAGCGTGCTGCAATTGAAAATCAATTTTCCAAGAACGATACATTAATCCTATAAACGCGTTCGGGAGTCAAGACGAATTGGTGCATTTTGAACGTATTGTAGGCGGAAAAACGAGAAAAAGATTTCAATCATTGCTAGCTATGTTCCCGGCTATGGGATATCAGATGCAAAAGTGCGGTATAATTCATTCCAATTTCGACGCCCGATTTGTCATCCGTTTGGAACACAATTGGTGCAGAGTTACGGTGCCGCAACTGTTCTCATAGAATTTTGAAATTCTACAACACAAAACTTCTTCGCGATGATTCTCTAACAAATAATACCTTTATATTATAGTATTATATCTTACTTAACATAATATTAGACTATTTATCGCGCAATCCATATTGAAATTTTAAAGATAAGAAGTAGTTTCCTAACTACGAAATCGTCCAGTAGGACTCTGTATCCTGTCTTTCTCAATCACTGACACCCAATTTTTATCCCCTTTTCTAGAAACACTAAATTTTATCTTCGAAATCATATTAACCTTTTCTTTCAATATCAGGGCACCTCGTATTTGGTAACGATTATTTTAATGAAGATCACCTTGTTTACTAAGCAAGAATCCGCATTGAGCTCAGCCTCAGTTCTCATTAGCAATTCATAGCAAATAAACCTTCGTCTTTGGTGCATTACTGTATTGTAATCTTATGTTATCTGAGTAAAGCTTAAAATAGTGTTTTACAACTTTCAACACTTTAGAATATTACGCTGCGTTTCGCACAAAACGGCAGGCGGCGACGCGAAACGAGACATCGCTAACGATATAAATTTTCCTTATATTGAACATTGACTGACAATGAGATCGATCCGGTTGCGTTAAAACGATATGCTCGCTGAGTTTGTCGCGTATATATCGCAATAATGTAGGAAGCAAGATTTTTCTTGCGACATACACCGTTGAAAAAGTAGACATAATCGGAATATATAATTAATAGGCAAAAATAAACAAATTTAGCAGCCAATACAGGCATAAGATACGAGAAGGGCTTAGAACAAAAGTGAGAGCATTGCAAAGATCGATAATGTTAAAGGCTAGAAGCTGATCAGTAGTTTTAGCTGAATTTGATATGCCATCTTTGAGCAAAATAAATATTTTCTTCTTGTTCAGTCATTTCTGACAATGAGACAAATATTATTTTCACTAAACTCTTAGCCGTAAGGTTACACTAACACATTGTAATCATAAACAAATATATCAATAAAGTTTAAAATTTAGTCACATAGCGTTCGTCGTGATATAAACAGCGCTGTTAGCGTCTATTTCCAACAAGAACATTGTCAACGTTGTCACTAGCGTCAAGAAACACACTCGATCATCGATATGAAACCTACGGAAATAATACTGGTAATAAATATGGTACCTATATATGTAAAAGATATAAAAAACTAATGCATATAAAAAAAATATGTGTGTAATAATAGATCCAGTAATAAGATTTATTCCACATTTGCAAAAAAGAGATGCATCATTACTAACATTAACGTATATCTTTTTAGTGTTCTTGTTATTTTAAAAAGGAAGAAACACTAGAAACAACCAAAAATTTAATTGGCGACAAAGAGCCGATTCCGCAAGAAAATACTGGAGATTCAATTTTGAATGCATTTAAATCTAGGCCAAACTTTATCGGACAGGTAACGGTTTCTAACAACAAAAATTACTTTGTGCTACGCGAACAAACGTTAGAAGAAACATTCATTAATAAACAACGCGAGAATATAAGATACTAGATAAAATATGCAACATTAATTAAAAAGAATGCGATTCGCAGGTGGATGCGGAGACGGGAGAACAAATTACGTACCAACAGATGAGAGAGAATAGCGTAAAGTGTGCTTTATGGTTAAAAAAAGTAGGTGTAAAAAAAGGAGACGTAATAACAATATGCACGCGTAATCCATCGGTTGTATATATGCCGTTTCTAGCGAGCATATATATCGGCGCTATTGTAAATCCGTGGGAGGAAAAGTATTTCAGAGGTAGATTTACCATTCTCTGAAATTCAGCATAATTTGTTTTTACGCCCATATGCCAACTTAATTTAATGTCTCCTTACTTATTCAAATTTTTTTAGACATAATACGAGTTATGTACTTTCTGGTGACAAATGAACCAGATGTGATCTTTGTCGATGGCGACAACTTTACTAAGCTCCTCTTAGCCGCAGTAATCTTAAAAAGCATTAAAAAAATAATTAAAATCGTATGCATCGGTGAGATTAACCCTTCAATAAAGTTAAACTCCCTGGAAACTATTCTGAACAACGACTATGATAAGGCTGAAATAGAAGAATTTTCCTGCGAAGAGAACCACATGTTGGATATCGCAATTAGAACATTTTCTTCTACGGCAAGAAGTTATCCCAGTCAGGCGGACGTTTCTTACATAGCATTTAGATCTCCGTCAAACAAGCAGACACCTGTTATGTTTCCCGGTGATGTTGGTCTATGGTACGGATCTTTATGTTGGACTCACGGTCCGCTTTTGACCGTTCATGCTATACTTTCATATGTAACAGCGATAAAATCAGCGATATTCAGCGAAAACAATTTGTATAAGACGATAGAGAAGTATAAGGTAATATACGGAAGCATCCGAATTGTTGAGAATAAATAAAATATTTACATGTGATTCTTAGGTGACGTGGGTGTTTCTTGAAGGCGATATGTGCAATCAATTGTTTCAAACCAACGAGGACTTTATTTCGAAATATGACGTATTTTCATCCTTAAAGACACTGCTATTCGATAATTACACAATACACCAAGTAATTCACAAAAAACTTATTTTAGTGCTACGAAACGTTTCCGTCATTCGAGTATACAGTGCGTAAATTATTATAATTACACTTGTACCTAATCAATAATTAATTAATTTGCGAAGCAAAAATGTAGAATCAATGATTCCTCATTATGGACTATTCTAGGTAAACCAGAAATTGGCGTAATCGCCTATCAACGAAACAGTGATCCATCACTCCTATCTGCAGGTTATGTAGCTAAAAATGTTCAATTATTGTTTATTAACAAAGACATCAGGAAACATTTGGTTCCAGGCGATGTTACAAAGATCTTTTGCAAAACTCCGTATATCCCACGTTGTGAGCACGGAAAAGAACAACGTATGTGTACAAAATGTTGACTCGATAATCCGTAACAGTCTTTTTTATAATTGTCCTTATAATTACAATTTGTAAAATAGCTGAAATTCAGAAGTTGCAAATGATTACAAACCATTAGTGAAGAAATACTAACAACATTGCATCCTACAGCGTGGTGCTATACCGGAGATAACGGCTATTATGAAAAGGATGGCCTAATCTGTGTTACCACTGATAAACTCAGGCCTTTTAAGACATATAAAGGAGTTCTTCTCATACCAGGATTTATCGAGAACTATATACAGTACCATCCAGAGGTATCCGACGTCATTGTAACAACTTTGCGACATCCTGTCGATTTTCGGCATCTCGTGGCTTATGTTAAGACAAAGCCCGGAGCAAAGGTTTAAAGTTGTTTTGTCAAAAATACAAGTATTTATTTATAAAAGTTCAACGTTAAAAAATTTCACGTTGTGTCTTAGGTGACGGAAAAGGAATTAATGGCATTTGTGGAAAAATGTCCTCATTACGACAAATGTAAACTTCACGAAGGCGTGCGCTTCATTACGGACGAAATACCACGGCTTCCCAATGGAAAGATAAATCGAGCCTACTTCCGATTGCTTAATATCAGATCATTATGCAGGTGATGATATTTCTATTATGATCAGTAGAAATACATACACATCTCTAAGTAAATACTGTATGATATGTGATACGATGCCAATGATGCTGTATGATTCTATCTGTATATGATCAGATTGCATAAACTGAAGCATAATACTATAATATATACTTGTATTTTATTATTCATTGTAACGAAAAAGACGATGTATTTTTTGCGGATTTTATTAAAGATTTAAAAGTTACTGAGAATTTAAAGACTAGAACAAAAGTACGGTAAATGTTGGATTGCTGTTAATTACGGATGACAAATTGACTGGAAGCATTGTCATGATATTGTTGCTCTCGGCAAATGTACAATTTCTGCACATTGGATAAAAGAATCGACAGCGATTTTCAATATTAGAATATACATATAATTTTATATTATAATATAAAACTATATAACTTTACTATATATTTTATTCATATATATACCTATATTTACTTTACGTAGTCTTTTACTGCTGTACATTTATAAATATCTTTATAATATAAAATAATGATAATTACATTTTATAAAAGACGTAAAGCAAATATATATATATATATGAATATAATATATAATAAAGTTATGTGGACTAAAATTTTTATAAAATACACTGCCTGAAATTCCTTGCCATATTAAAATACTAATTTCACAAGTCCGTCAACAAAAAAATCGTAAAGTGCATTTTTCTCGCGTTGCAGTTGGGAAAAATCGGTCTGTAATAAAAATATAACTAAATGAGACGGTTGATCAAAATATTTTCATACTGAAAAAAATCATGAGAAACTGCATAATGGCTTTCGAGCAGCCAGAAACTAGAAAATAGTGCATTCGTATGTTAAAAGATTATAAAATAATATTATAAAATAAAGCTAACACGAAATAGGCTTTCTCGCAGAAATGCTGTGTTTTTAAGCAAATAATTTGTTCTTCGAAACTGGACAGTGCATCATAAAGTCATTAGTCAGTTTCTCAGGAAGAATTTTTACTGTAAAAAACGAAAGTGAGAAATGAGAAAAACAGGAAAAAGTTACCATTAATATGATAAAATGATAAAATAATTCAAATATAATAAGAATATGTACAAATAAAGTGTTTTAAAAAACAAGAAAAAGAATAATATCCAATTGATAAGACATCCTTTAATACCAATGTGACTGATACGTCTTGTAGATAGATGCAGAGATGGAAGAACAAATTACATTTCAACAGATGAGAGAGAGAGAGAGAGCAGCATGAAGTGTGAATTATGGTTACAAAGAAAAGTGGGGAGGGGGGGAGGGGAGAGATTTAGGGATGGCAACACAATATCAATATGTATAATTGTATACGTGATCAAATGGTTACCTCTAGCGAGCATATATATTGGAGCTATTGTCCCTCCATAGGATCATAAATACCTATCGAGTAGGCTAATTTTTCTCTAAAAAGTTTAGACTTTTTAATTTATTTTCACATTGATCTAATTATCGCTTATTTATTACTATAGTAATCAATACTTTTAGGTAACGTACAATCTTCGTTATTTCTGCTTCCTCATGAATCAAAAGTAATTTTTGTCGATGATGTCATCATCGCCTAACACACCTTCAATTAGATATCGGATTTTTATGGCTATACGGAAAAAGACAAATTTATCCGAAAATAGGTCTTAATATCAACACAAAATTTGATTTCTTCGAATTAATTCTTAACAATAACTTTGATAACGCCGAAATTGGCGAATTTTCCTGTAAAAAGAAAGATCCAACGGTGCCGATGTTTGCTCCCAATGTAACAACTTATCCTGATATTGAACAAATCCCTCCCCTAGTATTCATAATTCCATCGAACCAGCAAGTACCTATTATGTTTGATGACGATGTTGGCTTATGATACGGATCTTTATGTTGGACTCATAGCTTATTGTTAACTTTTCGAACCATAATTTCGTATATACCAACGTATTAATATTTTTTATACCAATGCAATTGATACGTCTTTTAGATAGATACAGTGACGGGAGGGCAAACATACATTCCGGCAGATGCAGAAGAACAGGGTGAAGTATGCATTATAGTTACAAAAATCACGCTTATAGAGAGAAATTAAAGACTACTTATTTATTTCATATAAAGTATAAACAATATATTTGTAAAAAATTGAAAATCAATTTTCCAAGCACGATACATTCTATAAATAACGTTCGAGGGTTATGAATTGACGCATTTTGAACGTATATTCTGGGCGAGGAAACAAAAGAAAGAATTCGATCATCGCTAGCTATGTTCCTCGCTATGCTGCTATCGCAGAATTTTTAGATTTTATGATACATAACTTCTTCGAGATGATTTTCTAACATATATAACACTTTATAGTATCATATCCTTAATATAATATTAGACCATTTATCGCACAATCGGTATTATAATCTTAAAGATAAGTAGTTTCCTAATTACGAAATCGTCGAATAGGACTTTGTTTCCCGTTTTTATCAATTACTGTCTCTTACTCAATTTTTATCGCCTTTTCTAGAAATCATAAAATTTATCCTAGAAATCGAATTAATCGTTTCATCCAATATTAGGGCACTTTGTGTTATTTGGTTATGATTATTTTAACAAAGAACCGCGTTTATTAAGCGAGGATCCCCCCTTAAGCTCCTCAGTTAATTCTCGTTAGCGATTCAACCAACGAACCTTCGTCTTCGGTGCATTACTGTATTAATTGTAATCTTATGTTATCTAAACAAAGCTTGAAATAGTGTTTTACCATTTCCAACACTTCAGAATATTACGCTGCGTCTCGCACAAAACGGCAGGCATCGACGCGAAACGAGTCGTCGCTGACGATATAAATTTTCCTTATATTGAAAATCGACTGGCAACGAGATCGATCCGGTTGTGTTAAAACGATATGCTCGCCGAGTTTGTCGCGTATATATCGCAATAATGTCGGAAGTAAGATTTTTCTTGTAACATACACAGTTGAAAAAGTAGATATAATCAGATTATAATTAATAGAGAGAGGCATAAATAAACAAATTGAGTAGCCGATAATGGCATAAGTTAGGGCTTAGATATAATATACGGCATCACTGACAATGAGCAAAATATTTTCTTTTTGCTCAGTCATTTCGGAGACATATTTTCACTAAACTCTTAGCCGTGAGGTTACATACACATTGTAATCATAAACAAATATTCTATCGATAAAGTTTAAAATTTAGTCACATAGCATTCGTTGTGATAAACAGCGCCGTTAACGTCTACTCCCAACACGAACATTGTCAACGTTGTAATAGCGTCAAGAAATACACTCGATCATCGATATGAAACCTTTCAGAAAAGCACTGGTAAATTAATATGGTATTTATGTAAAAAATATAAAAAAAGAATACACATATATAAAATGTGTATGATAACAGATCCAGTAATAAGATTTATTTCACGTTTGCAAATATAGAGAGCCATCATTACTAAAATTACTCAATCAAAGACACGATATAAGGCAAATGAGATCTATACGCTGATATTAAAGCGAGAGATTTAAAATTTGTTTAATAAATTTTAAATCTTTCGTGTATTTCCGAGTACACGAATTTCCAACATACTGACTAAAATAATGACTAAAATTACTGTATATCTGTTTAGTGTCTTTGTCCAAGTTACGAGGTAGAAACACTAAAAACAAGCAAAAATTTAATTGGCGACAAAGATCCGATTCCTCAAGAAAATATTGGAGATTTAATTTTGAACGCATTTAAATCTAGGCCAAATTTCATCGGACAGGTAACGGCTTCTAACAACAAAAATTATTTTGTGCTCTGCGGATAAATGTTAGCAGAAACATTCATTAATAAACAATTAAGGCTAGAATATAAGATACTATCTAGATAAAATATGCAACATTAATTGTAAAAAGAATGCGATTCGCAGGTGGATGCGGAGACGGGAGAACAAATTACGTTCCGACAGATGAGAGAGAATAGCGTGAAGTGTGCATTATGGCTAAAAAAAGTAGGTGTAAAAAAAGGCGACGTAGTAACAATATGCACGCGTAAGCCATCGGTCGTCTATATGCCGTTTCTAGCGTGTATATATATCGGCGCTATTGTAAATCCGTGGGAGGAAAAGTACTTCAGAGGTAGATTTACCATTATCCGAAATTCAGCATAATTTGTTTTTACGCCAACATGCCAACTTATTTTAATGTCCTACTTATTTAAATGTTTTTAGACATAATACGAGTTATGTACTTTTTGGTGACAAATGAACCAGACGTGATCTTTGTCGATGGTGACAATTTTATTAAGCTCCTCTTATCCGCAGTAATCTTAAAAAGTATTAAAAAAATAATTAAAATCGTATCCATCGGTGAGATTAACTCTTCAATAAGGTTAAACTCCCTAGAAACTATTCTGAACGACGACTTTGATACGGTCGAAATTGATAAATTTTTCTGTGAGGAGAACCATATGATGGATACCGCGATTAGAACATTTTCTTCTACTGCAATAAGTTATCCTGGTAAAGTGGACGTTCCTTACATAGCGTTTACATCTCCGTCAAATAAGCAGACACCTGTTATGTTTCCCGATGATGTTGGTCTATGGTACGGATCTTTATGTTGGACTCACGGTCCGCTTTTGACCGTTCATGCTATACTTTCATATGTAACAGCGATAAAATCAGTGGTATTCAGCGAAGACAATTTGTATAAGACGATAGAGAAATATAAGGTAATATACAGAACCATCCGATTTGTTTTGAGGGTAAACAAAATATTTACATGTGCTTTTCAGGTAACGTGGGTGTTTCTTGAAAGTGATATGTGCAATCAATTGTTTGACATCCACGATGACTATATTATTTCAAGCTATGATGTATTTTCCTTAAAGGCACTGCTATTTGATAATTGGGAAATAGATAGTGCAATTCACGAAGAACTTGTTAAAATGCTGCCAGGCGTTTCTGTCACTCGAGTATACAGTGCGTAAATTATTAATTAGACTTGTAATCAATAATTAATAAAATTGCGAAGCAAAAATGTAAAATTAATGATTCCTTAATATGGACTACGTAATGCACTATTTCAGGTAAACCAGAATTTGGCGTAATCGCTTATCAACGAGGCAATGATCTAACACCCGCATCTGCAGGTTATGTAGCTAAAAATGTTCAATTATTATTTCTTAGCAATAGTAAAGATTCAGGTCCAAACGTACGTGGCCCAATCTGCTGCAGTACTCCGTATATCACACGTTGTGAGCACGGAAAAGAACTACGTATGTGCACAAAATGTTAACTCGATAATCCGTAACAGTCTTTTTTAATTGTCCTCGTAACTACAATTTGTAAAATAGCTGAAATTCAGAAGTTGCAAATGATTACAAACCACTAATGTAGAAATACTGACGACATTGCATCCTACAGCATGGTGCTATACCGGAGATTTCGGCTATTATAAAGAGGATGGCAAAATCTTTTTTCTTAGAACAACTGAGACAAAACTAATTAATTATAAAGGAGTTCATCTATGGCCAAAACTTATCGAGCGCTTGATACAACTCCATCCAGCTGTGTCCGAGGTTATTGTAACAGCTGTACAACATCCTATTGATTTTCAGCATATCGTGGCTCATGTTAAGACAAAGCCCGGAGCAGAGGTTTAAAGCTGATTGTTTTTGTCAAATGCAAGTATTTATGAAAGTTCAACGTTGAAAGATTTCACGTTATGTCTTAGGTGACGGAAAAGGAGTTGATAAAATTCGTGGAAGAATATTCTTGCAACCAATTTAAACTTCACGAAGGCGAAGGCGTGCGCTTCATTACGGACGAAATACCACGGCTTCCCAATGGAAAGATAAATCGAGAGTACTTCCGATTGCTTAATAACAGAGCATAATGATATTTCTATAATGATATTTTTATTATGATCAACAGAAATACACTCATATGAATTTCCGCAAATTGGATAAAAGAATCGACAGTGATTTTCGCAAACCGATGTTATACAAATATATTACAATATAAAATTTTATATTATAAATATATTTAGTAATAATTAATTATACATACATACAACAATGAAAGCCTACATAAAGCAAACAGAGTTATATTATTATAATTACATTATAGTAATATAATATATTGATAATTATATTAATGTATAATACATTATATATACCTATATATATATATATATATATATAATATGTGTGTGTGTGTATCGTCTAGAATTTTTGTATAATACACAGCCTGAAATCCCTTCGATATCAAATTACAATACCTACTAATTTCACAAGTCCGTTAATAAAAAGATCGAAAGTGCATTTTTCTCGTTGCAGTTCGGAAAAATCGGTCTTTAATAAAAATATGACTAAATGAGAAAATCGATCAAAATATTTTCATACTGAAGAAAAGAAAGACAAATAAGTATGAGAAACTGCATAAAAGCTTTCGAGCGGCCAGGCACAAGAAAATAGCGCATTCGAATGTGTGTTAGAAGACTATAATAACATTATAAAATAAAATCAACACAAAATAAACTTTTTCGCAGAAATGCTAGGTTTTTAAGCAAATAATTTGTTCTTCGAAACTGCCGAATGCATTATAAAGTCACTAGTCAATTTCTCAGGAAGAATTTTTACTGCAAAAGACGAGAGCATGGTCTACGACCGTGGACGAAAGTCAAAGATGAGAAAAACAAAAAAAAACCATTAGATAATGATGAAATAATTAAAATATAATAAGAATATGACGTTTCATGCAATAATAATATAATCTCTACGATATATATATATATATACATATTATAAAATTTATATATATATATATCTACAATATATATATATTACTTACATTTTATTTATTTATAAGTATATTTTTAATATATTTATTTATATTATTATATACTTTTATTTATATTGAAATTAGCGGCAAATTCAAATTAACATTACGATTAACATTACATTATCCGTTAGCTTTTTCCCAGGTGCATCAGACCCTATACTTTTATTTATATTATTTTTATATAGGTACTTTAGTTAAAATGATTTTAATGTTAAATTGTGATATTAATTTCAATTAATGATGAAAATGAACATCAAAATATCATCATTATAACGGATATATTGCTTTTATTAAAAAATTATGATAATTTGAAATAGAATTTACATAAAATAAACTTTTTCATATGACTCCACCATGTTTTTAAATAAACGATTCGTTCTTTAAAACTAATGGGTGTGTACTGTGTATCACTCATCAGATCCTTAGAATCTATGGAAATAATAAAAGACATACATATGAGAAAAAAAAACAGAAAAATAATCAATAATAATTATGAAATGATCTACATAATAATGCATTCACTGTATTTAATACAAATATACATATATATGTATATATATATGTTTCATATAATCATATACCTTCGTATAAGGTATATAATAAGAATTGGCGTATTGTACTTAAGTGAAAAATTGAATTTTCACTTAAAAATATTTTGTTATGTTTTTATTAGTGTCATTAGATAGTAGCCAACGTATTACCTTCTCGACATCTATTTATTTTTTATCTATTATCGCAAGGATGTTTTCAAAATTGTCTCTATTTTAAGTAAAATCAAATTTTTGTTAATAGACACCACAACTAAATTAACATCACAAGTTAATTATCGACAAATTGTCAATAATAATTCGAGTCAGTAATTTTGAAGAAATAAAATCACGCATCTTTTACATTTATAAATAATTTTATGTTATTTAACATGCTATATTATTTAATTAATAAATCAAAAAACAAAAAATATATTTTTATTTTTCAGTGAAATCAAAATTTCAGAACTGCAAGTGGCAAGATGTATTGAATTAATGGAATAAACCAAATCTGAAGAGTTTAGAAAATTAGCTATATCAAAGACGCAAAATATATAAATAAAACGCAAAATAGAAATGAAAACATTGTCACGTAACATCAAGTAGAAGCAGCTTGATTAAGGACACCTCTAAACAAAACAAATTTGTTTTACTTATAGCTGTAACGCCATTTCGCACACAAACACACATATATATAAATATTAGTAAAAGTTAAAACTTGTGATATCCGTTGCGATACACAAGAAGAGCTGTTTAACGCTTCTGTGATTTCAATAAAGTGATCTCAATATTATTAATTTAAACAATTTAATAGCGATATGGCGTCTAAGGTAACAGATATATATATACCTATATATAATAGAATCCATTCTATTACATTAGTAAAAATATAAAAGCGTTACTAGTAACATCATCGTGCATCTTTTAGAATGGAGTTTCATCCAAGAAAGAAACTAACGTACTGTCCGGGAAAGAAGAAGTAGTTCATAATATAAATATTGGAAATATGATTTTGAACGCATTTAAATCAAGGCCGGATTTTATTGGTCAGGTAATAATAAAACTCTTCCTAATAATAAAATTTATATCATTATGTACGCGAAGAAAGCATTCTAATAAACATTAAAAGAATATAACATCTTATTGACAAAATGTATTATAATGCCAACGTACATTAATATCTTTAATATCAATACGACTGATACGCCTTGTAGATAGATGCAGCGACGGGAGAGCAAACTACATTCCGGCAGATGCGAGAGAACAGCGTGAAGTGTGCATTGTGGTTACAAAAATCACGCTATGAAAGTGCCATTGTATCAATATGTACACGTAATCAAATGCTCGCCTATATACCGCTTCTAGCGAGTTTATATACTGGTGTTCTTATCAATCCGTGGGACGTGAACTATTTCGAGAGTACATTGATCTCTTTCTCTGAAATTCAACGATAATTTAACTCTTCGCGTTCATATATATATCTATATATTTTTAGATCACGTACGAGCTATGTATTTTCTGGTGGAATATGAACCAGAAATAATCTTTATCGATAGTAGCGATTACAAGGAACTTATACGAGCTATCAAAGTCTTAGTAGCCAAAGATGCAATAACTCCTCCGAAAATTATAACTTTCGATAAAGTTGAAGGAGTCGATTCTCTCGAATCAATTCTGATGAACACCGACTTTGATGAAGCCGAAATCGATCAGTTTTCCTGCGACGAAACGATTCCAATGAATATTATGGCAGTAATGTATTCTACCAATGCAACAAGTTATCCTGGCAAAGCGAATGTTCGTTACTTCGCGTTGACGTTTCCATCGAACCAGGAGGTACCCGCAATGTCTTCCGGTGACGTTGGCCTATGGTACGGGTCTTTAGTTTGGACTTATAGTCTGATATTGACCGTTCGCAGCATAGTTTCGTACGTGACAGTGATAAAATCCTCGAATTTCAACGTTGAAGACATGTACGATACGATAGAGAAGTACAAGGTATATAAAAACAATCAAATTTTTTTTGTTTTAAAAAATAATGAAGTATAAGATATTTATATACGCATTCCAGGTGAAATGGGTGTTTCTCAAAAGCGAAATGTGCAACCAGTTGTTTCAAATCGACATTCGTATGTATAATATCTCTTCCTTGAAGCAATTGATATTCGGTGATTCCGCCATCGATCAGAATATTTATGAAGGCCTCAGAAAATATTTTACAAACGCGTCTATCATTCAAGTATACAGTATGTTATACAATTATAACCAACTGTCAATGATATGAATTAATGTATTGTCTGGAATTGATAATTATTGGTTTGTTTTTCAGGCATACCAGACGCAAGCATAATTGCTACTTACCAACGGGACAATGATCCGATCGCGGCTAGCGGTTATTCGGCTAAAAATATTGAATTAATGATTGTTAATGTACAAACGAAAGAAACTTTGGGTCCAAATAAGCTAGGCGAGATTTGGTATAGATACATATGCGAGTGGTGCACTGCTAAGACATGCAAATCGCCATTTTGTTGTAACTACCAAGTAAAAAAAAATAATATCAACACGACGTATACTAGTGCTGCTAGTCAGTATAATGACTTCTCTTAATTAACGTATAGTATGATAACTTACAAAAACTACAAAGTATTAATAAAAAAATAAAATAATATTACATGTTACTTTTTAGTTACTTCTACGTGGCACTGTACCGGAGATTACGGGTACTATGAAAAGGATGGCAAACTCATCATCGTCGATAAAATAAAGCGCCTTATTAAATATAAAGAATTCCATATCTCACCTCTAAGAATTGAGAAAGTGTTACAACGTCATCCGGCTGTGGCGGAAGTCATTGTACTATCCATGCCAGATACTGATAATGGTCAAGTTCCTAGAGCTTATATCAAGATAAAACATGGAAAAAAGGTTTAAACCTGATTGTTTTTTTTTTTTTTTTCGTGAAAAATAAAACTGTTTACAAAAAATTCATATTGTTGTATTTTAGGTGACAAAAGAGGAACTAGAACAACTTGTAGCAAAAAATTTGCCCGACATCTATAAACTGCGCGGGGGTATACACTTCGTGACAGTCATGCCACAGCTACCCAATGGAAAAATCAATCATATGCTAGTTCATCTGCCAGTGTCCATCCGTAATTTAATGTTACAACATTATATTTTGTGCAATCAACAGAAGCATCCACGTAAACAACTTTATAAAAAAATTTCCCGAAAATGGAAAAAATCATCAAATGTCATATTTTAATGACAAATTTTTTAATCAATTTAAAATGACCAAGTGACTTAAATGATTTTAAAATAACTTCTTTTTTTCTTACCAAAAAGAAGTGATTCAAGAGGTTACAACTTATTACAATATTTCAAAATTTATTGCCATATATACAGTTTTATAACTAAACTCAAACTTTCAAAATCTATTGAAACAAATTCTATCTAAAGGTAATAATTGTAATTTAGTTAAGAGTTACTCAGCTAAAGTTTATTTCGCAAAAATTTAATGCTCTTTTTTATCAATCATTAAGTTATTCGTAAATTTATAAGTAATTTGACAAACTCTTCAATTGTCTTCAATATCAAAAGGAACCTTTGTATGATATTTCACGATAAAGCGAATTATTAGTGTAATTTAATAGTCTGTAATATTTCGTGATATAAATGTATTTAGTATTAAATAACTTGTAGTATTAAATGACTTTCTTATTTTGTATAAGAAATATATTAGTAATAAAAGTTTTTATATTGCATACGTAATTACGAAAAAGCTTTGTGTAAGTTAAAAAGTAATAAACAAATATACCCAGAAAGATTTAATTTGTATAAGTGATCAACAATGAATATCATCTGACCCATGTATTTGAAAAAATGTAAGAAATAAAGCTTTATCGCGTATAAATAATTGTATCGTAAACTTTTCCTTTTATGGAATTAATGAATTTATTCGAACATATCGAATTCGATTAAATAAAATCAAGTGTCCTAGGATTTTTACACAAAATATCTTTGGATCGAAATCTCCTTGGTGCCAAATTGCAGTATTATTCCGCGAGCGTTAAAATAACGGATCTTACGATAGACGTTAAGTTTTACAGCATCATTACCCCAGTCATACGAACGTTGATCTATTAAAAATTCGTACAATAACCGACAAGACGGTCGAGATAGAAATGCGATTTTAGTATATACTATATTAAAAGTGCAAAAGAAAAAGCGTAAGTCAAAGAAATGGTAAATATAACATCCAATAAAAAGTGCGAGATCGTTGCAAGGTTATTTTATTCATTATACCTTCCAACTATTAAAATGGAGGAAGTGCGAGTATTGTGAGAAAGTGGGGCAATATGAAAACATCACGATACTTACTAGTCTATTAAATGCATTGATTATAGAATACATAGTCAATGATTAAGGCTGCGTTCGAGAACCACGCTCTTAACGCTATGAGCGTGCTTTGTCTTTAGACAGAAGATTGAGAGCGGCCGCGCCGGCGACCTAGTGAATTCTAAAATCGTGGACGAAAGGTACTTGCACAATGCCAGGCAACAGGAATAGGAACGGGCCAAACAGGCAACAGAAATCAGAAACCTTGTATGGACGATGACACAGGCAATTACACAGAATTTCCGTCACTTTGGAAATTCTGTGCCAATTGACACAGGCAATAGACACAGAATTTCCAAAGTGACGGAAATTCTGTGTTTATTGCCTGTGTCATCGTCCATTCTGCATTCATACATATCGTATTGCCTGTTGTCTGGCATTGTGCAAGTACCTTTAACGTCCACGATTTAAGAACTCACTAGATCGTCGGCGTGGCCGTTCTCAGGCTCAGTTTCACCAACGTCGATTAAGTGTAACCTTCTGTTAAACTTACTCTTCGTCTCTTTCTAACTGTCCCCCTTATGTCCATTTCTATCAATGTAGATTAACTTTAATCTCGGTTTAATTTCCATTTTATATTTTTCTAATTTTTATAACTAGAAAAAGATAAGAAGTAAGTTAAACCGAACGCCAAAGGGTCAGACCGATTTAGGTGTTGTCGGGGACTCTAGTAGGACCACCCACTATATTATTACTACTACTACTAAGTTAAACCGAGATTATAGTTAATCTACATTGGTAGAAATGGACAATAGAAAGAGACGAAGAGTGAGTTTAACCGAAGATTACAGTTAACCGACGTTGGTGAAACTGGGCCTGTCTTCTGTCTGCTGTTTTTGTTTAACCTCCCGGAATTACAGTTTCTCAATTCTTGCAACATCGTCCTCTGATTGAAACGAAGCGCATTTGAAATTTTGCGGGAGTAATCCCGCAATGACAGTCGAGCTTTGCAATGACTCCGCCGTGACATTAGACTCCCGCCTTCTTCCTTCTTCACCGTTTGAATCTGGTTCTGGCCGTATTACGTATTAGACCCGGAAGTGGGTCTAAGTGTCATAAAAAACAAGAAGACAAAGGACGAATGTGATGCCGAACTGAGAGGACGCGAAGCTAGAATGACAGGCTACGAGCCGGAGTAGATAGAGAGACAGGGAAGTTAGCTCAGTAGTGGAGCAGTCGTGGCGTTGCACACTGAGTGTTAGGCGTGTGAACAAAGGATCCTGTGTTCGAGATCAGTCGGCTCCGTTAATTTTTCCCGTCTCTTACAATAGTGAACTAGAGTATCTGTGTCGTATTATCTAAGAAGAGAAAGCAGAAGGCACCTTAATTTCTCTCACTCCGCGAGGGAAAACCTCAAAAACCCCACGACATCGTGGCACAAGGTGTCATAGAGTACGTTAAATTGAAGATTTGGTGTAGGTATATCTCGTACTCTCTCTACATAAGGTAAGTTTACTTTTATTTTGCAGTCAATCTACTTCACAAATTCATATAGCGTTTTCGATTTGTTGACTCGATTCGACTCGGGTCAGGAGCTCAATTCTTGAATTCATTCGCAAGAGAAACTATGCGCAAATTCTGCTCTTACAGAAAAGTTGTAAGTTGATTGGCTATTGCGTTGGCTTTTAGCTAATCAACTTGATTTTTCGAAAAAATGGAATTTACGTACACGTTTGTCTTACGAATGAATTCAAGAATCCGTACGGATATCTGTTTGGCAGTTGTTTTGCACCAATATACCTATAAAATAACACTACAGATCACTTCAGCACACTTCAAAAATACGCCGGCTGCATCCCTTTTCCTCCACAGTTATTAAACAGTCGTAAAATGAATGTAATATACGAAGCATGCGCATAAGCCGGACAGCTTAGTCTTCGTTAGGGTAATAACTGTCGAGAGAAAGGGATGCAGCCGGCGTATTTTTGAAGTGTGCTGAAGTGATCTGTAGTATTATTTTGTGCAAATATCTTTTTATTTGGAAATAAAGTACAAGAACGCTCAGCGTGGCATTTCCACTCATTTCTCGCTTCTGACGTCATCAAACAAGGATAGAAGCGATGAGTATCCAGGAGCCTTAAGAACTTCGTGTGTGCCTCCCGAGACGAATGGGGATGGTTGCAACACATTCGCCTTTAGACACCATTCTTCGCTGCAGGTACCCGAAGAAGGCCTGATCCGATGCCCTTCTCGGCTGGTCGCCGTTAGTCGCGAAATTCAGATTTAAACCAAACACATGTTATTCAATTTATGCTAAATATGGTCCAGAATAAGGACCAAAACGTTCATCAATAAAATTATATGTTAAATTAAACCTCCGCGTTGTCATCTGCGAGTGGCTCTTATTTAGCCCGTATCTTTCAATTTTGGATTTCCAACGGAGCTTCAACTCTTCAAATTATACTCAATTTCAGTCATTTTTCATTTTTAACCATTCCTATAGGTCGTCTACTTACTGCTCCTACTCAATATTTCGTTAATTTAACTAAACCAATGGAGTTAAAATAATACTGTTTTGTGTTAAAATAATAAATTTCGACACACATGATAGTTAAAAATAACAAAGTGTAACTGAATGTATTGATTTAAATTTCATCCTTTTAATATTTAACAGTGAATATAAACGCGTCGGTAAATTTCTTTGCGATATTATTTTAATTATCATTCGTAAAAAATGGATAGAGGGAGAAAGTCTAGGAAACCCCCCAAAGCCAAAAATATTTTTACCTGTTAATCAAAGTACACCCAGAATCAAATTTATCTTCAATCTTGGAAGAAATATTAGATTTTTCTAAAATTGGAGAAAAATTTGACTTTGGGTGTGCTTTGATTAACTGGTAAAAATATTTTTGGCTTTGGGGGATTGCCTAGATATCCCCTAAACTAAGAAATGTGTGGTAGGTGTGTCGAATAGAAAAAGACATTTCTTATAAACAATTATATAAAAAAACGTTGATTTAAAAAAAATGTGACCATAAAAATGTTTCTTTCTATTCGACACACCTACCACACATTTCTCAGTTCAAGGGAGGTCCAGGCTACCCCCCCAAAGCCAAAAATATTTTTACCTGTCAATCAAAGCACACTCAGAGTCAAATTTATCTCCAATCCTGGAAAAATATTAAAATTTCAAAAATACGATGTCCTGGTCACAAAAACAATCTTTTCGCAAAAATCCAATGATTTTCTGTCATCTTTAGACACAAGAAATACGACTAACATAGTCATTAAGTTGATACGAAAAAAAAAAGTAAAAATTTGTTGCCTCGTATTATGGTTACAAAAATCACGCTTATAGAGAGAAATTAAAGACTACTTATTTATTTCATATAAACAATATATTTGTAAAAAAATTAATATTGTTTAAAAATTTATACAGCACCACCTAATAGTATTCACTACACTTTCATTTATTTATCCATAGTTGGTATGGTGGAAGATTGATAAACCGATTTTCCTTAATAAATCTACATTACCTCTTGTAACGTGCTGCAATTGAAAATCAATTTTCCAAGCACGATACATTCTATAAATAACGTTCGAGGGTTACGAATTGATGCATTTTGAACGTATCGTGGGCAAGAAAATAAAAGAAAGAATTCGATCATCGCTAGCTACGTTTTTCGCTATGTTCCTGATTATCGCTGCTATCGCAGAATTTTGAGATTTTATGATACATAACTTCTTCGAGATAATTTTCTAACATATATAACACCTTATAGTATCATATCCTTAATATGATACTAGATCATTTATCGCACAATCGGTATTGTAATCTTAAAAATAAGAAGTAGTTTCCTAATTACGAAACCGTCAAATAGGACTTTTTTCCCGTTTTTATCAATTACTGTCTCTTACCCAATTTTTATCGCCTTTTCTAGAAGTTTTAAATTTTATCCTCGAAATCGAATTAATCTTTTCTTCCAGTATTGGGGCACCTCGTGTTATTTGGTTATGATTATTTTAACAAAGAACCGCTGCAGCCGTGTTTATTAAGCGAGGATTCCCCCTTGAGCTCCTCAGTTCTCGTTAGCGATTTATAGCAAACAAACCTTCGTCTTCGGTGCATTACTGTATTGTAATCTTATGTTATCTAAATAAAGCTTGAAATAGCGTTTTACCATTTTCAACACTTCAGAATATTACGCTGCGTCTCGCACAAAACTGACGCGAAACGAGTCGTCGCTGACGATATAAATTTTCCTTATATTGAAAATCGACCGACAACGAGATCGATCCGGATGTGTTAGAACGATATGCTCGCGGAGTTTTTCGCGTACATATATATCGCAATAATGTCGGAAGCAAGATTTTTCTTGCAACATACACAGTTAAAAAAGTAGATATAATCAGATTATAATTAATAAAGAGAGACACAAATAAACAAATTGAGTAGCTGATAAAGGCATAAGATAGAGCTTAGATATAATATACGGCATCACTGACAATGAGCAAAATATTTTCTTTTTGCTCAGTCATTTCGGAGACATATTTTCACTAAACTCTTAGCCGTGAGGTTACATACACATTGTAATCATAAACAAATATTCTATCGATAAGGTTTAAAATTTAGTCACATAGCATTCGTTGTGATAAACAGCGCCGTTAACATCTACTGCCAACAAGAATATTGTCAACGTTGTCAATAGCGTCAAGAAATACACTCGATCATCGATATGAAACCTATTAGAAAAGCACGGGTAAATTAATATGGTATTTATGTAAAAAATATAAAAAAAGAATACACATATATAAAATGTGTGTGATAACAGATCCAGTAATAAGATTCATTTCACGTTTGCAAATATAGAGAGCCATCATTACTAAAATTACTGTATATCTGTTTAGTGTCTTTGTCCACGTTACGAGGTAGAAACACTAAAAACAAGCAAAAATTTAATTGGCGACAAAGATCCGATTCCTCAAGAAAATATTGGAGATTTAATTTTGAACGCATTTAAATCTAGGCCAAATTTCATCGGACAGGTAACGGCTTCTAACAACAAAAATTATTTTGTGTTCTGCGGATAAATGTTAGCAGAAACATTCATTAATAAACAATTAAGGCTAGAATATAAGATACTATCTAGATAAAATATGCAACATTAATTGTAAAAAGAATGCGATTCGCAGGTGGATGCGGAGACGGGAGAACAAATTACGTTCCAACAGATGAGAGAGAATAGCGTGAAGTGTGCATTATGGCTAAAAAAAGTAGGTGTAAAAAAAGGCGACGTAGTAACAATATGCACACGTAAGCCATCGGTCGTCTATATGCCGTTTCTAGCGTGTATATATATCGGCGCTATTGTAAATCCGTGGGAGGAAAAGTACTTCAGAGGTAGATTTATCGTTCTCCGAAATTCAGCATAAGTAATTTGTTTTTACGCCAGCATGCCAACTTATTTTAATGTCTCCTACTTATTTAAATGTTTTTAGACATAATACGAGTTATGTACTTTTTGGTGACAAATGAACCAGACGTGATCTTTGTCGATGGTGACAACTTTATTAAGCTCCTCTTAGCCGCAGTAATCTTAAAAAGTATTAAAAAAATAATTAAAATCGTATCCATCGGTAAAATTAACTCTTCAATAAAGTTAAACTCCCTGGAAACTATTCTGAACGACGACTTTGATACGGCCGAAATTGATAAATTTTTCTGTGAGAAGAACCATATGAAGGATACCGCAATTAGAACATTTTCTTCTACTGCAATAAGTTATCCTGGTCAAGTGGACGTTCCTTACATAGCGTTTACATCTCCGTCAAACAAGCAGACACCTGTTATGTTTTCCGATAATGTTGGTCTATGGTACGGATCTTTATGTTGGACTCACGGTCCGCTTTTGACCGTTCATGCTATACTTTCATATGTAACAGCGATAAAATCAGTGGTATTCAGCGAAGACAATTTGTATAAGACGATAGATAAGTATAAGGTAATATACAGAAGCATCCGATTTGTTTTGAGAGTAAATAAAATATTTACATGTGCTTCTCAGGTAACGTGGGTGTTTCTTGAAAGTGATATGTGCAATCAATTGTTTGACATCGACGACGACTTTATTCTTTCAAGGCATGACGTACTTTCATTAAAGGCACTGCTATTCGATAATTGGGAAATACGTTCTGAAATTCACGAAGAACTTGCTAAAATGCTGCCAGGCGTTTCTGTCACTCGAGTATACAGTGAGTAAATTATTAATTAGACTTGTAATCAATGTAATCAATAATTAATAAAATTGCGGAGCAAAAATGCAAAATTAATGATTCCTTAATATGGACAACGTAATGGACTATTTCAGGTAAACCAGAAATTGGCGTAATCGCTTATCAACGAGGCAATGATCTAACACCCGCATCTGCAGGTTATGTAGCTAAAAATGTTCAATTATTATTTCTTAGCGAAGGGAAACATTCAGGTCCAGGCGAAGGTGGCAAAATCTGTTGCAGTACTCCGTATATCACACGTTGTGAGCACGAAAAAGAACAACGTATGTACAAAATGTTGACTCGATAATCCGTAACAGTCTTTTTTAATTGTCCTCGTAACTACAATTTGTGAAATAGCTGAAATTCAGAAGTTGCAAATGATTAAAAACCACTAATGTAGAAATACTAAAGACATTGCATCCTACAGCATGGTGCGACACCGGAGATTTCGGCTATTATGAAGAGGATGGCAAAATCTTTTTTACTAGTACACTGCACAGAAAACCAATTAAATATAAAGGAGATTTTCTAGAGCCAGAAGTTATCGAGAGCTTGATACAGCTCCATCCAGCTGTGTCCGAGGTTATTGTAACAGCTGTACAACATCCTATTGATTTTCAGCATATCGTGGCTTATGTTAAGACAAAGCCCGGAGCAGAGGTTTAAAGCTGACTGTTTTTGTCAAATGCAAGTATTTATGAAAGTTCAACGTTAAAATATTTCACGTTATGTCTTAGGTGACGGAAAAGGAGTTGATGGAATTCGTGGAAAAATATTGGAACAAATTCAAACTTCACGAAGGCGAAGGCGTGCGCTTCATTACGGACGAAATACCACGGCTTCCTAATGGAAAGATAAATCGAGAGTACTTCCAATTGCTTAATTACTGACCATAATGATATTTCTATAATGATATTTTTATTATGATCAATAGAAATACACACATATGAATTTCTGCAAATTGGATAAAAGAATCGACAGTGATTTTCGCAAACCGGTGTTATACATATATATTATAATATAAAATTTTATATTATAAATATATTTAGTAATAATTATATTATTATAATTACATTATAGTAATATAATATATATAGGTAATCATATTAATGTATAATATACTATATGTACCTATATATATTTATATATGTGTGTGTGCGTGCGTGTATTTTCTAGAATTTTTGTATAAAATACACAGCCTGAAATCCCTTCGATACCAAATTACAATACCTACTAATTTCACAAGTCCGTCAATAAAAAGATCGAAAGTGCATTCTTCTCGTTGCAATTCGGAAAAATCGGTCTTTAATAAAAATATGACTAAATGAGACAATCGATCAAAATATTTTTATACTGAAGAAAAGAAAGATAAAAAAATATGAGAAACTGCATAATGGCTTTCGAGCGGCCAGACACTAGAAAATAGCGCATTCGAATGTGTGTCAGAAGATTATAATAACATTATAAAATAAAATCAACACGAAATAAACTTTCTCGCAGGAATGCTAGGTTTTTAAGCAAATTATTTGTTCTTCGAAACTGCCGAATGCATTATAAAGTCATTAGTCAATTTCTCAGGAAGAATTTTTTGCAAAAGACGAAAGTCAAAGATGAGAAAAACAGAAAAAAATAACCATTAATGATAAAATAATTAAAATATAATAAGTATATGATGTTTCATGCAATAATAATATAATCTCTATAATATATATATCTACATATTATAAAATTTATATATATATATATATTATTTACATTTTATTTATATATTTTTAATATTCTTATTTATATTATTATATACTTTTATTTATATTAAAATTAGCGGCTTTCAAATTAACATTACGATTTATCCGTTAGCTTTTTATTAGTCGGTAATATTTCGTGATATAAATGTATTTAGTATTAAATAACTTGTAATATTAAATGACTTTCTTATTTCGTATAAGAAATATATTAATAATAAAAGTTTTTATATTGCATACGTAATTACAAAAATGCTTTGTGTAAGTAAGTTAAAAAGTAATAAACAAATATACCCAGAAAGATTTAATTTGTATAAGTCATCAACAATGAATATCATCCGACCCATGTAGCCTTACGTAATTGAATTTGAAAACATGTAAGAAATAAAGCTTTATCGCGTATAAATAATTGTATCGCAAACTTTTCCTTTTATGAAATTATGAATTTACTCCAACATATCGAATTCGATTAAATAAAATCAAGTGTCCTAGGATTTTTACACAAAATATCTTTGGTTCGAAATCTCCTTGGTGCCAAATTGCAGTATTATACCGCGAGCGTTAAAATAACGGATCTTACGATAGACGTTAACTTTTACGGCATCATTACCCCAGTCATACGAACATTGATCTATTAAAAATTCGTACAATAACCGACAAGACGGTCGAGATAGAAATGCGATTTTAGTATATACTATATTAAAAGTGCAAAAGAAAAAGCGTAAGTCAAAGAAATGGTAGGTATAACATCCAATAAAAAGTGCGAGATCGTTGCACGGTTATTTTATTCATTATACCTTCCAACTATTAAAATGGAGGAAGTGCGAGTATTGTGAGAAAGTGGGGCAATATGGAAACATCACGATACTTACTAGTCTATTAAATGCATTGATTATAGAATACATAGTCAATGAATGAGGCTGCGTTCGAGAACCACGCTCTTAACGCTATGAGCGTGCTCTGTCTTTAGACAGAAGATTGAGAGCGGCCGCGCTGGCGACCTAGTAAATTCTAAAATCGTGGACGTTAAAGGTACTTGCATAATACCAGGCAACAGGAATAGGAACGGGCCGAACAGGCAACAGAAATCAGAATTCTGTGCCTATTGACACAGGCAATAGACACAGAACTTCCAAAGTGACGGAAATTCTGTGTTTATTGCCTGTGTCATTGTCCATTCTGCATTGATACATATCCTATTGCCTGTTGCCTGGTATTGTGCAAGTACCTTTAACGTCCACGATTTCAGAACTCACTAGATCGCCGGCGTGGCCACCAACGTCGATTAACTGTAACCTTCGGTTAAACTCACTCTTTGTCTCTTTCTAACTGTCCCCCTTATGTCAATTTCTATGAATGTAGATTAACTTTAATCTCGGTTTAACTTACTTTTTATATTTTTCTAATTTTTATAACTAGAAAAAGATAAGAAGTAAGTAACATCGTCCTCTGATTGAAACGGAGCGCATTTGAAATTCGCCGGGAGTAATCCCGCCATGACAGTCGAGCTTTGCAATGGCTCCGCTGTGACATTAGACTCCCGCCTTCTTCCTTCTTCATCGTTTGAATCTGGTTCTGGCCGTATTACGTATTAGACCCAAAAGTAGGTCTAGGTGTCATAAAAAAAAGTAGACAAAGGACGAATGTGATGCCGAACTGAGAGGACGCGAAGCTAGAATGACAGGCTACGAGCCGGAGTAGATAGAGAGACAGGGAAGTTAGCTCAGTATAGTGGAGCAGTCGTGGCGTTGCACGCTGAGTGTTAGGCGAACGAAGTTTGTGAACGAAGGAACCTGAGTTCGAGATCAGTCGGCTCCGTTAATTTTTCCCGTTTCTTACAATAGTGAATTAGAGTATCTGTGTCGTATTACCTAAGAAGAGGAGGCAGAGGGCACCTTAATTTCTCTCACTCCGCGAGGGAAAACCTCAAGAACCCCCCGACATCGTGGTACAAGGTGTCATAAAGTACGTTAAATTGCAGATTTGGTGTAGGTATATCTCGTATTCTCTCTGCATAAGGTAAATTTACAAACTTTTATTTTGCAGTTAATCTACTTCACAAATTCATATAGCGTTTTCGATTTGTTGACGCGATTCGATTCGGGTCAGGAGCTCAATTCTTGAATTCATTCGCAAGAGAAACTATGCGCAAATTCTGCTCTTACAGAAAAGTTGTAAGTGATTGGCTATTGCATTGGCTTTTAGCTAATCAACTTGATTTTTCGTAAAAATGGAATTGGAAAATGGAATTTGCGTACACGTTTGTCTCACGAATAAATTCAAGAATCGGTACGGATATCTGTTTAGCAGTTGTTTTGCACCAATATACCTATAAATCCTATAATATAGTGAATAATTGCTCAACGAACGTCTTAGAGCTTACTTACTGTAAATCTCTTAGAAAATATAAGAAACGAAGAGAGAACTCATACGAACAGTACATGCGTTACAGTTTTCTTTCATTCGTTTCTATATTTTCGATCTTAATAGATAAAACAAAGATGGATAAGAATAGTTAAGATCGAATGGTTTACAACTCTCTTTCATTTTCAAAGTCCTTTTGTTTTAGATCCCCCTAATGCCAACTTGCAATATACAAGCCCGCCAATGAAAAAAAACCTCACAATAACATTGTTAAATTTTTAGTGTCAAATTATACTCAAAATTGAAGGAAACGGGCTAGATAGAGCCACTCGCAGATAACAGCGCGGAGGTTTGATTTAACATATAATTTTATTGATAACGTTTCAATCCTTATTTTGGACCATTTTCAGCATAAATTGAATAACATGGGTTTGGTTTAAATCTGAATTTTGTGACTAACGGCGACCAACCGAGAAGGGCATGGGATCAGGCCTTTTTCGGGTACCTGCCGCGAAGATTGGTGCCTAAAGGGGAATGTGTTGCAACCATCCCCAATACGTCTCGGGAGGCACACATGTCAGGCACGCGAAGTTCTTAAGTTGCTTTAAGGCTCCTGGATACTCGAGGGAAAGGGATGCAGCCGGCGTATTTTTGAAGTGTGCTGAAGAGATCTGTAGTGTTATTTTGTGTAAATATCTTCTTATTTGGAAATAAAGTGCAAGAACGCTCAGCGTGGCATTTCCACTCATTTCTCGCTTCTGACGTCATTAAACAAGGATAGAAGCGATGAGTATTCAGGAGCCTTAAGAACTTCGTGTGTGCCTCCCGAGACGAATGGAAATGGTTGGAACACATTCGCCTTTAGGCACCTGCATTCTTCGCTGCAGGTATCCGAAGAAGACCTGATCCCATGCCCTTCTCGGCTGGTCGCCGTTAGTCGCGAAATTCAGATTTAAACCAAACACATGTAATTCAATTTATGCTGAAGATGGTCCAAAATAAGGACCGAAACGTTCATCAATAAAATTATATGTTAAATCAAACCTCCGCGTTGTCATCTGCGAGTGGCTCTTATTTAGCCCGTATCTTTCAATTTTGAATTTCCAACGGAGCTTCAAATTATACTCAATTTGAGTCATTTTTAACCGTTCCTATAGGTCGTCTACTTACTGCTCCTACTCAATATGTTGTTAATTTAACTAAACCAATGGAGTTAAAATAATACTGTTTTGTGTTAAAATAATAAATTTTGACACACATGATAGTTAAAAATAACAAAATGTAACTGAATGTATTGATTTAAATTTTATCCTTTTAATATTTAACAGTGAATATAAACGCGCTGGTAAAATTTTTTGCGATATTATTTTAATCATCATTCGTAAAGAATGAATAGATGGAGAATCGCGATGAAAATATGTCAGCGACAACGAATCTTTTCACTTCGAGGATGGCAGATATCCAATGTCACTGCGCAATGTGAGACTATTAATCAGCAATCTATCGTCAATCGTAACGTCTCGCATTCACGCGAATTAAACACAAATGAAAGATGAAAGGCACCGATCAGACGAACGCGCGATAGTAATCACTTCCAATAAATTGCATTCCTTGACATGTACGCCCAAGAAACGTTATGAAAACATCATTAATCTACGCTAATTGTAAGCTACGATTTAAGCGAAGTCTTACGAAGTTTTCAGACATCTTTAGATATTAAAATTTTAAAAGATATAAGTAAAAAAATAGTTTTTTTGTATTAGAAGAAGATATTAATAAATGCGAATAATTTCAAGTACCTATAATTCTTTTTTCACCTTGACTTTCTGTCGTTGTGTGGAAGTTTGCAATGTTTTCCTCATGTTATTATATTATATTATGTCCTATATGTTACTCGACTATATATCATTAAACATTTCACATACACGAGGTGTGATTTATACGATCACCTACCCGAGGACACGCTGATATCGAAATAAGTCAGAAGATCGGATTTGTCGTTCACTTATACCGGATGTACGCCTTACAACGATTCTGGTCGAAATTTTGACCGCCCCCGGGAGTAGGAAAGTTAAATGCCATCTCAAAGTGACGGCCGGTAATGGAGGCGGATTACAATTTTCTTGTGCCTCGAGATTTCATTGAATATGAAACTCGCCCTCCGGCCATTCGAACGATAGCCCTCCCGCATGAGATTCGGCTATGTAAAATAGGGATCATATACGGGGTGTTTTGCTTCTCTCCCTACATAACGAAAGGTCCCTAAGTCCGTTTTATCATCCAAGTAATTCCGCTTGCCTAATAAGGGAAAAAATAACTTCTTGAAATTTTATTAAAAATTTTACATAATTTTACATCTTAATTAAAATATAAATTCTAACATACTACAAATTTTTGTATTTAATTGTATATAATTCAGAAACAAATATAAATCTCTAATCAAGATTTTAATTTTAAATCTTGGTATCTAGGTAAAAAAATAATTTTGAAGTTGATTAAACAATCGTGTATTAAATAAATTTAAAGGTAGATCAAAAATTATATCTACATATATAATATTAAAAAATGTATTTATATGAAATTATCTGAATGCTTTTATATTGCCTCTTTGCATTATTAAAAGTTTAGTTTCTCAAAGATTCTGTTTCATTAAAGACTCTTACCTATATATTTTAAAAAACTATTCCAAATGCGATACTTTATATTCACTGTGCACAAGTGACAAAGTTACTATAAAAGCCTGAAATGCGTCTTGTTAAAGAATTGATTCCACATCGATCACAGGATCAATAAAGCCAGCAGCGACTTGGCGACACCTCGTATATAAATAACATGCATTTCACAAGCCGGCGATAACAGTTGCGTCCCTTATAAGTCGGCGTCGCGACGCCGAACTCGATCGACGCGAACTTCCGCTATAATGCGACTTGTGAAACGCATGAGAGAAAGGCGGTGCCGTTTAAAGTTTAAACGCGCCATCGCAAGTTCTCGCGAGCGGATTCAGCGAGCTCGCCATTATCCGCCAAGTTCCAGCTTGGTCTGATGTCCTCGCGCGGATTTACACCCCGTGTGCAATTCGTTCGCGTGCATCTAAAAACAACAGTCGGCTCTGCGTCGGTTCTAGGCTGGGTTGATACAAGAGAGAAGACGTGTATGCGATGGCGACGGTCACAAAGCCGGACGAGAGCTTTGGTGTTAACGCGCGAGTTTCGCGCGAAAACGAAGCGAACTTTCGCGACTGGCCGACCGGTCATAAATATTCCTGGACAAGATTGAAGCGATAAATTCGCAAACTTTCTCGATCGCCAGTGTTTTAATAGCCGCGACGAGTCTTTGGTGATGCTCGCCACCGAATTGCATGCGGGACTTCTGACCAAAAGCAAAAGTATGACGATCCTGTATATATCATCTTTATTAATTTCTATAATAAATTGAGCGAATCTCGGTCAAGTTCTGGTAAAAAAATATAAGGATAACAAATTTAATTATATATAATAAATTCCAATTTTTATTTGTTGTCGGTTTTTAATTTTATCAATAGCAATTTGAAAACTATTTTATCACTTTGACATTTTAATTAGATAAAATGAGATTATTACCTATATACGAATGTTTTTGGAATTAATTAATTATAGTATAATAATTATATACTATAATAATTGTATGTATGTATATAAGTATAACTATATTGTATATTCATATACAATTTTTTAAATACTAGCGAGAATAGATTGAGACGTAATGACAAGGATTGAAGACATTATTGAATTTATTTACCCTCTGGATGGGGTACCGATTCGCAAATATAGTATAGTGCAAAAAATTCTGTTAAAATTACTCAGTGTTTTATTTTCAGAGTGGCTACAGGTCGATAATCTATCATGAACAGACAAGTGGGACGAGTTGAAATACGGGTGATTCCTCCTCCCCAAGTACGCGTAATTAACATATTTAACATTATTTTTTAAATTTTATTTCTAATTTTATCATTTAATCTTAATCTATTTTCAGGGGCAGCCACGGGGACAATATAAAATAGAGGTGATTCCTCCTCCCGATTTAGAAGTACGTATAATTAACATATTTAACATTATTTTTTAAATTTTATTTCTAATTTTAACATTTAATCTATTTTCAGGGACAGGCACGTCGTAATTTAATTCGTTATGTTGAGTCACGAATTCAAATACCAGGATTTACCAACATATTAATGTTGCGACGGGTTCGTTCCGAAAGACAACAACATCGTAAGAAGAACGATGAACTCTGGCAGGACTGTTCGGATGCATTTGGCCTACAGGGATTATTTGATTTTGACGAAAATGCAAACGAGTATCAAAGCTAGAAAAAGTTTTTCTGCTGATGAAAAATTTTGATAAAATAATTGCAGTAAAATGTGCTATATGTATTGTCCAAGTTTATTTCTTCGGTATGCTAATAGACATATAAAATGCACTTCAAGCACCGGTCATCATCGGTACCAGAAGAATCTCAATGTTCTCTTTCGTGGATAACAGATTTTACAAGTTACAACACGAAAAGGCTTTTTCGAAGTAAGATTTGAAAGTGTTGGGGAGACTGTCAGATATCTGGGAGTAAAAGTGGCTTCGATAGTCGATTTGAGTCTTCGTAGGGCGAACGGAGTCTCGACTAGATTGTCGAGAAGGCGCGCAACTTCCACGCTTATCGACAACGAGGAGCAGTTCCCATGCAATTCCGATATGTGCTCCAATCGCAAGCTTTGATATAGGACGAATCGATAGGTCACGAGTCGTTGGTAGCGGTTGCTCACAGTCACAGGGGATTCAGCAAGAAAAAATCTTCTTCCGGTTGGTAACTCGCATACTCTCGCCGCCTTTATGACCGGAAGATTAAATAACAAACAAGTAGTTTCTTAATCTTTTTGAGACAAACTCATTTTAAGGATCCCTATCTTTCAAAAATATTTATGAAAGAGAATGTGCGTATTTCATGTCAATTATTTATGCTACTCATTTATAAATACGGTTTGTAAAAAATATAAGATAATTAAAAATAAAATTAATGTTTAAAAAATTAAAAGTAAAAAATTAAAATTATTCTGACATTAATGTTTGTGTATAATTATTATGTAAAGAACCATTTAGAATTTATGTGTATCTCTCCTAATAAAAATTAATTTTTTCTCAAAAAATTAAGCTTGTGAAAAGCTTTTTACTTCTCACCGTAAATAATTCGAACATCTCTTAAAGCATTTTAATTAAGGAGAAATCCTAAGTATTATCCAGACATTTTGTGACACCACGTGCGTACGCGATAATCCGCAATCCGGCGGAAATTCATTATTACATCATAATGATAAGCAGGCGAGAGGACATCTGGGAATATCGTGGCATCGATTTCCATTCGATTAATAATGAATGAAAGCGCAAAAGCCGAAGCGAAAGGGGTTTCGGGCGTGATAATGATAAGGACACACGAGAGTGCAATCGGTGCAACTGGGCACAAGCGAGCTAATTTCGAGCGGCTGGCCGATAGCCCTCGGAAATGCCGATCCAATTAAGCCGGCGCATCGCGTTCATTCATCGCCAATTTCCGCGAGTTAGACTATACAGACCGCGATATAATAGCTTGCGTTACGCGATCATTTGACGCGTATCGAATACAAAGTATTCTCACAGAAAGTGCAAGATATATTTGCAACGCTTAGCAATATCTGAGAAGTTGTCCCGTGAGAAAACTATACAATAAGAGATAAAAATTTAAAAATTATCCGTTAAAATACAAATTAAAAAAATTGCAATTTGTTCAAAAGTCAAAACAAAGAAAAATACAATACACTGCTAAATTAAAATTTAAATAGATGTAATATATATAACAATTTTAATAAAACAACTACATAACTAATAAAACAAATAGTTAAAAAAATTTATAAAAATTTCTTTTTCAATCATTTTTAAGCGGGCTTTGCCTTATTTGAAATTCTCTTGAGAATATTACCCTTATATTAGTATCTTTATTAACAGAATTTTAAATCAATTTGATCACTAAGATATTTAATACCGACAGAGAAATAATGTCGCTCTATTAAATTTTTGTTTGTGAAAATCCTCCCATTTCAAAATTTATTTCAGACTTTTCGAGCAAGTAGTCGCAGCTTTCAAACACCCGGTACAATGTAACGCTGCCGCACTTCGCGAGCGCGTTCAGCATTAATAATTCTTATCTTTTCATCCGATACCGTCCGAGAGAGAGGAGCTCGCCTCTCGAGCTGCAAGAACGGCGACGCTCGAGAATATTTCGCAGTCTTTCCTCTCGACAATCCCCCATCTCCCTATCTCGATCTCCAGCTCCTTTTCCTCGGAATGTATTCGAGGATGCAGCGTGACTTCCGGCGGGCGAGCGGAAGTTGCGGAGAAAACAGAGCGGAATATTTAAGGTAATGCGCAACAAAAAGAGAGAGAAGAGAGAGGAGAGAGAGAGAGACGCGTGAACCAAATTTCTTCGTGAAACGCGAGGGTGAGAAGACAATACAAGAAGATAGGTGGGTAAAGAAGGAAGGAAGAGAAGGGTCATCGGTCGATGGCAAAAGCAAAGACAGAAGGTAGCCAAAGAAAAGCCGGACGTATTTTCCGTTCCTCAGATGGTCTCTTTTTCTTCCGGCGAAATAAGATTGACCCACACCTCGTTAGAGAATCATTAACAACGCTTGCATTGCCACTTCCGACAGACGGAATTCTCCATTTCCTTCGCGGTTCTTTCTTCACCTACCGTTCTTTCCGCCGCGATCGATATAAATTCCCAGATCTTTATCTTTATATAGTAAGTGCTATAAAGACAATAAATTTTAAATCGTCTCTCAAATTTTAGATTTTTTCGATCGTAAAATTAAAGAAAACGAATAATAACATTACTATCCTCTTGTAAGTATATAAACATTATATAAACGGTACTTTTTCTAGTAAAGAGTTTGTCTGACGGCAAATTAAAAATTTCTTTTTTTTAAATAATAATTATAGATAATTATAGATAAATTTATAAATTCTTTGCCAATCGTATTGTATTTTTTCCGGAGCTGTAATTATTTTTTCTTTTATTTGTTATTAGATATCTGTATGTTTGGCAGAGAATATATCTTCGCGTTTACATTTTTCTCGATATCGTATTTTCTAAGGTCCTCAATTTTCTTTGCTTTTACATTATTGAACAGTTCTCTCGCGTCTATTGTGAAATTCTCTTGTACTTCCGTCGCATTTGGTACGGAACATGATCTAGACAAATGCATCACCGGTTCTTGTCACGGTGACTTGTCCGTTTAACCGCTACGATACGATATATCGCTATGACAGCGATATGTTTGCGTCTGCGTCTCCAAGAGGACTTCGAACGCGCTCTCGCCTAATTACGGTCTAGACGAAACCCTCATTGTACCTGGCATCTCTCTTGGCGTTCTCTCGATGATTAGCGCGCTCGCGACGACGACGAAGAGATATGTACATGGCGCGTCACGTAATTCTAGCTGCGAACGCAGCCGGCAAGCTTATTGCTCCGGGATGCTGACAATGAGCTCGAACAAAATATCGCTGCGAAGCACCTTCGAGATAATCCTGACTTTCGATCATGTTTAACGCGAATCGCATTTTTGTTGTTTCATAGGCAACGGGCAGGAGTTAACGTTCACTGTTTTAATTTTTTGAATTATATAGATTATAGATAGATAATTGTATTGAATGTACCAAGTCTCTCTCTCTCTCTATACTCCTTTCTTTCTTTTTATTCTTTCATTCGTATGCTCGCGATATTTCTTTGTAATTGCTCACTCATCTCATTAGATACATCCAGCATAACAAGCGCTCATTAAGTGGTTAAATAGCAATTGAATATGATTGATTTTTACTTTTGGATCCAATCAAGCACAGTCGATTGCTACTTACAAAGAGACATAATAATATATACAAGACAATAATGTATAACAAATGTTTTTAAATTTTCAATTATTTATTGTAAAATTCGGACATTGCCATACAATGTTATGGACAAAAATTATAACAGAAAAACATTGAAAACAAGTTTTTATCCACAATATTATACGGCAATGTCCTAAATTCATAATAAATTATAAGTTTTTTTATCCAGAGTAATATTTTATTCTTTATTTCTTAAATTTATATTCATATATATGTACCGGATCAAGCAATGTATTACTCTTATTTCCATTTAGCTCAAACTTAATATGTATTAAAATGTTTATAGTTCCTGGTCAGTTATTAGGTTGATTAGCTTTGTCTCCCACCGATTTCATTTCACATCTAGAACTCGAGCCGTTAGCATCTCATTTGTGATAACATACATTCCATATATTCCATATATAAATAAATATCACGATTATTTTATACTAGTGAAAGGATGTTCTTTTATTAACCGACAATTATCGATCAGAAATACACTCGACAATCATTTCAAACAATAAGAAATTTAAGAAACCTTATTTATTATTATATAACGAATATTGCACAATTGTCAGTATTTTTGCTTAAAAATAACAAAAATTAATTAATTGACATTGCAGGGATTCGAATTCTCGTCAACCGTAAATGAAAAAAATATATAAACACCGTGCATTTCAGTTCTCTCAGCCACAACACTACTTCTTGCCGTGACAGATTCTAATATTTATCTTACAGCTGGACGCACGCACATACACGTGCACACACGTAGAAAGTGTTATATTAGGGGACGAGGAATAATCGTGGAGTAAGAAGTGTGAGTATATGTACGGAAGCAGTAATGTGATCGTTTGGTTATCAGCTGAGATAGTACAGCAGAGAGCGAGAAATATTATGACACAACAGTGTTGACAAAAAAGTCGCCAAGTGCACACGCCAATATAAAAATTCTTATTTATTAAAAAACTGTTGTATAAAATTATTTTCTTACAACAAAATCCAATAAAAAATATATAAAATAATTGTGCGTTGCAATATAAATGGTGTTGATTTCCGTAAGAAGAATGTTTAGGTGAATAATAAGCATTGTTTAACACCATTTATTGCAATGCACAATTACTTTATATACTTTTTATTTTATAATTTTAAAAATGTTAAAATGTTTTTCACGAAAAGGTGTATAAAATGCTGTGTAAAATTACTTCTTTCATGAAGTTCAAAACTTGGAAAGCATATTTTGTCGAAAGTGTGAGGAAAATATTCATATCAAATTCAGAAATAAATCTCTTATGAATATTACATAGATAAAGTTTATAATAAAAATTTCTTTTTTAGAATATATGCAAGTTCTTCGTGCCTTCGTGAAATGGATGACATAGAAAAATAATAGAATAAAAAAGTATTCAAGATTAAGAAATGAATCAACGTTGTGACGATAAGCTGATATCACGAGCGACTGGTACAATCTTCTCGCAACATCAGCTATAGTATCTCAGCAAACGTTTCCTTTCATCCCGCACGCTAAAGTTTGTTCGCTTTAGTTATTGGTCGTCCCTCGTGGATTTAACGAGCAGAACGATGTTTAGGCGGAACCATTGTCGTTTAGCGCAACGCTCGTGACGGGTATTTTTTTCCAGGATTCTTTTTATCGGCAGAAAACTTAGCAAGGAAGGAAGTAAGTCTTATCAGCTGTGTGTGCGCCGGACAGCGCTACAATGCCGGTGCTAGATCGCCGTCTCTCGGTTCAAACCTCTGAAAGGTTTCCGAGTATCAGCCGCCGCATTGTGGAGAATCCTCGCGTTCTTTCTCTTTTGGGGAATTACTCGGGGCCTTTTACTTCTCGGTTACCCTCGGTATAGTTTCGGCTTACGTCTCTAGACTTTCCACCTTTTCTTTTGGAACGAAAGTGAGAGCCTCTTTGGCGAGATGTGAAGGGTAATTTGGCGATAAAGTTGATAAGGGTAACGATAATTCTTATATTAATATAATTCTTATTATTGCTATAGATAGGTAAGTTAAAAATTGTTTTGACCTAAAGTATAATTTTTTATACTCTTTAAAAATACAGCTGTCTATAAATTATTTATAAAAAATTATATATGATTAAATTATTCTAACGTACACAAATCATACTATGTACTGATTTTTCTAAACTTATCTGTTTTTACCTCAAGTAATATAATATGTATAAATATGATACAAACGCATTTAGCCCTCGAAAAATACATAAAAATATAAAATTTTAATTGAATATTTTCAATTCAACAAACTCGACGTGTTACCAATACTTTTTCGTTGCCATTACACACATCGTGCAATAGCCTATCACCTTAAATTATTCTAGAACGACGTTACTAGTATGATTCATCTCACGTTGAAGCTCTCACGTCCGATCCGCAAGCTAGTTTACGAAACTTGGCGAAAGTGGGTGCACGACCGAGGAAAGAGAGAGAGAGAGAGAGAGAAGGAAGCTCCTGTGTGGTGGAACTTACTAATAAAACTTTATACGTCACTCCTAGGTAAGTAGCGTCATTTCAGACGTTGATGCTCGCATGAAATATTCCAACGTATTCACTTCCACCTTCCACCTCCCATCGTTCGCCGTCGTGCCGACGAAATTCGAATGATATACAAATCGCTCCGCGGCATTTCTCTCTTTCTCTCTGAAAAATTTCCCGAGCACGATACAAATACTTCTGACTTTTCTGCATAATTTTTTCCCAATTTTTTTCTTATCCTCTTTATGTATCAGCATATATATTATTAGCATTTATTTCCGATATGTATGCGTTCCTTTTCCCCTATTTCATCTTCCTGCCTCGCAGAACTATGTACCACAAATTACATTAATACATTTTCAACTCCTCCCGTCGCACTGCTAACTTCGATATCCTCTCAATAAAGACACACAAGCTCTCAGGTCATTTCCGCTCTTCGGGAACGGTAGCCGATTATTTCGCAGCAGTTAGGCGAATATCGATCGTACCATTTACAAGCGAGCAACTACCGACCCGCGTAAGGCAAGGGCCAAGAGCAAATAGAATTTACGAAGCTGCGGCATTAGAGCGAACGAGCGGAGCGACTTCGACTCGTATAATGCGATGCCCGCCCCTCTCGAGAGCGGCGCGGGTCTCGCAAGGAACTTCAAGAGGACGGATCGAGCGAAATTTGAATAAAAATACCGTCTCGCGACCGGCCGAGGGAGATCCCATGGGAGGCAAAATAAAACTCGATGTTAGGAGCGGCACGGGAAGGGGTGGGAAGGATCGCAGAGGCAAAAGGAGGGCAGAGGACCGAACGATGGGAATACGCGTCGAGTAATAGCTAGATTTTCCGATACACGATACTAGATTCCGGATCACGTATTTTCTACCTACTTGGCTATTCCCTCCGAACATCGACCGATACACTTCAACCTCGCCTCCTTCTCCTCTGAGCGCGACCGTACGAATTTTTCGCTATTGCTTTCTCGCGTTACTATTTAGATCGCTAAATGCGGCTAGCAAGTTTTACTGCGACGAATATTCGTGAATTCTATATACAACAATAGAAACCTCGTGCGAATGTAGAACGGCTCGATATAAACGTATAATTGGATGATGAGCTTCTAAAGCTTGTTGCTTCCAGTTTTACGTATACCTAATGATCGTTTCGGAGAAACGAAATTCTAATTAATTGTAGATTGTACCTGAATAAACATTTAATTTGAGACTTGTAGTAATAAAGTGTAAAGAGTCCTACGGAATCCTAAGAATTTTCGAATACAAATAGCTGGCCGACGTCGCATACGACGACAACAAATACGAGTACTTGTCGCGATCCCGCGTCGATAGCGGTGTCGAGTGCGACTAATATCGAGGGATTTATTAGACGTCGGACCTACGCGCGAACATCCAATTTTGTCGACGGATGTCGTCACGACGCGACGTAGCGCCGCTTCGTGCCAGCTCGGCGTCGTAATACAGCCTTAACGAGCTATACAGCCAGTCTTAACACATCGCTCCGCTGCGGTCCTCTGCGTTTCCCGCGCCCCCGTAAATAACGGGGGAACCGTCAGGACCGTCTTCCGTCGGCCGCGACGCGACTAAACGCCCGTTAACTCGTCGGTTTCGCTCTCCTACTTCGCCGCCGGATGCTTGGCAGATATAAACAGAGGGTCTTTATACTAAACGGCAGCCATTTAGGGGCTGCACTCGAGGCTGCACTCTGCAGTTGTCCACCCGTTTTGCCACTTGCTTTGTGTCAAAATTGGGATAATAATGATTTGCATTACGTACAGTCTATTTCTGGCCTACTTCTTCGTTCATTTTGATCAATTTGATCAAATTACTCTTTTGGTTAAAAAAATGTATATACCAGCATATAAACGAATAAGATTTTTAGAATATATTTGATATATTTGATGAAATTACGATATTATGCGATAGTAATTGCGGACATATAAAATTGGTAAGATAAAGTTGGAAAGTGAAAAATAATTAATAAAAATTTATATATAATCTATTTTAAATAAATCGATTTTTTTTTTAGTAATAATGCTTTAAATTCTTTTTATTAATTAGAATCTTTATTATAAGCAAAAAATACATATATATAGGTATAAGAAAAAATTGAGATTTGTCAAAAAACTCAGTTATAATACTTCATATCCAATCTAGAAAAAGTATTTGGATGTTCTTTGGAATAACATCCTTCTGTACGTAATTTCCTACTTCCAACGAAACAACGAGGGGCTGACACGACAGGATACCTCCATACCTCTCTCGTGCCGAGATCATCCCTCTCGAGGCACGAATCATCATCGGCGATCGTTGTCTTTCAACGTTTCCTGATCGTTCCCGAGGAGGGCGAGCACAATGACGGTCGAACGACGCTTTATCGCGAGCCGGGACCGTCAAGTTTATATCCCGATCGCGTCGAGAACAGGATCCACGTAGCGAACATAACGGCGGACGGTATTACGACCGGGATGGGGAGTATCACCTGCAGGTAGCGAACGAGACAGGGAGAGAGAGAAAGAGAGAGAGAGAGAGATTTCCACCTCCCCTCGTGTGCCGCGAGAAAGAAACGAAACGACCCGGGGAGAGGAGAAACGGCCGTTCGCGCAGCCTTATCACGTGCGAAATCCCTCTACCGAACTCATCTCACGTGTCTGACTGTGCAGCTACCTGCTCTACTGCGCGCCCGCCACGGTGCGCTGATGGTTTATCTCCGGAGTGACGTAAATCCGAATTTCTCAGATGTTCGTGAAACACGATAATGCGAGATGGTCGGGACCTATTTACGGGTGTCCTAAATAAAATATCTCTCAAGAGACTCCATCTTCAGGGAAGGAAATTAACATTTATAGAATCATCACAATTTAAGGATCATAATAAGATACGAGTAATTAATAAGTCAAGAGACACGGTAGTGTCTCGCGCCAAGTACCTACTTTTCAACAAGTAATTTTAACCGGCGAGAATCTGAAAAGATGGTCATGCGCCGTCTTTCTGCGATAGAATTTAATTCTGATTGGCTTTTCACAGTCACGTGTAACTGACAATGAGTAGCTAATGACGCACTATACGCTGTGTGTCAAGTGAATTTCGGATTCGAAAGCTCGGCCTCGTGGAAGGCCGTCAGGTTAATTTTTCGCAGAATTCAGGAGGAGAGATAAGCTCGAACTCGTCGAACGCAGCGTATTAGAAAATAAAATAGGATGCGACGCAGCGCTATACTTCAATGATATATGTATATTGTCTACCGTGCGATATCTCAATTTAAATGACCAATAGGAGTGCTCGGTTTGAATTACATCGAGATTAACGCTAAGACTAAATCCTAAATAAAAAATGCCTGTTCGTCAGCAGGTATATACTTTTATGTGCGCTAATGATTTTTAATTTACCGATCATAGCGATCGTATTTTTTATAATATTTGAACAGCGCGGCAGTGGTAATTAATTTTGTAATATCCAAGTGCATGGCCGCGCCATGCATGCTTATTTTAGCGCACTTGAAACGATATGATGGCCAAAAAAATTTTCTTTTTTTAAATCAACGATTGTTCTCAAAAGAAAATGCCAACGTCTTTTACGCGTTGTAATAGAAGGCCGGCGTTTTTTAGAAAACGCGTAAGAAAACACTGATTTGTTTGAAAAACGTCGGCGTTATTTTGAAAATATGCAAAAGTCCGGCATTATCTTTAAAACGTGCACAAAACGTCTGCGTTCCTTCAAAAACGCGCAAAGAAAAAAGAATTCTTGATTTAAAAATGTCCGGTTTTTTTAAAGTAGAAATCTTGAAATAAAATTATATTGCGACTTGCGTTAAAGAAAGAATAATTGCATTTAACGAAGGAAACTTGCTCGAATGAAAACATTTATATAGTTCAACAAAGGAAAGAAATGTTCAAATAACACGTTGAAATTCTTATAAGATTATAGTGATCTTGCGTATATATGAAACAATATAATCGCTTTTTATAAGAATTTTAACGTGTTATTTCAACAATTTTTTCTTGGTTAAATTATATAAATATCTTTATTCCAGCAAGTTTTCTTCGTTCAACGCAATTAATTATTCTTTCTTTAACGCAATATAATATTATTTCAAGATTTCCACGTTAAAAAAACTAAAGATATTTTTAAATCAAGAATTTTTTTTTGTAGTCAAATACACCTACGATTTTTTTAAGCCATTTAAACCTGCGCGTGGTTCTTAACTGAAATCGTATGCAATTCTTTATAAATGCGTGTATTTCTTTTCAATCCGCGTGCGTTTCTTTTTAAACCGCTGCATCTTTTCTCAAACCGATTTTTTCATTCGTGCAAAATTGCAAAGTTGCAATAAACTGAGATCTCGCGAAGATTGAGTGCTGCAATTGGTTGCCCTTACCTGCTTTTGTGTTTTTTAAAACGCAGCATGCTTTTTTCTTCCCATAATAGATGCAACAAACGCGAACGTCTGTATACCTGTTCTCGATACGGCGTAGGCTATTGCGGGGCCGAATGTTACAAGTCGGACGTGCATACGAATTACCCCGAGTGCTTGTACAGTTAGTGCAACTAGGAAAAATTGAAATCTCAGGAGAACAATTTGACTGCTAGGCAAAAAATGAAGGAAATCTTTAAGGGAGTGCACGGACATGTGTGGGAGGCACTGGGAGACGAACCTGGAGGAAATCTTAGAGGATAATTAAAACGAGAAAAACTCTAGCGGTAAGGATTATCCGTTAAATTTACACAATGAGCAAGAGATAATTATAAAGACCGACACTTTAAAAAATTGTGACGTGATGAATGCTTGTTCTTAAGGTGCGTACTCACCAACGGAGCGAGCACGAGCGAGCAAGAGCGAGCGAGCATTTGCACTCAATGATCGTGTGGTGTGTACGGATTAGCGAGCACGAGCGAGCAGAAAAATGCTTGCTTGCTCGTGTTCGCGAATGATCCGATTGATTTGGGAACATTAAAGAACAGACGTGTTCGCCCTTGTTCGGTGTGGACGACCGTTTCTTTGATTCGACTGTTCAGCGAGCAATTTATTTTGTGTCTCCTATATAGAACTATTGGAGTAGTACTTGTAATTGTCGGTTAGACATACCGGATATATTAGGATATGTCAGCGATACCTGACGGTGATTAGGCGAGCGAACTAACCCTGAATATCAGCACGGAATCGGAGTATATTCTAATCGGAGTAATAGTTATCGTGTAATCACGACCTGCTCGCTGCCTCTTTTCGGATCAATTGCGAACAAAAGCGAATTCATGCCAGTATGGACATAGGGCGAACATTTTGGCGAGTATTTGTGAACACGAGCGAACGCTTGTTCTTGCTCGCTTGTCTTCGATCCGTTGGTGTGTACGCGGCTTTATCCGAAGCAGAAAGGCAAGCATTTTAATTGCCCTGATAAAAATGGAAAAGTTGCTGTCCAAGTGAGTGCCATGGTGGAGTTCACTTGCCGCGTGGAAAGAAAATTAATTTAGTCTGTTGAAGACAGCATTAAGGATGCTTATAGCAATTTAAAATATCCTTATACTTTGATAGATGTACCGTTATTTAACAATCTGCACAGAGTGGTGATAATAGATTCATATGCTCAAAATTGTAATTAAAAGTGTGCAACTAAATTATTTGCGTTATTATTTGCGTTTAGAAAGTGTTCTTTTGCGTAAAATATAACTTTACGAACAAGATATACACTTACGCATATATCGTTCTTTAATAGAATGGCAATTACTTGAACTGTGCTGAGGCGCGGCTGTCCATGTTTTTCTGAGTATCTGTGGAAACATGAGAAACAAAATGAAATCTATAAAGATGCAAATTCGGCAATTAAATCCGTTATAGAAAATATAAAAAGTGTGAATACACTTACATATTAATATAAATGTATGTACAGTGTACACATTATAGTGTATTATTATAAAATATATACTTATTAGGATTATTGGTTGGCACACAGGATGAACAAACTTCAGCGGCGTTAAAGGAAGCCGGCATGTCCATTTTACAAAGACCAGACGTCGAAATAGAAACCGTCTATATACAGACCCGCGGCGCTCTCCTAGTTCCACCGATTACCTATACTGGCAGCAGCGAGGAAAGACATTTTAATCTGCAAGAGCGGCAATCAAGAATTTACAAAGAGATTTTCGCAGAGATATAACGACGACGCAAACTTGTCGAAAAAAAGTATACTTCTGATGTGTTCAAAGAAGCTTGAATATTATTAATCGTGAGTAAAAAGCGCCGGAGCAGGAGTCTAGTAAATGCAAAAAGTTTTATTACTTATTAATAATATTGTACATGGTATCTTATTAAAACATCTTATTAAAATATTCTATTAATATATCATTTAGATCTTAATTCAATTAATGTTCACATATAATTTTCTTAACCACATTTTCTATACTATCGTATATTATCATTTATCATCAGTGCTTTGCGACGGTTCGTTTCCTTCGACGTTTCTCTGGTTTTCGTCCCATTCCGCAGCAACCTCTAAAACAAGGGATGCTAATTCCTTGATCTTCTTGTTTTGCACGGTATCGTCCATGGTCAGTAATTTCAGTAATTTCTTTATATTTGTTTCCATGAGTTTCGGCCAAACAACCTCCATGACCATCTGACCGAGAAACGCAACCTCAGAATGTTTCGTGAGTGCCAGATAAACCAGGGCTTGCAAAGCATACTTTTTTCCCTTCTCTGTGCCATCGAGCGCTAACGGCAACAATGCCTTCATGCCGCCTTGTTCAACAATTATTTCTCTCACTTCCTCTTGACTGCATATCCCATTGAAAACGCGGGCTATTAATTCTTTGTAGTTTTGGTTGTCCGTTTTAGCGAGGCTCACCAAAGCGCCAGTCACACCTGCCTCCGCTAACGCGCACCGTCTTTTATTCACGAAATCGACTTGGTTTGGTACCCAATGTTGCACCTCAAAATATTTACAGAAAAAAGACTGTTCTTTCATCTCGGGTATCTCGGGTATTTTGGGTATGAGTTTCTTAAGTTTCTTTATCCTGTATTCCGGGTATGATGAGCATTCTTCATCGTCATAAGCGTTGCACAAGTTCGCCAACGTTGTGATCACGGCGTAGAGTATTGATTGATCGCCAGTCTTGGCGAGTTCGAACATCGCGTGAATTGCTTCTTTTTCCTCGATCAACTCCTCTTTGACCTCGGCGTCGAAAGTGAGATATGATAGGCCTTTAATAGCCCATTTTTTCATATCTTTTTCTTTCTTGGAATTGGTCAAGAATCGCCTGCAAACTTTGGCTAATTCCCATGCCGCTTCATTTTCGAACGGATCATTGAGAGTGCGGATGTATTTGTATATGCTCCATTCAAATCTGCACAACTTGCACAAACCCACAAACGCTCGAACCCGAATTGAATCATCGTTAGACTGGTACAGGTTCTCTAATATACCCAAAACTTGCCATAAAAACACGTCGATCTGCTTAAATTTGGTCGCAACGGCAATGATACATTCGCAAGCCACTCTCTGTTGTAATACGTCATCTGTTTGTGACATAGCGTTCATCATTTCAATAATATTATTTTTAGAGATAATTACATCTACAATATCTAATGAGCCGAGTATTAAAGTTGTTATCGCAAGCACTATACGCATCTGTAAAACAATCAATTAACAAGTTATAAATTTTTACGTTTTGTGAAACAATATTTGATTTAAAAACAATCAAGGCAGCTACAGTGTTATTAAACTTTGATTGAAAATAGAATAACTCTTTAATTAATAATATGAAAAAGAAGTCCTCCTAAAGATTTTTGCTTTAAAAATATAATTCAAATGGGCTATAATTAATAACATGTTTGGCTATTTATTTTGAAACAATTTAAATAATCAGAAAAGATCGGAAATTATCGGAATTTATACCTTGGATTTTCTGTCAGACAAAAAAAATTTATCTTCAATAAATTTGTTAATGGCTTTGGAAAAACTTTTCTTATCGTTGTAGCACATGTTTTCATATATTTTTGCTAAGCACTTGTTGATTATAACTTGTGTGGAAGACGTGATGTCCATTGAGGATTCGTGTTTGTATTCCTCCATTTCACTGGCCACTTCCAATAATCCTTGCAAACCGCCAAACTCGACCAATCTTTCGGCCCAGTTTAACGCAGTATAATTAATGTTACGCATAATAAATTCTATTAACGCGTCTCTCGCAATACCTGGTATCGTTCTACTTCTTATATTGTCTAACACGCACGACAGAATTTTGTTAATATTTGTCTTATGTACCCTGCACGAAGCTTCGTTGGGAATACTCAATTCATATTCATATTCAATAGAATAACGTTTGTTATTCATGCCGCTATAAACGTTCAATATATTCTGAAATCAAAATACACATTAAATTCTTAATTATTGAAATACGTATATATGATAACTATATATAAGTACGTGTTTCGCTCAATAATGTTTACCTGTAAACAATACAGAGAAGCGTTGATTCTCTCTGTAGATGTGTTGTTCATCATTTCCAAGCACCAAGATAAACCGTCATATTCCTCAAAAAACTCAATTCGGTTAATAGTGCATTTGCATAACTCGCCTACAATACGAATTGCGCTACAGACCAATTTCTCATTTTGTTCCACTTTCAAAAGTTGTACGATTTTGGATTCACCGTCCTTCTCCAAGATCTCCTCGACACCAGCTCTCTCACGTGCGAGCACAAGCAGATTATTCATAGCGGATTCACGTTTCTCTTTATTTGCGTTCACATCAAATGCTAAGTCCATCAATTGTGATATCTAATACAAACAAAATTAAACGTACATATACTTAAATATGTAATAATCTGTATAATAAAAGTATAATAAATAACTGTGAAAACAATATTTGTATTGTGTAATTTTTACCTATATAATGTGTGTATTAATCGATATAAGAATTAATAATTTTATGTTACCGTCAGAACCCGAATTTCATCAATACCCGATAACTAGTCGAAACTAGATTTATCAAAGATCTTTATAGCAGTCAATACTAGTATTAAGTAACTAGTTAATTCCAGAAATAACTAAATATATTATTAGTTAAATCGGGTATTGACGGATTCGAGTTCTAACGGTAACATATATATACATATTTACCTTGGAACTAATACTTATATTTTCATTACGACGTTTTTGTACAATTTCACGTAAACGCGCCTCTATGAACAGATTATTTTTGTTGTTTGGATCAGCTAAAAGAATCATTTCCGCGTCCCAATGTGCCTCCTCGAATCTCTCTAATGCTTCTAGCGCTTGACATCTGAGAAACAGTGCCTCAAGATCGTTACTGCATGTTAAATCCATACCTATTAACGCCTCATCGCACTTTATAACCGCATTTTTGTATTCCGTCATCATAAAATAAACGGAAGCTTGTTTTTTGTGGTACACCGCTTCCTCATAAGTGCCGTCTTCTACTAGCTCCTGTGCGTTTGTGTAGTGACTTAAGGCCTCAGACCAATTTCCTTCGTTAAATTCTTTGTTACCCTTCTCTTCCCATTCTTCTGCTTCTATATATGACGTTTCCATGGTGGAATAACTTTACAACACAAAATATATGATACTGCATTTTATATTTTAACATGGAAAGATTCTCTATGACATTTAATACGTATTATCTAAAATGCGAAAAGCGTAGAAAGTGCAATAATTACTAAATAATTATATGCAAGTATAAAACATTAATAAATCTACAATAAACGCACATTCAATAATAACAAGACAATTTGTAATGTGAGATCTGCATATAAATTGTAATCAATTCTTGTAATAATCTTGATATTATATAGAACGCTGACTTTCATTAAACAATAGAAGAAGAAGTCAGTTCTAATTTGAACGCTTTGTCTTTAGTCTAGTGACCATCTTTATAGTTGATGGATTTATATGTCGGCAAAGCAACGGCGAGCAACTGAATTTTTTAAAGTTTTGTCAATGCAATTTAAAATTGTAGATTGCGGTTCAGCACATTCAACGTTCATTCTCAGAATGATACAGGAGCCGTTTGTGCATATTATTATAAAAAGTGAACAATTATCCAATATAATTCGCGAAAATCTTTATTTTCGATTAACCATCTTCAAAATTGTAAGTAGAAGAATTAAAGTTAAATGTGGTTTAAATAATGCTTCCGACTCGCTGAATGTAATTCAATTATTGTCGATCGCGCTGGTGAAAATTCTGATTAGCAACAATTTTTGACGCTACGTGCAAATATTTTATTGTGTTTTAACGCGAGAAATAATTATGTAAGCTTGGCTGCAAGAGTCAGAGACAATTTACACTCTTCCCTTTCTCGCAAGAATTCGAATTCTTTGATAGAAGCGTGCATGTCTGGGAAAGATGTGCAAATTATCTGAGACGCGTGAGAAATTTAATTGCATGATGTTAATTTAAATCTCCATCGATATTTTTGTTTATATATGTATAACGGTATTTCTGTCAAGCGAGTGGTTTGTTTCTTCTTTCTTTGACACATCCAGTTCTTTAGTCTGTTTCGTATAAACAAATTGACACAATTGCCGATAGTGTAGGATAAGCATAAAAAACTGAAGAATTGAGAAACAAAGATTTTAGATTCGCGAAGGGTCACATTTCGACGAGATAAATATCACAGTACACGAAACACGAAAGTTAATTTTTCAGTTATGTATAAAAGAGAAGAAACATTAATACGATTTTTATTATAAAATTAAAGTGTTACGTCATTCGTCGCTGCTCTTTCCTTGTATAACATGAAATGCTTCTAAACTTGCGTTTATGTTAATGCTATACATATAATTACAACTCAATTCAGGAGAACTCATGTACTGGTTAACAGCCCTACAATAGAACTAGTGGCTTGTTTGGATTTACCGTTTCACTTAAATAAAATGTACAATAGCGTGATCAAGCGGGAATGAAACATTTCGCCCTGCCTGCCTCGACGATTTGTCGAGGTATTTTCGGGCCAAAAGTAATAATCTCACGTTTGTTACGAATACTTTATTACATCGAATTCGATCACGTCGTACGCGGTAAGCCTTTATTGAGATCGTCGGCGAAACAGAACAGAATGTGCATCTCTTACCTGACGGATAGCTTTCACTTTGTTCTCTCGTGTCGCTCGGAGCACCCTCAAACTTCCTCTACTCGCTCCACAGTTGTCGACGATCCTAGTACTTTTCAAGGAGTAATTTAAACCGGCAAGAATCCGAAAACGGTCATACACCGTCTCTCTACGATAGAATTTAATTCTGATTGGCTTTTCACAGCCATGTAACCGAGTAGCTATTGAGGCACTATATGAGACGCTGTGTGTCACGTGAATTTCGAATTCGAAAGCTCGGCCGCGTGGAAGGTTGTCAGGTTGATTTTTTGCAGAATTCAGGATGAGAGACATTATTATGGTAATAAGGTCAAACTCGTCGAACCCAGCGTACTAGAAAACAAAGTAGAAAGCGACGTGACGCAATAATTCAATAATATGTATTCTTTACCGATATCTCAATTTAAATGACCAATAGGAGTGCTCGGTTTAAATTACATCGAGATTAACGCTAAGACTAAGTCCTAAATAAAAAATTTCTGATCGTTAAAAGGTATATATATACACTTTCAAGTGTGCTAATGATTTTTAATCGACCGATCATAGTGATCGTATTTATTGTAATATTTGAATAGCGGCACTGGTAATGAATTTTGTAATATTTAAGTGAATATGGTCGCATTGCAATGCATGCCTATTTTAGCGCACTTGAAACGATACAATAGCCGAAAAATTTTTTCTATAAATCAACGATTAGTTTCAAAAGAAAATGCCAACGTCTTTTGCGCGTTGTAAAAGAAGGCCGGCGTTTTTTAAAGAACGCGTAAGAAAACGCTAATTTTGAAAACGTCGGCGTTATTTTGAAAATGTGCAAAAGAGCTCGGCATTATCTTTAAAAATGTGCACAAAACGTCGGCGTTTCTTTAAAAACGCGCACAGAAAATAAATATTCTTGATTTAAAAATATCTTTAGTTTTTTCAACATAGAAATCTTGAAATAAAATTATATTGCGTAAAAGAAAAATAATTACGTTTAACGAAGAAAACTTGCTCGAATGAAGACATTTATATAGTTTAACCAAGAAAAGAAATATTGAAATAACACGTTGAAATTCTTATAAGATTATAGTGATCTTGCGTATATGTATATAAAACAATATAATCTTTTTATAAGAATTTTAACGTGTTATTTTAACATTTTCTTCTTGGTTCAATTATATAAATATCTTCATTTCAGCAAGTTTTCTTCGTTTAACGCAATTAATTATTCTTTCTTTAACGCAATATAATCTTATTTCAAGATTTCCATGCACGTTAAAATAAACTAAAGATATTTTTAAATTAAAAATACTTTTTTCTGTGGTCAAATACACCGACAGTTTTTTTAAACCATCTAAACATGCGCGTGGTTCTTCTGAAACCGTATGCGATTCTTTATAAATGCGTGTAATTCTTCTCAATCCGCGTGAGTTTCTTTTTAAACCGCTGTGTCTTTTCTCAAACCGATTTTTTCATTCGTGCAAAATTGCAAAGTTGCAGTAAGCTGAGATCTCGCGAAGTTTAAGTGCTGCAATTGGTTGCCCTTACTTGCTATTGTGTTTTTTAAAACTCAGCATGCGTTTTTCTTCTCATAATAGATGCAACAATCGCGAACGTCTGTATACCTGTTCTCGATGCGGCGTAGGCTATTGTGGGGCCGAATGTTACAAGTCGGATGTGGACATGAATTGCTCCGAGAGCTTCTGAAGGTAGTGCAACGAGGAAAAATTGAAATCTTACGAGAACAATTCGGCTGCTAGGCAAAAAATTATGAGAGTGCACGGACACGTGTGGGAGGCGAACCTGGAGGAAATCTTAGAAGATAATTTGAACGAGAGGAGCACCAGCTGTAAGGATTATCCGTTGAATTCACACAATGAGCAAGAAATAATTGTAAGGACCGACGCTTCAGAAAATTGTGACTTGATGAATGCTTGTTCTTACAAACTTATATCTTTTAGCTTCTTGACTTGGAAAGATTGCACAATTTCAAAGATCTGAATGAACTCTCCATGGTGAGCCTTATCCGAGAAGCATAGAAAGACAAGCATTTTAATTGTGCTGATAAGAATGAAAAGGTTGCTGTCCAAGTGGGTGCCGTAGTGAATTTGACTTGCCGCGTGGAAAGAAAATTAATTTAGTCTGTTGAAGAAAGGATTAAGGATGCTTATAGGAGCGAGAAATGTGTTGCACTTGTTAAATTATGTTGACATTTTGACAGAGAAATAAAAATTATATACGACATTTTACATCGCATTGTGGCAATTAGCGCGATTGCGACGAATTTGCGGTAATTACAAGGCAATTTGGTGACAAGATACCGTACGAGGGCGAGTCGTGATATATGTGTATTATCGACACGCGCGGAAGAAATGTATGAGCGCGAGCGATAAAATTGCGCGGGTAAACAACATTTGGGGGGCGTTTTTACGCGACCTAATTTCGCAACTGAATTTCGCCGACGTAGTCGCTGCGAGCGCAATCGCAACGCGATTCGCGTGTCGATAAACAAAATTAATGACGCAATAAATCGGACGCATTTATCGGCCCAACTTATCTCTCTTTTTCCCACCCCCCTTTTTTCTCCCTCGATACCGCCGAGTCTCGGCGGTAATAAAAAAAATCACTGATCGTCCATATAAAAAATGGTTGCGGAGGATGGTAGTTGCGATCCGATGAAAAACGGCGCCGTGTGTATATTTTTCCGCCCGTATCGACGTAACATGAAGATGCTGAAGAATAATGCGAATGAAATAGTGTCGAAGTTCTCAATTGAATCTCGCAAGACCTCGTTTACGTGCAGACATTTCAATGAGACGACATCTCGAGACAGCGACGATTTATCTCAATTTACATACGTACGCAACATTTAAGAAAATTCTAGGAAGTGAAAAATTCATGAAGGAAAGAAGCATTTCGAAGATGTCGTGAATCGAAAAGCAGATTAAACATTCGTTTCCTATCAAGTTTTAACGTCTGATCTACTTTCCATCGTTTCCTTGCTCTAAAATATAATGTTGCAGCCTGAAACCACACGGCGGAAATCCATTGGGGGGGGGGGGGGGGGGGGGCAGAAACGGAGAGAGAGATAGAAATGAGTCACGAGTTTAGTGCTCACAGTCGCAATCTTATCGAGGACCGCGCGATCGATTAATATTCCGCGATTGCATCGTCTCTATCGTTTCCACTCGAGCTGGCCCCTCGAAGCGTTTTTCTTTTGTCCGCTCTCTCGCGGAAGAGAAAAGTTTCCGCCGCGATTACGCGACAGACACACGGGCAAGTCTGGAAGAGGAGCCAAGAAGAGCGAGCTGCGGACGGCGGGAGAAGGAGAGACGCCGGGGAAATTGGTTTTGCATTACAAAGCCGGTGGTCCGTGACAATGGGGCACTCCGCGAGCGCAAGTACGCGAGCGCTTATTCCCTATGAATTATCCAATTACACGTGATTATCCGTGGCCGCCTTCGATCGCCGGGCGCGATGCACCCGGGCGCGGCGCGCTCGTTAAATTCGATATCCCGACCGATTTTCGCGCCGAAACGAGATTCCTCCTGTCATGACGCGGTTCCGTTTCGTTACGCGTCCGTTTCGCGATAAAAGCGCGGTGGACAATGGATATTTGGAAATATAATATCGCAAAAGAATAATTTTATGCGCGAATATACAGGCGCGGAAAATAAAAGCCCGCGGGATACGGTATGGCCGCGACAATGAAGAATTGGATTATTCAGCCGGCAATTTGGGAACGCGTGATTAAGGGTGCGATAATAACGCCGATCCAGAATTATTCACATAGAAAATATTCTCCACAGGGATAAGAGCTTTATGTATTTATTACAATTATAATTATAGTACGATCATATTATACTATAATTATATTACGAGTTTGTGTTTATATGTATTATCATTTTTATCAGCAATTAGTAATTTTACCGGATTTTATATATTATTGTTAATTTCTATCGTGTCATTTTTGTAAAAGTTTGTCCTAGGAGACATTTCCGAAATAAATCAAATTACTGTTACTATTTGCGTTTTATTAATGCGGTTTTTAAATAATATATGCATATATCCGATAAAAAGAAATAAAAAGATCTTAATTCAGGAATTTATTCGTGATATTAAACTATCTTTTTATCGAATATGTATGCGATTTGCGAATGCTATCCCAAGTACATACATCTTCATATTTCCTTCTAAATTCGACCTATCGTACGGAAGAGCCTTCGCCGTGGGCCACGAGATTTCCCTTTGCTCGCATAATCCACTCCGGTCTTCCCTCCGCACGATCGGAAAATGCAACACGCTCGCGTCTCGCTATATAGCCTTAGGACTCCGATATGTGTGCCCTATAAAACGTGAAGCGCCTTGGTGAGGTCCTGTGGAAGGCGGAACGAACAGCGGAACGGCACGGCGGTAGCGAAGCGGAGACGGAAAGTGGAAAGAAGCGATCCAGACTTTTCAATATCGGGCAAAGACGCGCGCTCGCTGGACCGTGACAAGCATCGAGGACATAATAAAGTCTAGATAAACGAGCGGGGCATCTCGCCGCGACGATAAAGCTCGAAAGTTTTGTCTCGCTTCCGCGAGTTTGGCCTTGTTCGTTCGGCAGTATGAATATAAGTTCGGCAATAAGTCGAAATATTGTCGAGACGTGAACAATCAAGGATAATTATAACAAAACCTGAACTTCTAAAGATAATTTTAAATGGGTCATCTCGATAGAATCTCAGTTTGAGATCTTCAAATCTTGTAATTTCGGTAGACAAACGTTATTATAATACGAGTATTACCGGATATTATTGATGTAATATTATTTATTAAAATTCAGCGCGGGCATATCGAGAAAAATAAGGAACAATAAAAAAGAGGAGCAACGCGACCCATACCATCGGCCGTCCTTTGAAAAATCATACTCTGTATATGCGCCGTGTCGTCCTTTCCGCGGGATATTTGCCGCTTCGTTGGTTCCGTTTGATGAACGGATTCCCGGGTGGATGCCAGCGGAGAATATACGGGGAGGAAAAATAATAAAAATAGCGGTCTCGGGTTTTTTCAACGTAAATTCGCTCAGAATCTCGCCCGGGCTATCCGATATTCTATGTCAGCGCTCGAAATCGGAAACGACTAGCGAACGAGTATGCACTCGGTTATCGTTATCGCTCGTTTACGTAGTGTCCACGGGACACGCTCAAGATCGCGAAATACGAGATAAGAAAAATCGTCAGTAACAGCCGTTTCAGATATTGCATAGGATTTAGTGCGACGATTGATACCAAATAGACGTGATAATGCTTTATCATATTCTCCTTCGAAATTATGTAATTCTAATTGTATTTACTTCATGAAAGCGATAATTAGTAATAGCAACAATAAAACAAGAATTTAATTATCTTCCTTATTATTAGTTAATTGGATCTGGATTTTGAATTCGCATCCTGTAATTTATCAATCACGTACGTATTATACACGACTGCAGTGTGCAGCTGCTGTCCAGGCATTCCCAGTGTTTGTTGTATGGCGGTTCTTTACGATGTAACGTTATTCCAGCGGTAGCAGGCAGTTATGCATAAGGCAGGTCGGAGCGATACTACTAACATGCATCAAATGCATGTTGCACACGAATCGCGCGCGCATCGATTCTGACAAAGATTCATGTTCGATACGTGTTGCATCTCGAATCGCATCGCAGATTTCACACCGTGCTTGCTTTGACATTTGTATGTCGCGTTTCGATTATTGGATGACGTGCAGCTTTGACAAGGCGTTCCAATTTCATTGAAAAATATCCTTATCTCCCCGAGCGAATAATTAATTCGAAAATAATCGCGCCAAACAGAATTTGTACTTTAATTAAGAGAAATTTAATTGAAATTATATATACTATCATATTTATTATATAACTAATAATTTCACAGATAATTATTTATTTGGCATTTTTCTTTTTTCCTCTTAAAATGCGGTGAAGGGCAGCACGTCGAACCTATCCTATTAAGGGCGATAAACACGTTCACGGTGTTCGCTTTCACCGATAACCATTTTTAGCCGGCTAATGGCTATATTTACTAAGCGTGTGAACCGTGATGCTGCAACCGCGGCAGACATGTATTATTCCACGTTGGGGCGCGATGATATCCCAGAGTGGCCACTGAGTGTCGAGCCGTGTTTACGGCGAGATCGGCTCCCGTCGCTGCTAATGCTGTCGCCATCAGTTTTAGCATAAATATCACTATCGTCCCGAGACTGTCGCCATGAGCGACAGGGCGATCCGGCTTTTGATCGAACTACGCTATATCGCTTTCTTTCACTCCATTTGGGTGTGAATCCTCCCCGAAAGGTAAGACTATTTTTCCAAGCTTTATTTTAGAAGAAAAAAAAATAATAAACGCGGGAGCGAAAGAGAATTCACTCTTTAAGCTCGGAAGAGATTTAAAGCTCATCATTTAAACTTGTTTCTAACTAAAATAGGATATATGGAGCCATTTTTGTACTATATATATAAATTATACTGCATTGTGAAAATTTTTTCTTAAAATTTATTTCTTAAAGAAATTTATTTATTTATAAATATATGTGTATATAGATGATTAAAAATAAGCGATGTATGGGTTACTGATTTTATGTCAGAGTATCAAGTGTACTATACAAAAGGATGTGGTTTTGTTCTCGCGGTGCAACCGCGATTAATCGTCGCAGGCGTGTACGATACTCTTATTACTACCCTATATCTAAATTAAGGGAGCGTTAAGAAAGCCGCATGTTCGCCGTGGCTGCCGTTTGCGAATGCCGCGGGACGTAAGTCGAGGCCGAAAGAGTCGTCGCGCCGCGAATACGCGGCGATAAATAAATTAGCTAGGCACTAATTGACAAATTGCTAATCCTCCGGGCCATTACACGCGCCCGCAATGGTAACAAATGCGGGCAATAACGTCGGCCGACGGACACTGTGTACAAAATACGGAGATCCCTCGTCGCGTTACATTACCTGCGAAAACCGACCGGGATGCGTCAGGAGACTAAATACCTACACTGACAAAATAGTCATGTAATGTGATAATAAAAAATAGAAAACAAAAAAAAATAAAAAAATACGATATGAGAGTTGTTTCGTTACGTCTAATTAATAATTTTTTTCAAAATCAATAAGATACTTCTATAAAAAGGTCCTATAGGTTCAAATGTTTCTTTTTTCGCAACAAAACATCATTTATTATTTAAGTCGCTTCAATTTTTAAGTTTCTCTGATAGAAATTCTTAATCTCTGTGCTCCGACTACGTATTGAAACCCATACAGTATGATACAGTCACCCGTTCGATTGCAAACGTTGCGATAAATTACTCTACGTGTAACAAAGTCCGGAAGATTATTCTTTCCTGTGGGCTTCGTTATACTGAATAAGCGGAATACGCTTTGCGAAACTTTCCCGACGATGCGCACCCGCTGCGGGCGGAATCGTCCAATAAGTCAACTGTTTTCCTACTCGAGACTTCGTTTTTCCAACTGTATGCCGGCGGGTGGTTTATTGGCTCTTTTCCGACGAGAAGGCTAATGTAGCGCCGCTGACAAATCAGTGCTCCGCCAAGGACCCTAAGCAAGAACAACACTCCTTCGTCTCGCTTTCCCCATCGAAAGCGTGTTTATGGACCCCCGGCGTGATGGCGCCATTCTTCCCGGCGAGAGACTCGAGGCTATCATTGATTCACAAAGTCAGTGAATGAAAACGTACGACAAAGTAAATGGCAATTATCATCAATGAATATTGAAAATGTCCAATTATCTTTTGATAATAAATTTCTCTTGAATCTAAAGACTATTTGTGAATTTGTACCGAAAAAAGAATTAATCAATGCAAAGAGCAAGGCAAAGAGTTTAAACATTGAAATTCAAAGATTAATGTAAAAGAAATTCTAAATAACGTGTGACTTTAGCACGCTCTGTATTGTATAGGTATATACAACGTATGTACATGTGTTCTGACTACACTCTGCTTGTTTCTACTTCCTGCATTGCACATGGCTACCCCGTTTCACCCGTATTTCACTAGTTCGATGATCCCTGGTGTATATCGCGGAAAAGCGCGGCATGCAGACAGGTTCGTCGATACCGACGTGTTTTGCGAAAGGTGCGAGCAAAGGAATCGCGACTTGCGGAGAATAGTAAAAAGCGTCTGCAAGAACGCGTTTTGTACGCGGTCTCAGTATTCATACCTTTTCTCGCCGAATCGAGAAAATGAGAATGAAGCCGAAAACTCAATTGGCGAAAGCGCGCTTTCGCGAAATTGAACTTCGAAGGCAAGAACGAATCCTCTGAAACTGATCATGTTTTTGCAGGTGTATCTATTTTAAAACAGTGCTTGAACTCCGTAGTTACCTAATTACAAGTATTTTATTTAAATGCAAACATGAAAAAATTCATATGAGGAAAATGTGATTTTGGCAAGTACCTACAGTCATTCAAATATTAGGAATTCTAAATTAAGTGTAAAATTTAGTATTCAAATACACATTAGATATTTAAATTATAAAGATTCATATTTCATATGTATTATATGTATTATAATATTCAAATACAGATTAGGTATTCGAATTACAAGAACTCATATTAATATAAATTAATATGAATTATAATATTAATAAATTTTGCGAACCAGTATAAAAGTATATGTGGTTGAAGTTTAAAGCGTTCTTGGAGAGAGTTCTCTTCTAAATATAAAAATACTTATAACATTATTATCCACCTAATAAAAAATGAAGTGGAAGAAAAGAAGAAAGAACGGAATGTGGTGGTCGGAATATAATATTTTACATGTTTTTTGTTGCACACTCGATTATCACTTGCTAACTTAAACTGACGGCAATATTAGTGTGGATGAAGCTTGTTTCTAAATCTCAAAGGTCATAAAGCTGGAACAATATTTTCATTCAACATTTAGATTAGAATCTGGGAAAGAGAAGATTGATTTTGAAAGCCGTTCTCCCTAGAGATCTTATGGATCCATCTCTGTGTTCGGTTAGCGAACTTTCTGCTCGCGACACTCTAGGGAGGAGTGCCGGACCGCTGATAACGATAAGGACAACCGCGTATTACGTTTACAATCGTATTCGTGAGAGTTGGCAAAAAAGAACGTGGGTGTATTCAACCTCTGAAAGTTGCTCATGCGATTCAATCTGTTATTATTCCGCGTAAACTCAATTCTGACGTCAGTATGGGACTGTGCGATTCATAGCCGGTCGAATAAATTTAGAAGTGCAGTCAATCTATTATTTTTAATCTGCATATAAAAAATTATCGTATTTTAATATTTAATTTTTTAATTGTTTGATAATATCTTTTGAATAAAAAAATTATATTTGGTATTTTGTTTTATGTAAAATAGATTTTACACACACAGAAACAAATATTATTTAAATATAAATCTCTCGAGTCCATTACAATTATATTGTTTTCCATTTTATTTTGTAGATTTGTACTTGTTATATTTTCGTATCTCTCAGAAATTTATAATTTTCTTTTCTAAATTATTCTATTTTGAACGATTTAGATTACTAAATTTACATGTATACATATGTATGTAATAGTAAAATTTATTTGTTTCAAATTAATTTTAATTTTTACGTAATGATTGTAAAGTTTACGGGTGCAAATGTATATTGTAGCAACAGGAGGTTTTGTCCTGATGAGCGATTCAATGGCAAATACTACAAATGGAAAGGTATGTTTGCTATGTAAAGCACTGTACTCGGTTACAAGGATGCTGATATTATCACCGCCAGATAGAACTTCCGCCGCGATATTTTCCAGGTTATTTTCGTTGTATTCATCGATGGGTTTGATGTGGTGCAATGACACAATCGCAATACTCTCCTTGTCGTACCTTTCCCAAACATATTTGCGGAGAAAAGTACATTCATTAGTCCACATCATCTGTATTGCTAATATCTTATCTTTCCTTTATTTTTAATTATTATTTATCCATTCGGGATGTTATAAAGATTTAGAAACATTCTATTGTTTCTATAAAGAAAAGTTAAATTTTGTCAAGTTATGTATTTTATTGGAAGTCTTCTTTTTATTTTGTAAAAAATCAAATATTTAAACAACATCTTAGATACAATATTTAATCAAGACAGACTTTCTGCTTTCTATCCTTTAATTCTTTGATTGCTGAAGAGCGATGCTGTTGCGCGATTAGTAAGTTTCGCATACGTTCTCGGACTTGGCTTTACTCGCTAGCTTTCTGTCATGAATCACACAAGCTCCAGGATCGAGAGGAAACTTTTCGATCCTACGGAATATACAAGGAACGTCACCGAGACGCGACCCTATGACCCTTCGGGACTTGTCTCTCTGCCTGCCGAAGTGTACCCGAGTTTTGGAGGATTACTAAAGCTGCGAAGGATTACCCAGGCACCTGAGAAATAGCTGATGTGACTTAACGTGACACCGAACCTTTCATCTTATCTTCGGGAAAGGTTGAAACAGATTTCAATATTTGATCATCCACCTCTTCTTCCCAAAAAGTGTTTTCTCTGCATCATTCATATATATTTCGTTTTTTGTGTACAAATAAAATTTATATTTATATAAAATAACAACGCACGTTTTAAAAATTATTGTGTTTTTAATATCCGATTGTATTACGCGTGTTTAAAGCTACATTAAATATCACTAGATACATTTTAAGAATTCATTAATAAATGGTATCATCATTAAATATTAAGCAGCAAGCATTTTGTATCAAATCTATATGTATATATTTATTTTCAAGTAAATATTTTAAAAGGGAAGTTTTTTTTAATTAACTTTATTCTCTTGCCCGAGTATCTCGCTCTATATTTAAATATATATATATATAAAGTATGTTTATCGAATATGGTTTATATGTATAATAACCATCGCGCTGTACAGTACTCCGTGAATTTTCCATCCCATCCACAAAAGAGAAACAACTCGAAAATAAAATCGTCATACTGGTTTTTCCAACATGTGTCACGTAATCCTGCATCCTGACGGGGTAAACGCGTTCGACCGCTTCTCGGAAAAAGGAACAAATCGAAATCGACAAATATTGTCGTCACGTACCGTGTCGGCGATAAGTCGCGCTCGTTCGATCTAGCCTCTCCTCTCTCTCTCTCTTCTTCTCTCAGGAGAGATGTCCAGAATGCAGGGCTCGCGAGAATGGTCGGAAGAATGATGAGATTTTGTCGAGACACGTCAGTGAATCCGCGCATTCTCGCAGTCATTCGTCGAGGACGTGAGTAAATATTGATGCGCGTGATCCGATCGCGTGTCCAGGATAAACGAGCGATGGGTGCCGATTGCGTCCACCGTGTGTATGCCACGGTGGTTTTATATAACCACGATGTATTACTATAAATATACAGTGCCATTAACCGTTTAAAGAGGCGATTGAAAGTAAGCTGTCCCGTAACGAAAATCTGTCGATCTTACACACATCACAAATCTAACATATCTTCATTACTTTCATTAGACTGCAGATTTTAGATGTAAAAAATTGATTTTAATTCGTTTTTAATAGACTTAAGCTTTTATCAATGAATAAAAAAATCTTACTCACTTTATAAATCCAACTCGATTTTCTGCAGAACTTTAATTAGTTAATTAATAATTAGCAAATTTAAAAATAAATATTTAAAATTGCAATAACTATCGTGAAATACTTCCTAAGGACAGTTGAATAAAAACTTACCAACAGATATTTCTGCCATTAAACAGGATTTTGTGGAATAGTTTAATTTAATATCTATTGTGGTATTACGCTTGATAATTATCCGATAATATAAATACAGAATATATTAATTTAAAAAATCACTCTCTCTTTCTTTCTTTTTAATATTAAATGTCATTTTAGATAATGACGTATGATGTAAGAAATGTATTCAAATAATAAAAAATATTTAAACAATTTAAAAATCTGTCGAAAAAATTTTCGACGTTTGCATTTATTGAGAATGACATTTCTGCTTTGGAAAGACTCAAAAAGCGTTGAAATTTTATAGTACCTATAGTATATTAAAATTATTCAAATTTTGTCCTCTAAAGATGAATATTTTCCGTGACGCTCGGGGCGAAAACCAATGGCAATGACGGCTGACTGATGAGACGCGTCAGTCTCGTCCATTCTCTCTCTCTCTCTCTCTTGTTCAACCTGAATATTGGATATCAATAACAACAGGCGAGACTGATATCGAGGGCTTTTGTTCATCCACTTCATTCGCGAATAGGTATGACCATGGTGGTTCTGTTCCTTGCTGGAGGACAATAACGTCAGATAACACGCGCTTTTTCTATATCACAGATTAAACTGAGAGGAATGTCCTTTGTATCAATAGTGCGTCTCGATAGTTCATCTATTGTTAAAAGTGCTTTTGTTTATTAAAAAATCAGAAAACTTCCATCATTTCCTAACTTTATTTATAGAACGTTAATTTGAAGCTTGATTATTTGATAATAAGAATTAAGGACGTGTGAAAGAGAATTAATAAATAAAAATTCAATTTATTGAACTTGCTGCCGAGAAAATATCGCGCATCGCCTCCGATTAATTTATTGCGTCAGCAATTCTATCCTTAATCCTTTGATTACGTCACGAACGCGATAACTGGAACACTCTCATTCTGTTCATTCGAGCGGTAATTGAAGACGTAACTTGCTTACGGAAATAGAAGAGGAATAGTCGTCGGATGAGAGCAATCGGAGGAAGCGGGGAATTCGGAGCGTCAGCTTGGAAAGAGCTATGCCATGGTGGCCCGAGTAAGTTTGTAATAACCTTGCCAAATAATGAACGGCCGAGTGGAGATGAAGGCGGAATGCAGCATTTATAGTGTTTCGGAGTTATCGCCTCCGAAGTGGAATGGATGCTCGCAACAGCGCAGCGCGCGATTCATTTAATATTGCTCTCCGCGAGCTACCTAACTTTATTAAACGATATCGCCCAGCTCGTTTGGCGGCGTAGAGAGATTCCCGAGGAAGAAATCTGTCTTTGAGAATATGTAATTCATGTGATTTCAAGCGGGATAAAACCAGTTACTGAGTTACGACGATTTTGATAAAACAGACTGTGAGATAATTTAGAAGTTAAACAAAGAATGTGATGTAAAACGGACTTTCCTCATTAATTATTCTTATCAATTATTCGTATTACTTTTGTTATTACGATGTAAAATATTAGTGTAGTAATAATGTAAATTGTATTTTGTTATTTAAGTTATAAGTTCATTTTAATTTTTACGGTCTTTTCATGTATGAAAGTATCAAATCGAAAGAATTTCCAATATCTCTTAAAATCCTCAGAATATATTGTCCAAAATCCAACTCGTCAACCGATCTGTAGGTACTTAGATAGTTTTTCCTAAGAATGCGACATGTTTCGCTCGTTCACTCAGCCTGGATGGCTGGGATTGGCGACTGGACTTTTCATGCAATGTCGCAAGAGACAAACCACTCCTTAGACAAACAAGCGCCAGCCCTCGGACAGTATATCACGGACTCGGCCGCGAGTCGTAAACGCGGAATTTTCGCAAAAACAGCGAACATTCGCAAAATGTCTCGGAACAGCCGACAGCGACGGTTACAGCCGGTTACTATACTACGTTATACACTATACGTAATGTCCGTAATAAATCGCGGTGGACGGTGAGCCGACATAGCCCGCTCTCGTGAGTTAACTTAGTTAGCTCGGAACTTTGATCTGCGATTCCAAATGGCCGGCTGGCCGGCAACCGCTTCGATTTCTGCACGCTCGGGCTTTTGGAGATTCCATTTACAATCACGCGCGCGATCAATATTTAAATTCCTAATGGCAACGATCTCGATGGACGCGATCGCGAAACGCGGGTTGTATCCTGATGAAGCGCGAGTTTCGAAGCTCATCTTTAGAGTGCATGCATTGGGAGGAAGTGAATAGGACGGATGCACTTACTTGATACACACGGAGATTTGTTATCACGGACTGCGGTGTCCCATTGGTGGCACAGGTGGCACAGGTGGCACATAACACGCCTGAAAAAGAGAAACCACAATTAATATAGTAAATTAAAAAATATAAAACATGGTGGAGAAAGTAGAAGATACATATGTACCAAGAAATAATAAAAGAAAGCAGTACACGCGCAAAATAAAATAAAATAGCGAAAAATAGGTATTACGTTAGGTGATAAAAAATCTGCTTTTGTTTTATAATTTATTATTGTTGTTACACTAACGCACACAAGAGCCAGAGTAGAAAAAAAAGTAAACTAATTTTTTACAATCCTGATAATAATTGCATATAGAGATAGAATTCATCGACAAATTAAAATGGCAGAAGAAAGGATTTTAAATTCGAGAAGATACATCGCGTTTGAATAAAAATCAGTATGATCTTACGGCAGGTTTCAGTTCCATCAGTCACACGCTCTCGGAGAGATAAAAAATTTTAGATTTAGAAATGGAGACATGCCGGGGGGTATGATATTGCAACGACAAAGGCCGTCGCGTCGACTCGGTAATAAAGACAGCGAATTAAGGGTCCTGGGCATGTAAATTGCCGCTGATATGATTTACCGGCAATTTGAATGAAGAGCGCGCGCACGGGCTGTAATGTCGATTAGCATAGATTTGAATAAATTGCGAGTTACTACGACGTCATTAAGCGCGGCGAATTTTTTTACAGGCTACTTGTACGCGCGAATACCCCGAAGTTATTATCGAGCCGCTATCTCGAGGCGCCTCGATTAGAAATGGGAACCAGATGCAATTCCGGTGAACGCGCGATACATTATTATCACTATTAACATGGATTTTAATGTTCTCTCGATGAATCCGATGAGGCCGATTTTATCGACAAAATTTATGGATGGCCACGTGAATTATGCGTAGGTAGGTACATGCCTCGCGTTATTTATATTGCATACATGTTTTATATTGCATGTAAATCTGTGGAATAGTAATAATCAGATATAGTAATTACGTATTGTCCCAGATATCGAAATAAACCAGGAATAATTCAAATGCAAATAATTACCAGGAGTTAATTATCAGGAGTTCATTATCCTGATTATCTTGTTTAAAATTTATATCACAAATCCTGAGATACAATCTACAAATATAATTTTCGTACAGTTTGATTTTTTTACGTTTATAATGCCTCTAGCGTCTTGCAGTTATAATCTTTAATATATTCTGTCATTTTCAATTCCTTTCGCTTTTCAAGACATGTTGCTCGGGAAAACGAACGTGCGCGAATCCAGGTTTTATCTGACAAAATAGCATCTTTGTAAATCGTGGACTTCTCAGAAGAGAGTTTACTGTTGTTGGCATCGCTCGAGGGTTAAAAGCCATCACGGTTACCGTAGCACGTGTCGCTCTCTTGACGGGGGATTGGACCGGACAGACGGACGGAAGCTGGAGTTGGCCGTGGTGGAATTGTGCGTGGATCAATAAATCGCGCGTGGAACGACGGAGACGTCGAATAGCGAATAAAGGGAGTTCTCACGGCGGATGCGAACGGCTGTACAACCGACAACGACGATTTCGGTGACCGTATTGGCGGTATTGGCGACGACTCCGTGACGACGCTTCGATCGGCGATTTGCGCAATGGCCTGTTTAAGCTCGAGCCTAGTTTAATCCTTCTTACGACTCGTCTCGTAAATCGATTAACTCGCGAGCGCCATTACGAAACTCGGGATTGGAATTCTTCGAGTAATACCAATTATCGTCTGATCGGCTCTCTCCTGCGCGCGCGCGTAACAATCGGATTAAATTAAGGGTGCGGATCGATCGGCGGGATATCGAGGCGGGAAATAAGGATTTTATCCCCGCGCCTGGATCTACCATGAAATGTAGTGAATTAAAAGAGCGATAAAATATGCAAGATAAAAAAATCTCTCGGTACTCGTTTCTTTACATAAAGAATCCAACGCAGTTAAAGTTGACAGTTAATGGTAACATAATCTACAATTCTTTAATTATTGTACGTGTGATAAAGAAATTTTTTGCACACTCCTATGTGGAGAAAATTTCTTTGTCATATGAGCAGTAAGTAATCGGAGAAGAGATTTGTGCAGGAACAAAAATAAAATTATATCAAAAGAACGGTTAAATGTTTAGCGAGAAAAAATAAGCTGCAAATATATTTTAAGATAACTGCAGAGATGCACGTTTCTTTAACAGAAATATTTCGATAATTTTGCGTAAAATTCAGCTTCTGAGATCCGCAATACCGCAATTTTCCTACGAGGCGCTTTGAAGAGAAATACCGCTGCAATTTTCATACGCTCGTGTATTACAACACGATGCGGTCACCGTATTGTGGGGACAATGCCGCGAACCATCTTGCCCGCGATTGTCCCACGGAAATCGTAACGAGTGCAGCTCGCGGTCATTTTGCGGAGCTTAAAAACCAATTAGCTGTAATCCGCCGTGTTTTCACGTGAACTCGACGCCGCGCAAAGGCACGCCTTAATGAGCGGAGGATACATATTTACACCCTCGACGGTCGTTAGAGGGATGAAGTTCGGTGCACAGTCATTTTGCAAACATTATACGCTGGTACGAACACGGAAAAATTCTAAAATGAAAGAATTGCTCCTAAAAATACAAACTGTAGCAAATATGTCACGTTTTATAAAATGGTTCAAGAATTTCATACCTCGTATTTTTTACCTTATTTTAATAAAAATTTTTCATATATAAGAGAAAAAACTGCCAGAAGAAAAGGAGAATGTGAAATATTTTCCTATTCTATAGCTGAGTATAAAGACAAATGCAAAATAAACGCAACTGTGCGGCAGATATTATGTAAAAATATTGTACATGTGTATGATTTATATAAAATGTATAATATATGTATGCGTGTATGTATGTATGTATGTATATATTATATATGTCACATTTTCCGTACATCGTCTTTCGGGTCAACTCCTCTCAATTGCAGTTTCCGCTTGTATCCTTGCTGGATCCCCGCGGAATAGCGTGTGCGAAGCTACATCGTGTTGCATTATTCGCCTTTACAGTCAACATAGCTCCACTCAGCTTCGTCCAACCTCGCCGACGTGCGGCATAACGGATGTTTCGACCATCGTCAGAAGCATTACGTTATTCGTGTAGGTATATTTATCACTTTATTCCGACGGGAAGCTGCAACTCTTCCTTCGACGAATATACGTAACAACGTAAACTCGATAGATATATCTATATTTAATTGGTGTTGGAACACTATAGAGTTTTCTGAAACCTTGCTTTTTTCAAAAACGCACATGATTGATACGTGGTTGAAATGATCGATGGAATGTCAACTCAAATGGACAGTGGTGTAATATTTATTACTGAAAATACAACGGAACGTACGGAAAAATAAAATAACTTTTGCAACCGAAAGCTCGTAGTCTTTGTTTCTCTAGTAACAATTTGGAATTGGAAAACAATTTTATACAACTATAAATAATTAGAAGATTATGAACAATAGTAAAATACAGCTCAAAAGTTTGCTTCTAAAATTTCATTTAATTCGGTTACATTGTATTTAAATTTAATGTTGTATTTAAAGAAGGCATCTGACAATGAGATAGACAGGTACACGCGGCAAACAGGTCGGGATTAATCTTAAAAGACTTATGCTCAGCCAAATAGGTTGTAAACGAGATGTTACATTTGATGTGAATAATAACAGCGTGAAAATGAGCATGGCTGATAAGGCGAAACGTGACGAGAGGAAGATTCAGCCGTTCTCATCTCTACTTCATTTGCATAGCATACGTATATAATTAAAAGTTTATGAATAACGGTAAGAAAACTCAAAATTTTGCTTCTAAAATTTGGTTTGATTCGGTTACGTTGTATTTAAATTTAATGTCGTATAGTTGAAGCGTCTGAGGCAGACAGGTTACACGCGGTAGACAGATCGGAATTAATCCTAAGAGACTTATACGCGGCGAAACAGGTTGTAAGTGAGGTGTTACATTCGATGCGAATAATAACAGCGTGAAAGTGAGCATGGCTGATGAGGCGAAACGTGACGACAGGAAGGATTCAGCCTCATCTCTACTTCATTTGCATGGGAAAAGGGGTAGGGCTTGGCGTAGATACCTCCTCGCCTGACCCAATAATACGCAACTGGTCAACCAAACGGCCGGAATTCAATTACGCGAATGTAGTCGGACGCGACCGCTAACTCGAGCCCGGAGACAAGCGAAACCTAATAACCAAACAATAGAGCGCTTCTATTGCGTACAGAACCTCAAGGTTGCCTCCGGGATATTGATAAATATATACATATATCTACTACAGGCTGACAGCTTTCTATGCAACACACGATATAGTTACAGTATTTTAGTAATTATTAAGATATATAGATCGCGCATGTAGATCGCGTATATAACGATAATCTTACATACACGAGTATCACCTTAAATCTGTTTTAGAATTATACGAATTTTAGAGTTTATAAGATGCTACTTCGTAGAGATAATTATTTTTTATACAATTTCTTCATTTCCACGATATAAAATCATGATACATAATTAGAAAAAATATATTGGTAATGTCGATTCTACTAAACGATTATACTGTGTGTTTCGCGCATGATTAATACAACGCGTACAAACGCAGTAGGGAAATCTCGCAAATAAAGCTCAAATCCAGATCTCGAGCTATTTCAACTGCGGCTATAGACGATCTACGGACGAACGAAAGTACTCAATTAATCAGTCGACGTATAGGCAGTGCAAACCGGCCCGGGCTATTACGGGGGGGTTAAATTGCTTTCGTGCGCGGTGCGCTTATGTAAGGAAATTGAAACAATGTTCGAAATTGCGCGGCCCACCATTATGGTATCCGCTTAACTATTAACGCGCTCTGATGGGCTAAGTGCTCGCGAAAAATCCGGACAGCGAGGAGAAGAATAACCGCGGAGAGGAAAAAAAAAGGCAAGGGAGAAGGAGTGACAGAGAGGGTGGAGAGGGGAAAAAACAGCAATGAATACGGTTCAATTATCGCGCCGGAGAGAAAATCCATTTTTATCCTCTACAAAATCGAATATCGGCCATCGCGTTACACCGTTGACTCCGTATACAGAGAATAGTCGACCCCGCGGGAATTTTCGGAAAATCTGGAACACAGCCAATGGCGCAGCTTAGCGTTGTCGTTGTTCCGGGGGATAGTATTCCGCCGGGCACTCGCTATCCGCCGAGTTTATACGGTCTACAAGCGAATTTTTCCGTCCCTCTCTTCTCCGTGGAAAATTAACCGCGCTGGCTGTCTGTCGAGGATTACCGTCGTTGTACCGCGAACGTAACAGGTTAATCCGTCTGTCAGAAAATGTTAGAATATTCTGTATTATCCCGTGTTATTTCGACAAAGCCGTAATATGTTATATTTTTAAGTTGTTTTTAAAAAGATATTAATTTACGAAAAAGAGATATGTATTAATTTATCTCCCCCTCCTTTTAGAATTTCAAAATATAGATATCGAAATCAATCAATAAACATTAATTAATAAAATTAACAATTTTAAAGTTTTTTTTACGAAAAATAACAGATTTCTACAAAATTTTACTCTAAAACAAAATAAAAATTCTCCAAATTAGTTCACTACTCGTAAATAGATCCTAAATATTATTTCGTCGCATTTTATTAATCCCCGTTCACATACACATGTCTGCTATCGACACATTTTCCCGCACACAACGACTCGATCGTATTTTGCTAACATAAGTCGAGTGGTGTTTTCCTAGCGATATGAATGTTATTTCGTCAGATAGAACGCGCACGCGGTCGCGGGAAATTGAAAATATCTGGGGAACGCGGGTTATATTATTCGGAAAAAATATCGAGGAGGGTGGACTATCGTGATGGTGTTGGGGAAACGCTGTATCGAATCGCCCTACTTTCGAACGAATCGCGGCAACGAGTCCGGTACGCGGGATTCGGTCCGAGTGACGTTTACATTACAGAGGTGTTATCGGATTTCTCGCCGATGTAATCGTCGCTGTAATCTCTGCCTCGCACTCCGCGCATCTGCATACGGCTTAAGATATACATATACATACGTATATGTGCATACATTTTACATTGATAACGCTTGATAAACCGTTTTTAATTAAATCTAGTTTCTGTCATATAGGCCTCTGTAGAGGTGGTTGGATTCGTACTCGTTGCTTGATCGTTTTAGTAATATCGCAAGAAACAGAGGAGAAACATCACGAGATAAAGACTTAGACTAAAGTAATCTGCTTCTCGTTGAGAAATGTCAAGATATAAAATTTTGTGACATTCTAATTTTAAAGTGACGCGTAGATTTGCGTGATTTAACTTACAAAAATCTTTGAATTTACCAAGAGTGTTGAATATATAATAAAGATTTCATATTTCTATTTATTTCTGTATTTTTATTTATTACTGAAGCTTTTCATCTTTATTGCGTGAGATTTCGTTTAATTCCCCTATTGTTACATAATACCTTTCAAATTAGTTTCCAAACAATTCGTGTTTGGTTTCCACGTAAAAAAGGGACGATTGTGAATCATCCGCCGTAAGACAATGACGAACCTGCCGGTATTAAAGTTGAATTATTAATCAGGGTGGAGGGAGTGGATGACGGTGAAACCCTTTGACGGGGGTCGTGGCGTAGATACGCACGCTCGTCTGGTCGTTCGTTTCATTATTGAATGCAAATAGGTTCGTTAGGGCTCGTCGTTTTTAAGTGCTCGTCGAGTCTCGACCCTCTATCTATATAACTGAGCCTCCAGAAACAATACTACTCCCGTCCCCGAGAGAGCGAGGAAAATTACTCTGCGGAAAGTTTAACGTGTCGTGCCGTGACAACCGACCGTTGAGATCGGCGAGAGCCCTATAAATATACAGGGTGTCCCAGTCCCAGCAAATTATGTTTCATGGAAACTGTGGAACCCTTTTATATTTAAGTTAGAAATCACTTTTAGTGCTGAATTGAGCCATGTAAAAGTGCAGATTGATATTAACATTACAACAAGTGAATATAACGTTAAAAGGGGAAAATGAAAAAGTCGACGCGATAAAATTGGTTATATTAATTTTTGCATATCCTTACCGAGCAATAAAAAGGAATAACAAAGATTATAGAAAGATAGGGAATTTACTAGAGAACATTTGTGTTAGAATTTAGAAATGTTCGGCTTTCGGGTACCGCAATTGCGAGAGCCAAATCGACAAGTGTTATATTCTGACTGCATCAGAATTCAGGGATGTCGAACACATCGACCCCGTTATTCGAATTACGATTAGAAACGTGCTGGTCGCGTCCGAAACAATTGTCCCATAACACCTCGATCGTGGCACAAATGGGATCTCTATTGGCGTTTCTCGTCCCTCCCTCTTTACACGCGATGCCAAAGCGCTGCCCATTGACCAATTTAACATGGAAACAGGAACGTGGTTGGCGCAAGCAAAAATCGAATATGCAGGGCGCATCCAGCAAAAAATAATTACAGAAAACTGGAAATAAAAATAGCTACATATTGCAAAAATAAAATTTTGCGAGAATTTCTATTTTTTTAAGCAACTTAAAAAATACGAAATATTAATAATAATAAATCTCAATAAGAAAAGTGAAAACAAGAAGAAAGGAATTGAAAACAAGAATCAAGGTAAAAACTAAATTAAATATAAAAGTATAAAAATAGATTAACAATATAAAACGACAGAAATAAAAATCAAATTAAATTATGTTGTAAACAATTACCTAAATTATATCATTTCTTTCTTGCAAAGTTATTGCTTAGAGATTGAAAGAAAGCCGATTTAACGTTGGTGATGTAATGACCGAGCGCATCTATCAGTGTGTTAGACATTACGTTACTATCAATTATCGTAAAATAAGCACGGGACTGGAATAACGAGCGTCTCCAAAAATCGCTGACGCCGCGACGGATTTTACGACCTAATGCCATTCGCTATCGCGCAACTTGTCGCTCGTATGTAATTGATCCAGGCCGCGGCAACAGGTGATTTACGACGATAATTTGGTAAATATGACGACGATTCGTCGCGTCATTTGCCGATACCGTGATAAACGCGTTGTATTAACAGCGCGTATGTAGTATCAATTCCGATAGCACGATTTTAGAAAATTTTTGCTAAAAATATTTCTATGTAACACGAAAAATAGAAATTGTCGGAATAGAAATTCTGACCACGTATTTGGAACAATGTTATTTTAAAAATATAAGAAATAGATATATAGGTATATATAATGTCGAATACACAATGTGAACCGATTTTTACTGATTAATTAATGAGAATCACAGCCTTAGCTTTGAATACGAATGTTTCGTTCGGATTTTTTTTCCTTCTTTTTTTTTCTTTTCTCGTTAAAACCATATTTTTTTATATTGTACTAAAGCGAGCGTTACGATAAGCATGCGAGAATGCGAGAAACTACCAATTCCAGAAATTGAGAAGGAGTTACTTGACGGGTCTCATTCATTAGACTCATTCCCGAAGAACGCGATGAATGTATAAGGTAAACGGCATTGGAAGCGGGCGACAATAGCGTCCGCGACGGGTTAGTAGGTTCATTTCAATTAAGAACAAGCGACAATGGATAGACGGAGAGTGACAGCTTTAGCAATAGAACAATGGAAGGCCGGCTATTTGTCATTGACAACGGATCGGATTGTTGCGGGGGCGAAATTCAATCGAGCATGGTGAACGTGCAGCACTCGCAACTGCGCGTTCAAGAGAGTTTAGGGTTTCTACCATTCTACCATATTCAATCACGCTAAATTCCATCCATGGCTAAACAGCTAAACTACAATATACTAAAGTAATTCTACGAATATTAAATCGAGTAGAGGAAATAATATTAATTAAAGAAAATAAGATAAATAAATAGCATTCACGAATATAATCTGTCATGCTAACGAATTTGTATTATTTAACTTTTAATCACGTACGCAGTTCACTCTTTTGATAAGACAAAATTCGCATAAAAATAAAAAAATTGTTATTTTTCTATAAAGGTATAATTAATATTCATTAACAAGTTTAATGAATCAATTTTTAATTAACAAAAATAGAATTTGACATTTTTGGAAATATCCGATAATTAAGGGGACTACCGGGACGTTTGACCTCGAAACGCGTCACTGGCCGTTCAATGATCCCTTCGAGCTGCACGGTATGCTGTTTCAAATAATCAAGGGAGAGTATATATCCGAGGGACCCTCCTTCCTGTACGTACTGCCGGACGATCGAGATGATAGCAATTTGCACTGCTCGGCCTCGGAAGGACCCGGATCGCGTCGGAGGGCCCGCATGAATGGAGCGGGGGCGGCGCGGGCGTGCCCGTGCCCGGGCTCGTATGCGTGCCGAAGGGAGAATGGACCTAATGCTCCTTACACCGGCGGCATAGTATCCATCGTTAATGGCCACGAAAGCGTGGTCGTAGTGCGGTTACGTGTTTATGGGGCTCGTTGGTTATGAAAGGATCGCCGGTAAAGACATTTACACCGAAAAAGGCACGAAGACGAACCACAGGCTACAAATCATTCAGACTAAAAGAAGCTTGCTCCATATTAAGAAAGTGTTAAATTCAATTGTACTGGCAACTAAATTACCTATACGATTAATAATGTGCACGATAAAAAAATTTCAGGTAAAACAAAATTAACGAATCTAAATTCGTAATGTCTAAATTTCTAATGTTTAGATCCAGTCGTTGATTTTAGAACACTCTGTAATAAATGTTCCCGCTATAATGCAAGTATAAATTTTAGTACGCTATAAATCAGGAAGTCTTAAGAAACTCTAAGTCCTCCAGTATTATATAAAACAGCGTAATTACTCCGAGATTAATGATGATTCCAGCAAGTTTGATATACTTCCTGAAAGTTCGCATCATTTAATAGATACATTATTATACGGGTGGAACGTTCGCTATCATCCACGTGTTTGTACTCAAAATATTGGCGCGCGTATATATAAAATCGATACTGACGTAAGTGCGTGAAAGCGTTTCCTCTATAAAATTCGCGTCTTACAGGATATCCTCCTCCTTTTCCGGCGATCGACGCCGCGACGTGGCGGTGCAGGAACGAAAATGTTGAGATAAACAAAGTCCTTCGCGTCGACATCGGGTTCCGACGTATTGTACGAAAGCCATCTGGTTTCCCGGTTTCGACGGGTAATCCTTCAACAGAAGAGAAGGAGGAAGGGGGTAAGATCACCCCTTAAAGGGAGTAACCTAAGCGGATCTGCAAGGGAGACAGAGAGAGAGAGAGAAATAATAGCTCGGTCGGGACATAGACGTTCGCGACCATAAATAACGTATACTGTACACATAGGCATCTCGTAGACAGCTTATTTACATTCATGTGTACGTATATACATGCATACATACATACACACATACACGTGTACACGAATAGAAAGGCAACTGCAGAGACGGACGGATAGGAAAGTGCGAGACAGCTCGCTGCTTTCGGTAGCGTAACCCGAACCCTCTCCATTCCGCTTTCCTACCTTTGTTCTTCTCTTTCCGCCCTCCTCACAGCAGTCTCTTCACCAACCCTGATGTACTTTCGGTTACCTCCGATCATCTTCGACCAATTCTGCAGCTGACTGTTTTTCGTATTCTCGCGTAAGTTTATGGACTTAATTTTAATTACTCTAATCTCTAGGTTCTTTCTATTGCTGCTCAGCGAGAATCGATGAGATGAGAGGGAAAAACGATCAATCGTGTAGCTGTCATTTCAGAAGAACCGAAAAAGCTTCATAAGTTATTTTGTACCGTGTTTTCTTATCTCCTACGGATTCTCCAATTAATCGAAGAACATATCAAAAAACTCTGCTGCAATTTCAATTCATTACCTATATGTCTCTATAACATTATTGATACAGAGCTGTTTGATAAATTTAATTTTGACAAATAAACGAGATATATACTTGTTATATTAATTCACAATTAATTTCGCTCTATTAAAATAAGATCAAGTCAATTTATTCACTCCGGCCAGAATGCTAATGTATCTGCTAACTGCTAACAGATACAAATTATTGCTAATGATCATATTGATATCGTTGCGTTCGTCGTCATTTTGGTACCATAGTTTCCCGTGAAAGACTGCAAATGGACAAATCGTGTCGGCACGACATGTTAGCGATTTCGGTGCGAGTGTATCGAGAAAAATGTCGAATATCTGGAGACGCGGATGATCGGACATCGGATGAAAGTCGAGGGCGCGCGAGAGACGTGTACTTTTATTCCGGAAGATTTTTCGCGCGATCTGAAGGAGCAGCACACGGCTGCGCGACTTCGGACAAGCGCAAGCGGAGCGTTAGAGTCTATGTACCGTGGGAAATGTCGTGAAAGCTACATGTTCCTTGCATCGAGTTCCCATCGATCACGCACGACAACTTTCGCTACGCGGGCCGCCAAAGTTTGCGATTGGGGTGATTAAGATGACATCGCGCCCCCCGATCCGACTAATCTATAAGGCGAATGTTAATGGAAGCTTTAATTAAGCTGATCAATGCGCGGGTGTACAGATAGAGCCCCGAGGCAATCGCAATTTATCATGCGACGAAAACTTTATACTTTTTAAGATAAGGAATTTTTTATTTTTTCATTAATTATGTAATGTAATCATTAGTTCCATGACCTAGTTCTCTTTAAGGGAGACAGAAAAAAGAATGAGATATGAAATTTGTAGGTATATTAATTATACTATATAATAAAAATTTCAAAAAATAAAAATATAAAGAAATAAAATCTCTGAAGTTATTAATATTTAATATTTGAGTTTCAACTTTCGTTTAAAGTAAAATATATTTGCGAGATAACGTGACCTTCTTCATATCGAAATTTCGAAGTAATTTCGGAGCTCGGTTCAATCTTCACTGTGAAATGCTCGAAGCTATTTTACATTATATAGTTCTTTATTGCTTAATAGATCCAATGTTCCAATCGAGCTGTAGTCAGCCGGGAAGTGTAAGACTCGTAAATTGATTGCACGAGATCGCGAAAAGAGAGAAAGGACACTGATGGAACTTAAATCCTTGCAGATGGAGTTCTGATAATGAGTTGTGCATGTCAATAAAAAGTTTGACGCTTCACGTTTTGCGAATCGTTTGTGTAACAAATCATCGAAACTTTGCAACAATAGTACGTTTTTTTTTTTTAAATCAAGGGCCGAGTTTAAGGAAACGGGAGATTGAAAACTTGTTCGTCGATTCCGTTTGAGAATAAATTAACTCAAAAGAAAAAAGAAATAGAAGATAGAGAGAATGGCAATGCCGATCGACAAATTCGAGCGAATCTGTTAAAGTGCACGAAATCACTTTCATAAATCAAAGGGAGCAACGCGGATCTCCGTCGAGAGAGACTTCACGAGCGTTGCAAAACATCGCTTTGAGATGCAGTATTGCAGTGCTCGTCGCAATTAACCTTCCGGCGATCGTGCCATTTCGCGCTTTACGAGCGGTCGTCTGGTACACAAAGTACTGAGAGTATATCTTCGGGAAAATATAGTATATACTAAATTCTTGTAATTAAAATTGTTATAATTTTTTAAATAAAATTTTCTGAATTTCCTAAATAAAAGAATATGTCTTACTTTTCGTAAAAAGTATAGTAGAGATAATAATATTATCACATAATATATATCTTTCTCTTTCGTCTTTTTTTAAATATATATGTATATCTTTCTATGGAATAACATTAAACACAAAAAATATTTTTAATAAGAACCGCAGGTCAATAAATATTTTCAGTCAATGTCGACTAACGCTTTTGTGTTCTGTTGCACGACCGCTGGAAGATTAATACTTTTCCGGTTCCACGTGTAGCAAGCGACTGACGTTTAACCGGCACGTGGGAATGTTCATGTAACGTTGATACGCATCGTTTTTTCTTTCCTACTGGAAACATCGCTGTGCACCCATTTGACGCACAAGTGGCATCGCACATTATACATTCGAGGCGTGACGCAACGTATGCTGCAAGAATCGTTTTGATTCTTGTTTTCGCGCAGTCACGCGTGCTTGTTTTCACGCTGCGAATACCCGCGTTTATGTATCCCACCTTTGTTTTTTTATCGCAATTGTGCTTTTGTCAGAATAATTTCCCTTCAGTTCTTTGCGAAACAACATCCGAATAGATGAGCCCATAAAAATTACAAAAGTTCATTGCTCATACAAACTACAAACAACGAAACATTTGATACAAAATTGATAGTATTCTTTGTAAATCCTAATTTATGTATAAATCTGAGTTTAATTTTTTTCACTGGCGATATGTAATCTGTATCGAGTTAATCTTATATATCCTAAATAGTAATTATTATTAATTTATCTTAATAAGTATTTAATTTATTAAATACAAATACTAAGAAAAGATGAGTTATTATATGAAACATTCTCATTCTATTAAATAACGCAACTTGTGTACAAATTCGCTCGAAAGAAATCTTTTCTGGACCTTGTTTTTAGAGGGCGATGCTCTCTGAACATACCGGCGGCGCGGTGGTCCGAATATACTCGTATACCGAGACGTTAACGAATCTTCCCCTTTACGAACGAAATTGAAGAGTACGAGTATGCGACATCGTTAGCCGCGGGTATGCGACACATTCGTATGCAAACGTAGCTGCACGCGCGAGTCCGATGTCCCCGAGAGTTCTAAAGTTAGAAACATGGGACGGGAATACACTCGAGCTCGTAGGGCCGTCTGAACCCTTATATCGCGAATGTAGTAATCCTGCTCATTTTATGTTAATTTTAACGCGCATCTGGACTGTACGAGCATCGCTTTAATAACGATATTTTAATTAGACAAATTCCATTTGGTAGAATAAAACCAGCTTTAACTCTTAAATGCGCAATTTTTCGTAGCATTCTGAGTATTTTGTAAATAAATAATGACCTTCTGGATCTTTCCATCCAGAAGAAAAAGAAGAACCAGAAAGGCCCTTTACAGATGTGCAAAGCCGCGCGTTTTCATGCAGTTCAAACTTCATAAGAGAAGGTACCTATACACGGAGCATCGAAAAGTCGCTTTGCATAGGTATATGCAAAGCTGTGCCCAGTAAATCTTCAGCAGAACACTTAACGATCAACTGCTGTAATTTGATTGCAATTGGTTGATCATGTGAACATTTCTGTTCAGAAAAAAAATTGTTTTATACAAAAGAGACAAGGCAAGAAAACTACTAATCCTTTGATTAAATTTTAAAAGAAAAAAAAAATATTATTTTCATTGATTAATAGTTGCACATAAGAGTTACATACAATAATAAAAAAAAAGATTGTGTGTGTGTGTGTGCGCACGTGTATGTTTGAATTAAATAAACTCTTTGTCACTGAATTGAACTTTTGTGCGAACATATTAAAAGCCGATGTCGAATGGCTCTAGGCCATTTAATTTCAAATGGTCGAGGCAACTCTGTGTTCGCTCGGCCGTAGTTACCTCGCGAACTCGAAACGCACTAATAACGTTAACGGAGGAAAAAGGTCTCACGACAGCGCGAGGAGTTTTGTTCGCGAGTGTTGCAAAAAGGTCAGATCCTCCTGCGTCTGGCAAATACGTATGTAAGTGGAGGAGGATACACCAGAAGTAGCTCGTAATAAAAATGACGGACGGTGCATGCGGATGTGCATACAAGCTGCGAAAATTTGCAGTGCCGAATGCATAAGAACAATAAAATGTTATACCCGACAATTAATTGTCACGTCATTTACTGCCCGCTTTCGTCAAAGCTCAATTGTTCAACTTTTCATAATTCTGAATAAACTTAAATATCATATGCTTTGCGATTAAGATTATAATTAGAACAGAGTCAATTAATATCTGGCCTAATGGACTACTAATTCCATTGATAGTGGCTGATTATAAGCAAATATGAACATATTGAACATACGTACATTCTTATAAAAATATATTGGCCATTTTATTAATTTTTTAATTATTTTATCTTCGTGCAATAACAATTTTTATAATATAAGACGTTCAATATAATATCAGCAGACTGTAGGTGACAATACATTGTATATACTTCCTTTTACATCACGTTATTAATTCTGCATCATTAATTAAATGATAAATTACTAATCTCGTAATATGACATTCTTTGCTATAGTTGTAGTAATAGTCATTGAAATAATGTTTACACCATTAACTAACGATCAATATTACATCGTGTTCTATTTGCTTCTGCGCATTCGCTGTACTTCCACCCAGTATTATACGTAAAGCCATGTTAATTGATAAACATGTTACGTTAATTAAGTTTAATGAGCGTTTATTTGATTATATCGTTATTCGCATCTCTCTTTTTTCCAAAGATCTATAGTCAGAAACAAATTTAGTAGATCGATATTTCTATTTATTCTTGAGGAATCAGCTGTATAACAAGGAGACACGTAAAGATCCAATTAGTGTAAAAACGAGAGAAATTTTATAAAATATAAAATTTTATAAAAGAAGATTAAATTTAGGAGCCGTTTTCACCATCTCCGATTAACGTAATCGACCGATTAATTTTGCCACCAGAACTGCAATCAAGACTTAAAAAATTGTCACGCGGAAAAATGGCAAAAAAAAGCTATATATGCTCATACGTTTACGATGCTTGAACGCGGCAATAGCAATATTACAGGTTCTTGACAGCTGCCAAGAAATTAGGATAGAGATGATCAGTTTTAAACTATACAGTTGGCAATTCTTAAATTTAATCGGCCGATAAAGTTAAGCGGAGATGGTGAAAACTATTCGTTTTTCGAGCAAGTGTATCAAAGTTCGATGTAGGTAGTTGCCACTCATGGTTAAACGGGACCACAGATTGTGTCGTCGAGATGTCATCCTAACGATATATATACTTTTCAGTTTACTTTCTCAACCGCACAGATCGACGGTAACTTTTGAGCCAGCGATGATAGTGATCTCACGGTATTGCTGAAAATGCAATTCGAGCACTTGCTCCGGACACTCTAATCCCGTCCGTATCATGGGGAACGAGAATAAAAGCGGACAAAGAGGATGAAAGGCATGAAGCTGCACAGTATCGTGGCACTGTGTGATGTGTACGTGCGAGTCGACATGAGTGCGTGCGTGCGTGCGTGTGCACGTCGGCCCGCCACGGAGCTCTATATCCGGTCTATAGCTTCCGCTTCTCTGTCAGCCCCCGACATTATCGTCCCTCAGATCTTTCCCCGAGTTCGGCCTAATCCGATTCACAGACTCGTGGTAGAACGACGAAGGCACGGCCTTGTCCGTGTTAGAAGCGTGCGCGACTTTGCACTGTGACTCGAGACTGCGATGTGTTAGTTTTTTTCGGAAAAAAAAAAGAGAAGGATGTACAATACACAATTTTCCACGCTCGATATATTAAAGAATCGACTTCTCGTCAAGGCGGAAGTTTCACGTATTCAATCAGGATGCATCACTCGTCGCGGAGTCCTCTTCGAAGACGTCGATAGCCGGCACTGGACGATCAATTCTTAAAACAAATGGCTCGATCGTCCCAGTTTGCGTCTCGCGGTCACGCGAAAAAATGAGATACTCGCGCCTTACGACTCGTCTCCTGAAATATTCATTCTTCCGGTTACTCGGAGATGCCTGCTGGCATCTCAACGCGGCTCACGTATCGCATTTCTGTGCATAAGAGATACGCGTGCCCAGCGGTCGAAACGATCCGCTAGGGGTTGAAACGTGTCCATGTCGCAAGCAATAATTGTCGTTAGCCAGGATTTCTTGCGATTAATCGGCAGCGCTCGCACACCGGTCCTATATAATATAAAAATGGTCCCTATTAGAAAAAAAAATATGATGGAAAAGAAGTAATAGGAAGTTTTCGTCTTATCGCGCACTCTATTCGTTTGAAATCTCTGTTATTCCCATTCGATACGATTTATGATCGGAAACAAGAAAATCTCATCATTTTTCCGCCATGTCAAAATTTCTCTTTCTTATTTCCGCTCTTTATAAGGAAATTTTTACGCTTTATGGGGGAAATATAGAGCGACGTCGTTTTCAGCCACGTTTGGATATTTCAAATGGGTTACGAGATCGTGATGGACGTAAAAATGGCCGGACGTGTTTTCCGACGTCTTCGGCGACTCGAAGTTAGATGTCCGTTTTAACGTCGAGCACCCAAGAGCAAACTACAAGATATAAGTAAACGAGAGCACGCTGCGCGATGGCGGTGGACGGCTACGAGAGAAAAGAGACCGAAAGGAAGAGAAAGAGAGAAGGAGAGAGAGAGAGATAGACAAAAAAGTGAAACGAACAAACGACAGATAGATATCAAAGAAACGACTCGTGGAGACGATGCTTGCAGACGGAGTGCCCAACTCTCGTGCTCGTTTTCCTTTTCAGAAAATAGGAGAGAAGTCAGAGAGAATTGAGGAAGCGAGAGGAATGGTGATATTCTGGATCCCGGAGATGTACCGCCAAGGCACGTATACACGCGCGTACACAGTATACGGAGCGCACGCTGTACCTACAGGGTGGAACGGGGAAAAAGCGGTAGTGAGATAGAAGCACAAAGAGTCGAAAGGAAAGTGGAGAAGGAGATGCTGCTTCCTGTCCTGGGTACCGCTTATTAATACACCTTTCGAGCCACGCGAATTGTGGTATCATGGCAATTGCAGCAGCGTGATCCTGCAGGATCTCGTGAATTGTCATTCTTACCGTGAAGTATGACACGGCAGTTATGTAACGGCGGGTGGTAGTTATGTGACAATATAATAACGGCAGGTAAATGGGATTTTAAATTAGACGCTCTCATTTGTCCATCCCTTTCGCATTACTTCGTAGCAAATCTTCTGATTGTTTAATTAATTTCTTTTCACGATTAAGAGCGTAGATTTCGAATACAGAGATTTCAAAAAGATATTTGTACACAAATTATCACAAAAGAATGAGATCCACAGAAAATTGCGCATTTTTCAGTTTAGCCAAATAATATAAAAAATTTATATACTTTTAATACTAACAATAAGATTTGTAGATTTATTCATTAGAAAGTTGTAAATTATGCATTCGCGTTATCAGAACAGTTCATATTTTTTATAGGTCATTGAAAATGATCTCAATTATAGAATACAATATTAAAACACAAAACACTAAATTGATAAAATCATCAGGGAAAATAATTACAAAGTGAAACCAGCAATCGTTGTATAATTTATAACTGCACAACAGTTAATTATTATAATACAATAAAATTAATTAAAAGTTTAATTAAAATGAAAAGAGAGAATATTACGTCCTCATAAAAAATAAAATGTATAATTATATATTATTTTAATAATTATCTATATTATTTTACATAACCAAACAGAAATAATATCTACAATGTGTACCCATTTGAGTGTTATCTATATTTTCATATAAGGTGTTGCATAAGTTTTAAAGCTAAAACACTGCAATACCCTACACCAGACAATAAATATCCAATCAAAACTGTTATGGTTAGGTTTAAAATTTTTTGAAATATGTATAATTTGTGTATACTTAATTTAAAAAAAAATTAAACGTGCTTTTCACAATTTTTCTATGAAACACTCGTTTTTCGTTCGGTTGTAGTATTGGCGTGATTTTGGTGAGACGCAACATTCCAGGTCAAAGGTTTCTGAACAGTCGTGAGTCGATTCTCCCCCCAATGAAACGATTATCCTTGACGGACAAAAATTCTTCGGCGAGAGGGTGTGAGATCGGCGCGACTCGGGCACACGCGAACAAACGCAGGCTCGAGGGTCGGCTCCGGCGGCGTGGCGCGGTGTGGCGCGGTGTGGCGCGGCGCGGTGCGTCGCGTCGCGACGCTCGGCGCCGCGGCCTCCCTCAGTCAGCCCTGCGCCGTACGGGCGACGACCACGAGGGAAGAGGAAGCGCCGCCGCTTCTCGCCGTCGCGCGAGCCGACGCGACGCGACGACGAGCGCCCGTCCGTCCGTCGAGAGCTTTAGTCCGCGTCCGCACGTCGACTGAAACACGCGACCCACGTCCACCCGATGTAGTGTGCGCGGCTTCCCTTCTTCCTCCTGTCGCTCAAACTTGTCCTGAAGGAACGGCCAATACTACCGGATCAGATAACAAGAATCTCTTCGTTCCCCTGCCGTTCTCCTTTTTTGTCTTTCTCTCTCTTCCTCTGTCTCTCGTTATCCTACTCGCGCCAGTCATTTGATGGTTCTTGTCGTTCCTACTCCTTCGACAGATGCTTTGCGATCCTTTCTGAGATAGATGGAGGAGATGATGTTTCGGGCGCGTGGGAGGAAGATTAAGACCGCCGGAAATTCGGGATGTAATATCCGGCGGCCCTAGTTACGGTGTGTGCGCGCCAGTCAGTTTTCCTGCCTTCAAAGTCGGAGCAGTTTCGATACAAGCCGGAGTAAAGGAGGACGTTCGCGAGATTTTGGATTCGATTGGAGGATTTGCTCAACGAAGGTACATTTAGAGAATTCTATTGTTTTATTTTATTATTCGGGTTAAAAGAAAGTATCGTTGGACAATGCAATTTGTCGTTTAAGAACTCCTTTGAAACGTCCAAACTGAGTGCAACACTAATGATTTTGAACATTTTCTTAGAAATAAAAGCTATTTTGATATAGTGATAAAAATATTCCTGTTTCTTTTCAAAATTTGCGAATTTATATCTCATTGGATTAAAATCATACTGATTTGATCATTCATATACACACACAATCTTTAATAATTTTTTAGAAATATATCTGTGAAAATGATCTTTACCAATAGTTACAAGAAACTTGTCTCACTCTTTTCCCTAAATTCTAAGATTAAATTCTAAGATTTTTTTACAGCTTTGATTTATTTTTTTTTCTACTCATTAGAATTACTTTATAAGATTATCGAGTAAGCAAAACAATAACATTTGTATGCAATTTAAATATTTTAGATTTATATTAACTTTTTCGATAAAAAAAAAGTTTCAGCCATATCATTGTTTAAGATTGAAAAAAGTTTAAACGCACCATTGTCTTCAATAGCCTCAAAATACTATGAAAAGTTAAACATGGTAGTCCGACGTAGAAGATTATACGAAGTCTCACATTACGAGGAAAGTCTCTTATTACTTTGGAAAAAAAAAAAAAAAAATACTTATGAATGAATCACACTACCGATTCAAGAATTTTAAATTTAATAAGGAAAGAGTTTCGTTGTTGTAAGGGCCGCAACAAGTTTAAATTCACCACGGCATCCCGTTGAGGAGATATCGCGGAAGTTATCTGCTCGACAATGGTTACAAGAATATTCTCTCTCATTCTCTCCTTCCGCGCTCGCTATTCCCACGTATTCCCGTAGACAACCCCTGTACGTTAGAGGGTGATTCTCCATCTACCCGTGCGACGCGACGCAACGCGACGCGACACGACGCGGAGAGCTTCGCCTCAAACTTTTCCGTAATGAGATTTCCCGGGGAACGAAGAGGGATTACGGCGCGAAGAGAGACTTTTTGCTCGTGTCGCCCGCGCGCGCATTGCCGCGGTCCCATACATCAAACTGTCGGCCGGGGGGATGTTGCAGGTGCATATGATACGTTCGGCTCCGTTAAGCGCCTTTATTACTCGCGGCGAGGCCGCGGAAATGCGTATCAACGAGTGAAATTTTTTTCCGCGAACTTTCCGCGCGAATTAATCAACGTTGTTCCAGCCCTCAATTAGCCCCAAATCGATGACTTAACATCGTTGATCGAGTACCGCGCTGAGAAATTAGTACCGCTAATCTTGCGCCACGTTAACGACATTAATCAATTAACGCTATTGGCATTGATCAATTTTTGAAATCCCGTTTACGGAAGTACTTGTTTCCACTTCTCCGGTTCTCTCACTTCTGCTCCGTTCGGAGAAGGCCTGGCTTGTTGAAGTTCTCGGAGCGCTTTCCGAGCGCACGTGCTCGCTCGTTCGTCGCTTCGACGCGTGTGTTACACGTCGCACATGTGCGATCGTCCCTCGCGGAGTTTACATTAAACCTCCGCACGTTAAACATATACCGACTCGCGACTGTTTATTTGCCGCGATAATTATCATAGGAGTTTTATAAAGTCCGGAAACGAGCTTGGCGCGCACGTGACTGCACTCGCAACGGCACGGCTTGTTACAAAACTACTCGTCGAACTTACAAAAGGGAACGCGCGTCCTCATCCGAAGTAACGGCAACGGGATTTAACGAGCGTACTTTCTATATCGTGTAAACGTGCACGCGGAAAAAGCACGCTTGTAACAACGAGCCACACTTGCGAAATATTTCGGCGAACTTTTCCGCGAAAACGACGCGCGAATATCAAAACTTGCTCCATTTTTTCGCACTTTTATTTCCTCGCGCGACGTGCCACCGCCACTATAATTCCGGAATTAAATATGGAGAACCTAGCATTTGCCCTCGTTAGTTGCAATTTATTGAGCTGTCAAGCGATTAAAAATCGTGATACTTTGTCATTTTCAATGTTTATGTCAGCGATTTCGGTATTTCAATTCTATTATCGCATTTTTTATTATTCAAGATTGTAACAATGAATTTAATAATTTTACTGTAACATATAATTTCAATTCCAACATATTTGCAAGGGAAAAGTTTTAAAGTAATCTTTTTGTAAAGGTCTCTTCTGTTGTTTTCAATTTATTTCGTTTTTAACTCATTAGAAATGGCATTTCTACTATTTTATATGTATATTGTATATGTCTGTGCTTTCGTCACTTAACTATCAAATTGTCCACGTGAATACTCAGAACGTTCGTTATTCGATAATGAGTACTATGAACTTTTTTTTTGCGAGAATCGCATCAATGATCGATTTCTACGATGCGTCGCGTGTCGATACTAAAGGGGTTAATCTACGTTTTTACGGATTTTACGTTCCTTCGATGTCGCCTCTCGTCCGTAAGTTTCGCCGCGATTTAATTAAACTCTCTCCGAACCTGCCGTCGAAAAATCGATGCTGTCGCCGTTGATTTTACTAGCGGTTCCGCGAGACTCCGAACGAAGCAATTCCGGCGAGATCGGTCGAGTCGATTTAGCTCGTTCGTGCAGAAATCCGCGCCCGAACTAGTCAGCCGACCCCGAAAAGTTGCGGATTGCAGGGAAAATTCACAGTGACGGCAACGACAGCGACAAGGAATTGCTCTGAACTTATTCAATCGAACTAGTTCACGATAGAACAGAATGCTTCGTCTGTGGCAGCGATCGATATTAACTCCTTAAACACTCGAATAAATATGAAAGTACCTACGAAAGAGAAAAATCGCGTCCGCGAGATACCCTACACATCTGTAGAATAGGAAATCAAAAGACAAAAAACTTGAAGAACACTAAAACAAAATTAAATAGGTACGTAATTACGAGTATTATTAAGTTTGGCGCAATAAATATTGCTTCGCTTAAATTTTGTTTTCTTCGCGGTTCTAAAAACAATCATAGTGACGTAATAATTAATTATCAGTATAAGTTATCATTGTCTTGCAATAAGAAATATACGACTGTTGTAAAGGTACATTAATATCTCAAAATAACCCATCGCTCATGTTCCGCTACACGATCCGCCGCATTTTGCATAGCGCGTTATGTCAGAATAACGAGAACTCGGGATTACACTATGCTTTAGTGAGTAATCTATGACCACTCGGCCAGGAACGAAACGAGAGCAGGTTAAACTCTCGAGGGATAGCTCTAAGCCGGGAATGTCACGGTGAAAAATTGTTACATCAACGGACGAATGGGCCCTGAGAGAGAAAAAGAGAGAAAGACAGGGAGGAAAGGAGGGAAACGCGAAGTCAAAAGTTACAAAGAGAGAGAAACGCACTCATATACATTCGTTGAATTTCATTCTTCATGAACCCGCGCTTCTTGCTTGATTTTACGAGAGTCTTCTCACGAGGGTGTATGTTACACGTGTTTACGATAAACGTTTGTTCAATAGATTTATTTAAACCTTATGATGTATGTGCGAGATCCGCAGATTTCCATGAATATAGAAGCTCGCTTCCGCTTCATCCACCGGGAGCCGTAAAATGTTTATCACCTGGCGTTTCCCACACCCCGACCGATACTGGTTAACGATTCAACGATCTATTCTGGAATCTGGATTCGAAAAATCCACCGATGATCCTTTGTTCGTCTCGTTAATACTATAGTAACGAGTCCGTTGAGGATATCGCTCCATAGAATACAACAACTATTTTTAATCTTGTAATTATCTTTTTCTCATTGTCAGATGTACAATAAATGTAAGAAGATGAAATGAAGAGTGAACGACATTAATCGTAATTAATGCCAATTGATATGACGTAACCGGAAAATTTTCATTTCTACGTTTAAGTCTGTTCGTTTCGCTCATTCCGCACGTTTGACCGATTACACCTCTTTACGACGCGTGCCGGATGATCTGAAGGTCTCTGCAGGAGGCAGATCTCGGGTTACTCACGGCCTGCGCTTTATTAAACGGGGGCTCGAGACGACGTCATCTGGCACAACCGTAAAGCAAACTTATCGCGCGTCCTCTCGGCACCTCGGCGACCCATATTACGAGGTCGCCGAGGTCGGACAGATTCAAATTTTGAGGAAACTGCGGAAAGCCCGGGCGAGTTTGTGCGAAGTGCGTTCGGGGCTTTGTCTTGGGAAACGCGAAAGGGGCGTCTTCGCACCTCCACCGGAAACACATATAAATCGTGGCTCAATTAATCTTTCCGACTAATGCGGCTGCACACTCTCACAGGGTGACTCGGAGACATCGCTATATTTTTCTTCACCAGATTCCTTCACCAGATCGCCGAGCATATTCTCTCCTAATGAATATTATTTTTGGAACTTTCATTCTTATTCTTTAAATATATACTAAGACATTTCTATATGTATCTCAAGCTTAAATGTAAATTTTATATCTATCTGTCTTCATAATATTAAGAAAATAGGACATATAACAGAACAGAGGATACATTTTTCGATCAAGATTCCAAGAGCTAAAATGGAAAAGATGAATTTTTTGATGGAACTACTGTCGATCTTTTGTTGAAGGAAATGGAAGGTGGAAATTCTTCTCGCTATATTTTCTGTAAGTCGAATGATGTTTGCACAGTATGCGACGCGTTTATTACCCAAGAGTAGGGGAGACACGGCGCAAATTTTCCATTCTTAAATTAGGTCGCGCATTCTGTGACTAACGCACGGCCGACGCCGACGCCGACGACGACGACGACGACGACGACGACGTTTCTCATGAATTGCAAATTCCTGTGTTGTTTTTCTCATCTTTATGGCTTCACCATCTCCTCCTCCCTCGCTCTACTGCCTACTTTAGTCAGTTTGCATTGCGTTCGTTTTGTTTTGTCAGGAAATAAAACGTACGTCTCCACTGACAATTTCTCAGATGGTTCCGCGATGTAATCGAATGATTTGCATACCATTACACATGCAATATATCAAGAACTGCTTTTCTACTAATAGTATATTATTTTTTGTAGCTTAAATTAACAATTAAATTAATTCTTACGAAAAAAATTCTAGGTACGATATAAGCGAATTATTGAATTAAAATTACAGCGATGTTATTGTCACTATGTTTATCGTAATTATTTCTCGGTATTTCTTCTTTGAAAGAAAGAAGTTACTTATAATGCAAAATATATATTTGTTAGCAAATATTGTGTCTTTAAAATTTATTTAATTAATGTAGCTGTGTTATCCATTCTATCACCAATCTTAAACATCACGTTCTAGTTTCCTTTCTCCTCGTATCTTACGGGACCCGTCTCAAGATCTAAATAAATTATATCTATTTATCTCAGGTCGTCCTTAGGGAATCTATGGCGGGAGGAAATTCATCCATCTAGGGGCGCCTATCCATCTATCCACCAATTTATCAACCTGCCGCGCTTTTTGCAGTAGTCGTTAATTTAAGTCACGAGATCGAACGGCAAATCTAACGGCCGTTGATTTACGGAGAGCATGCTTTTTTGGGGCGGTAATGGATCCGGCCGTAATTCGAAGCGACATGCACTCGGATTTAATCGGACAGATTTCTTCGAAAGTCTGAAAAGCACGAACGACATTCGCGGTGGAGCGAACGGCAGCTTGACGCAGATATTCTGGCGGGATTCGCTCCTTCCTTGACGTCCCGCCACGTTTCGCAGTTTCGTCCTGATTTTCGCGAGAGAGCTCGGATTTAATTGACCCACCTCAGAATTAAGCTTCGCTGTGTTTCATGAATGCACTTCGTTCATTCGTATAGTAAAAGGCAGTTACTTCCAATTTCGAAGCAGCATATAAATGTTAGTTACTTTCTTGTGAAAAACGATATACAGTGCACACACACACAGCGCAAACACGAAGCTCGTTTAATCTTCAGGATTCATGGCTGATGATTAATATTCCTCTTCTGTTTATCCGCAGTTTGTTATACTATTTTGTGCTCAAGATAAGACAAATATATATGTTAGCGCTTTGGAGATAGCAATAAGAACATGTAGTTAAGAAGAATAAATCTATTCGCACGTATATATCTAACACAGTTATCTGTAATCATCCCCCTTTCTTGTTTTCAGGTCTTCAGTGCTCATCGCCAAACGCACCGGCAGATAATACAAGATAATACTCGTTGCCAAATTTGCACCACCAACCATCATCGCCACTGCTTCAAATTTGTTCCTCTTGTAAAAGCATGCGTTAACGAAGCCACACGCAACACGCAACACACGTCTTCACTATTAAAAATTACTAGATTTCTAATGAGATCTCCGTCATAAGAATTTCTTGAGATTGGAAACAAAGTACAGATTCACTTCGCGAGGAATCGAAGAGTTGACGACAGAGGGACACAATGAAGAGACTTGTCTTCAGCGGAGCGAAGTGATCTCCGAAGAAACGAGGAAGCGAAGAAGGATTCGAAGCATTGGATCGGGCGAATCGGGCCGGCGACGGGCCCGATCGGTGTGATGGTCTCGGGGTGGTGCCCGTGCGTGCCACTAGGGCGTCGGCAATCGCCGGCCCAGCAGCAACAGCAACAACAACCGACGTCCTCGTCCAGAGCGCCGTTCACCGTCAGCGGCGCGACCGATCGAGCGGATATGGTGCAGATGTTTTACTATGAGAACCGTGGCAAGTGTTGCAAGAAGCTGCTCAGATACAACGGATACCCGAATAAGGTTAGACAATTTGCCATCACAGTCTCATTTCGTGATACAAAAAATTTGTTAGCTACACGGTTCATTATGTCCATTTGAAGATTGGACGTTGAATTTGTTTGAAACAAAATTCGTAAATCTCAGTAAAGTATACAAAAATGTACCTATTATTAAAGGATTTTCAAAAATCCTTTCATTTAATTTCTCTTATTTAACTTAAGTTAAATTAAAATTTTTCTAATAATTTAGATATTATATATTTATTTAATATAGTTAATTAGTTTGATAGAACAGCTGGATGTTTTGTACTACACTTTAGTGCATCTAAAGAACTAAAGAATTAAGATTTGACAATTAACATCACGAAAGTCTTTTGCGAATATTGACGAATAGTAGCGAATGTTCATTGAAGACACGTCAAAGTGAATCTTAAAGCGCTCCATCTCTTTTCGAGGAGAGCATTAATTATTTGACGAGCATCTTGATGAGCTTTCACCATTCTCTAGAAAGGCACTTAAACTATTCTCCCGAGTAGTTCCTCGCGAAGACTTAATGTGCTCGTCCTAGTAACCCGTTCATATTGCTATATATGTATATGAGAAAATCCAGAAGTTAAGAAATTAAGATAAGTATAATTATCAAGATTTTTTTCTCCACCCAACGCTAATAGTCTCGACAGGATGCAATTGATTTACATCTACAAAAATCGATAGAAATATCTCCTCTCAATTTTTATTTTATTCCTTCCTTAATCATTCCTTACATTGCGATATCTCTAAAATATTTTAATGGCGATGAGCTTTTTTTTTTTTTTTTTTTTAAGGTGGTTCTTGCATTTAGGTCAAATGTAGTTAGCCCGGAAAATGTGATATAAAATAAAAGGTTAACGTTCCTATAGAGTGTGTCTGAAAAATTTCAGTTTTTTTTACCGCTTGGTTCCGGAGATATATGTCCGTAAACTTTGCCAATTTAACAGGGTGAGGGTAGACCCTATAGCGAAAAACGAAGCTAGAGCGCTTACCTGCAAACATTGCAATACTTCAAAACTAGTTGAACGAACTAAAAATTGACGAAACGATGCAATAAATATTTTATAAGATACTGACGAAAGCCCGAGTTCATTAACCGTACCATATAATAATAAAACGCAATTTTTGATTGACTATTTCGACAAAACGAAAGTGATGGCTGCAGTCGAGTGGCAGCTTGGCAACGATTCGCTGACCTTCGACTTTATTTACGTCAGATACGCTAATTTCCTTCGCTTGACTCCGGCGACGATATTGTTTTTCCGATCAATTTGTCGTTTCGTCTCGAAACGTCCCTTACGTCGAGGCTGCTCGCTCATATTTCACACTTCTTCTTTCTTCTGGCCCAATGGATTTTCGGCTCGTGAGGGCCACAGTAATATTACCACGGTAATATTTGATACTTGTACGTACAGGGTATGTAGGTCGCGGCGACGAAGAACGTTGCCGCGCTGCTGTTGTACATATATTCACACGGCTCACAACTCTAGTAAAAGATGTGACTTTTGCCTCAATATTTTAATTACGTAGAGACGTAGAGGGTCACATTGGTCGTATAACATTAAAGATGTCATAAACAATTAATCTAATTATATGCTGATTTTTACGGACAAAAATTACACTTATTTATCACTAATAAAAATAGTTGCCTATTTGACTTGCAAGTACTGCAAGAACCACCTTAAGCTTTAAACTTTTCTTGTAATATTTAAGTTTAAGTTTTTTTGTAATTTTTTAACTTTTCTTGTTGCTACTTAAACAATAAAATTGTTTAAGCAGCAAGAAAAAATGTTGAGCTATGCAAAAAGTATATGATTAGAATTCTTGATATTATTTTTCACGCGGACTATTCTGTATATCGTATATTATATGCATGTAAGGAGAACAACTTTCATGAAAATGTGATACTATTCATTCAATCACTTGGTCTTTCCAACGGTTATCGACTTTTCCGTCCGCTTTTCTTAATTGGATGTGATTTTAATCACATTTGTAGAGAAGCAATCGTCCTGATAGCATTATATTGGAATCTCTTCGATAATTGACCTAACTAGGTATAAATCTACCCACATATCCATTTATCTATCTAATGAAACTAACTCTCCATCCATCTATCCATTTATCCGTATAATTAAACCGTCTCTCTATCACTCGATTACATCGAATTTCCTGACTAAGAAGATGCTTTTAAAGCGTTCGATTGTTACATCCAAACTGAATTTCCCGGTGAATTAACATAATGTTAATTAATAACTATAGCTTACACACATCATCGTTACTATTAACATGATTAGATTTAAATGATAATAATGGTTATTATTTATTTATAAAATATACTGAATTATAATAATTTATAAAATAATTTTAAATATAAAAAATATACGTTTTTAATTTATAAAAGAAATTATTACATATTTAAATATATAAATAAATTCTCAATTTATCGGTCTGGAAGCATAAATTGCAATTTATCTCGAGTACTTCCTTTAACGGTCGATTTAGAAGATTTAGACAAAATGTGGCGATAAAAGTTTCGCGGAACGAATGTGACCCAATGAACATTTCACGCTCTATGGTAAGTCCAGGGTCTCGGGGACCCCAAAGTGCACCGCGAAAGCGAGATAGAGGAATGAGAGAAAGAGAGAAAACGTGAAGGAGAAAGAGAGATAGCTATTCCAAGTTCAGCAGAGATGGGCGAAGTTTTCGAAAGCCCCCGGGGAAATAAATCGATTCGATATCTGAATAGCCATTATGCGGACGTAGCTTCGCGGAATAAAGAAAGCATAGCAAAGTGGTCGATGAGAGGGAAAGGAGGAGGCGAGTCTCCTCGGAGAAGAAGTGGAGGCAGGGACTTATCCGAGAACTAGGCTAATGCTGCGAGTTGGAAAACTCCGCGTCTCGTATCGGCCGGAATTTTCTTTCAATAACCGAGTTATTATTCATCTCGGTCATTTATTACTCGACTCGAAGTCGGCTCGCTCGTCATCTTTCCATTCCTACGTCTTCGTGTCATTTTTCCGCGAATTCTTTGTGGCTACGCGCAAAGAATTCCCTTTCTTTGAACAATGTGGATAAATTGCGTTTCTTGCCGCTCTGGGGGGAAAATAATGCCAGGCAGTCTATAATGCGGAATTTCGGTGCAGCTATCTGTCGATTCGTCGGTCACGGGAAACGAGTCGCGATGCTTATCTCTCGTCGGAAATTTCAATTGTCTGATAACGGGAAGCGCCGCACGGCGCCAGCTCATCTTCGCGTGGCTTCTCGGACTGAATTTTCTATTTTCTTGCTCGCTCGTTTCCTCGAAATATGCTTTCTCCTCCCGGTATATCTTACGCATCAATCTTAGACATTACGCGGATGCTCGGATACGGAGAATCTAAGAGTTATCCCAGAGCCAGAAATATGAGCGCGGTAAGTTCCCATTCCGTGAAAATATTCTTCTCAAATTCCAAATACCATTCTTGCAGTATTTCGAAGACGAAGTGTAAGTGGATTTCTGAGATATCGCCTTGTAGTTACGTTCTACAGCGTTACACGTACAATTGTTTTCGACGATAGGAGATACGGTCATTTGTTATATCGTTAATTTAGCATTTTTTAAAAGATTTAATAGTTTTAATCACACGGGATTTACCTAGTTGTTTATGGAATATCTAATTACGAAAATTATCTCAGCAAAATAGCACAGATTTTTTTAAAGTGTTACTTCGATCCACACACACGCAAATACTATCTTATATCTCAGCAATTGACTCATTAACTTCCTCATCGCTATTCTCACTCGTCACGCTATGATAGCGTAAAAACAATGTAATTCTAACAATAGTCGTTGGACTAATAATAATTCTAGATCATGGGCACCCACGTTGTGGGCTTTTCCTCGTCAATATGTCATTGACGATAATGCCGCAGTTATTTTTACGCGCCCTTCGATGCTTCAACGCGAGCTAAATGGTAAATGCATAGAAGGTACCTGTGATCACAGAGAATAAAATGTTAGGGTCGATTGATAATTTATGAGAATAAAGAGTAAAATTTCTTATAAAGTTGCTAAATAAGAACAGATTATAGGAGCTGCCTGTGAAATAATCTTTTTCTTTTGAAATTGTAATTAGAAGCAATATTATATCTTTGATAAAATATTAAATAGCTACATAAAAGTGTAAAGGCTACATGTACTTAAATATATCTTTGACGTTTGATGTAAAATTTTATCTTTATATATTTTTAGATTGCTTTTTATGTGGCTTTATATACCTTCACATATTTTAAGACTTCTTTAAAAAATTCAATTTTAGAATTAATAACATTCTTTCCCGAAGCAGTAAAATAGCTACATTACTTTTAATATCTTTTCAAATATTTTCCAAAAGGATAAAGAAAAAAATTCCAGTTTTAACTGCTCTGTAATGTCAGCGTAACTCATACTCGCAAAAACTTGAAGAACCTATGGAAACGTCTGATCGAAGGGGGAAATGATTCGCGAAGAAAGAAAGTGGCACGTAGGGATGCGCCGCTGATTTTAATCCATCACGCTCGACGTGCTTGCTGGTGATTAACGAGCGTGTCGCACTGGTTCTCTGGGGTTTGCGACTTAACGCGCGCTGACACGTGTTTCGTTAGCGGCGATGGCTACGGCATCGACTTCACCGAGAAGGTATCCTCGTGACGTCTATCGCTCTCTGATTAATCGCCTCAACTCACCCGTTCCGCGGATGATCAATGTACATTTCGCGGGCAATGGGCGAAAGTACAATTGTACTCTCTCGCATTGTCTGACATTCGAACAACGGTAATTAACGACTGTTCGCGGACAGTCGTGTTCTCCGTGATTGTCATTTCCCTCGAGAAAGCTCCTTAACTTCTGATTTATCTAATATCTTATACATCTATAATATATATAAAATATATAAAATAGAATGTCTGTCTGTTCCCTATTAACTCCTAAACCCTTTGACCAATCTGGACCAAATTTTGCACAGTTACTCTCTAGATCCCTGCGGAAAAGGCTATTATGAAACCTGGGCACTCCACTCCCTCCCTTGATTTCATCCCATTGACACTTTGTATAATAATCCCGGTCAACATCGGAGTTTAAACTAGTATTCTATAAAGAAGAGAAAAGAAGAGAAAAGGCGAGAGAGAGAAAGAGAGAAACTGAAGATAATAAATTTCAAAAAGATTACCATAGTAAATCCCCAAAAAATTCGGATCTTTTAATTTAATTATTATTTTATATTTAGAATATTAAATCGTGGACTCTTTCACAAATTATTTTAAAAAATTGATAAAGTTAGTACATGTTAATTATTCGTGTATGGAATAAGGAAAGAGTTAATATATATATATTTTTTTTTCCTTGATTCTCTTGTATAGAAAAATAATTTTTCATGCGTTCCCGGGAAAAATGAGGTCGCTTAGCTTATAACCCGACTGCGCGTTATCTATTTGTTCCTGTTAAAAGTTAATTAGCGAACCCGGCAAAATTGCCCGGAGAGATCTGACGGGAAAAACAGCGAGGGATCCAGGAAAATATATCTTTCCGCGAGAAATCTCTCCACTGCACGAGATTGAATGAATCGCTATTAAAAGCGCGCTCGCGCTTATCTAATTATCCGTAAATACGATATACCGACGGGACGGGATAAAGACCCAAATATATTGTATGGCGTCGCTATTAAAGGCGCGCTTCTCGCAGCGAATAAAATTATCCGCGAGTGCACATTCTTTTCGCGAGCGCGCATGCACACGCAAGTATCAGAGGGGCACTTTGTCACGAAATGCACGATACGGTTGCAGTCATGCATGTGCACTCGGAAGAAGCGGTGCGATTACAATTTACCCGCGGCATGCGCCGTCGTCGTATATCTCCAGCGACGTTTTCTTCCCCGCGGCGTCGCTTTCTCCTTCTTCTTCTTTTTCTTATTCTTCACCTTCTTCCTTTTTCTCCTTCTTTTCTCAGCCACGGGAAATTTGCGCGACTCGGGAATAAACGCGAATCGCACGCGACAAACGCGTTTCCCGCGACCTTTGAGAGTCGGCCGAGCGGCAATGAGTAATTCAAATTAGCAAAGTAAGGACGCAAAGCGAGCGGTTTTTCAAGCGAAGTAGTCTTCTCGCGAACGGGCTCTTCGTACTACGGGAGTAATTGCTTTTTAACAAGCGCGCCCGGGATTCCGGCACGCTCATTATGATCGGGATTTTCTTTATCTCCCTTCGGCGTGTGGATATGCGATTATATGGATTATATAATGACAGAAATATCAATATTCAATAACGCTGATCGGTCATTGATTCCGGAAAAACACAATTCTTCGATCAATGACCAAAAAGCGTCAGCGAGAATTTAAAATACATTAACTAACTACATTTTTTTAAAATTATAATATATTAAGTTAAACATATTATAATTCGCATGCGTGTGCGTATAAATTATTAAATATGTACGTCATAACGCTAAAACAATAGAAGAACGGCCAATATTCGAGCAATAATAGGTTATGTACGTCATAATATGAAATGTTTTTCAACCGAATAATTAACCAACTTATTATGTTAATATTTCTACATTTCCCCCAAATACAAACGTAACTTCAGATTTTAGATAACTATTTATATCAAAATTTTCTTAGAACACGGATACCTATCTATCAATATTGATAACGAGCAATTATATCGACAGTTTGGATATTATATCATCGCTGAAGAGCAATTACTAATGAAGTCGCTTGTTCAAAGCTTGCGATTCGTGATCGGTCACGATCCGCGATGAACACACGGCCGGGCCTTCGTGAAATTTCGTCGATGCGATAGTCACGTTTCGTGGGCCGTTATTACGCATTATCGATCGTTATCGCACAACAATACCGCGAAAGCGAAGCAACATATATAACGCAGTGCAGCGCAGTGCCGGGATTAAACTCGCCGTGACGAAATAAAAATCGCGTGGTGGACGATGCGCGATTAGATGTCGGAGAAGGAGGGAAAAGAAGAGAGGCCAAAGCCAGCCACCGTTGCCTCCGTTGAAAGGGAGTCAGCTTGGGAACAAAAGAGGCGAAAGGGCCGGCAAGGGCGATGAGGAAGGTGGTCGGGGACGGTAGAGAGGGCGCGGGCGGCCGAGTGAATACGTATGTATACGGGGGAGAAAAACGCAAACGGTGAGAGAGCGGTGGCAACGCGGTGGAGGAGGGAGAAACAGAGAGAGAAAGAGAGAGAGAGAGAAGACGAGAGGGAGGGAAGAGATGTGGCCGAGGGAGGAAAGCAGGGAGAGGAGAGAATCGCGGAAAAGAGGCAGGAGGGTGGATATTCCAGGCTGCACCCCCGTGGCAGCGGTCCCAGCGTATCGCCATGGCAACCGACCCTGAAACACCCTCCGGCCGTCGCACTACCATCGCATCGCATCGGAGAGAGCTTCGCTTTCCGATGGCAGTAATAATGTATCCTCGCTCTCGCTGTACTCGCGCCCGTTGTTGATGTAGGTCGCAGGACGTGGTGCATACCTACCGCGCGCGCGGGGGCGCAGGGGCGCAATGCACGCAGCCGTTTCCTCCCCCGAGACGCTCCCAGACGGGAGCGAGTATTTCGTGCTGTTCCTGGACCACCCCGATATCTCGCGTGCGCCGCGAGATAAAAGCGCGTTGTACGACCGTTGTATCTTCGTATCTTCACACGACGAGACGTATGTTCCGTGCAGGATATCTACTGGGTGGCCAGATCCAACAGCCCTTCTCTCTCTTCCTGACTTATTATTCGATCAATTTGGGAGCAACCGACAATTTTGTAGTTTTAAAAACAATTCTGTTAAGTTTGGAAAATTCCAAGAATAAACGATAGGCCTATCCGATAGAATTTTGATTTGCAGCTTAATTATTAGGATATTTTATACTGCTCGCAGATTAACAATAAGATACTTAATATCGACATTAAAGTTATGTGATAATCTTTCTCGCCAAAGAAAAATCGACTTTGAATAATTTGATTTCAAAATGTAATCAACAGTTTGAAAACTTTTCCTCGCTGGACAAATTGGAAATTCGTAATTTTAATGAATTGAAATGAATGGAAGATGACTTTTTAGATACTAGGTTTCCAAAATTAAATTAATCGATTTAAGAAGGTGCCTTGTTCCCTTGTGTCTCATTTGAAGACGCATATGGACATGTGTTACGATACTCGGTGACGTAATTCTTGCGTTTATGGTATCGCGTAGGCACCGGTACCCTTTCGCGTTTCGCCATATGGGACATAGAGTCCCGAAGAAGGAAGAGATACGACTGCCGCGCTGCCATTAAGGTAATACGGACAAACTGCCGCGCGACGTTGTAATAATAACGTAATGGCTCGTGACGATACGATCTTGTGTGAATTTACCATGTGCCGCCTAAGTCCCGTAATCGCGAGATCCGCCATTGTCTTCGCGACCGGGAGAACGAGAACGACAATAAGCTTTCATGCTGATTGCTTGCACTCGGGGAATGCGTTTTTCATCGTATCGAATTATTGAGTTTCTTTGTCTCCCCTCATCCCTCCGGGTATTCTGCATAATTTCGTATACAGCTGTGGAGAAGCGCGCTTCCATACCTTTAATTAAAAAGCGCTGTTTTTCTTTTCCTCCTTAAACGAAGCTTTACGGAATTTGGCTCTGTCAACGTTGAAAAATGTTTATTTCGTCGCTATTCTTCTTAAGAAATGAATAGTAAAATAGGGCAAGTCCACGTTTTCAGCAGTGATGCGGCGGTTTGTTCTCCATCCGTCCTCTCGGTACGCAACAATAACGTTTTATTGCGATTGCACCGCTGATCGATCCCCAAGGATGGATTTACTGCCGGCGGGTATAGGTCGGAATTTATGTCGGTGTAACATTCGAGAAACCGCGAACGGAGTCGCTGGTCTCTGAAGGTCTGCAGCTTGCTGCAGGTCGTTATTTCACTTCAAACGATCGAGAGGAAAATCTGGACAATAACATAATATATAACATTCATCTCAAGCGGTTATAAATAAGAATTGCATCGCGATTCATTTACAACTCTTTAACCTGTGTAAAACTTTCTAATCGCAGATTCCTAAATTTATAATTGAGTGGCTATTTATTGAGTTCTATTTAATTATTTTAAAAAATTTACAATGAAAATATATTATATAATACTTTTAGAAGTATTATAGTTTTAGAAGCATCTGTGAATTAGAAAAGTCTAACAATATCTTTCAAGAAATCTCTTTCTCTTTTTTTCTTTCTCTCTCTCGTGGTAGATTCTCTTGTTGAGAGAAAATTAGTACATTTAGCAGAACGAGGTTAATATAGGTCAAATACTGCAGAGAGATCTAATATTATGAGATTCTAGCGCGAACGCGAATCGTTTATCGCGTGAGGTCTGTCATGCCCCGTGCCCCGTGCCATTCCCTAAGGGCAAAATGCGAGATGCCAGGCAATCTCGCGCAACGTACGCCCGCTTTAAATATTATTATATATTACGTTATTATAACTTTGACTGACGTATCGTTAGTCTTAAACAGAACGTTCTATATGCCGCGCGCTTTTCCGGCATGCCGCGGATTCCATTTCTCCACTCAAATTATGCAAAACGCGCCGGGGAAAAGTAGACGCCCGCACATGTATTCCACTTGGCCGCACGCGAGTAACTGTGTAATATTACGAGATATTACTAGGCAATGGGGAAGGCTAGTGGTGCGCAAGCTGCTCGGGGTGAGTTGGCGCCTTTATAGTTTCAGAAGCCGTAAAGTCACAATTATACAGTGTCTCTAGTTAATAAATTAAATTAAAAAAATACAAATCAATTTTTATGCGAATAAAACTTATTTCTAGTCAATAAGAAAAGATAATATTTCTCTGCAATTAAATTTTGTTTCCGCATTTTTTCGCACGTTCCTTTCGGATAAACTCCTCGGTAAACTTTTCTCGGTTTAATAATCTAAATCTTTTTATTCTTTTGCCATTATTTTAGACTTCCTTGAATATGAACTACTTCATGAAGAGAAAACAATTGCTTCATGGCAAAAGAGTCTTTTCATATGAAATCTGAGCATTATGGTAGAAGACAACGTTTATACGGGTAAGAAAAAGAAAGTAAAAAAGGATATAAAAAATAAAGAACGAGAGAAGAAAAGAAAATGCAGCTTGAAGAAAAGCACCTCCGCGTATTTGCCGATGTATCATAACGAGAGCGGGGTCGGCGTTTTTAATCGACGCCACTTGTTTCTAACGAGCCTCCCTTGTTTAAGCCTCTTACCTGCACTCAAACCACCGCTCTTCTTTCGCGAGTATCGCACCGTGGATTCAAATAGGCTAAGAAGCGGATGCGGATTATTGCATTTACATTACATTTTATGCATTTACATTAGACGTTGCTATTGAACTAGCTAACGTATTGACAATTATTTATTACATTAACATATTAAAAAATAAATTATTCTAGAGTTGTTACTTTGATTTATGCTTAATATAATTATTATTATAGCTTATTATAATATGTACGATACGCACACACTTTATTATTATTTTATATATTTTATTTATAATATTACCTTTTATACTATTTCAAATTATATTTATATTATCGTATTTTATATGTTATAAAATAAAATATGTTATAATATCTATTAAATACGTTAAAAAAATAAATTTTTTAAGAGTTAACGCTAGACATTATTTTCAATTTATCGCGTAGAGAAATATCTCACAGATCTATCTTCCTTTGTTTTCCGCCATTTCTCGCTGGATATCCTCTCGATCATCCTCACGTTTTATCCTCAGGTTTCCAGTTTGAAGAGGGGCTACGACGTTTCCACGTCGGCCATTGTGCCCTTTAATTTACGAGGCACCATCGAGTGTGCCTCGTATGCAGAAAGCGAGCATGTAAAGGCGTCGCATGACAACCTGCGAGTTAGGCTGACAATTTATGTCTATTATCTTATGAAGCCTCATAAAAAATAAGAGATAAACCACGGAAAGTCTAGCGTATTACTGTCGATAAATTTTCAAACATTAAAACATTTTGTCGTCAGAATTGTATCCTTAGAAAGATCGGATTTTAATAAATTTATGCGACTCAGTTGACGATTACGTATACTTTTTCTGGTTCGATACATACTTGTATCGAATCAGAGGAAATAACAAATAAACGAGTTCTTTGTCCTCGTTCTTTCCGGTGCGAGGGGTTCATGTCCGACATGGTCAGTAGGTACGTATCGATACGGTAGTCCCGGTAAAACTCGATTGCTACAGTTTTAATAGATCATTAAAACTCGACCGAGTGAAGTGCGAATTTCATGGATAACAACTGGATGTAATAGGTACACTGCGCGCAGCACGCTTAATTGTTCCGTGATGTGCTTTTTCGATTAACAGGACGTGTTTTGCTGCTTTCGCAGAAAAATTGCGTTACAACAACAGTGAAAAAAAACTTGGAGAGCACTATTTTTGTTTTCAGGAAATTTCTCTTATTACTTTACTCTCTAATTATTCTCGGATTTAAAAATACATACACTGCAGTTTATTACAAATGTGATACATTACAGCATGTAAATAAAAAGTATGCACTGTTATAACAGTATGTATTATAATACATACTTATAAATATGCAATAAATATATACATTATAGTATATACAGTTTCATTCGAATCACATAATTGGAACTATGCTAAGATTTTAAAAGAATATTCAATAAACTAATTTTTAATTGCGAAAATAACATGAACGAATATTACGAATGGACAAATCTGAAACAGCAAAGGTCTGCATTAATATCGGCGCAGTCTAATCAACAAAGATCTCTTATACAAAGTGTTTCATTAAAGGAACGCTATTGTCGATTTCATAGCGTTAACGGTATGTCAGCCGTATCCGTGATAATCAGGCGAGAGAGTAAATTCACCCAGTGCAAATGAATGCCCGGGAAACAGCAATTTCTCAAGACATAAATGGGAAACTTCGCGAGAAGGACTGGAAAAGGAAAAGAGAGACGAGGCGAGGTGGCGGCAACAGGATTGATTGAAATCGATGCCGTGGATATCTTCGGATTTCTGTCAGGAAGCCACTCTCCATTGAGAGAGGGCGGAGGCAGGGAGAGAGAGAGAGAGAGAGAGAGAGAGAGAATTGCTCATGAAAGTAACTTGCTGGGGTCTATAGTTCGGAGAGTGCATTAAATCGAGGGAGACTGATTCGAAAAGCGGATAAAGCGAAGCAAGATGCGGACTACGTTTCGCTTGTCATTCCAGTAAATTATCGACGAGAAATCAATTTAGGATTAGCGATTCAGTGGCAGATAGCGTGCTTAATGTACACATTTTTTAAATTCTCAGGTTGTATTAAGAAGTGCGACATTTTTACTTTATAAAGATTTAAAATTCATAATATATATGCATCATTGTGCTATATAATACATATATGCTTTTAACATTATCAAAATTACGGTAGTGTATCGTAACATGTCGTAAAAATATATAGATAGATACTTTGCCCTTCAAGATAAAAATTCCGGACAAAATCCTGCTGTGTCTAATTAGATGTTTGCCAAGGTGGGCGAGAGAAACGAGGTCCGAATTGACATTGCGATTTCTGGTATTTCTATACGGAAAAAAGCCGGATTTAATCCTGATATATTTTTATCGGCCGGTACCGCGCATCGTTCGCCTGCACCGTGTCGTTTCGCTGGTCTTTTTCCGGAACGAGGCTAACCCGGAAAATTCTCTCGGCACTTTGTCTTCGAGGCGCGAGTCACCAGCCCGCACGCGAGAAAGAACAAAACGAAGCGACCGATAAAACCCCGAAGAGCGCGCAGGATAACACTGAAACGGCGTAATCCGCTCTGAGACCGCCATAAGAAACACGAAAACATGACTGCTGTCCCTTGTAAAAAGCCCTTTTCATACCGATTTATTATCTTATTTAGTACCTATCTACACTTCCCCATTTAGAATTAATTTATTATTGCCGATTCACGACAATCGATAATTTAGCATCTATCGCTTGTTTTTATATTTATGCAATTAATTTTAAAATGTCCCAGAATTTCTTAAATAAAAAATAAATATTTATAAAGAATGTCTATCTTTGTTGGAAAATTTTCCTATAAAAAATATAATACTTGTCAATTATATAGGTATATAAATAATTACCAAGCTAGTAGGTACAATACACCTTCTATTGACTTGTATACTTCCGGCGTGATCTTATTGTTAGTCGAGCCATATTCCCAGATATGCTCTATATATCGGCATTTATGCTGTATACATGAACTCGCGCGTAGTATACCAAAGTTTCTATTGTTGCTTCGCACTTCGGCTAATTCCTTGGCCAAACTCGAATTACGATGTACGTGCGTGTCCCGAGAAAGCTCCGTACAGGTGCTCGATTGGAGCTTAGCTGGTACAGGCGGAATATCATATTCTCCTTTGTCGAGGGGTGCAACAACGTTATTTGCATGCATTCGACGGCGTCGTCGTCGCTGGCCCACAGCACGTCCTCGGCGAAACTTGCCGGAGTCGTCGTCGCATGATCTCGCTAAGTGACGCGACGATCTTCGCATGTCTACCGCGACATGCTTGCAGACACCGGTAATTCGAACCGACACACAACGCGAACTACAAACTCGACACGACATTGGTAATCATGGTTGCATGGCGCTTGTTTCCTTCTCTCTCTCTCTTTCTTTCTCTCTAGATTATCTTGCGGATTATCGCTGTCTCTAGAGACAGCATCCCTCGACAAATGGATTTCTTATTCTCGATCGTTTCGCAGCGGTCGGTCCTGCGTAATACTGACAGGCGCGATTAATTGAAGTTGATATCAAATATCCGACGGATATTATCACGTGTCAGATTAAAGCTAATACCGACATTACAAGTAATTAGTGCGTTTGGGGTTTTTGTGTTGTAGTTAATATCAAATTAATTTTCTAATTAAAGAGATTGACGAAATATAGCAATCTCTTATATATTTATCTGCAAACTCAAGAAAATTATACGTTTGAGATTAATTTTAAAAATTGCCTTTAAAGTATTAGGTATATTATATAGCATGTTAATATGCACATTATATTAGGTATATGCCATTATACCATATTACTACAAAGACAAAATTCTTATGATTCATCGATGCATGTTTCTAATCAATACACTTCTCATAGGCATAGCGGACGTTTGTAATGTCTAGGAGGGAAGTTGGCCGTTCGCCTCGAATTACGAGGCGGGCGAATCACGGCAAGTGCGATATCGGGTGTCCTACGGATGCTTGGACATTGTACGGACGATATATCGATGCGAGGTTTCACCGGTCCCCCGGCATTCTCATTCGCGTTTCGAGATCGTCGACCGCATTCATGCGAGGGTTTTAGGGGCGCCGAGAATTTTCCGTGGTTCGCTTTCGCACAACCCGTTAATCCCTCGCAACTTAATCCGATTTTAAACATACAGCTCCATAGCTCCATTTCTTTTGATATTAATTACGCGAAAATGTAACGCTGCAGCAATGCAATCTGTTTTTAAAAATTGTAACGCTAGAAGCATTGCAATCTATTTTTAAAAATCATGTATTTTAATCCATTGCTGAACTATTTCAAGTTTTAATTAAAGTTTTAACATTTAAAAAATCCGACTTGATTGAATTAAATTGAAACTATCTATTTAGTAATTAGGCAAAAATGCATCATTAAGAAAAATGATATTCTAATCTAAATTTAATATTTTTTAATCTACTTTTGCATATTGTAATGACAATTCTCTAAATATTTAGTAACACATACTGTTAAATATTAAAATGTGAAATTTAAACCAATACCCAAAAGCCAATACCTTCAATTAAATAATGTTTTGTTATTTTTAGCTACCATGTGTGTCAAAATTTATTATTTTAACCCAAAACAGTATTATTTTAACTCAATTAATTTAGTTAAATTAACATTGTTTTAGTTAAATTAACGATATTAAGTAGGAGCAGTGGCAACCTATACAGGGTGTTCTAAAAAGGTACGGCCAAAATTTAGGGAGATATTCCTCATACCTAAAGGATGAAAAAATGTTATATAAACATGGGTGCGGAAACGCTTTTTTCAGGAGTTATGTTGAAAATACTGTTGACTGTATTACTTACACAAGAAACAATTTAGGATTATTATCTAGGTGTAACCATAACATTAAAGGTCAATATTTTTCTGATTTCTGCCTGGCAGATGAGGTCACTACCTCATTTAGCCGTAACGTCGCATACTCAGGAAAAAGCTCTAACTCCTGAAAAAAGCGTTTCCTCACCCATGTTCATATAACATTTTTTCATCCTTTAGGTGTGAGGAATATCTCCCTAAATTTTGGCCGTACCTTTTTAGAACACCCTGTATATAAGAATGGTTAAAAATGACTCACTGAGTATAATTTGACACTACGAATTTAACAGTGCAAAGGTACAAAAATGCAAATGAGGTAACTCGAGCCGCCCGGCCCTGGCCATTGCCGATAATGGTGCTGAGTGGCTCTATAATAACTGAAATGAATAAATGATATCGTGCGTACGGCATACGTAATAACTCGCTAATACACGTCGCTGAGTTTCGACGAGAACGCGGAAATAGGTTGAACAAATTTGGCGACGTGAACGGCGATGCGTATATGGCAGCGTAACGAACCGAGTAATCACGTTAATACGTTAATCGTGCCCCCTAATTAATAGGACTCGATGCAAAAGCTACATGTTATTCGCAAAATATACACTATTCTCCACTGTAGATTAAACAATTCACTCGAATCACTGAGGAATTATCATAAAGCTTCAGTATCGAAATATAACTTCCCTCTGATTATTAAAAAGAAAACATAAACATGAATAAATAAATAAATAAACCACTGAGGAAATTAATGGAAAATATGAAGGCTCTCTACATGCGATGTATGCAATATTGCGAAATGAAATTATATTTAGAGATTTGAGTTGAAGAAATAAAACCGTAAAATATTCAGAACTCATTTCGATACTGTGTTTGATGATAACTCCGTTTGCAATGCAGACGAAAGAAAATTAAATATTCTCGTATACGTATCATATGATGCAATGTGTATAATCGAGAAAATCTTGTTTATATTATCATAAAGGAAAATCGTAAATGTATATTTTCACGTGTGATCGATTTCTCCTGACGGATTATTGGATTAATCATCAGACTCCAGTTGCTCGCGCGACTTGATGCAGATGTACGCGATGCAATAGCAGTGCACGTCCCACGATCGCAATTCGCAATCAGCTAATCCCAGGCGGAATTTAGGTGCCGGCGCAATTCGCCCGGTCACGGAGAAAGCTGTCCGATACTTCATTCTGACAAGCAGATGGACCGAATCAGCGGCGCGTCGCATCGCGATACGTCGAACAACGATGCCATCCCGTCGAATCGCTCCTCGAAGGACAATGACGTTTATCGTCAGTCTATCGATTTTACGTCCGCAGTCCATTAACCCGGGATTGGATTCGCGATCACTATGCGCGTTCGTTCCCTCGATAACTACGAACGTACAATCGGCGGAAACTTCTTGCACGTTATCGCATTATACTTGGCTGCTCAATGATCAGTGATATTAATGGAGGATAGAAATTTAATCAAGTTTCGTCAAGTTTCGTTCACGGTGATGATTAAACATCCGACAATTGTATTCAGAGACCGTGCGCGCGTTATTACTTAATGTTAGGATCAATAATACGATTTCTCGCGAATTTGGAAACATGCGTAACGTTTTTTCAGTAATGATAATTGTATTTCAAATTGTTTACAGTTCGAAATTGATCGCGGTTACCTCGCTCTGAGAAACACTGGTGCAAAGAAATTTAGAAATTCCTGTAGAGCTATTGTCGCGAACGAAGGGATGCTGCGCGTCCAGCGTGGCAGGGGTGGGACGGGATTATGGCAGGGCAATGGACCGAACTACCGGATTATCGGGTAAACCGGCATCCCCTATGCGCAACGTGCGGCCAACACGGTCGCACGAATGGCGAAACGCGGGCTATCGTTCACCGAATGGCGATACCCTCACCTCGCTTGCGAAACTGCAACCACGCTTCAGCGGTTGCGCCGCCGCGCCGTGCCGCGCCGCTTGTGCGTCCGAACCGGATTTTCCGAAATTAAGGTGAGCATGATACGACGGCAGTGAGCCGTGCACGATAAAGCTGCCGTAGCTGCATTCGTGCGATACCTTTGACACTTGACAACCCTAGCACAAATTGATATTAGGTCGACAATATCTGGTACCAATAATGGATATCAGATCGGCAATATCTAGTATCAATAACGGAACTGCTTGGCTTTTGTTGCTCAAGCTGGTTGGTTGTTTTGCAAATACCCTGCCTGAGTTGAGGAAACATGGCATCAATAACGAAATAATACAATGAATATTTTAATAAATTAATATAGTATATAAAAAGTATTCAAAACAAAAAATGTGTATAATAGGAAGGAAGTAAAATGGAATAAATTTTCAGAATAAACAAGACGAAAAAGAATAAAATTTGAAATCGTTATTGATTTAAGATCACCCTGAAACGTGATTAATTCACTGTTCATGCATTATTTATTTTGAACGATATTTCGGATGCAACCATTGAATTTTTATTTAATATAGTGTATAATATTTTAGCAATATTTTTTCCATTTCCTTTTATATAATAATGTTTCAATTTATCGCTCAACGTAAATTGAAAGATCCCTCTTCTTAATAATAAATTTTACGTTGAGAAAAGTATTGCACTTCATGATAATTATTATCAAATGCTCTCTTTCTATATTTTATACCTGTTCAATTTCACCGTTAATGAGATGCGCTTGCTCGATAATGGGACTCCAAATGCGACCTAATTACGTCAAATATTTCTCCAATTGTCCGTGCAGTACACACTAATGCTCTGGTCAACTTCTTCTGGGCCGCTTGTATAAAACGCGCGGAAAATTGATCGCGCAAAATTATAACTGGCGTTAACGTCGTTTCCGACGATAATTAAGCATGCTTCGTGACACGCGGAAGTGGAACAGGGAAATAAATGACGGGCGCGACTGAGGAAGGAATCGTTGCAAAATTCCAGTAGCTTCGTGTGATTTGAGATACGGTAAATTATCGAAGAGAGAACTCGCGAGCCGCAAAGAGAGGGAGAGAGAGGAAGGAAGTCGTGGCGACGACGGCGTGAGATCCACTTATTCAATCAACGGCATTCAGTCCGATATAAATGCGAGTCGCTGCAGCGATCCTTGTGCGTATAACATCGGGCGCGTTTGTCGACGATTACAGTTGTTCCGTTCCTCGTTATCGCGGCACGTAAACGCGCGACGATAACAACGCGAGACTCTGCGCGAACAAGGTCAGCGGAACAATTTCGCGGTTGCAACAGCGGTCCAACCCACTTTTTCGATGACTCGACTCGGAATTAATCTTGGAGCCGAGAAAATTAAATTCGTAAAGCTTAATTTGGCCCAAACTTTAATTGCGAGAGCATTAATTGCAAGAGAATTGCGGCGCTTTGCGCGAAAGAATTTTAATATCTAGGATCTGAGCATGAATAGATAAATAAAACATAGCAGGTTGATTTGCTTTATCTCTTTTCGCGACTGATGATAAATTGCGTTCTTGATAATTACGTCAAATTTATTTATTTTTTCATTATTTTACGCGTTAAAGATAATTGCCATGCAACATAAATAGGACAGAAAAAGATTTCTATTCTGCAAAAAAAAAAAGGAAACCATAACGACGACGGGCAATTGGAATCGTTAATGGATAAATTGTTCGCCTCCGGGGGTTTCGGTGTTTGAACGTCGATAAATTTGCATGTTCGACAGGAAAGGGCAGCCATTATACAAGCCCGCGACCGCTTTCTGATCGTTTCCGATCCGCGAGAATTGGTTCAATTTGTTCGATTGTTCTTCTGCGGAGGAGAAAGGAGGACCGCAATTGTGGTTAACGTGTTCTCGTAATCGCTACACGCAGTGGCGTACACAAAATGTCATTATTATCTCGTAAATTCGAATTAATGAACTTTGCTTGAAAAATATTTTCGTTGTCATACTAAAGCTTTTACTAACTTCTCTATTAAATTTTGTTCACTAGTTCGTGGATTTATTTACTCGTTCAAAAAGAAAAAAGTGTCTTAGGGCCAGTTTTCCAATAGTCGTTTAAATTGAAGTTTAGCTAAACTCACTCTTCGTCTTTTTTTAAAAGAGATAGTTAGAAAGAGACGAAGAGTGAGTTAAGCTAAGATTAAAGTTAAGCGACTATTGAAAAACTGGCCCTCAATGTCTTAACAAACAATAAACAGTCAGAAGTCAGATATGCGTCGCCCTGGAACTGCGAAATATACGGGCGAAAATTACGGAAGCGGGACGGAAAAAAAGGGGTTGGAAAGAAAAATAGACGGGAGGAAAGAGCGCGGAAACTTTGGCCGAGAAATTCCGCCCTTCGTCCCTTCGGCTGTTTGTATTCCGCCCTTACTCGCAACCCTTAGCAGCGCGGTCGCTTTCTTTTTGCTCCACTTCGCGCGCGCGTGCACGGTCGTTTGCTTTTATTTTACTTTGCCCGGACTTCGTCCTTACGATCCACCCGCGCACGGGCTTGAATCGAAAGCGGAAATTGCGAGATTCGTGCGTGATCCTTGCTTATTAAAAACAGCAAAAAGGCGGATATTGGGGCGTCATTGGCTCAATTCAGTATACCCCGATGCAATATACAAGTAATTGCTGCCTCGAGACATTCTCGGTTAAAATTGAAGCCATGTCGAACTTCAATCAGTTTCCGTCTGATACTTTGATACATTTGACTCAGAGGGAATCCGAGATTTCATAAAGCATTGATTTTGCATTTTTTGTTGTCTCTGAAGCTTTCAATTATTATCTAACTATATTAAAAAGTTTCTTCTCTGACAGATAAATTATAAACCGTTTACTTCGGAAACGAATTAAATCAATATCGAAGCATACTTAATACGTAAACTGCCCTTATTTGCATTTTAGTAATAACGATAAATTGAAGAAGAGGAAAAATATAATTAAAATAAATAATTATATTCAGATAGAATTAATTAATCATATAAAATAGCAGAATTTTATATAGCAGGCCATACGGTATATGTTAAAGACTACATCATAATGGTCGGGGCAAAGATAATCACTTTGATATAATACCTGCCACGCGTTATAATATAACGTAGCATAAAATACTAAATAATGTAGAATTCACCGAATGGATGCGAAAGCGGATCTCGTTACTCCGACTAATGCGACTCGATGATTCGCGAAACATTATTAAAGACTATTAAACTCAGCCGTGAAGCACGTTCGATTGGTTGCTGCGGTATCAAATCGAGGGAAAGAGAGAGAGAAGGCGAGATAGAACAGTGGAACCGACACTGCGAACGTAATCATGCGAGTTTGATCGGCGAGCAAGCAAATAATTGCGCCAGTCTATCGCGAATTGTATTTCCAGCTTTATACATACTTTATGGCCGCGGGATAGATTTTCCACGTTGCAGAGAGATGTGTTTGGTTTCGCCGTGATCGTTGTATATGGGCAAATGCTATGCAAAAGTTGTGGAAAAATTAACTAGCAGAAAACTTCAGGAAATAAAACTAACTCACACAGGTAATATAAAACTTTGAATTTTTAATACATTAAAGTCCAGCAGAGGACATATTGCGTACATGTTACTGTCATTTATTTCAGTTAAACTGGAAGTAGAAATATGTACTTTTGAGCTGGCATTTATACGTAGAAGATACGCGGTTTCACGAATCAATTTAGAAAATAAGTTATGTATAAAATTAAATCGATAAAGTGCATACTTAACGTTTTAATTTATTGCAACTCATTATATAATGCGTTATATTATTTCTTTAAATAAAATCAACGGCATTCAATCAATGCATAAAAAATATTAAAATAGTGTTTTTTTGTAATATAATCAAAATATTAATACTTACAAAATCGAATATTCAGTTTTGCATCGTTTATAGGTTGAGGTATTCGGCGATTAAAATCTAATATAGTTTCGAGGATTGTTAGATTATCGCGCGTCGATTTGGCTACTATTGCGAAACAAGGATGAAAATAAAAAGAGAAAAGCAGGGAACGGACGTTAATCGTGAATTTGTTGCACCACTCTCGACTCGTATCGGAACAAAGGATGAAGGGACGAGGTGGAAGTTCATCTGAATCTCGATATTCCCGTTTACGTGGCTGGAATGCAATTCCACGAGATCCGATAAAATCGCGCTTTCCTCCTTTCCCCTCTCTCTCTCTCTCTCCCTCTCTTTGTCTCACTCTCTCTCAGAGATTGTCCCCATCGACTATTCCGCTGTTCCAGAACAGAGAATCAAGAAATTTTGGCAACGAGCTATCTCGCGGTAACCCGAAAAAGAGAGAGAAAAGAGAAGGATCCGATCGTCGAGAACAGCTCTTCCAACCCCCCTTCGTCTTTTCGACTCCGCTGTGTTCCTCTTCTCGCGTCTCGCTATCCTCACTCTCATAGCTCGAGGGAAGAAGAAAGCGCATTCCTGCTGACAGATGGCAATTTACAACGTATCGTAATTTCGACGGAAATGCACGGTTATCGCGGAATATCTTGGCTGCCAGCAAAACTGTTGCCAAGGGAGCTTTGCAGATGCCGAGTAATAGTAATGAAGAAGCGAAATAGTTTGTGTTGATAAAGCGAAATATTTGCCTCGGTACGAGATTTAGTTGGATTTGTAGCCGAATAGCGGAATTTCGCATAGCTTCTGGGATAGCATTAACTATTTTATGAGTTTTCCGTGGAACTATTATTATTATTAAAAATGGTGAAAGATAAATATGATGAATAGTCATAAATATTTTGAAGATTTAGATTTCATGACTTTTACAACGTTCTTAACAATGAAAATTGACAATTGGATCGATGTAAATCTAAACGAGCTAAGTTTCACGCAACCCACCCGTTTCTGTCAAACTGTCAAGCAAAAGAAGAATAACTATCTTACGTGCTTCTTTTGTGAGATATGTGTACCGATTAAAGAGCGATTTATCCACGTTCGCGGTATAGAAAATCCTCGGGATGACGGATGCCTGCATCGCGTGCGAGGGTTCCGTAGGAGGAGAAAGACACGGTGGTTCCTCCCTCTTCATCGCGTGCGTAAGAGAAATGGCGCTCGGTGTGCGGTTTCAATATTTCGGTCACATAGCCGAGGTTCGGGAAAGTCGAAGAGCGGAAACCGGATCACCGGGGTGGGACGCGTGGGGTGGAGGAAGGTCGAGGGGTATTTTTTTTTCTCTCGCGGAGGATACGTTCGACGGGAAGGCGTCCTCCTCCTTCCGCGGAGGAACTTGCCCCAACAAATCTTCCTCGGGAAGCCTCGAACTCGTCGAAGACGTCGCGAAGAAGTCCCGACGAAGCCTTTTTCCCAATCCCGTCTACTTTATTTGAGAGCGCTATAGCTTCTCCAGCAAGCTTATACTATTGACGTTCCACGTTTTATTATCCTACACTGAGAAGAAAGAGTTGCTTGATGGAACAAAATACGTTCAATCAAGAATAACATCAAGCAATTCATATAATTAATGAGACATGTTTCATCGATAAGGCTATTATAATTACAATGCATTGACGAAATTGCGTCAACATCGAGGTCAATATACAGTTTGTCCGATAAACTTGGTATCTCTTAGGTAAGAATGAGATTGTTAGTTTTATTCACTTGAGCAAACTTTTTTCTCAGTGCAGTTTCCGACGTTACACATACATTCAAAATTTTCGAGATGAAAACAATAAGATATATAAAAGATGGCTTACCGCTTGTTGCAGGTTCTTTTGTTTCCCGAGGAGGGTTGGGCGAGAAGTGCGAGTAGTTCCTACTGGACCCTGACGCCGTTCTGGTGGAGCCGGAGCCGGTGCAAGGTCGTTGAAGTCGCTGGAACAAGAAGGTGAGATATTATTATTAAATTACAGTTGAAATTACGGATGCAATTTCGATAGCCAAGAGGCAACATCAACGTATCTCGGTTTAAGCATCTTGTGTTTCATCTGCACAATTCCGTAACGCCGCTTCCACAATCATCGTTGCTTATCCGTTCGTTTATATTCGATAATTATCATGTGATACCGGTTTACAACGCGTTTCGGATCTTGACGGTTCAGGATGCGCGTCGCGTTATTCCCGTCGAGATAACGAGCTCATGGGATGAGCACACCGTATACGTAAAGTGGATAGAGGTGGATAACGCGAACGGAGACAGAATACCGTATAACCGAGATAGGGTGGGACCTCTCTGCTCTCGGAGGTCGTATCACTTTGGGAAACTGAGGCCCGTCTAACTTTCCGGCGTCCATAGATTTCGGCACCGTTAAGGTCGCCGGTCGGCGGTTGAAGCCGATAAGGGGCTTGCGATTTATAGCGATTCGTTCGATCGCGCATGTGCGCAGAAGAAAAGACGTCCTCATTGTCTTCCTCCGAATGCTGAGAGCCATGATAAATCTCGAGGAGGTGGAGACGAGTCGGCAAGCAGGCTTTAGACCGTGCGATAAAATCGCGATGTTTTATGACGCCCAGGATCAAATGTTGTACCTTAGATTCTCGAGAAAATTGTCCTGCGTTTTTTCTTTATAAAAAATTGTTCGCAAAAACATTACGTGCGATGTTTATTTCGATAACTAATAATATACTGAAAGACAGTGTTTAAATACCTTGTTTCTCTGTGACAAATTATTAGATATATAAAGGGCATTAAAAACAAATGCTTATTTAACTCATTAATTTTATATAGTTCTTTCCCTAAATAATTTATTATTTTGAATAAAAAGTAAAATATTTCTTAAAAACGTTACGTACTAGAACAAAAAATGTATCTATTAAAATAAAAAAAAAATTATACAGTTTTATCATCTGTTTCAAAGATAAAATATCAAGAGAATTCGTGCTGAAGGCTATGCTACAACCGTGTACAGGTCATACACCGATTAATATATGGTCAAAATGGATTTCGGAGGCATCCTTAGCACGGCGCACCGGGCATAGACGTCTCCGCAGGATCGAATGGAGTTTGCGAAGACGCGACCGAACTTGCCTAAATATCCCTCGGCTCTGCTACGGACTGCCTGTATTCTCGTCTTCGTACCGCTAGCCGAGCTACGAGAACCAGGCTGCCCGTCTTAGTAAACATGTGGCATAACGGCTCTTGGCTGTACAAATCAATTTCCACGCTCCTATCCGTGGACACGTGTACAGAGTTCGCGTTATTCTCAGACAAGGATACCAAATACAAACGATATTACTCTGTGACCACGTATTTTGACCGACTGTTCAATTTACTCCGATCTCAGCTCGATTTTCGAGAAAAGACATTCCATTCCGATTCCGATAGTTTCTTGGTCAACAAAAATTTTCAAGATTGAAATACCAAGATAGAAACCACCTGAGATCTCAAAGATCGTTACTCGGATTTTCAACCATTGTTTAACCAACAAAAATTCTCATGGTTAAAGTACTAAGACATCTATATACTTAAGCCGACTCGAATATCGAAGATCGAGATTACTCGATTCTAATCTTCAATCTCGCTGCTCAGTCAACAAAACTTTACCAATCTCATGTTGGGACATCAAGATAGTTACATCGAAGTCCAATTTATCCCCCAAAATTACTGTTTTATACCGATCCCCATCACTGCTCGGTCAACAAAAGCTTTTACGACTGGTTGAAACGCGATGACAGTTCGATCGGCTCGTTGGTCGAGGAAAATCTCGCCCATTTATCTTCATCGAGAATTTCGACCTTTCACGCGGTGCAATCGACTGCAACCAAATTTAAACCGATTGGGGATACTTGACAAATATGTCGCGATGAGCTCGTCAATTTGTCGATAATGAGCCAATACATGCTCTAGAAAGTAAACAATATCTCGAGGGTATCGATAATATAACCACTGATGCACATTAATTATCAACGTAATTATCGTCGCTAATTGGCTCGATTTTGCTAATTGGCATTCGATATCACCCAGTTCATTTTTCTTTCAAGCTTAATTAGTACTTGTCCCTCAAAAAGTGTTCTTATCATATATTTATCGCAATGTTAATTTACTTCTTCGCTCAATTGATAGATAGTTATTGTATATTTATTATAGATATTTGTGAAGTTTCGCGTAAACTTGTCGATTACAACGGCATGACCGCCGATATGAATAAACAATATTTGATCATGTGCAGTTTATTTTTCCTTTCAACTGATACTAGACATTTATTACAAGTATTCGATCGTGTTTGCTGCCAGCTGGTACGTATATATTAAAAGTACTTCGTGCGAGATCGTCGATAAGGTCAAAGCGGAAAGGTCGAGAAGCGTGTTGAAAAACGTCCTCGAAGCGTGTTTACGTCACAGGCACACAAAGTCACTATCTACTATATGCCCGCATAGTTGCGTAAACGCTAGAAAGTGACGTCTACATGCCTTTCTTCGACGGTTCGGATTTTCCCTTGCACACCTTTTCCTTTCGGGGGAAGTCGGGAAAATCAAAGTAACCGAGACGCGGCAGACTTCGAACTGATTGTGAGTGTCGGATGCGCCGCCGTTCGCCTCAATGGAGGCCGTTTAAACTTTTAATGATCGTCGCCGGTCCTCGAGAAGTATCTCCGCCGGAATAAGCCCCTCGAGTCGACTGTGCGGGTGTTGGTGAATTCTCTCCCTCTTCTATCTCTCGTTTACTTTCTTTATGCAGAAAAAAGAGTTTTTCTCTCCTCGGAAGCCTTTAGATAGAATCTTTTATAACTTAATATTTTTTATTTTTTATTTTTGTACAGTTTGTATATATGTCATATTTAATTTACATTTAAAAGAGAGAAAGAGAAACAGAAGGAGAATCGTCTAACATAAAAATATATACCTTAGTTTTTAACTTACAATTAGTTTTCTTCTTGAAAAATAAGAAAGAAAATGTAGCTTTTATGTGAAATTTATGTATTAAGTTAAACTTATAAAATGTTGTTTTTAGAAAAGATTTGGAAAAATAATTTATGAGGAAAAACATTTCCTCATAAATAAATAAATATAATATATGTATATTGTATATATATGTAGGGGAAGATGCTGTACCTTGGGTACAGCTGTACGTTAAAACACTCCGTCATAATCGAATGGTATTCGCATCTGGCGACAGCTTACCTATAGTTCCAACTGTTGAGTTATTTGGTAATCTCTTCAAATCTGTAGTTTTGTGTTGTTACGATTATTTACACGTAAGTTATGTCGACTTTTGTATTTTATGAGGTTCAAAGTAAATTTATTCAAAGTACTGTGATATCTGTAATTTTTTATAATAAAGATATTGTTATGAGCCAATGATAGTAAGAATGTGTCAAATATGTAGAATAATCAATAATTAAAGGAAACGCCAAATTCGGTCGGGACTGGATATTGGTTGTCCAATAAATTCGTGAATTTTTAAGTACAAATCATCACTCTATTAAACCACGCGCCGTTACTTACGGACTTAAACGTAGCCACAACTAAAGCTAGAAAGAGTACCTATTCTCACACAATTAAATTAAAAATTAATTGTAGAATATGTAGAATAATGTAGTAAATTATTTATAACCTCATTTCTGACCTATAAGCTGTCAACTAATTTTTTATTAGAAATTAGTTTCTATGTACCTTGGAACATGAAGGTTGATGTACCTTGGAACGTTATTTCAAAAGTATATTAGATTGTTATCTTTATATAACTTTTAGTTATTCGTTTAACTACAATTTTTTTCATTTTACTGACAGCTAGAGTAATTGGAAGCTATTTGTTTGTATTATAGCTACCATGCCACGTAGTAAACGTGGAATAAAAAGGCCAAGACCAGATAATTTAATAAAATATTATATTTCTTTAAAAAAATTTACTTTTTTTTAAAAACAATACAACTTTATAGGTGTTCCAAGGTACAAAGAGAGTGTTCCAAGGTACATCAAGGCTGCTGTACCTTGAAACAAAATTACCAATTGTAAAAAATTGGTGTATTCTCGTACCAGATGGCAATAAAAATTTGAGCCTTTTTTTATACCAAAATATATATAAGCATGTACTTTAATAATATATTTTTTTCAAAATTTTTTAATTAAAACTGTGGCTCAGAAAAATCAAAAACTTAAAAGTGTTCCGAGGTACAGCACCTTCCCCTATATATATATTTATTTCACCACTATTATTGAGGGCTCGTGATTTCTCCTCTTATAATAAAGTTCTTGTAATATATATATATATATATATATAATTAGTTATACAAAATAAACTAGTTATACTAATAAATATTATATAATAGAATTTGAAATATACATTTCTCTCGTTGTATTTTTTCCCTTTTCACTATTATTAAGGAGCCACGTCTCTCGTCACCAGTCAAGTGAAATTCCCCCTCGTATTCTCAATCACTCCGGCTCTACAATTTCCCCTTCGTTCATCGCTTCGATGAAGATCGTGTGGCCTAAAGACACGGCACGTAGCTAACGACGATCGTCAATTAACCTAACAATGCGCATTTGAGATGGCCCTCAAAAGCCCCAAATCGGCATCCAAGTTGAAACACATCAAAAACTTCTAGCTTCTAATAATAATTTTATACACACACTAACATATAATAGATAAATTAATAAACTAGATATAGAGAAATATAGTTTTTTTAATAATTATAATTATCAAGAGAAAGTAAAGAGAGGATTAGGATGATTAAGAAATGCTGAATAGCTTCAGTCCTGTTGCTGTCGCGATATAAATATTTTCGCGAGTTTTTACAAAAGAATAACAATTGGCGAAATCGCCTCCTTATACAAGGAACGCCTTTTATAAGCATACACAATGCCTCGCTACATTGTACTACTCGGGACAGAGGGTAAGAATATCGAGGGTGTGTTCGAGGGTCGATCTTCTTCTCAAGGATTACGTCAAAGACGCTATAAGAACGAAAAGCGAACGAGCTAAAGACGACGAATTGATAGCTCTCTGCTATACCTACGTGGTGTATCAAAATCGATTACGCTTTTTCTTCTTTAACATTTCTTTCTTCTCGATACTGTATAGGGCGCGTCCTAGATTCCTACAATTTTTTCTATTCATCGATTTTTCTACCGACTTGAAATCGATTGCCTCGTACCTACAAAAAATATTATTGATCATAAGGTCATATTATTGTATTTTAATTCGAAAAAATCGTGATTGTGTTTCAGGTATAGTACTCAGGCGAAGATGGTGGACACGGGTACGGGCACGCTTTATATTATCGGCTCGTTCAAGAGGATGACTACCGATCCCGATTTCAAGGTGTGGATTTATATTATAATTAAATTTATTAAATGTGTATTCCTTAAATCTAAGTTTAGGTTTCAATTATTCTTATTTTTAATAAAAATAATCTGTCAGAAGAAAATGTGGTATTTTCTAATTCGTAAAATTGTATAATGATTGCTGTATCCTCTAATTGCTATTAATGAAATGCGTAACAAGTTGCCAGAATTTCCTATCGTAATTCCTAAACTCGATAACACGCTTCATCAACTAGTTCGCGTTAATTGTTAACAAACTTGTCGCTTGTCGTGCTTATTGTTATAGTAGAGAAATTATACCTTTAACCTTTTTAAAGGCTACAGTACGTTGTATTTTTCCACACCGCTATTTTACCTTGACCCAAAATTATTTCGAAATTATAAAGTGATAATTTACATATCTATATAAATACATTAAAAATAAATAGGTAAACTATAACAATTTTCTTCTATTAAGAATGCTAGTCTTTTAATATATCCTCTCTTTCTTTAATAGTTTAATATATCCTTTTAATACATATCTATGTTTACTTGTGTGTGAACAAGAAATGTGTAATTCATATTATAAAAATAACCTTTAATTCTTTACATGATAGAATTGAATTCATAAATTTGAATTATATCTTACACTAATTCTTTTTTGTGTCGCCGAAAGAACGTCGGACGAGTCTCGCACAATTCTTTTAAACGATGCACTAGGCGTTATATCGGAAGCTCGCAGTCCGCCCCGACTAATCTGCAGATTGTCGGATTACGAGAAATTTTGTCTCCGTGATATTTAAGCTCGCGCGGGCAACATATTCACGGCGCGGCGCGACGGCGCCGCGACGCGATCAACATATCTCCACTTTGTCTCTCCGCATAAAAAAGTATCTCCCAGTAAATACGCGCATGCAATTTTTAGACGCTCTATCTCGAGAGCCAAGAGTACGCAGCGGGACGATAATTAAATAAATGATATAAATATACAGCAACGCGGAAAACACTTGGTATCGTTGCGCATTGTAACGCGCGCATTCGTCGTTCCCGTTTCCGCAATTACGGAAACAGGTCGCGCGCGTTTTCTGCAAACAAATTAAACGAATTGAGGAATCGCATTCCCGGCCCGCGGATGTCCGTCCCGCTGAATTAACAAGATCGCTTGGCGCTCGTGAAAAAATACATCCCGACGCGACGGTTCGTCGGGGATGCGCGAAACATCCCAGCCGAGGAAACACGCGAGAGCGTGACGCCGCGATATTTCCCGCTGATAAATTTCATATTCGTCAAACATGCGAAATAACGGTCATCGAATTTATCACCGGATCATTATTACGTCGCGCTCGTTTACCATCATAATCACGCCGGTGCGGTGGATACCATACGCATTGCAGAAAAATATAATTCTACAGCGTAACGATCGTTAATCTTTTTACTGAGAATACACGCCACGTTCAATCATCGTCATCGATTACACACCGACATAGGTACTTTTGCGCGTCGAAATGCGTTGTCATTATTGTTTACCGCGACTTTTAATTTTCGCACTTTTCAAGGAGCCATATACAAAAATCCGCGAACAGACCTGTTAGAGTCTCGGAGGGGAATAACTGTCGGCCGACAAAAGGCGTCGACGCGTCGCGCCTGTGTATGTACGTTGATGGCATGCCTCCGGCACACGTCGCGACGCGTTTTCGCGGCGTTTATCGAGCCGCCTGGAGAGGAGTCGCGTCAAGTGCAGACTTTTTCCGCAGAGGGAAGACCCGGGACAACCACGCACGTATTCCCCAAATGCCTAAAGTAGATGCCATTGCGGGAAAACGACGGGGGAGTCGCATAGCTGCCGCGGGGTTTTATGACGACACTGAAAACGCGAAAGAGCCGCAACGTGTACATGCGCTTCTTATGCGTGTCGTCAAACGTACTGGGATGTGTAGCGCGGCTGCTGCTACTGTCGGAAAGTAATACGTGTCCGCGCGCCAACAGTCAGCCAGCCATAACTGTCGCGCATGCAATTTTGATGGAGAGCCGGCCTGCATAAAGGACAGACATGACCAACGCCATGCTAGTGAATCGGCACAGGACGCGAGCTTCCCTGTGTTCTAATGATCTGCTATTGAAGTTCGTCGGACTATGTCCGAAATATCATCATCCAGTAATAGCGAAAGCACGCGAGCTACGTTTTTAAATGTAAATTACCAAAAGAGCTCTGGGACGTTTTAATTAACACAGATACGCTTTACGACAATTTTTTCCCAACTGGTTAACTTTTAATTACAAGTAGTCTGAAGGGATTTGGACGAATGGTTTTAGCCGCGCTTTTTTGCGTGTAAAACGAAATAACAGTATATTTAGGTATGTTAAAGAAATACTGGCACAAACATAAAAAAAATATAGCTAAAAAATACTTTATATCATATTACTATTCCTTTAATATTATTATTAATGTAATATCATTAATTTGTTATTATGGTTTACTATTATTATGTATGGATTACTATTATTTATGTAATTATAGCCGGAGGAATGTAGTAGAAAAAAAACCGCAGGAAACTCTTTTCGAGTTTTGTGTGTGCGCGAGAGCAACGCAGTGATATCGTATCGATCTGCTTGCCGCCCTGTTACAGCTGTACCTGACGTCGAACGTCTCGTCGAGCGACTTCAACATGGGCTACAGTATGACGGGCACGTTGGAGCGCGGCTGCAAGAAGACCAACTCCTTCCAGATGACCCACTTCGCGGTGATACGGCGGCGGGACTACGAGAAGGCGTACGAGGACCCGAATCCCACCTAGTGTCCGTCCACACCCACGCTCTCCGAGTGTGGGGACTGCGAGCATTACACGTAGCTGGGGAGGGCAAGGGGCCGCCGGGAGGAGCGAGATGCACTTCCGCGTGCGTTCGCATTTGCGCTAGGGGGAGTGCATTCGCCGCTCGATGGATCGTCGAGAAGGAGTCGCTCCTTGGCGCGAGATCGATCACGAAATCCCGAAGCTCCTGGCAGGGTCGGTTCAACGAACGTATATCCTCGAGGCGTTCGATCGCGGATCGATCGTGTGATCGAGAACCTCTTGGAGAAACATCTGTGTACAACATTAGATCGCTAAATCCGTCTGTTTGCATTTCTCATTTATCGCTCGCTTCTAAAAGGAGTGATAAAGATAGAGAATAATCGTGCATAGACAAGAGCTGCAGATAAAAATGTATTAAAAAGTAAAAAGTACGAAAGTAAAGTGGATAAAAAGATAGTAGAAGGATAAACAGAGAAGAAAGGCGAACACCGCAATTTTATTCTATATATAGTTATCTACATTTCTCTTGTGTGTAAGACATTATAAGGATGGGAGATAATGAGGAGTGTGAAGAAGGAAGCTTTAATTCGCGCAAAATCAACATTAGCTCGTGGTAATAAGAGATCATGGAGATGAAAGGAGGAAGTGGAGATCAAGATAGAGTGAATTATGAGGCAAAAAGAGAGAATGCTGAGAGTTTTAATTCTTACAGGATAAATATTTCTTTTACGAGATTTCTCCACAAAATAAACCCGCGATGGATCCTTCACAGTAAGCGAATTCTTTTAAGATAGCAGTATTCTTTTGACTTTTAAGATCACACATATAATTGATATAATTTTTTCCTGTATACCGGAGTTTGCGTTTAGGGCTTAGTTAGCGCTCTAATGGACTACACAGTGTTTCTCTGTTACCTCGAATTGTCAAGGTACGTTATTTTCGCGTATAATCGAGTTTGAGATCGGATTAAACCTGACAGCGACCTGAAAACAACAGCGACGCTTCGTTTCTTCGAGGTGGTAAGAATGGCTGTAGATTCGTTACTATCGCGAAATATAGAAACGAAATACCAAAGTCGAGTGGCGGCCCTGCGCGACAGAGCCAAACGTCCAAAGATAGTCCTTAAATTAGATCGAATTAATTAGCTCTTAATGGAAGTCGTCGAGCGATATACCTATAAGCGAGGAAGTGTATACAGAGGGCGACGTTAATCGAGAGGATGCGAAAACTGTTTTACCAAAGTACTAGCACGTAAGTTACTTGCAACTTTCTCTGCCGGCGATAATCCAAGATCGCAACACACACTCCTCCAATCCACAAGGTACACTGCTTCTCATCGATCGACGCATCGATGGCTGCCGCCGCCTCGCCAGGATTGCAATTAGTAAGTGATTAACGACTAAGGCTTTTCCTAAGGTGGATTCATGGCGAATCAGCTGCCTAGAGTAGTGTTGTATGTGCCAATTCAAAAAGCCATCGTTGACGAGCACTGTACCTGACAATTACTACAAAGTCAGAGCGCGCGAATTGCGCACGGTGAAAAGCCCGAGACGGACGAAACGATGTTTCAAACCCCATTTCGCGGTCAGTCAAAAGCTTAAAAGGCGTTTAAAAGAGATCCGCAGAACCATTGGAAGGGATTAACACATTGAGAAAAGGATTAAAACGTCTTTCAGAGCTTTGTGCGACATTGCCAACTTTCTAAAATGGCATCGTCTGGCTTTTACTCTTGAATTCTCTTACAACGTGTTCAAACATAATGAAAAATTTACAGTAAATTCTTAGGATACTTCGACAATAATTTTCTTTCGATATTTATATTGCAACATTTATGCCTTTTAATTCTTGAAATGCAGTTTAATTCTCGAGTACAGAGTTACTCCAAAATAGTACAGAGTTCATCGGTTTATACCTTCAATGATCAAGTTTTCCTATTTGACCGGTTTTGCCGAGGGACGTCTATCGCATTTCAAGTTTGACGGTTCGCTAGAATGGAAAATTTCATATGGCCGGGGCCCGTGTCAGGACGCCGGTTATAAATATCGTTTCGCTGGTCTAAGGCTTTATAGGCAGTATATAGCTGTAGCGTGTAGCCGGCTTACAAGGTATTTCAAAGCTTGTTACGCGCCCCTTTCTTTGAGCCACCGCCGACGGACGACGACGCTCAAGGAAGGAAGAAAAGCCGCGGGAGAAAGAGAGCTTCGCTGCACTGACGCCGGACACACATGTGACACAAAGCGAGAGGTCTCTCTCGCCCTTACCTTACGTACGGGATCATCGTGGGTCGGTGTTGTAAACGCGTAACACGATACTTATTTTTGCTAAAGAGTAGGAAGTCACTCACACCGCGGTCACGATGCATCCCGATGAGATCTAAGTCAACGAGTGCCGATTCGTTCGGGACGGGATGCGTTTCCGGCGAGAAAAACAAGGAAAACCCGTTAACGGGACGGTCATAAGAGATTTTATACGAGTCTTTTTATATCATATTTTATTAACGTGAAATGATTGATTATTATCCGTATTAGCGAGTAAAGTTACACGTTTTGATGCCAAATTTAAATAATTTATTTATTAAATTATTGTTACTGGACTCCTTTTTCGTGATTGTTTAATAATATTACCGATGTTATTAATGTTGCGTCGTGATTCTCGAATTGTTTCTACAAGTATCAATGGCAGAGTGTACTCGAATTTAACACTGCTGTCTTTAGAGAGAAGTCGATGAACGGCGAACAAACGGTCTCAGAAATTCTATTATAATAAACTCGTCGTGCGTAACTCCCCTTTATAGTCCTCGAAGAAAATCTAGTACCTTTCGCTTTTGCTCAAGGAATTACCTATAATGCCAAATAAATACTATATGTGCAATAGTGCGCAAGAAAGTTAAGTCATTCGCATTTTGATATTAAGATACGCATTGCGTTAAGAGCTTTCGTTTAACTATCGAGATAAAGTAAGATAAAGTAATGCATTTTCGAGTGTTGGACAAAATTCTAGAATGCTGCTTTAGATTTTTTTCTCTTAGGAATGCATTATGATAGTTACTAAATCTATGTCAGGAATTCACTAAAATAATCCTTTCAGTATCAAATTCAATACAAATATTGCAACCATTACTTTCCATTAATTTTTTCATTAATTCTATTGTCGATTTTTTCTATTGTCGATTTCTATTGTCGATTGTGGACTTTCTCATTAACAAATGTTCAATTAATAATCCGTGAATCTCTAAATATAACAGTGATTTAATAGTTACCGAAAAAGGATGATATTTAAACCAATTTTCATAGTTTAATGAACATCATCATTATTAATCTTTAAATTTTTAATAAACTACAATCTTAATATTTATAAATTAATTATTAATAAAGTTTAATCTTTTGTGCATGGCAGATAACGAAAAGTGACGTGCAATATATGGCGCAAGCATACTGAAAGGATTAAAGAAAGAAACTTTATGGCTGACTGTCTTAATTGTTCTTTACTTTAATGTAGCTGGATAACGCGCGCATCGACGCTTTTCTCGAATTAGCGTGGATAGGAGGCAATCAAATCCGGTCAGATTCCTCGAGCCTCTCATTCGAGTGGAGTTACATGTTTACAGGGTTTAGCGTTGTTTCGCAATTCAAGGGAGTAAAAAAAGTTTCTTCAGCAATTTTTACGATCCTAATCAGCGCTCCGATAATAGAAATTCCGATTGCTGAAGAAAGGAATAAATCTGTAAGCCGATATTGCTCGTGATACGGTAAGCTCTCGTTAGCTTGAGTCGTCCAATGCCACAGATCCATCTCTAGCTACTATACCCTTCACCAACTACTGCTAGTTTCGAGTTTCTCCGAATTCGCTTTAACGAGGGTTCATTGTACAGGTACTTGCTATTGTGTGTGTCAGAATCAAGTTCGTTATCATTAGCCGCGTTACTTGAATTGCGAAAATCAAGTAAAGAATTGATAAGATAAGTGTACCATTGCATGTATATAAGTATATAGTGTATAAAACTCCTACGCAAATACATACACTCACATACACACACGCACGTATACAATTACTCCTTCCGCGAGTAGATGAAATTTTACGAGATTCTCGTTGATGTTGTAGATTAGTAGATTAGCATTCATCAGTCGCTTCTTTTAGCCGATCTAGTCCCTAGATCTAGCACGGACCGCCCGTCGTAGATAGATTGTTTTCAGTAGCGGCGGATTATACCTAAGGGGTTACACCGAGAACGCTCGCAAGTTTATGAACTACAAATTCAGATTCTAGGACGGATAAAAAAAAATCATAGTAGGTAGCAATTTTCGTAACTCGTTCTTCCTAGCTGAGGGTTATTTCTCTTATGGTAAAACATAGCGCGCTTCGTTCGACACGATCCGCTTTTCTTCTTACTTGGCGAAAAGCTTCACTTCTGTTTTACGGCGTCGCGGCTCCAAAGTTCAACAACGAAATTTCCGGCGCCGAACGAGCGAGCGAGCGAGCGAGCCCAGACGAGACGACGACGTCTCGCTCGGTTTCCTGACTCTTAAGATTCATGACCGCCGGTTTATGACTCTCTCGATTGACAGGAAGCCGATCTATGAGCGCGGAACTTGTTAAGACCCTCGGCGAATCGCGAATATTTGATACCTTCCGCTCTCTTCAGCTACGCTATCGATGCCATTTACGGCCGAAATTCCCGCTGGCTTTTAAAACCCTCGCAAAACGCGACAAATATTTCTACGTGGCAGTGTGAAGCGCAACGAGATGTCGATAATATTGGAAAATTTCCTGGATAGTCACAAACACGCATCCATTATGTAGTGAAAATCCCGAATCAACTTTTTTCAAAATAAAAACGTCAAAGTGCCAATTTTTTCAGGTTATTACAAATTTGTCTTATTTTTTTTTAGTTGAGCGATTAAATTTTTTAAAATGCATGATAAACTTAAGAAATAAAAAAATTTTGTGTAAAGATTTGGTTGACACACTCAAAGTTTTGAAACCATGAAAAATTATAGAAAATTTCAAGTATTATTATGTCCAATCAATTTTTTTCGATATTTGAAGTATTAATTGCAAATTCGGGACACTTTAAACAAATGTTATTTTGGCGTATCATCAGTATGACACGCTGTGCATTATTCAGTTCATGCTCGCTGCGAGAGTTCTCGGTTTCGCCTCCGGCAGAATAATATTATCGTGTTCGCCTAAAATGTTAGTGATCGTATCTTCACTTTTTGGAGTAGTCTTCTATAAGCCTTTTAGGATGATTTAAGTGAATACGTACGTCCGATATCACGGTCCCTCCTAACTACTTAGCCGTAGTCTAGACCCACTGATGCACGCTTCCTTCAAGTCTAAAGAGAGGTCACCTATCTTCGTCTTCAAGCTGCATAACGGGTCTCTAGTCTATCTTATTGCGTCGCGCTACCTAATCGCATCCGAATCGCTCAAAACTTTCAGACGCGTATTTCGAATAGTTACATTTATTTAATAATTTCGTAAATATAATTATATTCTTGATAATATATAAAGTAACTTACACTTAACCCCGTAAAGAAAATCTCTCTTGAAGTCAAGGCTGTTCCTTAAAGAATTTTAATTAAAACGCACTAAATAATGAAATATTATTATGAATAAAACATTCGAAAAATTCTTATTTGCACCTCGACAGCTTTCAAATAATTTTTAATAGGTATATAAATTTGTTAAAACATTCTTCACAGACAGGTCAAGCTGTAATACATGAGAAATTCCATTTTATGTCAAATTGTGCTAAAAATTAAAATAATTATCAGCAAAGTATGTAAAAAATTCATTTTATATTTAATTTTGTTCAATACAATATTATTAAAGACATTGTTTCTGATTTTACTCTCATCTCATCGAAGAAACCCGAATCAAAATCGATCTCGGCGATCCGGATGCGACAGAGGAAGCGAGCCGTGTCCTATCTTCGAGATATAACGAGAACGTAAACGTAGAGAGCGCCAAGTAGTGATCGTAGCAGAATCGATGGTCGTCGTCGTGCTCATCGCCGGGCGTCGCGACGCCGTCGACGCTCCGTTTCTCGTTTCTCTCCGAGTCGACCTCGGTATTTCTCTTTCTCTCTATTTTCCCCTTGTTCCCTCTCCCTTCCTCCCTCTCGTTAGAACGCCAGTCGAATCTTCACCGCTCACGCAAACGTCGATCGGCAAATCTTATTTTTTCTAGGCGGCTAAGATCCTCGACTCGCGATCTCGCGGTCTTCGAATAACGCGCCGTGGGAGCGTCGACGATCGCGACGAATCGGTGATAATTTTCAATAGGATACGACAGTCGTATTTGGTATTAACAAGTAATAAGATTAAAATTAGTGGAAACGAATCGAAACGAATGAAATGATAATATATTTAAAGCGATCCTTAGAAATTGTGAACTTCAAATTTTTTCTTTGAATGTTTTGCAACTTTTAAATGCTGTGCCACAGTGTTACGCTAAAAATGCGCAGCAGTTAATTTTAACCAAAATTTGCCACATAATTCATAGTTGGCTTGCAACGGGAACGTAGCTTTATCATTTACCGTGTAGGGGAGCACGGGGGAATTGGCACCAGTTAAGGAAAAAATATAAATAAATATATTATAATCACCGAATATTTATTTAAACTGTTATCAATTAAATTGTGGAAACATCAAGCTTCAATATGGCATAGCACAAAATTTTTCAATTGTAGTAGAAACATAAAAAAAACCCATATTTTTAAAAATGGAAAAAGGAACTCCCATTACCCCAGACCGGGTAATGAGAACCACCTTGCTTTTTCTTGCTTTTGTGAGAACAAAGGCATTATACCTAGTCTCGGTGGCTTGGGTTTAATGTTAACATCTTAAGCTTTTTACCATTTAGCTTTATACCATTTTTGGAGAGTGGTATATGGAATTTGTGTTTGTGCTGCAGCACGATGAATGAAAATGCCCTCATGGATCAATTTCAGGGCTGTTTTTAATTTTTCCAGAGTCCACTTTTCCTTCTCAGCAGTTTTGAGTCCCTTGTGTGGAATTTTGAAAACAAAAACAAACATTGTGCGTGCCCGAAGTAATTTGAGCTAGTTCTAATTACCCCGACTTGGTCAGTTCTAATTACCCCATTGGTATAACTTTTGGTCAGCGAATAAAAGAAAAACTACTCACAAGATTATTTAATTTTCAATGTTTTGTCAATAAAGGCAACCTGTGTGACACTAATAATAAAGAAAGAGTTAATTCAATTAGTAGAAAATATAACTACTTACTTGCTTAAGCAAGGTCAATGAAAATTGTAACAAAGCGGGCGAAAACACGACGTGCGCTTTCCTGAGCAAACCAAGCGAGACTGATGGAATATTCTACTGGCACGGGGGGCGGTGTTCGACAAGCAGTCGCTCACACGCAGATTCGAATTTTTTACGCGCGATAGTTATTTTATATTACGATAGTTCTTATTACCCAGGGGCCCCAATTCCCCCCTTCGCCCCTACATGGGCTACAATATTAGGAAACTTCTCTAATAACGTCATAAGCCTATTTTGCTAAAATTATTTTGAGGTAATGGTCTATGTACATAATATCGCAATGCTATTTGTGGTTTTGCGACTTTTATTTTTATATTAAAATAGTAATAGCAAAATTGGCCAGTCACATTTAGCGTCATTAAACAGAAATATGAATACAAATAGATGCGTATTAATTTGTTTGCTTAATGCCAAGATATAATATGACACAACTAAAAAGATCTGAACAAAAATGTGTTTTAAATTTGACGTTTCATTAATTTCACGCTGCTGTAAATGATCGTGCGACTGTCGCATCCGTGACTGTCTCGTTGTAATAGATGTGTAGTTACGTAGCGAGTAGCGAGAGAAGAATGTATCTTTGTAACGACTGCTAAACTGATTATGACACTATACTGGTCTTAACGAGAAAAGAAAAAAAAGAAGAAAAAAAAATCCGAACGAAACATTCGTATTCAAAGCTATGGCTGTGATCCTCATTAATTAATCAGTAAAAATCGGTTCACATTGTGTATTCGACATTATATATATACATAAAAAATAAATATATAAATATTAAATATATTATATATATATTATGTATACATACACGTAGGTTACGGCGATATATTTAATGATAAATGGAAACGATATTTTGCACACATTGTTGCGTTTTGCGTTCGCATTCACTTTTTCTTCTTCTTTCTTTCTTTTTTTTTTCTCGGCTGGTCGAAATTTACGGTTGCGCGCTCCTCCGCGGCGGAGGGTAGCGACGGCGGCGGCAGCGGGGCGGCTTTATTTTTTTATCTGGTGCTAAATCCCAGAGAGTACTAGCGTGCGATTTCGTTGATCGAGACATTGATCGGTCCCTAGGTGTTTTACCCGGTAGCAGGGAATTGAAACCGGTATAGAATTTCGATGGCGTAGACACGCAAAAAATGATCTCGACAGCGCTGAAATACGGGGCGATATTTTACACGTGAGTCATGAATGAAAGCAAAGCGAAAATCCGCGATACAAATGTGGCTTCTAAAACCCACGGTTTTTTTTCGTTGTTACGCGCATAGGACAGCTCATATATGTATCTATGGTAAACGAGAATTAAAACAATCACTAAAATCGTCGAGCGCAACGCTACAATTTTTTTTATAACGTAAATTGCAAATCCTGAATTGAAAATTGATATCGAATTCTGCATTTTTCTAATTAAAAAATTAAAACAACTACAACGTAAAAGCTGGCGATTCTATGATCGTTATACAAAAATCTACGTTTATTTATAAATTGCATTTTTTAAATTATTGTAGCCTATTTCAGAGATTCCATTGTAAATATTTATGCGCGATGATTGAATCCGCGATAATTGTCGTGTATTAATAGACTTTGCCGTGTTTACAGAGTACGAAAAATTGAGATTATGTCGGTTTTGATTCACGCGCATCGGGCATTCTGTGGTTTCTAGAATAACTGATGTTCGCGAGTCGGCGAATGATTGCTCACTGTTTTCGCGTTTGATTGAGAATCAAATCTCGAAATCAAAGCTGTTAGCGCGATAGCTCTTAAGGTCTCTCTGCGAAGCCACCATCACTGCGTAACGCACACACGATTCGTTTAACAACGTACGTCTAATTAATCGATTAGGCCGTAGACTTAATGAGCGCGGTAACGCCGCGCGAGATTGCAGGTGGGTACGCGCGATGAAAGGGCATTCAACAGTGGCTGACTGTACACATTGATTGCGCTACAAACCCAACTGAATAAAGGGGCTTTACAACAAACGAGAATGATGCAGATAAAAGCAACGAAGAGTAAACTTGGAACTCAAATGGAGCAATAAACAGATAATTCCTCTGTGATATATATTTATATCTCTTTTATATTATTTGAATTATATGTAAACAATTTTAGCATAAAATTTGTCTACTTATAGATTAATTGAAAGTACTATTGATTTTGCTGTATTTATAACGTGAATAATTGATAATAATTTATTTGCTGCATTTTTTGTATTTTAGTATCTTAATTCATGAAAGACAGATATTTAACGAATACTTCCTTAGATAAATTCTATTATTGAATTAATATTTGCACATCATAATTCGAATGCTTAATATATATTCTTTCAAGTTCAGATATATGTATATAATTTGAATTGTGCAAGACATTTTTACATTCAATGATATCAATTGCGTTGTTTCTATATTCTTGCATCAGACATACACATGCAGTATTGGTCGTAAAGCCTTTTCGTTCGTATGATATTGCATGGAACCGACATGAAAACGAAGTAACAGCAGAAAATGTTGCCGTCGTACGCGAAACCCGAGGCTATATATTTTCTATGAAACGTATATATTCTCTGCGCGAACGTGTAATCGTATATTGTATTTTATTCTCGCCACTGTTGTCATGTCATTAATCGCGCGATACCACGCGCCCGAGAAGAGATGCTCGAAATATTTTTCGAATCTCCTCTCCACGCCTGCATCTGTAAAACAAGCGACAGAGATAATCAGTTAATCGCGATTTCTTCGTTCCTCGGATTAAAAGCGTCGTAAACGAGAAAAGAATCAAAATGGTTCTTTCCGATGCAGCAAAATCAAATGAGAATCATTTCTAGTCGTGAGATAATTGTCAACGAAGCTAGATATTAATTAGTAATATAATACTCACTTTTTGAATTTTTAAACGATTAAAGCTCTAGTTTACAATGAGTGGGTTTCCGTTTCTCAATATAAGCAAAATTGTACAATCAAAATATGTTAATTTTGAAAATAGGTGAACGTTGATACATGCAAAACCGAGGCTAACTGTCGTCGTAGGATCGGAAAGGGTTAAACGAGAGATACAAATATGCTTATTACTACCTAGTAGGAAAACTGCCGGAACGAAGAAAGCGTGAGCGTTTGATGTATTTTCACTACAGTCCTGTCTACAGTCAATTCATTTTGTATCTATACCTAATCTATGTATCTGTCGTCATAATTTATGCTGAATAAATGTTACATTTACGCATAACAGGACGAATTTTCATCTTTCCTTCCGACTCCCCATCGAAAGTGCGAGATCTGTGTCGTAAAATGAAGGCACGTAATTCGAACAACACGGAGGTAATTAGGATAGTGCGGCGAATTATGTAGACAGTGAAATGGAAATAGCACGCTGAGAAGTTCGATGAAATTCGTTTAACTTTAATTGACTACTGTTTCAAAACACTCGCGAATAATGAAGGATAACTTCCCGGTTCCGATGGCAAGTTTGCCGACGATAAGTAACTCTTCGTCGGAGAACTTTCCTAATGTAACCGACTTTATCTGTCAGAATCCACGGATCCTCGGGACCTCAGCGAATTAACACTTTAATCTATCTTTTCCTCCGATAAAACAAATCTTCTTTTCATAAATTACGTGTAAACATTGCGAGTAACATAAGTTATAATTAAGACTAAAGTACACTAATGCAACTTGATTCCGTGATCTCTATCATATAACTGTAACCTTAAAGAAATAAAATACCGTTTTCTTCATTTAATCTTTTAATTTTCTTCGTTTAATCTTTAAAATTGCAGTCACGAATAAATTGTTCAGAATACTCAGAATAGCAAAACTTAAATTTTCAAATCTTAAGATTCGGTCCCCTATTAAGTGGGAATATTAATCGATATTTCTCATGGCCTAAAATATTTTTTAATCAACGTAAAACAATGTAATTTATTAATATAATTAAATACTTGTGTAATATAATTAACGTAATATAATTAATATTGATTGAGGTAATATCAAGAGACACGATAGTGTCTCGCGCCCGCGACACAAGAGAGAAAATTTAATTAAATACTTTAAAAATGTATTAAAGCCTGAGAGAGGAAAATTCTGAATAAAGCAGCGCAACAAAATTGGAAATTAATCAATCATAGATTAATTTCACCCGAACGTGACACCGCCATCGGTATCCATCACCACAAGCGGATGAGCTGTCGCAGGTGCGATGCAAAACTGCTTCCGGTGCTGAAAAGTTCTATAAGTATTTCTTGAACGCTTCGCTAACGGGTAACACATTTTCGATAGTAACATCGCGTCGGAGTTACTAAACTCGCCGAACTTTTCGATCAGTCGCCGCACAGTCGGCGCGGCGTCCGACGGCGACGTAAAATTCGCCGGAAGTTATTGAGAGTGTGGAAGAACTTGCCGAGGAGAGAGAAGCGACTTATAATCGAGGATATAGAACCGGCTATACCTGGCAAATGTCCAATATTGACTTAATGAATAGAGACTATTGCTGCTATTTTTATTAGATAGTAGTGCTTTCGGGCCGAATATATTTATACAAGTAAGTATTTAAAAAATATCATAAGAAAAACTTTTTTCTCTTTAACAAAATTTCATATTTCAAATTGCTGTAACATTATTGTAATTGCTGTAACATGGAGTAATTTTTAAAAAGCATTTTATAGGACAAAACTGTTATGGCGTTTTTTTTTTAAATTTTTGACATTTTATTTTTAAATAAAATTATACTTTGTTAAATGAGGGATTGTCTTGTTCCTTGCACATGTCCATTATCATTTTTGGCATCATTATTAATGCATTTAACTTCAATTTCTTTTGAAAGAAATTGAAGTTAAATGTATATGCCATTATATATGCAAACTATAAAAATTTTTGAAGCTGTTTGTTAATATATTTTAATATATTAATAATGCAAATATATTCTATTAAGAGCAGCAAGTAAGATGTGATTTATTTACCATATATTACTATGTACATGACAATATATATGTTTATCACTTATATATTGTCACAATATCAAGTTTTTAATATCACATTTTCTCTGAATATACGAATTGCGACTTATGTAGTTTTATTTTTCTATTAGAAGTATTATTATATAAATATTATATTACGAGTAGGTGAAGTGTGTAGGTATTCATATGTGTGAAGTATGTTTTATTCTTATAAGACTCTCATTGCATTAATTTCTTTTTCCCCTACATCCTATTCTTTGGAAATGTAAACAACTGTTTTTTTTCTGTATATAGTAATAATTATTGTTTTAAAACATATTATTATATAGATATATGTTTTATGTATAATACATATTTCTCATTGATGTATATGTCGCAGGCTAATTGCAAAATCAGCCCTTTTGCAAAAAGACTAACCTCTTTGCGAAAGACCGGCATTTTGCGAAGCACTGATCGTTTCCCAATAAGACTGAACGCACTTTAGGCTTTTTGGCACACATGGGCTGGTGCTAGGCTAGGCACTTTGCAAAAAGTCTAAAATACGTTAGTCTTATTAAAGAAACGATCAAATGCGTTCGCAAAAGGCCGGCATTTCGCAAAGAGCTAGGCTAGCCTTTTTGCAAAAAGGCTGATTTTGCAATAAGCCTGCGACAGCAGCCTTCAGGTCTTTCAGGGAAATGAGAATGTGTGGTGTCGGTTGATCAGTAACGATGCAGTTTCCAAATATTTCGGAGGTTTTATTATGCTGTACATCGATAACAGTTTGTAGAGCTGCAAGAATGTTGGGCAGTTTGGGTGATCATTACACCCTGCAGCTTGGCGAACAGTACCGAAAAATTTCTAGATAAACACACGTGGCACAGAAACACACGTCATGAACACGCTGTCATAAAACACGGTTTTGTATGTGAGACCGTAGTCATACAGAGGTTATCGCTACTACGCTGTGATTATCTGATTGCGCTACCTCCGTAGATAGCTGCGCCGCATAGTGGCGATGCCAAGTCCTAAAAACGGGGACGCTAAGCGACGTACCCCCACCCTCAAAATTTGCTTTCGTTTCAAGACCTGTATGTAAGACCGTGCCAGATACCATTGTACAGTTTCTGACGTAGGTACGTATTAGATTGTTTTGGAGAAAAATACTCTTGCCTCAATTCATAACTTTCATGCTTACTGTAATTCCGATTTTATTACAGGATTTCGATTTATGTGTAAGTTGTAAAGATAAGGACAATCACCCACATCCAATGGAGAAACTTGGCTCTAACCTCAATCATGGCTCTTCGCCAGCGGATGCGAAACAAACAAATTCACAGGTAACTTAATTGTCGGCTTATTCTAAAAATATCAATGTTGTAATTACGATAAACCTATAATGCGCTTATATCTTTTTTGTTTCTGCCATGTAGGAGGCTAGGAAATTGTCGATGCTGACAATGAGAGACCTTCAGTCGTTAGTGCATGCTTCCCAGTGCAGAGATGCTTACTGTTGTCTACCGGGCTGCCAGAATATGAAGCTAGTGGTTATACATTATGGAAGGAATTGCGAGAGAAAGATCTCTTGCGGTTGTCTTATATGTAAACAGCTTATTTGGTTGTGTTATTACCACGCGAAACGCTGTCTCAACGAGACCAACTGTCGCGTTCCATTCTGCTCCTACATCAAGCACAAGATAGAGCTGCAACAATTGCAGCAACAGGCGCAACTCGAGGCGCAACTGCTTATGTCAGAAGAATAATCGACTTTTTGTGTACGTATTACGGCGCTAATACAAATTAAAATACATGTTCTATTGCCTTTTTTTTAACAACCAATGTTTATTAAATAGCGAAATGCAGAATGCTATTAGTAATTAAGACGAGTGAACGGAGACAAATAGTGTATAATAAGAAAGAAGATCGACCAATCGTTCCCCCGATATTAAGAACGTACATGTTATTTTACATTTCATGGAAAATAAAATTTTACTCGTATAATACAATAATATGGACATACTTATTACACCAAAACACGATATAATGACCGAGAAAAAAGTTGGTTTTAAGAGGATCCTAAACCCGTCTGTATCACCAATTAAACGCGATTCTTTTTAAGGACGTTCTCCGGCTCCCAGTGGTGCTCAACTTGAACGAATCATTATTCCTATATATATATATTTGTCCCTCTTGTTGAGAGAAATAAGATGAGAACCATTTAGCTGTTTTCCTCCGCTTCCCATGCGCAGAAGCGCAAAAAAATAAAAATAAATAAATAAATTAATTAATTAAAATAAAATTAAAAAAATAAAATGGTGATTTACAATTATTTGCAATTTTAAAAAATATTTATAACATTTTAAAGTTTGTATTCATGCTTGTCACTCTGAACCGAGCGAAAAATTGATCAAATCGCGTACGTTACACAAGTATTTTTCGAAAACGAGTACCGCAAGTGTTGACACTTATCGCATATTATTTCTATTTTTATGGAGCATTATATACTAATTTTTCAAAAACATTTAGAAAAAACTTTTTTCACAATTCATTTTAATGTCACTTTCACAATAGCTTGGAATAGGAATTCCATGTTAAAAGTGTAAACTTTCAAGCTCAGTATCTCGATTTTTAATACCGCAAGGGGTACTGAACTTTATACCATCGCATAAAGCACACCTATATTAACGTATATATGCAAAGTTTCAAGAAAACTTAGAGAAAATCGATTTTCCGCAGAACGTCCTTAAGTACTATTCTTTTTATTGGCTTTACAGATTGAAAAATCCTTTTCCAAAGTTAAAGTATATGCACTAATGCTGTCAACGTCGAACGATTTTATGCCGAAAACGAAAATAATTTCCGAAATGCGGATTTTCATTACCTACTCGAAACGTCAACTCATGACAACATTTGCTTCATATAAACATTCTACAATTTGTTGTTACCAAATGAGACCCACTTTGACAGCAGATAACATGAAGAAATAACATACCGTTGTCATAGAATTAGACTCAGACATCTATAACAAAAAAGATTAGTGCTTAAAAGGATTATATAACCTGTAACCTTGTCTATCCTTGTCTATACAAGGACAGATATAGATTTTAATCGATAATACAGACGACTTTAAAATTCCCTTAATATGCTTGTCTCCCAAACCGACTTGCGCATTACGTTAATTGTCAATCTATATATATCGGTGCTAAGGTCGCTTTGAAACGACAAAATCGATGCGAGTGGTGTTTAAAAACGCGCGTAATATACGTAGCGGAAAAATATTCCGATCACGTCGCGCGCCTCTAATCGTTCGGACGTTCCGTCGCGGTGACGAAAAGCAAATTGGATTATAGATTAAACGTACGTAATAGTGCCATATACGTCGTAAATCAGCGATTCAGAGCGTAATACCAAAAACATAAATCCGTCCTGGGGGGGTCGTCAGGAAGGGGGATGGAAACGGTGAACGTGAAATCTACGTAACGGCCGCCGAATTTCGCCAGGGAGGATCTACGAGGCCGCTATACGAAATCTTTCCGCGAAATCCATCGCGATAATGGGAAGCATTTCGCGTTCGTTTCGAAAAAGTCGCAGTCGCACGAGCGTGTCTAATGTCGCAGCCGCGACCATTCTTTCGGATTTACGTAGACGAATAGCAGTGGTTACGATTCACGTCGGCAATAATGGATTACGACTCCGCGTACAACGCTGGCGAGAGAATCAGAGAGGACGGAGAAGAATGTCTGTTTCGGAAAGTATGAAATGTTATATCTGTTTCACATCGGGTATAATATTTCTCTGAATGAAATATATTACTGTAAGTAACTTCCAACCTTAAACAAAGTTATATATAAAGAATAGAACATTAAAGACAATGTAAATACATATTAATCCCATTTAGTTGCAAAATTTTGGGCTCTAATTAAAAAATCAAACGCAACTCTACATTCGTCAGAAATAATATGTATAGATAATATCAAATTTAATGTATATTTCATGTATAACAGTATACAGAATTGTTAGATCGCGTTTACTTATGCTATTCAGATCTTCGTGCGTAACGTTTTCGAGATCCCAAGGGTGTCGCAAACGAAAATCGGGAACGATTTGGCGAGGCAGATTTGCGGCTAAATTTCCTACCGCGTCGCCTAGTATACGATGCCGATAAGATCGTCGTTAAATCCGTAATGGGATCTTAACGCGACGTGGGCCCCGTTGGCGTGAATTATAATTATTACTACGCAATCGTCCCGAGATAAGCCACGATTTAAGTCACGGAAAGCCGTGCCCGCACTTCGTGCTGAATTAAACGTCAGATGGATTCCATTCACAGCGTGAAAGAATCCGACTGTAAAGTAATCGTAAGCCATTTAGCAAGTTAACTAGAAGGTATTTATTACCTTTCAATCTTGATCAGTTATTCAATAATTACGGTTATTTTATCAGTATTATACATTGTGTGCACTGATATAACTTTTATTTTCATATTTTATTAAAATAATTTTTTATAGTTAATTAGAGAAGCTGCCATTTTGGATCAGGCTGGATCTTAATAGTCTAATAATAATATTTCGTGAATTTTGTATACTTTTTCCAACTCAATTAATTACACTCCTATTATTTGTCGGTCTTAAAACATAGTTTTTCATTGGAACAGTATCCACATATTTAAATCGATAATTGATTTAACTTCTGTGCTAATCCTTATTAAATCATTGTAAATCATTTATTGCGAAAGATAATTTCTTACATATAATTTAAATTATAATTATAATTTCTTGAAAAATTATTCCAGTTTTCCTGAAAATACACGATTTATTAATGTAAATTTTAATCGGCAAATAACTAGTCTTGTTTATTAATTATTTTCTTAATAATAATTCTAAAACCATTTTTTATATATAATGTACCTATAGATATAATATTATTTGTATAAATATATTAAAGATAAAAAGATATAATGTTTAATTAAATTTTGAAAAATAAATCGTAAATTGTTGCAAGAATCCAGTGGATGGAAGGCAGTGCGGATAAGCTGGGGAGCATACCCTATGTTTATTATCGATATCTGTACATCTCGTCGTCGGATGAACGGAAGGGGTGATTACCTCGCGAATCTCTTCAGTATAGTTAGCACGAGGAAAATGTTCTCCGGGAAGCGAACGAGGGGGGTGGTTGTATAGCATCCAGCTCAGTAATTGAACTGTCCAAGTACGAGATGAGAGCGCCTCGCAACATGGTTGCACGATACGGATCAGTTAGTGAGATATTACGAAATTGCCCGCCATATTGCAATATTTATCGGCACGTCGCTCGCGCGCGCGGAAAGTCGCCCCGCGACCGATAAATCACGTTCAATCTCTTTTGTGCCGAGGCTCACACGCGAATGGAGACTCTTTCGATCAAGAGGGTGGAATCTCCGTTTTGCAATTTAGATCGACGACACGGCGCGCGAACCTTATTTCACTCGTACACGGGTCGTCAGACAAGCGGAGAGATTATTCAATGTCGACGTGTTTTTAAACAGTTTCTCAAAAGAAGTCGAATATTACTCGATAAAAGATAAAGTAATTTACGATGATTTGGAAAAAATTTTAAGCGCGTTGTCATATTTATCCATTTTTCTCTTTTCAAAAAGACATTACGGATAAATATCTTGCAACTATAAATTTTGAGATATTAAATATTCTGGGCCTATCAAGTATGTAACTCACAGTTTTCAGAACCGTTTTCATCTACAAAATTAAAATTTTTATTTTAAGGTGTGCATACAGTAATTAAATTAAATTTTATTTAGTAATAACACTTCTAAACGTTTATTAAAAAGTTACGACGTTCGCTCTTGATTAAATTTTAGTCAACCCTACATTGACCTTATACATCTTCGGTCGATGTCAATCAGATCCGTTGATAAAGCGCTTCAAGCCAACATAATTTTCTGTGAAAATCATCTCTCTCGAACGTGGAACGAAAGGGCGCACGGATGACTTCAATCTCGTTAAAGGGGCGTCACATAATTATCGATCACCGTAGCGTCCGCCATCTAATTAACGTGGACGTCGATTGAACGCGTCGACGCCGTCTCCGAAATCTCGCCACTTTGTATGCGGTCGGCCGAGTAGCATACACATACACACACAGACAGGTATAACATGCGGCTCTACATTGCCGGTTCAAAATAATTCAATTTCAATAGCGATGGCTAATTTAATTGTCTCTCTCGCGATAATATCACGCGCACCACGCGACGAATTCTAATCGCGCGCTTTCCGTGCGCGAAATCGCGCGGCGGCAAAAGGGACGGTGGCGCGTAATGTAACGCCATTACACTAACGTCATCCCTGTAATCTCGCGCCACCCCGACACGTTCGCATGCCAAGTCCCTGAGAGTCTCAGCATCCACTAGAATTTCTCAGACGACTCCCGCCCAACTACGACGATTAATTCTTTTTGATCCGCTTGTATTACTTACCACCGCAGAACTTGAGCAGACTTTACTATATAATTACAAATGCAAAAAGAATTTAAGTATTTTGTATCGCAAAAATCTTCTAATAAACGCTCCAACCTCTGCAGAAAAAAGCAAAATAGATTTTTATGTCAAAATATATTTTCCATTTAAAAGTAAAATTCTCTCCAAAAATAAATGAAGATGTAAACTTGCATTTTTTTAAATCTAATTTGCTATTGTTCTTTAACACTTGTTCCACGCAGTCGTGTGTCAGAATATTTATAAGCTATTTACATAAAGTACCACTTTCCGTTCTGTTTATTTCAAGAGAGATTAATCTTTTTGTTAAAACAACCAAATGGATTAGTCAGGCACATTTACTATACTTTAATACCTTACTTTTTTGCAGAAAGCTTTAAATACTCTTTCGAGCTCGGAAGCTTTCGAACTAGGTTTCCAAAGTGTCCGTTTGATCTTCTTTTCGCTCGCATTTACATTTTTGGAAACTGATTTGCAAGCGTTGACTGATTTGCGTACATAAAAAATATAATTGAGGTAATCTTTACAATAGATAAAAACAATATCGCGTATATAATCCGTATCTAATTATCACAAGAGAGAGACCAAAATATTTTTCTTTACTTAAAATGGACCTTTGCAGGACGGAGGTCCGTTTCCTACTGTAAATCAGAAACAGCATTAAAGCATACCAATACATGCGCGTGTACGAAAAGGCAGCTCGCGGTTGCGAAAAAGGTAAAGAAAAACAAAATGGCGATGTTAACGCAAAGCATAATGAAGAGTTTGGTGTAGTCCGGAAAAATCTCCTTACGAAAAAAATCTGTAAAAAAAACCATGAAAAGCAAATGCACGCGGTAAATGCGAAGCAGAAAGACGCGAGTGGAAAGCAGATTTTTCGGTAAGGACCGCCCTTGTGTAACTTCATCGGTGTTGCATTATCTTCGCTTATCCGATATTCCCAGAAAATGATGAACGACCTGATGAACGAAAACCTCAGAAAATTTCGCAATGCATACGAAATGAGAGACAATAGGCTTTCTCCAGCTTTCGTTAGATAAGTGAAGTCACGACGAAGAACACGAAGGCTATCTCACCGCGGTTGAAATTCCATCGAACGCCCACCATTACGCGCGTGTACCGATTGCACGGGCATTTAATTTAACGACGTTCTCGCTTGCGAAACTTTCGCATCGCGAAGTACGATCGGAAGTAAATTCGGAATGGATCGTAACTGATGGTGAATCCCTTCGCTCAGCGATTTCGCTAATTTTCACGGAACTCGCACAGCTCGCACTTACTTCTGCGTTTAGTTAGTTTGCTTATCGTCGAAGTTGCGCAATTCGGTCGGAACGACATTTCCATCGATGGGGGGTTCCATCGACATAAGATATATCGATAAAAATACATTCTTACATTAATAAAAATATATCTTTGTAAATAAAAGAACCAGAGTTTGATCGATTTGCTGAATATTCTAAGTACATTTCCGTTACTTTTAATGCAAGGAAAATGTTCAAGAAAAATTTTTTTATTTCAAAAAGGAAAATCTAATATAAAAAAGTAATTATTTTGAGAATCACATCTTTTCTATAAAATCGAAACTAACAACAACGTCTTTTTCTCTTTAAACATGACTGCATAATTATTCTCAATCTTACAGTAACATTATCTTCAATTTAAAAAAAAAACTTTTCTTTTTTAAATTTTTTATAGAAGTTTAACTTACGTTGCGTTCATTAGAAAAGGTGCGAAAGTAGTATACTCCAACCCTACTTATCAAACTTGAACTCAACTTTCTTTATAACATTTCGGCTCCACCAGGCAACAATGGTACCTCTTCAAGAACAACAGTGAGAGCTCAGCAAGCGCATGTTTTGACGCGTTCTTCAAAAGTTTCGTTCCCTTCGCCCTCCCCGGCTAAAGACACTGGGTCAAGCGCACGCGTTGTTTCGCGGGACAATGAAGTGCTCAAGCTCAAAGATCATGGCGAAGGAACGCGAATTGGATATCCCGAACGGTCGAGGAGTTAGTAAACTCTTCGTGTTGCCTCCTTTCGCCGAGATTAAACGATTCCTGGCCTGGCAAGCAAACGGCGAAGTACGGATAGGGGATAAGTCGGTTGAAGGGGGTTCACGTGACGCCTTAACTGATTTCGGCTTATCTCCGAGTTTCGTCGTATTTAGGGAAAACACGAGCGCGAGCCCGCAGGATCGTTAAGGAAAGTTACGCGGAGGGCACAATGCCGGGCGCGTCTTTGAAGTAACAATGGTAAATGCAGTTTGCTGACAGTTCTCCGTCTGCCTTTGCGGGTCTTTCTCTCCTCTTTCCTCGCCCCGCTCTCACCCGCTCTCGTACTTCGCCCTTTTCGCAGTCGAGTCTCTTGGCTCTCTTCAGTTGCCACCCTTCCTTTGCGAACATAGTCACCACCCACGAACAACAACATCACGGCTTTACTGTTGCTTTTAGTAGCAAATTACGCCGAGTGCAGTTGAGTCTTGTATTTAAAGAGTCCTCAAATAAAAGAAATAAACTGAATAGATCAGGAGAATATTACATAGCATTTCATTAATCTGATGTTATTGATTGAAAAATATTAAGAAACATTGTGAGTTGTGAGTCTACAGTATCTTGGGTTTCTAAGACTTTAGAAATTAAATTTTATTCATAATTTTTACAAAATATATTTTTACGTTTTGACTACTTCAAACGTTTCGTTGCTCGATTTATGCTTGCAGCGTTTCGGAAGCTGAAGATGTCTCGGTTCGTCGTTATTATCGCGCTGTTCGTAATTCTACGCACCGTGCCGGTGTATTATCGACCTGACTTAGTTGCAGCCTAAGTGGAAGAACTTTTACACGCCGAAGTTTCCTTGACAATACACCGATTCCGCGCACGACGCGCCTTGCCTGTGTATTGCGCCTCGGTACGCGCGGCTGTCGGAGACGCCGTTAATTATGAACTCGATAATACTCGTATATCTGGAGCAACGGCCGGAAATTTTGGTAGTTGGGCGAAACGCGCGCAGAATCGATTGTATCGGATAATCGATTGTTTAACGCGCCGACAAGTTGCTAATCTCGCGTATAAGAAAATTGTTTTCATTGATGTCGTAATAATCGAACCTTGGATTTCAGCGTCGGAATATTGAGGAAACAAAAGCGATACTTTAGTTTTCAACTTTGAAAATTCGTTAATGATTGTGCATATTTATGGAAAGGATAGGTCTTTCGCGGTAAAAATGCGTTTTTCTCGTGCGAAAGAGGACCGCATTAATGCTCGCCGGTCCAATTAATCGTTTCGCGGTAATTTTATGCAAAGTAAAGTCAATGTTGGGCACCCAATGAGAGTCGTAACTCTCACGAGGAATCGCCTCGTGGCCGGCGAATTCCATTATAAGCACGCGGTGTAACGTTAATTTTTATGGCTAGTGAAACTTCCTCTTTACGTTCCCCGATCGTTTCCCCGCGCGCCAGTTTTTTTTCTTTACCTGATTTATTATTTTCTCCTAAGCACTTGGTATCGGTGGTGCTTAACTTTGTTTTACGGTGGCTCGGATATCTGTAAAATTTCCCCGGAGTATCAGATAAGTCAAATAAAAAATCTCATATATAATCCCTCTCTCTCTTTACTCCTCATAGTAATTGAAAAAAGACTATGGAAATAATTCACAATAAATGAAATCTTAATTTCAGTATTTAAGAGAGTTCTGCTGAAAATAAGAAAGAAAATAAAAAGCTTTTTTTTTATTAAAAAACATAAAAGAAAGAAGGAACATGATATAATTCTAACAAAACACGGAAAAACTGAGTTTTTCTAATTTCATTCTGTTGACAGACATTGTGTAAAAAGTCTTTTTCTAATGCTTTTTACTTATCCCTGCTTTCACCGAGAGGATATATAAGATACTGTTGGATGTACGTATGTAATCTGTCGCAAACGTTATATGCGATTCCGTTTAAATCTGCAAAAAATATCGCGGTGTCCAGCATGTGAATATGTAAAGAATGGAATGAAATTTGAGGGAATATTAAATTCAGCGGTCGGCTATCACATACCGAGCGAAGCGAGTCGGATGTCGAGTCGCAACTGCCTTAAATCTCGCGCGTTCCTAACTCCCGCATTGCGCGCTGCCTCGTTGTTTTAATTTGTTGCCTCGGACAACGCTTCGGAGCTGCGGTAATACCGCTTTCGACTTATTTGCATTATCCGTCCGAGCGGCGTAATGAAACGCCCTTCTAACGGGAGAAGGGTGGAGAAGCAAGAATCTATAAGGTTTAATCGGATTCGCTCGGCCCCGAATGACGTAGATCTTGCCGTATACTCGAAAAAAAGTTCCAATCGGCTTAATTGCTTATAGGTATGTATCCTGCTTACGTGCACAATGTCCTAGAAAAGATGTCACAGTACAGATGCACGCTTCAATCGATTTGGACAATTTTTTTTCGATAAAAGTTTTGCTAGAAATCTTTATTTCACAATCAGATAAGCTTCTGACCCTTTACGGATTACCGGAACTTTAAAAATCCACTGAGTTTTATTCCCTTTGATTTATATTCCGTTTCTTTAAGTCACACGATTAGCTATTAATTACAAGTAAAACTAGTGTTGAAATTTTTTTTCTTAATAAAGAAAATTAATATTCAGCATTATAAATATAATAAATACTTTATAGAAACATTAAATAACATTAAGAAATTCAATCTATAAAGGTTTGCAACTATTAAATGTAAGGTAGAGAACTTTGCTAAGACAAGATTAGTTTTGTATTTTAAGAAATATAATTCTTTTAAAACTTAATATTCATGCATTAATTTATAATTCTCAAAGCTGAAGCTCGAGCTGATAAGTTTTTATTTGCAAGTTATAAGAACTTCCTACGCTCTAATTCGTTGACTAAATCTTCGTGAATAAAAGATTATCTTCTTAAGTTTGTCGAATCGTAAATTTCTAATACCGAACTTCCCACTCTTTTCAGGACACCTTATACCTTGCGCTCGTTCGTCAAATACGGTGAATGTCGTGCGAACGTCCGAGTAAGTCTCTTCGCGCTTTCTAGTCCATGGCCTTTGTTCCGTAGCACGTCTTCCGCAATTTGCGTTTCACAGCTATTCTCCGCACTCTCTTCTCTCCCTATCCGCTGACAACTCTCCCTTCCTACTGCCCCTACCCAAATATCGACGTCTAATGGAGATGTCTCGACGCCGCATACTGTTTATTCAAATTGCATAGTATCTAGTCGCACCCTTTCGAACGAAGCACTTAGCGATGTTAAGTATGGGATCGATATCTCGAATCTAAACGTTGAACTTTTCTATCGCATTTTCTTAAAAGGTACAAATAGTAGTATAAGCCGCTACGAGAAAAGCTGATTAAATCTGGAGATTTTAGATAATAATGTTGCAAAAGCTTGGAATTTGCCAAGTTTATCCTTTCAATTAATAAATCATAAATAACGGATAAATTTACAAAAGTATAATAGATTTATTGTTTGTTTCTTTAATATATAAAAACACTAAATAAACCGAATATTAGATAAATTAAAATATAGTAGAAAAAGTATGAAATAAAAATTGCGTTGAATGTTTCCGATAACATTTTTAATAAAACTGTTCTGATTTTTGCAGCCAGGGTTTTCTTCCTTCTCTTTCAATCCAGCAATAAAACTCTCCGTATCTATCAGCCATAAGTTTAACTCTTACCGTCATAACGTGCACATGATTTTTTACCGTTAAGCAAATATTCATTTCTTTTTCCTTCTAGGAAATTTGAAATTGAGCGAACAGTTCCCATTTTCTCATTTCGAGATATAAAAGCGTACGTGAAAATATTGAATATAAAATCCAGCTCACGATCGTATACAAAGAGAGAAAAGAATCGTGATATAAAAGATTGAAAATTTTCTCTCATGCTAATACATATAAGCAAATAGAATCTAGTTAATTGTACTTGATTGGATTAAACATCGTACTCTCTAAAATATATATGTGTATGTATATGATCGATTATTATCGCTTTGTTATATACTCAATATTTTACACACGGGATTAATTCGCGCCAGAAGTGCCGCGGAAAATCGCGATACGATTTCGGAATGATCGCGGCGACTGGTAAGTGACCTCCGATAACGTTCACGCTTTATCGATAAGCCCACGGGAACAGTTGGTACCCTCGCGATATGGGGAAGGAAGGGGAAGGCCGTTTATTCAGCTTTCACGGATCTTGCTGACCAGAACCACGACTGCCGTGAGGACCATCGAGTGTGTCCCTCGCCACGCTCGAGAGTCCATAGTGTATACACTGGGGCGATACGCGCATTTACACAGAGCCGTAGATCGGGTGGCATTTCTGTCGAGCTCGGAATACGTTGTAAGGGCTCTATACCGTCGATGGATTCGTCAAAGGACATCGATACTAACGCGATGACGCTGTCCTCTGAGCTGGGATTCCTAATGTAATACGAGATGCTGAAGACGCAATCGGATACCGCAAGCGTCACAATATTGACATAATATGCAATACCTGATGTAGAAATTCATCCGAATTTATTTACGACAATCGTACTTAATATTACACAGAAATTGTTCGTATATAATTGCATATAAATGTACAATTATTTTATTTCGCTGTTTCTCATTTATCGATCTACAAAAGATCTATTATCGACGTGGTGAAATATTCGTAGCAGGTGGAATGAATCGTGAGAAAAGGAGGCGAGCATCGTAATGAGAAAACGCGGGAGATTCTCGCACGAGCGAGGATAGGAGAAATTTAACATTTTTTTCTTCACTTCTCCGGTTGCCGCAGGGTACGCAAGAAACGGAGTTCGCGCGGAATAAGAGAGGAAGCGCGATCGCTCAGGCGGAAGAGGTAATGGAAAATCTGCGCGATATTACGCGCCTCTTACGCTTCCGGAGAAAGAAGGCGAACGATATCGGGGAGAGAAGAAAACGCGGGCTCTTCATTCTCCCGCTCCGGCATGGCACTCCACGAGAAATCGAGAATCATATGCGCCGAGCGATACTCTAATATTTCGGAAGTATATCGACACGCTTTAGTGTAAAAAAAGAACATGAGTTTTTTTACGAGGTGTTTTGTGAGATTTATAGAAAGCTTTATATACATCTTCTCCAATATGTTACCTGCTCAAAAAATAAATTTCGTATCATCTAACAAACAATGTCTACTCTTGCAGCTCTTCATATATTTCAAACATTAATTCTTTTGTCTTTTTATTATAAAACAGATTTCTTATCAGAAGATATTCCGACAACTCGTCTTATTTCTTTGATCCTTATCCTGGGGAAAATACTATAAAAAAGTTTTGTTTTTCTTGTGCTATGTACACATTCGCCTTCCAATTTACTGTTAAACAAGGATTTGTCTACTACTAAACAAAGAGAAATATAGTATGAGCGGATTGTGGCTAAATTTCGCTATATCCGAGAAAATTCGTTGGAATGTATATGCTCCCAAGACCAATGAATTGCATGAAAGTTCATTTTGTACTTTCGCACTGTTCTCTCTTTTCCTATTCTAATTTTCGGTATATTTAAATAGTGAAGATTATAAGATATCCTATAAAACTAATTAGAAAAATAACATACGATTAATAAAAACAATTGTTTAGTAATGTAGTAAAGTTAATACGCAATCCTCTTCTGATTAAAATAATATAGCAATTCTAATTTTTTAGAAATGTCGCAATTAGTCAACAAAGTTAATAGCTACCAAATAACAATTAAAATTATTTGTCAATTAAACGTGTTAAAACATCTCAATTTTAATTAATATACAGGGTGTAGAAAAACTAAGTCCCGTAATATTGTGTAATGAAAGAAGGGATCAATACAAGCATTTTAAGTAATAGGAACCATGGGTCGACGACGCTTCGTTACGGCGTTATGGGCGTTTTTGAATCGTCACGTCTGCGATGCAATGATTTTATTCCATCAATTTGACATGTATTACAATAAATGTTCAAAGTTACCTTCTGGGGTGCAATAAAAAGTATAATTTATTCCGAACAAGTCAAATCCGAGAAGGATTTGGTCACATCGTTGAGGCATCTGAAACCACTGAAATATTCCAAAGAACGCAGCAGTCATTGCTCCATCGCTGACTTTTGTCATAACGTTGGCGGTCGTAATTTTAAAAATTTACTGTAAACATGTCAAATTGACGGAATAAAATCATTGCATCGCAGGCGTTGTGACGATTCAATCAAACGCCAATCGAAGCGTCGTCGAGCCATGGTTCCTATACTTAAAATGCTCGTATTGATTCCTTCTTTCATTACACAAATTTACGGGACTTAGTTTTTTTTTACACCCTGTAGATATTTATATTAGCTTCTTTTTATAGACCTTTATAGCTTCTACTTTATCAATTATCTTATTTTTCATGAGAAAAGGAAAAATGCGGAGACGCTTGATAAGATTTAATTAGAGTAGACACAAATAATTAGCGAGCAGTCTGCCAGATTTGGTATAGGTATAGAACTGGCGATCCAAGCCGAATGAGCGATCGAGCTTTTCAAAAACGATTGGCACTTGAATGAGATAGATACTCAAGACGTCTGAAGGATCTCTCGTTCTGCGATACAGAATAGGAAACATTCGAGGCAGCACCTTCTCGGACGGCCGAGAATCGCAAAGAAATAACGATAAAACAACCGTGGAAACGCTGCCAAATTGAATTTACAATCACGATCGTTCGAGGTTGTTGTTGCGGTAATTTGAGAGGAGGTTAATGATTATTGATTTGCCAACGAAACGCGAATGAGCCGTTATTTAACCAGATATACGTTACGATTGCCGCAATGGTGAAGCTCGAATAATTTCGGATTGGGGTCAGAATAATGACAGAAATTCACGGTATAATCCACTAATTTGCAAATATTTATCGTTATTAATATTTTATTAAGTTATATTATTAATATAAATTATATTAATATGTGAATTAATGGATTAAATCTCCTTTTTAATTAACGGAAGAATTCATGCTTATAATATCCTAAAATTTAAAATTTTAGAACTGTAAAAATACCGGCTTAAAATTTCGGATGCATGCGCTTGCGAGGCTACATGTAACTTGCAAGCGGTTTCCATTTTTACAGAATGCACTGAAAAAGCGCATCGAAGAATGCGCGTGGTAGTCGTGCTACACACAGAGTAACGACTCCCCTAAAATGTAACGTCTCCTCGTCATTTTTGCACATGCATGCCACTCCATTTCGCACGAGCTTTATACAACTGTTTGTGAAACAGTCGTTCGTGGTGCGCTGCGAACGGTCCGATGACCTGCTTATTCCGCCAGTGTAAGCACATTGTCGTGTAACTTTGAATACGTCGCCGGCAAGCGAGTCATAAAGAGCTCGTAAGTTTCCTCTTATGCCTCGCATTGACAAGTAAATATCTCAATATTTGAAGCACAAAGTACACGACAAACCGCAAGTAATTAAGCATGTCAAATTGATTTTCTAGTTGCTAAGCTTTCACAATATTTTTCACTTCGCAAAGACTAAAGTTTGGAAGATGTTCAAAGGAATATTCAAAACTTTTTATAGATTTTATGACAGAGATAGGGAAGAAGGGGGAAGGAATCAAACGAAAAGTGATATAGGTCAGCCAATCAAATAAAATAAGATGTAAAAGATAAAATTAAAAATAAGTGGGGGTTATCTATTAATATAATAAAATATCACCAGGGTCTCACGAAATTACTGGTACACTTCAAAGAAATAGTTACAATTAGACTGATAATCTGCTCGGTGACTGAAAAATATCCCATTTATTTATTTTATATTATCAAAAGTGTGACGAAAGGATTAACTATATAATTCCTTATTGCGGTTGCGGTTATTATTATTACGAGAATTTCTCGCTAGATTACAGAGTAACCAAACAGCACCGAATACGCTAACTTTCAGAGGTAGAGTCGTGACGAATGCGAATGCGACGGCGTGCAATACTCGCGTTAGTGTACTCAAAGCGAGACTTACTCCGGAAGAGTCTGGGAGCCTACGTCGCGGAATATTCAGGAATCGCGTGATTCCACGAGAATTTCCATTCTCTCAGGAAGTTTCCGTTCGGCGAGAGGAGTTCTCTCGCCAAAAAGTGTGCTGGAATTCATTACCGCCTTCGCCCGCTCGCTCTCTCTCGCTCGACTGTTTCGTCCTCCAGCTAGCTGACGGCCCTTCCAATTTCACGCTACCTTCTTCCGGTTTAAAGCCCATCTCGTTCGCATTTCATCCTGACTTACAGCTGCGATTGGTCGAAAAGGCCGACGTAGCGATTTTCCGGATTGACGGAAAAAAGGCGAGGTTCAAGGCTTCGTTTGAATCGTGCATACGCTTCGTTTCATGGCACTCCTGGAAAACTGGCGGTCCAGCAGATTATAAAAACTCGTCCGAATCAATTCACCGAAATATTTTGTCGAGATAAGCGAAAAATAACTTCTGATCGCTTTATGCTATATTTACGAACAGAGGGGAAATTTTTTGTACATATTGTCTGTTATGGCTTTTGAATGGACAAATTATTGCACTGTCGACAATAATATTTTCATTTGATTAATATGATCGGAAAAATATTATTGTACTGGAAAGCTGACACAATTTTTGGCTTGATAAATATTCTGATAAGTCTAAGTTAGAGTGCGCGCGCGCGGCGCGTGTCTTGAAGCACCTCTCAATAAAATTGAGAAAAACTTGGTATTAAGATTAAGATCGAGAATGTCTTCGTTTCGAGTACAATAATTTAAAAAATTTATCTTCTATAAGTGTTCTTTTATATTAACTATTTGCATGTTTTTAAAATTACTTATACCTTTTGCGCAACGTAAACCGAAACATAATTGGATAATCCAATTCGTACCACTTGATTTAAACTCACACGTATACATCTCATTAATTTTAATAAGCTAAGGTTAAAATCCTCAACTGCCACTAGCAAATGAAGTATAAGTTGAAGGCACACACAAGAGCTGATTTAATAAAGAGCAGTTTAGCTACAAGCCACAGGAGAATGAAACTCGGGTGTGCACACCTCACAAAATCATCTCAAAATATGCACACGCATTAATTCCGAGTCGTCGAACGCACACGTCCGCTAAACTGACGAATCAAAGAGAAACACAAGTACGAGCCATCGAAGCGAATGGAGAATATACTACCCGCAGTTGACGATAACAAGTGTCTAATCGAATTTGCGATCAACGAAGCGTAACTCCGCGAACCAAAATGTCGAGTAAACATAAAAAAAGATTGTCTTTATAATACTTAATAATAAACTAAATTAAATATTCTTAAGCGTATTAGGTATTTTTGTACTTATGTAAAAAAGTACCATAAAAGAATTCTTACGTATCTATTACGTACTGATTCAATCTGTACAAATTCAACAAGATTTTTTATATTAATATAAAATACTATTTAATATTTAGTATTATCTATTAATAGTATTAAATTATAAGTAACTCTCATTTTAATATTATTGCTGTCATCTGTGTTATTATACTTATTCTATGTAGAATAATTTCCATAAAAAGTACGAAATTTATATTACTAAAAACTATTTAAATAAATTGTGAAAAATAATTTTCAAATGATATTTGTAAGAACTATAGATGTTTCAATTGCTGATTAAATTACATTTCACCTTGTCAAGACATTAAAACTCTAGACGAGAGATGAACCCCTCCAACAAAGTTTGCGGACGGAGGTGAAATAAATTTCGGCGTTCGACCTCGTCTACGACGAAGTGAACGACGATTCCTTCCCTTTAAGGGGGACATTAGCGTGGTGTACCCCGGAGGCAATAGCAAATGGCGTGAACGTCGTTCCCGAGGGAACGGTGCACCCCCCATCGAATGTCCCAGTCTCTGGAAAGGGCTGTTCTAGATTCTACGACTTAGTCTGGGAAAAAAGGGCTCCTGCGAGCCATGGATCGAGGGAGAATAGACGAGAGTCGCCGGTAGATAAAGAGAGTTACGGTAATTGCCAAGTAAAGACAGAGGACCTAGGGAAAAGGGAGGAATTTCGACGCGAAACGGGTTGCCGAAGAATAGTGCACAAGATGTTTCAGAAGTCGTTCGCTTTTGTGCCAAAACATAAAAAAGGTGAATTAAAAACAATAGCGGTTCTTCCAAAGTTGGTGTCAATAACATGAAAAAATAACGTTTAAGCAAAATAACGCAAAATTTAAATTTAAGTTGAATTTTTTAGTTTTAATAAATTAATGAGATTAATCTAATTTCAAGAAATTAAATTTTCTGAATATAAATGGATAACAGAACTATATTAACTTATGTACTGGCAATTGGGAATTCCATTAAGCTCTACTAGTTTTAGTTAAATCTGATTAAAAATTGAAATAAATTAAGCTTACACTTAATTTAATTATATAAGAATATTCTACATTGGACAAATTTAACTGTAGAGAAAATATCATCAAGTTTTTTCGCTAAAAAATATATATATATAGGTACTCGAAAATCCTCAAAGAATAAATCTATCGTCGAAAAAATTTTGCAATGCCCGTGGTGTACTACGTTTTATATCCCAATATTTTCACAGGACTTTGTACGAGCGTCTACCAGGTACGCGACTGTTTTCGATGTACCGGCGCACGGCTATAAAATATGAACCAAAAATAACGATAGAACGAAAGGGAAGCCTAGAAGGAAACAGACAGATGGACAAGCCGATGCTCGCCTGTATAAAGTATGAAAGAATTTTCCCGTCACGTGTTCGAAAACGGTGATACACCCGGGAAGATGCTACGTGATCATCGATGATAGCGTATAACCTTCTACTGCAAACGCGAAAAATTTTCTTTAACGATACGCGATCTCGCATCTCACGGTTGCCGATGCCGGTTCGAAACGTCTCGAGCTTTAAATATTGAAGGGCCTCGGAAAAATTTCAACTTTTTAATTTAGAGCCTCTTCCCTCTCCTCTTCCATCTCCTTTTCTCCTGTGGGAATCGGTCCGCAGGGATATCAAACGAATTCTGTCAGCTTTTCTCAAAACGACAGCTGGCCAACTTCGACCGGCGAGTTTTAAAGAGAGCCTCTCCCTTCTCACTCTCTCACTCTTTCTACAAGAACGTAATTTAATTAACGCTTTACGACGCGCTCCACGGAAAACAAAGTAAGGGAGAGATTTTCCTCTCTTTCCTCGTTTTCCACCTCCGACTTGTTTCACAGCATCGACCCAGCACTCAGCCTCCATCTTCTCTGTAGTTCATCATGAAAGAGCAAAAAAAAGTTGGAGGCATAGAGATAAGAAGCCTAAGAATGCCTAAGGACTGTTCTTGTGAAATAAATAGGACTCTTTGAGAATCTGCATGTGTCCGAAAGATATCTGGTCCTATTTAAGGATACTTAAATTTTCAGATTCTATTAAAATAGTTATTTAAAATAAACATTTAATTAAGAAATGCTATTCAATCGGAACTTCGTAAAATTATTAAAATATAATAATGATTAATTTGATGAGATTGGAGAATTTACTATTATATAATATGAATACCTATCGTACGTATATAACATTCATAGAAAAAATTAAAAATCGATTTGCGAATGTTAAGAATTATAATTAATTTGTATTTTAAACTTAATGTATTCAGGATTAATGGAATTCTATTAATGGAATATTATTTTCACAACACCTCCACGGAAAGTTCGACTTTCCATGCCTGTAGAGCGGGACGAAAGTGGCCAATTTCACGCCAGCTGCAGCGGGAGGAAAAGTATCATTTTTTCCCGCCGGAAGGGAATAAATACTTTTCCTCCCGCTAAGCGGGGAGGGAAAGTATTATTCCCTCCTAGGGAGGTGTTATAAAAAATATCGTGTGTACCACGGGAAGAAAGCTATTTCAGACTCGTGTGATTGCCGCCCTCACCTTCGGCTCGGACGGCAAACTTCACATTCGTCTGAAAAACGTCGCTTTCTTCCCTAGGTGCACAATATACTATAATCGAAAGATATCCGCTTTGTAAAAGTAACATTTCAACTCGTTTCAGCAATCTTTCAAGTTTTCATCTCGCGATGAATACTAGTGAACTACTTGACGAAAGGCGGTCGACACCATTGGAATAACTCTTACATGGTTAGAACGGTGCGGCGAAGGAGGGCCTGTATGTAAATTCGCGGGCGAAAGTCGACGGCTGAAACTCTGAGAGGAAAGATCGCACTCCCGAGGTCTTGTCAGAGTTCAGTTACTCCACCTCCGGCTTCGGCACCGTCTCGCACTCCGCCGCCTCACTCCCGCATAATGTCCCATTGAAGTTTTAGTCCTCGTCAGAATAACGGTATTATCGCACCGATAGACTGTAAATTGCCTCGTCCTTTTGGGATTATAGCGTACAATATACACGGTGTGCAAAATCTACAGTATGATCTTTGAATCCTAAATAGTGAAAAAACCCTTTACATTTTTATTAAGTATAATTCAATGTTCTAATTAGATAACTCAAGAAACTAAAAAGAATTTTTTTAGAAAAATAATTTTGTTGTAATTGTCTCTTGTTACGACAAAAATGTCAAAGTTTGTATACTTCGCACAAGTTACAAGTTATAATTGAAACACCAAATATATCTCACAATTTTCTCGCACCTTTTAAAAAGAATCTGAAATTCTTTCAAGAGCCATATTGTCTTAATCGAATACCGATGCTCTCAATAGAAGGATTCAATTCTTATCGAAAGAGAAGAAAGGAAAAGCTACTGTATTGTATGAGAGGTGTCTTTACGGCAAGGATGCGTCAGGACTTCGTCGTCCTGAAGAGCGACGACATACCAAGCGAAGGAGGTTCTTTGAAGAATCAGCCAGGAAAATAAATTGGCTACCTCGAATATCTCTCGCTCCAACGAGTTCCCGTGTAACGTTGCAAGTGTAGCGCGCGTGCTTCCTGTGCGCGACGTATCTCGTACATGTCGCGTACACGTCGGCGCAAACAAACGGAAGAATTCGAGGAACGAGGGGAAAACGAGGAAGTGTAGGTAGCACGGGGTGACTGGTAAAATGGGTTACCGTGGTGGCATCGCCTCCGAGAGGGATCTTCGGGAATTTCTTTCGTTATGGGCGGCCCTTCGCCACTCACTTGGTTTTCTTCTCGGCTTTTCCCCCCGGATAATCGCTTGCTCGTCGTATATTCGTCAAAGCCGCCGCGTTGGTCGCATTACGATTTATGCGATTTTACAGGAAAAGACGATAGTAGTCACGAACGCGTTAAATTCAACCAAGAAAATCAAATTGAAAACTTAACTCGCCCTCGAAATACCCTTTTCTCAGAAAATTGAGATTTTTCTTTTGGGACTTGAAAAAGATGTATATTAAAACAATAAACTGCAAGTTTGTATTAGTTATTGCAATTAACCCTTAATGGTCACACTGGGTAAAATAGACCCCAGCGTTTTCTTGACTTCGAAAACGACCCAGTAAACCAATAGAAATGGGCTATTTTTTTACATATGTTAAATTAATTTTTTGGAAATCAAACCTATACAGTCTTTTTAAGGAAGACTTAAAGTACAACGGGATATTTTTTTTTTTTTTAAAGGTTACCTACAATTTTTTATACACGTGCAAACACGCTGGGGTCTATTTCACCCAGTGTGACCATTACGGGATTCTCGGGAAATGTGACCATTAAGAGTTAAACACACAAGGAATTGTGTTTATGCAAATAAAATTTAAAAAGAAAGGATTGAAAAGGATTTGTACGTTGTAAATATGAAAAAAGATGTATGAAGCTGTCCATGGAAATGCCATGAGTAATGGAAAAACAGAAATACAAATTTTCAATGCGATGCGCGCGTATAATAGAAAGTGAAAATAAGATTTTCAAGCGCTGTTTCTGAAAGTAAAGCGTCTTCAATAAGGTAGGCAATAACAAATTCCATTAAAAGAGATTCACGAACAAACAAGCAGAATATTGCATTGTAAGAGCTTCCTTTTAGACGCTGAATAGTAAAGATTGAAGATGAAAGGCAAAGAACAGAGCAAAATAAAAGGAAAAATTGTAAAGGATTTAGAAAAGATTATTGATGCAACAGAAAAAGCACGGCACGTTATTTACTCTGTTTCGATGAAAATAAATAAATAAATAAGTTTATTAAATTATTTCTGTGCGAAGGAAGAGATATTTAGACGGATATTTAAAATGTAAAGTAGTATTTTTTCTAAAATCATGTTATGTTACATATCTGTATTAAGGAAAAGGAACAAAATCTCCCTTAAATTGATTTAATGGCAGTGTTTGAAAATCCCAATAAAACACGAAAGAAAAATCCTGCATTATACTTACGTAAATTGACACAAATACAACTGTAACGGCCTATACAAGATCAAGTGTCAAATGTAATACATTTATGGCATCAATAGTATTTACTGTATATACATATTGCGACCATTTTTTGCAAATGTATCCGATATTATCTTACGACCAAAGGGAGGACTGAAATGCGGATGGTATCTGGGTTTCGAAATCCAGAGAGCCTTATGGCTTCGCGTGAATTACCGCGGGATCTGGTTTTCGAAGGGAAAGAGAAGGAGGAAGAGCAGGAGGGGCGCGGAAGCGGATTAGCGCACGACTAGTTTGTCTTTGTATCATTAGCTTTTGACGTTAGCACCAAAAGCCGACGTGTTTCCAATATTTGCTTACATCAATGGAGTCTGCGGATTTGCCAACGCAATGCTGCGCACGCCTAGCGCATTGCAATACGTATACTACTTGCCAGACTTTACAAATGCCATGGTACCTACGATAATGAATTCATTCCCGAAAGCTACGTAACTATCCCTTCATAGATTACTAGTAAATACGTAGACAATTATTTTCCTAAACAAAATTTTTATCGTATTGTTTTAATATTTGCTATGAAGCACTTATTATCTAATCACATTAATTATATTACGTTATATATTCATATAGTGATATTAGTAATTAGATTGCAACACATTGAAATAATAATGATGCAAAACATCAATCGTAAATTACTATTATATCAATTATCATATCCTATTTCTGCAATTAAATGGTAATTGCGATCATGAATTACTATTTAATTAATCTCAAAATATTGTTGTAACATGTATAAATTATAATTATTTTTACACAGAGCAGTATAAATATATGTTAAATGTGTAAATATAAAACAGAAGATAGCCAATTAGCCACAACAGAGAATCCTTTAAATTTAAACGTCTTCGAAATAAATAATAAAGAAAAAAAATAATTACACATCTGCATTTTATTGTTGCAATTATACTGAACGATCCGGTTCGAAGTCGACGTACTTCGGTCGTACATGATTTAAAACTTAAATTCACTATCGCAATTAGCGAGCGAAATGTATTATTTCGCACGCAATCAATTTGAACACGAGAAATGGTTACGAAGTAGAACGCGTTGTATACCGAACAATTATCTCGGGAGAATCTCACGGGAGTCACAGCTGGGCTGGGATCCGAAAAAGCGAAAATTCCGTTCGTGAAATTTTCGCTGATTGCTTTTCCCCTACTTTTCAAGCCATCTCGTGTCCCGATACGAACGTTCCGCGCCACATTCGTCCGTCGGCAACGGTAGACAATTAAGGCGCTTCACCACTGATTCGGACAGCTCGAAGCGGAGAATAAGCAAAATTGAGACACGACATAGTATTATACTGAATGTCCACGCAGTCACTGTTACACAAATGACCATTTCGAACATGATTTTGCTTGAATAAAAATCTTTCTGACGTCATCTCGAGTTTCAAAGTTAAATATTTAAATATTATACTAAGGGCCGATTGTTCCAACCTGTTGGTAAACTAACTAATAGTTAAATCATATGTCTATCTTTGTCTAATTCGAAGGAAAAACAAAGACATATATATGATTTAACTATTAGTTAGTTTATCAACGGTTTGGAACAACCGGCCCTAAGTAAATTCTAAATTAATTTTTACCTTCAATAAAAATTTTACCCTAAAAAAAAGTTTTTTATCACCTATTTTATCTCTTTTTCTCTTATTATCTATATTCTACAAAATTAGATATTTTGATATCGTAAAATTTGAAATAAAACTTACCTTAACGATTTATTTACTTAATTAAATTCGTTCCAATTTAGCATCAAATGCTTTAACAATGAAACTTTAAATTAAATTTCTGCTAAGAATCAAATTTGATTAAAATTAAATAGCCTAAATTCTACAATTTTTAACTAAAAGTTAAGAATAACGCAAACAAAATAAAATATTCATTCAAGAAACATGAAGGAATATTTTCTATCTGTGAACGCAAATGCGTTTGCTACTATATCGCTACTATACTCCTCTCTACATTACAGTCTCTCAAAGATGTTCTATATAACTATATTTATTGCTGAATACGGTCGCACTCTGTCGTCAGCAATAGTGGATGGCAACGAAACACGTTTATCACTGGTGTAAACCAATTTCGTCCGTAGATCCTGCCGAAGATCTTTTCTATCCTCCTTGTTGTCCCTTCTTCCTCGCCATAATTCGATATCTACCGGTTCGTTAGCTTCATAAACTCGCCCGCGAGCTTCAGAATGGAATCGAATTTTCTGTGGCTCGACTTGAGATAACAGTCAATGACAAAGCGCGAGTAAGTCGGATATACCGTTCCTTCATATCCTAATCCTCCTTTTCTTTGTATCAGATTAACTCTTCCCATTAATCCCTACACGTCATATGCATAGCATATCGCCTTTAAATAATTCTTGGGAGAAGTTTCCGGCCTCATTCATTTTAATATTCGGTACGCAATTTATGGGAACAAAATTTCTGTTTTTTATAAAGGAAAAAAGTAATAACAGATAGTAAGAGTGCCAAGACTAAATAGATCAAACGAAGATAAAACAACCAGAGACTTGGTATTATTTTTTTATATACAATAATAATATCAAGAAATCAACCTAAGTTAATAAAAAGATATTAATAAAATAAATTTAATTACTCTATATTTAATCTTAGTACGCATACTTCGCGTATGGTGTTATTCAAACTAAAATTATTTCAAGGGAAATGAAGAAATCACACGTGGCCATATCCCAAATATTAGGCGAACGTATGCGTAACACATCGCAGCAGATACGAAACCGTAATGATAAACTTCCGCGATAGCAACCGTAATAAATGACTCTTAGGGTGGCACTTCGTACTTCCACACCGTCACCCCGATGCGAGAGTACCCAGTAACCGAAACGTACGGGAGTTTCGTAGAAAATCGCGAAGAGGTACCTATATCGCCATCCTGAAGAGCACGTACGTGGCCTCTTTCGAACGTTTCCGCGTTTTTACGAGAGTCGGCAAGCCTGGAGGCCTCTGACTTTTTCATCGTCGCCATACTTCTTTCACAACCCCGCACTTGTGACTTATACTTCAGCAAGCTTCGATATCTCTCGTGAGAAATGTCGACGAAGTGATATCATTAAGTAATCGGTAAATAGTTTCTTTATGGCGATATTCCTTAATGTTATGTACCGACAATATATGATATTGAAACTATAAAAAAAAAGTCTTTTTCAAGTCTTCGAGCAAAAGCTTTCTTTCTTATTCATCTCTTATCTAAAGCGCTATTGAACTCTCTCACTTCTTCATAAGAATCTTCCTAGTCAGAAATTGAAGAATCTGCTTCGTATTAATTACATTCATATTTCCGCTTTATAGCTCTCGCTAGCCGCAAATGTAATCATGGATGCCGTATAATTGTGGATGCTATACATGATGTGTATTATACAGAGATATAACATCGACGTATGCAAACGCATAGAAATTACAGACGGCACATGGTGACGCCGTATGGTCTAGGCTCCATTAAGTCGTCGGTTAGTGCACGTGCCGCAAGGATCGAGGGATCTCACCAGATCTCACGCAAGACCCGCGGATATTGGATGGCACCCGCTGTACCCTCCCGTGTACTTACCTACCGAAGGCCGTCATTTGGCGGGATTGATGGACTAAGACCTATGTCCAGTGTCCGTGAGGGTGCATATTATTGTACGAGATGAATCAAGGGGATTTGTAACAAAAACAACGACAGCGCGTATGTCAAATATGAGATATAAAGTAATTTAACGAGAGTAGTAAACACCTTTATATACGATACGTCCTTTTACAGCAAGTCTATTTCGGACTTGCTTATTTTCGCTTTTAAAACAATGAAAAAAGGAATAAAGATTTGCATCTATTAAAAGACGTAGTAACAAGTAATAGAATATATGTATGTCCTACTAGAATACAAATAGTATTTTCGAAAAATTAATTTCATGTTTGATATTATCTCTTAAATAAAGCTATATTATTGTGGACAGTAATAATTAAATTTATTAAATAATACACTTTTAGCAATACATTTATATATAACACAAAAAATTAAAAAGAAAATTTTATCTTAAAATCTGACACAAATTATAGATCGTTTAAAATGAGTTTTACCTAATATCACAATTGCGTTAGTTTAGCATGAACAAATAAATATCCAATATCGTTCTACATAATATAATGATTTGAGCATTGTTAACGTCATTATGGAATAAATGTAAAATCCCAATTTGTAGGTACCTAAGTACTAATTCTGTAATAAAAACTACCGAGTTTCTCGTGCGTCACACAGATTATGAGCTATCAATCTACTGCGAAACATAGATTTCTTTGGAAATCGCTGGGAAAATTTGTGATTTTGCCTAAAATGCCCCAATGATAATTACATAATTTTTCGTACAAGAAAAAAAAATAGATTATCTTGTGTTATAGATTCTATTCGCGCACGTGGTGCCATCGAAAGATACTGTTTCATGTAATCCATTCGGAAATAACTCTCGCGCAACAACGGATTTTCCGAGTTCTATTCCATTCGCTAGCTTAAGTGCACGCGCAAACTTTCCGTTTCCTTCCTTTTCCTTCGATATTTGGCGTGCAAAGAGGATCGCGCGAATTTACTCGCAAACACGGGATCACGGTTTCTGAGAGCTCGGTCCTCCAACTCGTCAATCTGAGATGGGAGAACTTATTGGAGGGGTTTCAAACAAAGTTTGTCTTTCGCTTTCCCAAATTCAAAGAAAAGGAATAATGTAATATTCCTTTTACTTTCGATTTATAATCTCCCCTCCCCCCCCCCCTCTCTCTCTCTCTCTCTCTCTGTTCTTTTTTTTCGTCCGTTTTGAATTTTTCACAGGGTTAGAGTTTGCGTTAGGAATTTTTAATCTAAGCAACTTATATTTGCAGATAATTACGGTGTTGGACCGTTTTTATACAATTTCCTTTCTATGTGACGTTCAAGATGTCAGAGTTTCGCAACGAGCAAGAAGTTAAGTGAATCCGACGAATATGAATAACAAGTCGAGAGAGTAGTTAAGTATATAGATACTAGAGGAACGAGATATCGTTACCGCTCTTTCGGCGTAGCAACGTGTCCTTGCAAGAATCCGAGAGCAGGGTGTTACGAAAGCCAAATAAGTTTGAATAGAGCCCGCATTCCGCATCGAATATCCCGAGAAACTCATTAAGTGAGTTGCCCCATCAAGCGAGCGAACGGGCAGAGGGCGGCACGAAGGTGGAGGGTGAGGGATTGACGTGTGGGTGGCAATGGCAGCTGTTTGTTCGACTTTAGACTAGTCGGATACTTTTGCAGCAAAAGTATCCGACTAGTTACGAGGCCGCTTCGTTTACGTCGCTCGCTTCGTGACGATAACGCTGAACAATAAGCGTGTTACGCTTGTCCGGTTAAACTGCACTTGACTTTGAAATTACCCGAATTACCGTCCAACTTCAACGCAGAGATCATTTACATTATTTCTCGCATCGTTTCGTGTTTCTGCTTCAAAATTATCCAGCTTTTTCTAGTTCTAATAAATGAATACGATTGATGTTTATTATGTGTTTAATAGAAATGATTACAATATACAATTTTATGTAATGGTAATAAACCACACACAATAATAAATATATTTAAGATACCAATAAGAAAGAGAGAATGCAAGCAAGAAATGTGAAAAACGAGAAACAATGTAATTGGATCCAGATGAGATTAATTAAACCATATATTTATATGTAACAATGTGTAAGTTTTTTCCCATTAATAATAGCTCATCTAAATTTGAATTGCTTTAACACAGTTTTAACTGTATTTAGTATAGTTTATTGGGAAGAAAGTTCTCAATTGGATTTCCAAATTGGAAATTGATGGTCCAAATTCTCCAAACGATTACAGTTCGTAAATGAAACCACAATGGCCACTTATAATAGTACGCTATTTTCACAGATTGTCGATATCAGTAACAATTATAATTAACCGATAATATTGCAGAATATTGTTATATTTTTTTGTCGTTTTTTTCGTACGCTATCGAATAAATGTGTCAATATATATACAATACATATATATACAAATGTTCCAAAAATAAGTTAAATAAGTATTTAACAATTTTTTCACGTTTAAGTCAAGAAGACCGAATTATGCTGTCTTACGATAACAGCTCTCCTTCCCATCGTGTCAATTAAGAACTAAAAATGAAAAGTATAATATCCTTTCACGATAACCTCCCAGGAACAAGAAAAAATTTCTATCGCTCGCCGCGCTATCAGACGATATCGTTATTAATATGCCGTATGCGATGCAAGTGCCTGATTTCTCATCATCGCGCACCTGCGCGTGCGGTGATTCCGGAACAAATACGACAGTACGAACGCGACACGCGTAAAGCCGAGTGATGCAGTTTTTTTGGCGAATTAACCACGTCATCAAAAGATCACAGTATTTTATCAGTTGTCAGAACGCGGCGTGCGGTTTTTTATTGAAATCATTTTTGTCTCTATTTTTGCTGAGCATTTTATCGAATGTCACGAACGTATATACTTTTGTGGTAAAAGCGATAACTGCGAACATTTAAAGTTATAACCATATCTGTGCTATATCAGTTATCTAAATAACTATTTCCTGTTTTTACCTCAATTCCATTAATACTTGTGGTAATAAAAATTAAACAACTTTTTTAAAAGATATAGAGGAAGTGCGGATATTGTGAAATATTAGTGGGGCAATGTAAACCATCACGATATCTAGCCTGTTAAGGCTGTGTTCCGATATTCAAAGCCAGTACTGAAAATCTATAGTATACGTGACGTAAACTATAGATTTTCAGTACTGGCAGTGAATATCGGAACGCAGCCTATATGTTACAACTTTGAACAGCAGTGGAATTACTAGCTGCTGGACTCCTAACTTAACGTACAAAGCGGCAGCGTAGTACAAGGTGTCATAGAGTTAATACGTTAAATTGAAGATTTGGTGTGTATCGCGTACTGCGCAAGGTTAGTTTATAAACTTTTATTTTGCAGTCAATCTACTTCACAGATACTTATTCGCTTTTTGTTGCATGTAAAACTAAGACAGAACTTTAGTGTAGTCTATTTAGCAAGTATCATATAATGTACATTTCTGTAGTATTGTGTACGATAAAAAAATAAAAATAGCGATGTCAGATAATGCGGGGTCTACTTTTAGCTTCACGGATCTAATCTAGCAAAACAGAATCTATTTAAAATCTAACAATAATATTGGAAAAATGCTGGAATTGTCTTGTACAAGAGTTTCTTCCACAATTGCCGACAATTTGTACATGTATTTCTCTCGCCATTAAGCGAAAATCATCGGTTACGGACCAGAGAGAAGACTATGTTGAATCCAATTTAAACCTGGTGTGGCACTCTTGCATCCCTGTCAACTGGGTCGAATACCACTGAGAGAACTAGTCGGTGATCAAAGATCAGTGCGGCGCTGCCGGATCAAATATCCATTTCCGTTTCTATCGCCATAAAGCGTTTGCATGGCCTGCAACCGGAAATGATGAGCCCAGCCTTTGCGATGAAATAAGCGCGGAGAAAGAAAAACTATTTTTTTTTCCTGAACTCTCTTTTTACTGCATTAATAATCTAACCGTTCTTCTAAAGCAAATCTCATCAAGCGATATGGATTATAACTGTTTCAAAAGATATTCTCTGTCCTAAATTGTAATAACCATTTAAAGCAACCTGATGCATTAAAATATACTATAAACTATAAGTATGTAAAAATTTGTGTAAATATAAATAATAATGATATATTAAGTTAATATCTTCTTCCATGATGCTTACTACTATTATTATTATTATTTTATTTACTATTTCACATATTATAAAATAAATTTAAAAAATGCAATAAGTATTTACGCAAATAACAAATAGATGTATATATATATATATAAATATTAACTTCTTTGAAGAAGTTTATCATTTCATTTATGGTAATGAAACAAGTTTAAGTGTGGTGTTCGTTTATAGTGTTATCTCGTTATCTAATCAGAGAAACGCAAATTTCTTGCACGAATGAATGCAAATAACGATCAACGACTACTTCTTTTGCCAGTCATATCTTGATAGTTAAGGTAGCAAATAAAAACGCGAATATCAACATACGCATGTGTATTAATTCACACCAGCAGTAAATGAGTGTATTTGCTCAGTGACCGTGTAATATGTGATGTGTTAATCGCGATAAGTGTCACATGCGATGTGTTAATCGCAGGCTATTTCTTTTTCACAAGAAATTGAAAGTAAGAGTCGCATTGTGATACCCAGCCATCACTCATCGATATATTTCCTTCGCCACGAATTTCACATTCCGCTGAGTTCTATATGTTATCATTTCTTTCTATTTTTAAATTGTTCGCGTTCCTATAAGTAAGTTCCGTTCATTTTAACATGGATCTGTTTTGTTTTTTTAATAACATTCGATCGAACAACGAAAGTGATTAAAAGTATTCAAAAGTTTATACTCGCGATTAATTACATGACAGAAATTTTCTTTCTTTCCTTTGTCGAATTTAAGTGAACATGAATATTGAACGGTAAAAACTCAAAAAATCATGGTACGTTTTATAACAGTACTTTTGCTTTTTCATAATGTGTGGCTGTAGGTATGTTAATAAAACTTTTTCGATTAATTACTTTTTCTATACACTTTCTGCACGCTTTTTCTATGAAATAAAAACTTATACAATCTTATGAGATAATCATTTTCGCTTAAAAGTCATGAAAATAGGATCATATGTTCAATAATAGTTATTAACAGATGTTTCTAATCTTTTCTAATCATAGTAATAATCATATCTAGAGATTCCTAGGATCACTGATTATTGCTTCCGGATCAATTTTTCCCTCAGATTAGCTCGCATGCGCAAACTTCGAGAGAGAAGAGAAATACCGATTTACAATATTTATTTCAAATTATTTGCCAGTCCAACAAACAAAAGAGAAATAGTAATATACAGAATTGAAATATGGAGCACCGTTTCTGTTTAATCTTTCATGCCGCTTTCTTTTATGCTGTAAGGTGTAATACAACAAATGCGAGCGAGAAACTTCTATGTAAGCGATTATACTATGTATATCGACGCTTTTGCGCCTTGCCCGTCCAGTCCGAGCAGATAGTCCGGTTAGTTAATTGAAGAATGTCAAACGACCATTTATTATCTGATTTTTAGTAATTTAATTGTAACGTTACTTATGCACATTACCTTGGCTTTGTAATGTGCATAAGTAACGTTACAATTAAATTACTAACAATCAGATAATAAATGGTCGTTTTACATTCTTCAATTAATATGAGTAATACGAAACTCTGTTAACGTAAAACGCCGTTTTTCGGGTTTTCGTTACTACAACAGATTTGAAAACAGATATTGTGAAACAAATAATAAGCCGATTTAAATGATCGTTTTTATAAAAACCACAATCATTTAATTAAATTAAGTATAAGTTCTCTCAAATATAGTTTTAAAATAAATAAATAAATAAAAGTTTTACATTATATAGATACTTTTCACTTTAATATTTTTACTTATTTTCATAAAATAAAAAATAAAAAATAAAAACAATACATAATAATAAATAACAAATAAAAAATTTAGATTATTAAAATGTCCACTATTTTTATAAATATTTTATTATACTTTTAATATAGATAAACAAATTAAATTTTAAAATCAATATTTAATCTATTGTAAATCAACTGACTTTCAAGACGCTTGATTCATCTTAATGAGAAACAGCTGAGACGCATCCGTAATAATTGGATCGTTTAACCCGTTTTTATTAGCGGGTTACGCGAGCGGGAAACTCGCCAGAAAGAGCGATCGCGTTTTATAGTCCGATCGCACGCGTAGAATCGTATCCCGGCCCCGCGGATTGCACCGATAAAAAAAATGCATATCTGAGCACATCCTCGCAAAGTACATTTGCTTTTCTATCCAAAGTGAACGAACGGCCGGATACTTGGCGCAATTAGTTCCGTTCGAGAGTAACAAGGAGCACCTGGCGAAGAACGAGATCGCTACCTAAATCGACTGGGGTTTCTATTTTCGTCCTGAGAGAAGCGGTACTAACTTCATCACATCGAGCGCAGTCAAGCGCAGTCGTCTCGTCAGCTCGTCGCGTCGGATATGCCTACTAGTGATCGGGATCATGACAAGATCGCCACGATCGCCACGACAACCGGTGAGAGCCCGTAGCCCTTCTTGCGTTACATCCGCTAGTGTTAACCCAATATACGAGTACTTCGAAGTCGAAGTAATTCTGCATAGTGAGTTAATGAAGTGGCGCACACACAGGACCAAATGAGAGTCATCCTACGAGTTCTTATCCAGATTACCGAACAGTGAGATATTAAAAGAAAATATAATTTTACTAATTATAGTTCTTTTTTTACTTCTTTTCTAACAGATCTATTTCTGTGTACAAGTATAAATTTCTGTACATGGATTTCTATGCTTGTCTGTGATTAACATATCACGTTGCAGAAACAATATGCGGATATAGTTGTCACACATTGTATGTATAATGTGTTGTGCATGAATTTTAAATGAGTTTCATATATTATACCTAAGTATCTAATTGTAAGTACAAGCAGACATTTTAATATCTATTTTCTCAACGTATATACCAGATAAGTCACGTTCTCGCCGGCAACTTTATGGCAGCATATCGTAATTATTTTAAAAAAAACTGCTGAATACGATCCTTCGTTTTCTCCTTTCTTTGTCTTATCTGTAACCAGAAGGTTTCTTCTGCACGTAAATATCTCTATATCTAGATTCTTTCATGTATTTTAATTGCGTCGTTTGTTACATAACTCACAATGTAGATACGAATTCTCGTTTCTCACTCACTCGCTTTTCGTTTTTCAGACAGCACTAACGAACCCGCCGATTTCGATAGAGCCATTTCCACGACCGGTAAGATCTCGTAGGCCCGTATTCATAGTCGGAACTTATTTCAAGACCGTCTTAAGTAATGTCTTAATGCTAATACAGCTTTGTGATTGGTTCATGACATCTTAAGATTGTACTTAAGACGGTCTTAAATATAAGATCCGACTATGAATACCGGCCTTAGCGTCATTTCAAATGCATAACAATTTATACTTATTTTTAAATCTTATTTAATTCTTTTTGTCTCAGGCTATGGGCTATTTAATGTACTATTGCTACTGGCGGTGTTGCCAATCGCGTGGACCGCCGTTTTTGACACTACTTCCGGCGCGTTTATCTTGGCATCGGCCGAATGCGATCTCGAGCTCACGTTCTTTCGCAAAGGTGTACTCGTTGCATTTCCTTACATAGGTAAGTACACAAATTTAAATTAGGATCAATTGAAGTAATCGTAATAATCTTGTATAAACTTGATACAAACAGTCTATAGAATCGTAATAATTTTTTCAAAGGATTACTATACTAAAAGATATATAGCAATTTAGCATCAAAAATTTAATTTTCTTCAAAAACTCTTTTAAAACAGTCAAGTATTAATATTATTATATTGGATATCATTATCATGTTATAGATTCTCTATTGCAATTAGTCCAATTAATTAATGATCTGATCTTCATTACAATATTATTTTACAAAACATCTCTTTATTTTACGGATTTAATTTATATTAAATATTGCGATATTACTGATCCTTTATAGCTATGACAACGACTGCTTTTATATGGGACTACATAACGCCCTACATGAGTATGAAAACGTTGTTCATCCTCGCATTATTAGGCGATTCAATTTTGAACATTGTGAGCAGTGGTGTACAATCATACTATGTATTTCTACTAGTCAAATTTATCAGCGGAATCTTGTAAGTATACGATTCTTCTAAGAAAGCTACCAAAAATTTTTCTTTAAAAATCTCTTAAAGCACAACTCTTTTATGATCGTCTAACTCTCTTCTTTTGAGAAGAATATTTACTATTTATTCATGTTAAATATTTTGGCAAAGAATTATTTCTGGAATTTCTATTTAAGGTCTAATTAGTAAAACATTTAACATCGACATCTATTTCTGATTAACAGAATAACAATATTTCCTATGTTAATCGAATGTTCTTCTGAAAATCTTGAGGATAATTCAAACGCATCCTTTTTTCGCCGCTCAAAGTTTATCGCGCAACCTCCTCTCATCGCAAATTTTACGCCTGATAAAATGTAACACGCGCGTATGTATGATTTACAGCGTAGGCGGTCCATTGGCGATGGTGATGACGTATCTGACGGAATTCCATTCGGCGAGGTACAAGCCCCGCTTCACCATATGGACGGGATTTCTCTTCGCGTTGGCGAACATCGTACCAGCAGGTAAACACGCGATCGCGCGATATAGCGTTTAATGCATCGTATACTTATCAATAACGATTCATTGCTCGCAAAAATAAATAAATAACGCATGTAAAGATAAAAGCTATACCCGGCAAGTTGGAGATAACTTAAAAAGAAATATATAATAAAAATAAATATATAAATAGTTATAAAATATATAGGTATAAACTTTATGTACGAGGGAGAGTCAATAATTATCCGTACTCTGTTTCTATAATTTATTAGAACAACAGTAGAGAACGTACAATTGCATTATTTTTTAACACAGTCCTTTTGCTTTTCAATGCACTTGTTCCAGCGTTTCACAAGCTTGTATACCTATATCTTAAAAAAATATATTTTTGGTTTTTCCCTCAGCCATGTATGCACCGTTTCTTGCACATGTTGGTTATTGTTGCATGACAATGCATGCCCAGATACTGCTATCCACACTGTTCAAACGCTACATAAAATCTGTTTTTTTATAGCTGAACTAGTGTACACACTCTGTACTTAAAGTAAGATAGGTATATGTTTGAAAGGCGAAAGCGAGAAGGAAAGCTTTAGTGTAGCAATAAAAAACAAACCTATATAGTCCAGGTCTCGCTTCCTCGGATTACTATATGTTTGGTCCACTTAAAGATTCCTTAAGCATTTTTTTTTCGAGAGTAGGTATATGCAAGCTTGTGGAACACTGAAACAAGTGCATTGAAAAGCAAGTGGACTATGTTGAAAAATGATGTAATTGTACGTTCTCTACTGTTGTTCTAATAAATTACAGAAACAGAGTGCGGATAATTATTGACACCCCCGTACATGATAAGCACCCACATAATCGTAATAATTTTTATTTATTATTGCGTCTATACTGTTTATTTTATTTGCGCTGTTAATCCGTCCAAACGTAACTGTAATATTTTGAGGGCGACTCATGTGAAAAGGATTCAGAAGCGATCTCATAGCTCTTGTTGCCGAGGTTGGCGAAACTAGTTCGAAACTAGATTACGTGTCACTATCGCGACGTCCTGTGTGTAATAACCAGCAAACTTTACTTAACGCGTACGGTGAATCACATTGGCACCGAATAGTTCCAGCTGAATACGCGAGCAATCGAGATTGCAAAACTTTGAGAAATAAATTAATTAATTTTGGCTAAAGGACCAATTTTCTGTGTGATTAAGACTTCCCCACTTGTCACCTATCACAAAGAAAACAATTAACGGGAAAGAGCAAAAAATCGAAAGGTTGCTCAATACTTCTTGGGGAGAAAAAAAATTAATAAAGACACAACATGGATTTGTCCCAATAATTAAACGTACGACTCGACAGCTCTGGGCTTCACGATACTACCATTGGACTGGCACATCGACATCCTTGGGCAAGATTACGATTCTTGGCGTATATACCTACTAATCTGCTCAATACCACCCGTCGTCGGCCTCATGACGGCGACCATGTTGCCGGAAAGCCCTAAGTATCTCATGGCAATTGGCAGGTCAGATGCCGCCTTGAAATTGCTTAGAAGGATGTATTGTATGAACACTAGGCAACCTGCGGATACGTTCCCGGTAAGTCAAATAACGCGTAAAACGATTTAACTTTTACGACTATATCTCTTATTTTTCGCTATACTTTTGACTTTTCAGATCGGACTACTTATTTTCATTAACCTTAAGCCGAAATACGCTAAAATCTAATTTAAAAAGTTTGATCTCTGAGACTTTTTAGTTTTCATTATCTTCGATATTTTTCAAGTGAACATTGCAACATTGCTGCACTCGTTATTAGCCGTTTTTTGGCAGAATACAGAGCAAGATACCATTTTTATTTCTGACTTGGACAACGACAATATTGCATTATTCGGACGTTATTAACTTTTTACTGGCTTATCGAGCAAAACTCGTTATTTCGGGCTCTAACAAATGACCGAGAGATATCTTGCGCGACTTCATAGCGCCTCAGCTAGATACAAACGACACGTTTTATTTATGGCACGTCCGCAGCGAAGAGAAAAAGAGCGAGAAAGTGGAGTAAAGCGGAAACGGAAGTTAGAGAAAGGCGCAAATCGTATTTTCCAGGCGAATGAAGGCAGGGTCGGTACTGGGCGTCACACTACACACACCCAAAGCGAATTTAAATTTTGCCCTTCTTTTTATCGCGAAACCTTTGGACAATAAATCACCATTTCGTAGATCTATTTATTCAGATCTTGATAATGAAAACAATGATAAATTTATACCGTTCATGCTTTATGTATCATACATTATATACTTTTCCCTATCTTATGCTGTATGTCTGTGCTTTCGTATTCTATGCCGCTTCCGCGACTGCATTTAGATAGCGGTGCACAAATCGGACGCATAATTCACTCGGTGAGCCGAGAAAAGGGCGCCTTTCATCGTCGCCTCCCTTCTCGTTGCAGATAAAAGCGCTGTTCGTTCGGCAAAAGGCGCAATTGGCGCGTTCCGTGCTCGAGGCGAGCCTCGAGAGGATGCGCATCTCGTTGTACAACACGAAGCTACTACTGACGACGACGGCTTACCTGCCCGCCTTCTGCTTCGTAAGTTTTCTCCAATTTGGAAGTATGCTCGGGTAAGTTTGGATAAGTCTCGGCGCCCTGGACGCTTCTCGACGCGATAATATTCAAAAGCGATGACGAATATCGTTTGACTGTGTAGATTTAACACAATGAGGCTGTGGGTGCCGCATCTCTTTATCATTCTCAACAACTTCGACGCGGAGAATTGGACACCGAAGGGAAGGGAGCCGACCATATGTGAGATGCTGGACCGTCACGCGGCTTTACCGGGCAGGCGATATCTGAATTGCTCAAACTTTGACGACGCATGTTTCAGGGTTGGTAAAAATCGCGTGACGCCAAGAGGTGAACTTTGTCGATAATCTAATTATCGTCAAATCAATATTAAAATATCTATCTTGGAGTAAAACCGCAGTGTGTTTTCAATTAACGGATAATTAAACCGATCGTCAATTAACCGCACACTGCGAGCCTCATTAACAACTTTCCTCAATAGAATTTATGTATAGTATAGTAATTTTAACGCCATGGTGCTTTTCCAGTGGACTATCAATCCCGTGATTTATCAAAATTCCACCATCATCGCATCGTCAGCCGTTTTATTCTCATTTCTCGCCGGATTCATAATGACTACCAAACTTCGAAAACAGATCATAATGCGTAAGATATTATATCGTTACATTTATTGTGTCAAACTTAAAAATATCATCTCCCTGTAAGCAATAGTTTTTCTTACAGAAATCAGTATAAATTATCTCATATTAAAAACAAATGTAATAAGTAGTCACATAAAGAAATATTTTTTCTCCTCCTTTTCAAGAGAATGTCAATGTTTTTTGCGTATTTTTGACATATTCCGGCTAGGCGTAGAAGTGACTAAACGTTGTCTATGAAACGATTGTTCCGCGAATAATCCATAAATTAACGGGTACAACACCATTCTTGCAGTCACGGCCCTCCTGATATCGGTGGCAAGCAGTTTTGGAATAAATTGGGCGCAGTCTCCGCCGTATATGCTGACGCTGGCGGCGGCGGTTATCGTGACGACAAGAATAGCGGGTAATATCGTTACCGCGGTGAATGTCGACGTTATTCCCGTCCCATTAAGGTAATGCCGCGCGAATATATAAGCGCGTCTCTTTGACGCACGCGACCGTATCTTCTGCACTCTCGCCCGCGCATCCCCGTGTAACTTCCGATGAAATTAATTGCGCCACGTGCAACCACGTGGCAGATGTGACGAGCGCGCGAGCGGCAGCAATCTCGGGACTTATCGAGCGCAATCCTCGATTCGCCGCTTATCATCGTCCGTAATACGAGAAACAGAGATACATCGTCGCGAAAGATAAATATGATCGGTCGACAAAAATTGATCTTTTTGTTGCAGAGCCACGAGCACCAGCATCCTCGTAACCATTGGAAATATTGCCGCTATCGTGGGAAATCTGATTTTCTCCGCACTTCTGGGTACGGAATGTCTCATCGCTTTCATAGGATTGGGTTGTTTCTTCTCCGGTACGATTAATGCAACGCGTGCCAGTTTAATCCTTTCTATACGAGTCGTGTCATATCATAAATAATAGATGAGATATATCTATTACATTTTAAGATTGTTAATTGTATTAAAGATTTGATCAAATTTATTATTTCGAAAGCGCAAAGCCTCTTGTTTGTGAGATGACACGAATCATTCGTAATGATAGAATTAATTTAATTTATAAACTATATAATATTAAATTATAAGACTGCAACGGACCTTACAAACCGCTGTTATAAATGCTCAAATATTTTTAATTAACTTAATTAGATAAGTAAAGTTAATCCTAATTCTCTGATAGTTTAATCTAATTTCTTTTCTAATATAAGGTATTTTCTTTTCGCAGTCTGCTTCTGCGTGTCTCTATTCTTTCCGCAACCTGTGAAAGAATCACCGGCGAAACTTGCTGAAGTTAGCACATCGAAAGCATGAAGAGCGCAACACACAAAACTTCGGATTCTTCGAAATCATATCCGCATATCCACGGAATTGTAAAAATTCAATTAAATGTGTAGTTGCTTGAAAAAGCTCTCTGCTAGGCTGTGATATTTATCTAAAATAATTTATCGGAGAAAGAATTGAAAATAATATAGTAAGAATTCAACGTTAAATAAATCTGCCTCTCTTTCTTTCTCGGCAAAAGTAGATGTAATATAATTTTTTATAGAACTTTACGACTGTCTCTTCTTTTATCCTTTCCCGATACTTCTCAGCCGAACAACGCAATATTTAATGACTCACAATAAAACAAGTACTTCCGACTTTTATGGAAACGTTTCATGTACCTTGTTTAGAAAAATCTTTCCCGGCGTTATGCTACGGCAATAATTTACCTTCGTAAAAGTTTATGGCGTCAGAAACAAGAAACGCAGATGCGAATATAGTATTACTTTTTACGATTATGAAAATATCACCTACCGAATAGCGTTCTTAATCCTAACAACCGTCTTGAAGCGCACTCTTCGTTTATATGTAGGTACTGCACTTGATAATAGGCTTCTTAAAACATCGTCATGTTCTTTGGCCCGAAATAATCTTTAATAACATACGAAAGATAGAATCAAACTTTATTCCTTCCACGTCATTTTATGTTTTAATTCTTTATTAAACTATTTTTTAAAGTTTTTCTTTATAACATATAATTTTAATATTTTAACAAGTACATTATTTATTTATTTAATATTTTATTGTGTCATCTTGACCAGAAGCTCTCTAACGTCTTATTTTACCCACATTTTACATCTTTCTATTCGCAAATTTTACATATTTGGGTTAAGCTGCTTTTAGTTTCGTCCATGGGATTTAGGAAGTCACATTTGAATTGGAAAGCATTTTGCACTTTCGATTTGTTCGGAATTATTCAAAGTTCCTCATTGTCACCCAGTAACGAGAGACTTACGTCAACCTGCATGAACATCGCGTTGCGGATTACGGCGACAGGTTGATTACGTGTAAGCTGTGAGACACTGCCGCGGACAAGTCATGGTTATCGAAAGTTATCCGGCGTGATAGTTAATTAGCTAGTTGTGCGCGGAACAGGCCGAGGAGCAAATTCACCGTAAAGTTTACCTTTGCCGAATATGCATGAGGGAACCATATAGCGCATGCTTATTGCCATAGCGGCGGCGAGAGTTACTTCGCTGGAGCTGCACTTCTCGGTTTTGCTCGAAGCATAAACATCCGAACTTGTACGCGGTTTCCTCTGGGTTTGGCGCAATCGTGCGATATATAGGGCAACCACCACCGCGGAATTAACGTAAGCCGTACAGTTATTCGTCACTTAACCCTTTCGGGATAACTCCGGGGATAACGCGGTCCCAAAGAATGTTTAATGCTATACCCAGGGATTAAGAGCTTTCCGTACGTTTCTGGCTTACACGAATGTCGGGAGTTGTCTCAAAGAACAAAACTCAAATAATTGTAATATCTTGAAAGAGACACGCGTTATCTATGAAAATTCAGATTTAACTTACAACAACGTGCAACAGTAATTTTTATAACTATTAAATTATACACTCTATAATATTTATATATAACATTGGGGGTTTTAGTGATAATTATAAATGCTAAATTCACAATTACCGAATATTTCTGACAATTTATCATATGTTTGACTCATCATTCTGTTTAAAAATAAAATTAATACGTTATTATTTTATCACACAAAATTGACATAAGCACTAGAATTTCACGTTATTTGAAAATTCACAAATTTGTGTGGCGGTCTACGTGGTAAGCAATAATTTCATGATTTATTTTATAGGATTATATACCGAACGATACCTGTGTGAAACGACTCATCCTGCATCATTATTTAAACAAGTCCATGCATCATCGATCACTTCGGCAATTTTATCTTCGATTTAATCTCTGTTGCGTTTGATATGTGTTATTCATTTTGGGTCATGTAATAGTCAGAATGTGTCATTAATATTTTATCGTGATAAATATCGCGGCTGTTTTATTAAATGCGTTAATTAAAGGCAAATATATCGCGAATGAAGATGTTTGTACGAGCGTACATTAACTGTAATACAAATTGGTTAGCCTGTGATGTTATAATTTTCGTAAAATAAACATTTCGGTTTTCGCAAATTAAGCGATCCATAGAGTATAATTCGGATAAATCGTTATGCGTTCTATAACGATTGTCATATCTATTATATTGAATTTTAGATAAATTCTAAATTGGAGTAATTTTTTTACCTTTTATTATGCCGACAGAGAAACATTTTTTAATTAAAAAATAAAAATAAACAATAAATTTCAGCTTTCATTAGTCTGCTCTTTCTCTCTCTCTCTCTCAGTATCTTTGTCAAATAGGGCCCACCATCATACATATCTTGTTTGTATTATTGCTAGTCTTCTTATTGCTCTTAAACTAAATTGCATCTTACTTCCAATTTTGCTCAAGTGTTTATTATACTCTTGCGCATAAAACCGTGTGCGTATATGTATATAAAGAGTATATGATATACGTAAATATATGTGAGTATCCGCGATGTATTGTGCTCGGATCCGTGGGTTTTAGATAAGCCTAAATAAGTATGCGGCTCCGTTATCCCTGGGAGGTAGCATCAGAATATACCCTTCATGCCCTCTGATGTGGATCGACCGGATAGGGATGTTGAAAATTATCAGTTTCCGACACGCATACTCCATGGATGATACAACAGAATACCTCAAGTAGGTATTCACTATTTTCGAACATTTCAGGGCCGTTCGATACCTTTGTATTATCGGTTGAGTAAAAGTACCGAATACTGATACCTTATCTACTTGTACCCATTTTATCGGCCGCCATGCACGATATACTCATGTTTATTGACTGTGGATTCTTGTTATCTTGGGAATGCAGCTTTTTGCAAAACAACTTGACCCTCAAATGCATATGAAGAATTAATTTTATCTCAGTGGACAATAAATTTAAGTAACATACATAAAATTAAAATTAGAGATTTTGGGGACAATATTAATAAATACTCAATCAACATTTATCTATTATATCTATTTCTTTCTCATATAAAACACAACTGCGTAGAAAAAAATAAATACAGTCAGTATGTTGTAATTATATATTTTTGAAAAATATTCTGCTTCTCAATAATATCTATATATAATTCTCAATAACAAATTTAATACTAATTAATATAAATCATTACTCGCGTAAAAATCTTCAATTTGCTCCAACGTAAAAAATGCATTTGCTGCGGTAAAAGCGAGAACACAAGCAAGTATTCCTCGATAATGAAACATCAGAGTAAAATACACGCAAAAACTACAACTACAGAGGAGCAAACTACATTTTAATTTTCGTTAAAACACCCGCGAGATTAAAACGAACATACTATCTCATACTTCTACATACATATATACATGGCTATCTCATCCTGATCCTCTTTCTTCACCCTCCATCTTCTCCTCACAGAAAAAAAAAAGATAGAGTAAAAAGAGGAAGAGAGAGAAAATTTGTAATTTAATTCGCGTGGTAGAGTGCTGTTTAGCACCTGCATCAATGCCAAGTCGAGTGCAAGTCAACCCTTTCACTGTGGCTGACCCCGGCAGCAAACTGGCCATGCAGATGAAAAATAACACGAAGCTGACACGGCGATTTATCTCGTCAGAATTTTTCCGCGCAAAAAAAAGTTTTTATAAAACAAGTAACTTTATTCGCGCGATCGAGCTTTCCGCAACTTGTCCGAGAAGCGTCCGAGAATAAAAACTCTGAAACTAGTTATGTATATAAATTTTCTCATTCAATTTATCTCTTCGCTGATCCTCTAAAGACGCATTTTATGCAGTTTGCAAATATTGCGCGGCTAATAAATCGCATTTCCGAAGCAACAAGTTCAGAAATTTTAATAAACCACTTTGTTTCTCATTCTTAATAAATAAAGATATTTACAAAGATTTTTAAAAACTCTCATCTTTTAAAACAAAACATCAAAAATATATCTTCTAAAATATATTCACTTTTAGAAATTAATTTGCTTCTATTTACCATAATTTTATTCATCGTTTGTTTAATGTTTCACATCGCATCTACTGTGATCTACTGCGAAATCGCGTTATAACCAACGAGCAAGCTCTCGAAACAGGGAGTCGAATAATTTTCTTTTCTTTTCACGAAAGTTTCGGCCGCTTTAAGAATGCCGAATGAATATATTCACGCACATTCTTTTAAAGTACACAAAGTCTTGCAATCTCCTCGATTATGAAATGAAGTCCGCGCTTTTATCCGTGGTAGAATCAAGCGGTATTAAGCCTGGCGCCCCTGCACCCCTATTTCGCCATGAATAATTCATCGCGTGCAACGCACTTGTCCGAAACAACGCATGCGGATGCGATCGACAAACCTCGTCATTCAAGAAATTAGCATTTTTACTCTGCGGCGCAATACCGACGGTTCTCCGCGTTCGCCTGCGTAACCAATCGATCCCCGAGTTTCGTACGATCTAATCACGATAATATGGTAAACGTGTCTTACGATGAAGACGATCCATAGGGGATCATTTCCTGATGACATGACATCGTGACGCGTATGCTGACGTTTCACGTTGCTTATCGCCAATCAATTCTATAGGTACGTGCCGAAGATTCCACCTCGTAGCATTTCCTTAAGCCCAAATTACATTCAAACCTGCCATCGTGTTACGCTCGCTGGGAGTATGTGTATCACGTTCCACCCCAAAGATGTACATAAGATAAAATCGTCAGTTTACTATCGATAATAATCTCGCAGCCCACAACATTGCAATTTAAATAGTGGAAAATATTACGCAAAAAATACAATTTCCATAAATAAAATATTAATAATATTTTCTGGCCTATCGTTAAAAAGCAGAGGATTAATCGTCGATTAATATTCAGTTAATTTTAATTAATTAAATTCTGATAAATTTAATAAAGCACACGGATTCTCTCCCCCAAAAGGACATCGTAAATGTGTCGGTGTAAAAGCGGAATAATAAAGGCTTGGTAACAAATAAATAAATAAATAAATAACAAAATCGGAATCATCCCGACGCGACTATAACGAGCGCAATTCTACGCGATCGTTTCTCGGCCGCACATTAGCGAAATTCCGGGAGCCGAACGATATGAAAAATTCGAATACCGAAATTCGTGGCCTACCGCATGTTTCCGATTCGATCTAAACATTTAAATTTTGCGAGTTATATTTGCCAAAAGATTAAATAATTTTTCTCTGCAGATTATCGAAACGTTGCTGAATATTCAAAAATTGCCTTCGATACCGCAACAAATTAAGTCACAAAATTAAACTGCTAATAAATTAAATCGAGAGTTCTGTTATTGGTTTTCCAAGTAGATATACTTCGTTATCATAAATATTACAAGTACATATAAATCCATTACAAATCATATAAATAAAGTTAACGATACTGCCGGTCGTTAAAAACGCAATAGGTATGTCTTTAATTCGTAAACGCCAATAGTAGAAGCGGAACAGCTAGTAATAACTCGGTAAAGGTGTTCTGAACAGAATTTTGAAATTGGAAAAATGGGTAAATAGGTCAACTCATCAAGGACGCGATGTTTGGAAAGCCATCATCGCGTTATAAGATGTTATTTTTTCGAAATTAACGAGAATATAAAGCCTTGAAAAACCGTGGTACTTAAATCAAGAGAAAAAAGAGACAAAATTATACTACCCGGAAATTTCATTATGTACCTTCCAAACTCATGCACCCTTCTTAGATTTATTCATAAACTTTCAGGATATGATATTGTTCTTCTGAACAATTTCTCAGGATTTTACATGGCTCGGTAAAACGATTTTTCCAAGCGACAAATGAATTTTCAACCCATTACTTCATTACAATTTTTTTCCGAGGTTTGTACGTCAAGCTGATTTTACGAGAAAGACTCTTAATGCTTCAAAGGGACTTAGCTCTTTTAATTCGATTCACTGTGAGATATAATTTGAACAGCGAGAAAAGAGATATTTTCTGTTTCGTGTAATAACGCATTTTATCTATTCTATTGTATCTTACAAAAATACTATATTAGCATTTAATAATTTCGAAAATACTTAAAGATATTAATCTAAATTAATATTCAGTTAACTAAATTAATATAAATAAAATATAATTATATATGAAATATAATAAAACATATTAAGCGTAATAATTTTAGTCTTCTGTGAATAACAGAATGTTCTAACTTGTCCCCTTTATTCCAAGCATCAAAGGATTAATTTTCCTACTGTGGGTTGTTGTGAAAAGGATGCAGCGAACTACTCTTCTCGGGGGATGATTCCGCCACTCTGACTCATCGGGATTTCCCGGTCTAGACAACGAGAGCGCACATCTTCCGCTGGGACATTGCGTTATACACAGCGAAGCAATAACATGTGACATCATCAGTATCCTTGCAGCCATATCGATAAATCACAGACTGCCAGTCACAGACGCAAGGCAAGCATCGTTATTCATCTCATTTGCCTAATAATGCGTAACGTATACTCAAATCAAATTTTGATCGATAAACATAATTTTTCATGTCACACAAATAGTAGGTAAACGAAATGTTCTACGAAATAGATATTCCAGCGAAAATAAGATGCTGCAAGGAGAAAATTATCGATGTATAATTATAGTATATTTGTAAAATTAAACAAAGTAAAATAGTAAATAACAAAAGTTACCTTCGTTCATCGTGAAGTAAATAACGCTATAATTTTGGTCGAAAGTAGTTAAACAAAGTTCGTAGAAGAATTAAAGCTTGATACATCGAGAAATGTACTGTTTATCTTCGCAAGCTCGTCGCAGGAAATCGCGTAAAACATAGTAATTAGTTTAGTGTAATTAACGTTCCTCTGCAATAATTTGCATCCACCCTATATATTCACAGCAATCGAGATTAGCGAGACTAATGACCTTTCGTCTGCTTTTAACGACGCACAAAAAATTTCGCCCGCCTGCGTTTTTTGTTTTGTCAGTAAGCATCAATTTGAAATCGCACATTTCTCTCGCTCGTTAAACGAACGAGAAACTCGGGAATGTCATAATACAAAAGTAAAAGATTCAAAGAAAATTTCTGTTCATCAAAAACACTATTCAATGCTGCGAAAAGACACCCTAACATCACTGAAGGGAGAAATTAAAGCGTAGGCGTAGCGGGAGAAGAGAAGAGAGAATCATTCTCTAGATATTGATTTTTCTACGGACAATCGAGAAGTCGAATGCGTTTTCGGAATTAATCGTGAAAATGAACAACCCTTCAGAAATTTCGGATCCATTAAGCACAAAACTTCTGCTTTGAGACAAAAGACTGGTGATAGAGTATATGTGTTGATAGAATATCCCTCACAAGTCACGCATCTTCTTCGAACCGTAAATAGTAGAAACAAAAAAATGGCCATTATTGTAATGGTAAGAAATTAAAGATTGAAAGATTGAAGGTAATTAACATCTTCAATATACTATTTTTCTGCGGTTAATTTCCGATAGATTTCAATTAATCAATTTGCGGAATAATTATAGGAAATTTATAAGGAAGGATGAACAGTCAATATTGGTCTAAACAATCAGCGAAATATTTTACTTAATAAAACTGCGTAATATTATAAATTCAGTATACATTATCTTCGAGCAATTAAGATTTAAAACTAACAGAAAAACTCATTAGCTCCTTTTTGCGCTCAATTGCATCAATTAATTATAAACAAGCATACCCATAGTAGAACTAATAACGTCGGTGACCTTAATGGAGAAGCGATTGCTCTTCAAGGACATTCCAAGCAAGCGCACACCGAGACTTCGCGTGCGCTTCGTTATATACGATAATGTTGGTCAACGAACCCTCCTCGCGATAACGGTGGATCAATTGAAATGCACCCCTCGCGCGCGCTATCCCAGGCCGGCCATTACTACGATGCAAGGGGCACTCCATTTTCTTGCTCAAAACATGTTTCTCGGATACAGGATTCCTTCGAGTTGAAGTAGTCGGGAATGTATGAGCTTTTCGATACGTGCAATCTGAGATGATGCAAACGATTCTAGCAAGATTTTATGTCGCATCCATTATGATTGTATTACGAAAACTGAATTATTTTCTACAAATATCTCTCGCATCTTTTTTATGAAAGGAATAATTATATTAAGAATGATAGTCTTTCAGAAGATAAAAAGTTTCGAAAATTATTAAAAATTGAAATGGAATTTTTGTTGAGAAATTATTAAAACTTTATTTAATTGTGAATAAACTTAATTATTTAATATTTTCTAGTAAATGATATTTTCGATACGCCTATCTGAAGTGAAATTGGAAGCCTGAAAGATATGACGAGAATCGAAAGCTTGTGACTTGACCAGCCGTAATACCAGATGGCAAACAACGTTACTACGCTACAATCTGCGCGACTATTTCACGTGAGTTTTATCTTTAGTGCAGCATGCATACAGATAAAAATTTCACGATGTGATCGTTAGCGTCCCACTCATGGGAAGATAGAAATGCGACAATATACTCGTCATATCGTTCGCGCTCTCATCGACGTCGCGACAAATAAAATGTTATGATCGCTTATATCGATTAATAAACGAGCTCGTGTCGCGTGGATGCTGGACGCTAATCCTGAGATACTGCGTACAACGGATCAACGCAAAGAAAGCAGATTCTCAGAATCTATTGCTCGACCTAAATAGCAAGCGCACTAAAACTTCTGAATCTTGGATAATGAAATGGGGGAGGTTTAATTAAATACTTTCAGATAGTTACAACTTTAATTGTTAGTTGTAAATAAATAATATTAAAGATCTAATTATGAAGTTAGAAATACTATAAGTGCAAATATTATTATATAATAAATCATAAGAATTCAATATAAATTTTTAGCAGGAACAACAATTAAAGTTGGAGATACATAAAAGGAAATATATGAGAGAAATAATAATTTATAATTATCAAAAATAATTCATATAAACAGTTTTTCCTCGAGTTTTTCATAGATATAGAATCAATATCTTTTGACGATAGTTTTTCAATCTTTTTAACATATAAAATTATCCTCATTGCTTTAAATGTACGTCATTTTGCCATATACATATATGTACATAATTATGCTGCAATGCAGTCATATAAAACAGACGCACGTGGCAAGAATTATGTAGAAACACACGGATTACACAAGATGGGGAGGACTCTAATCTTTTGACTATAATACCGTTCTTAACGAGAACCCCATAGCGTCGAATATATGTATAGAGCCAATCAACCATTTGGCTATTATGTCACTTTTCCCTGTAGGGAACGAGTGCATTTTATATGTAAAGAATTCTTTAATCGCGTATTTTTTGTCAATCACAAATACTAAAAACGAGACTAGAAATTAAGTTCAGAAAAATATTTTAATATGTATATTAATGTTTCGGAGCTTACCGCGAAACGGAGCAGCTCCAATGCCGGAACCGCCCAGCGCTGAGCGCGGAGGGTGCGTGGCGCAATTCCGCAGAATCGCCAAAGGAACGGGTTGTGTCAGGCACAAATGAGAGTTTCTCCTTCAACATTAATGTTTATTGCAGTAACGAACAGAACACAATGACAGTTAATGCAAGTCAATGCGCGGACTTAGCACAACGCGGTTTAAGACGCGATGGAGTGTTGGATAGCGTCGGCCTGATTCGTGGTTTTTCTCACGATCGCTCGCGGTATAAATCGCGACGACTTTTAATTGTTCGTTTATAATAGGCACTCACGCATCCGCGACAAAGCTCCGGCTCCGATTTACACTTTACAATATGGTGTAAACGGACGAAGAGATTGATCGCCCGATACACAATTGCGACTCGAGACGATTGAGGTTCACGTATAGTGAACGAGACGAGACTCTAATGGCTGAAGTTGAATATGCGATGCGACTAACGTCGAAGGAATTCGCTATTTCGTGTTAACGGAAACTCGAAAGTGATTGGCTGTCTATTGATCGGATGGTCGACCTGCCGGTTCCAAAACACATAAAAAACCGCGGCGACAGGTAGCTCACGTTAGGGGGCCGCCTACGCACAAGCATTGTCGTAACCGTCTACGACTCTGTTGTAAGTCGGAAGTCAACGCACAAAGTTTGATGTAAACGTATGTCGCAGCGACAACGCATCAGTGACTGCAAAATACGTTTACATCAAACTTTGTGCGTTGACTTCCGACACCGACTTCCGACTTACGACAGAGTCGTAAACGGTTACGACAATGCTTGTGCGTAGGCCGGCTTACCATCACGCGCCGCGCGATGGTTCGCTCATTTTCGGTATCATGCCCCATCGTCGGCGTGATGAGTCGCGCGAAGCACGAGCGCGGCCCGAATTCTGCGATGAATGTTTCGAACCGGGGGCTTAGATTCGAGAGCGAGAAATTATGCTCAAATCGCGAACAATTAATGATGTTGGGACTAGAACAGTTTTAGGAATAATAAAATAATAATATATTATATATTAATTAATAAAATATAATTTTTTAACAATTAAATTATTTTAAACCGACCGTGACTGGCAATATTTAACGTCTTTCCGATATGAACATTGAAAAACTGTGAGCCGACTTGGTTTGTCAGATTCAACACAGCACTTTACGAATCAATCGTCAAGACGTTAATTCCGACCATGGGTTTTGGTCCGTTGATGTGATTTTGACGCTTATATACGAGCATCATATTTAGATAGTTTTAATTAATTTAATTTTTATTGCGAAAAATATTACCCCAGCCAGGGTTCAAACCTGGAACCTCCCGTAGGTACCTATACCGTGCGGGTGTAGTATAATTTTTTAAAGAATTTCTAATTCGGAAAAATTGCGTGACTTCTGCCTGCTTATGCTAACAGCTAAACTTCATAAATCGTTATTCTTATGCATTTGAAAATCGCGAAATCATGTAAATTGTGAAATTTACATGATAATAATAACGATTAGATGAACTTAATAAATTATTAAAAATGACCAAAATATAGTTTTTATTTGTCTAAAAATTTTCTAATATTGCGTCAATCAAATTTTATAAGAAAACCATCAAATTTTTCTTGCGATCTTATTTCAAGAATAAAAGACGTCTATAAATCGCACCGAATTTTCTATCCGCAGTTTTGCAGCATTCAATTCGTGACAAGATGTATTGTATAGCAAGATGCATATCATAAACGTAAAGCAAATGTATCATTCAAAGGTCACCAGCGACGACTTCGTTGTATAAATCGTAAATCATATATGCTGGACATTTGCTTCTGCCCCGATCGATTTAACTTTTTACGAACTTCGCGACAAGCAAAACGGCAACGCGCAATCTTCGCTAAAACATGCGGAAGAAATTGCAGTAACGTCTTAAGCAATAAGAAAATAAGAGACAAGTATCCCCCAGTATCGGTCACGAACGATATAAAAGAATTTATCCCAAGTTTCTAGAATCAATAATATTGGGGAAAATATTTGATACATTTTAATATTCTTCAAAAATTCGTTTATTTTTGTTTTTAAACTTGTTACTTATTATTTTCCTAAATATGTTTAAATAATATTTAAAAATAAGTAATTTTTAAAACAAGATTATTGTGTTTAGTGTCATTTAATGAAGTAAAAGGAGCAATATCTCATATAATACATATGACTTTTATGTGTATATAAAAAGAATTACAAATTATTTTAATACCCAAGGGATCCTCAAAAATATGATGACGACACTGAGCAGGAAGAAGCATTTACTTAAGTATATTCGTCGACGAGAAAGTAGCTAAATCATAAAGACGCTTTCCATCGCGAATGAAATGTCCGCGAGACTGAAAAAACGCCGGCGCGTCTAAACGTCGAGCTCTAAATCAAACGCATGTCACGCGTCTAAGCGTCCTAAGAAAAATAAGGGAGAAACACGGCGGCATTCCCCTAACTACAGGCTCGGCATTAAGGGAGTACTAACATCTACGATTCCACGAGTCCTCCTGTTTACGGGAAGCAAGTGGGAAACAGAGTGAGCCTACCGTCAAATCGATGTTCTAACTGAATTAGGAGAAAGGCGAATAATGTAAGTAACCTATCGCAGATGAGACAGAATGCGATCGATACGAAACACAATTGTACTTTAAAAAATGGATATAAGATTCAAAATAAATAAAAATATATGTATATTGTAATAGCTCCTAAATGTAATACATTCAATGAAATAGTGATAACTGTCATGTATTAATAATATAATTTAAAAAATATATATTCTTTTGCAGAATATTTCAGTATGTCAAATATTTTTTTAAATATATATTCATGCCTTCATGTAAGCTTATATTTTACACTTCTTATTTAAATAATTAATTGTGAATGATTAGTAATTTGTGAGATAAGTGTAAAATATTCATATTCCTAAGTATATTCTTATCTTCTAAATATTTATTAATATAAGAGATTTAACCATTTTTATATAGTATATTTTTCTTACTGTTATCATTATATAAAATTGTTCATTATTTCATAAAATCGTGTCTTGAAAATACCACCTACAAAATTTAACTTTTTATTCATTATTTAATCAATTTTTATTTCAACTTTTCTTTAATTTATTTTATATTCAATTATTAAATTTCTTAAAAAATTTTCGTTGCAGATCGAACTATTTCTGCTTCAAATCAAAGTGACTCGAATACACTCGCACTTCGTAAAACCGTTCATCGAAATCGTTACTGTGTAACGAGGCAGTAATAATCGAAATACGAGCGTAGTCCTGAGCCTACGAACGACGTGCAAAAGAGGAGTCGCACCTATTCCCAGTGCGGCCATAGGGGATTCCCTCGGCATTGTCGCTCCACGTCACCCCGCACCGCTTCAGCAGCAGCCCCCCGGGTTCCTCGGGGGCGCGTGCGCACGCGTGGAAAATTGTGTCTGATAACGGCGGGTGTCCCAACGTCGTTTTAGTATTGGCCGCAACGCCGTAACGTCGCGACGTCTGGATACCGCCTCTTTTCCCTACGATATTTACGTATTCAACGAAAACCGTCAAACGCGATATCGAAAAATGAGACACCGATTTGACGCGGTAAAAAATCATTTCAGTCTTCCGAGATCGGCGCCGCTCCGTGTTGCTCCGGTTGTCGCACGGCCACGGCCGGAAGTATAGCGGATTTCGCGAGGAGGTATGATTGCGACGACTTAACAATAATCGGCATTGTTTTCATTAACAATATAGTTAGCATTTCCTTTGACTTCGGCGCATCGACGTAACATACATTTTTACGAACGCGCAAAAACCAACGATGTTTACAGGGTGTACCATAAAGAAATTTATTTTGAAATCTGATAAAATACCGATTACTTGAAGATATTTATCCAGAATGAATAAATGAGACTTGAAATTAGAATTTCACGGAGTACGTTAATTTGAAACAAAACGGAAATAATTAACAGTATTAATTATTCAGCGAGACTCGAGATACATTTAATGTACGATAAGATTTTACGTGACAAACAATAACGTTTCATGTTCTTTTTAATTGACAATCTACAGTAAGTGCTCGAAATCGTACACGGATTCATTCTCCTTTATTTCCAAAACGATCGCCATTACTATCTCCCAAAATATTGACATTCCTTGGCGGGACATCCTGTATATCTCGGCGCCAAAAAGAACTTCATTCATTGTTTTGCGAAAATCAATTGCGGTTGTTTTATCATTTTTCACGAATTTCTATATCGCATTTTGCTTGGTTACGAAATATTACAATTATTTGACGCGAAAATCATACTTTATTACGCCAATTATAATTTCAATATCCTTTCACTTGACAGGAAGACGGATGTAACGGACGCAGCGGTTTTGGCGAGAGAATAACTTCGCCGAATCAGTGCAATCTCAAGCCGTAGTGACTACGATGTCAAAGTGATTTTTGCAATTGATCGAACGACAAAAGACGTGTGTCATCCATCATGAAGAGACCTGGACTGCAGTTCGTGACTTTACTGTTATCCTCGTTGATAATGATAAGGATATCAGTGGTCTCAGGTACGCTCTAAAGAATTTTTCAAACATTATTAATGTAAGACAGATTTCATCTGCGCATCCTATAACGCAAATATCATCTTTCACTATGACAAATTGAAGTAATCCCATTCGCAGCGATAAGTTTAGAAAAGTTTAGAACATAAGCAAAAAGTTTCAAGATTATTTTATATTTATACGATAAACTTCTTTGCCACGTGGTCCTTTAATTATTTCTCAGTTTCGGAAAACTTCTTCTTTCATTTATAATTTATCAAATAACAAAAGATAATAAAATAATAATTTCGTGTGCACTTTATGAGAACATACATATAAGAAACGAAATTTGTTATTTATGGTTTAATATCGTAGCTAAAAAATCCAATATAACAAGACTGCCAAACTGTTGACCGCCTCATATTCATCATTGATATATTTTCTAGCTAGATACCCCGTAAAACGTAGCATAATAATATAATTTTTAAAACAACAATAACAGACGATAGAGTACAAGCGATCTTTTATAGTACGACGCGACGTCGTAACAGAATTTTTAAGTCGCGCCAGATCCATGATTAATTAATTAACTCGCGTCATTGTATGCTAAATTGCCATGTCTTATTTACAATCCTATGTCCAAACACCGTCACGCAATATTTGTTGTATAAAACGGCTGACGCATCAAAAATAATAAGCAGACGCGCCGTTATCGAATCTCGTTAAGTATAACATAGCCATTAAACGTTAACGGATATGCCAAAACTTTCCACGTTTAATTTTTTTATAGAAACGACCCGCCCAACATGCCGTCGATAAATTTCTCACAATAAACGCCTAACCGAGAGATATTATTTAGGAGTAAATATAACAATTTCAATTTTACAGAGCTAATCTCTGTTCAATTATATCGCGGTCTCAGTATAATACTATCAAAAATCAGAATTCTGAGGGGTTAATGGCAATTATGTCGTATAAAGGGAAGCTCTAGATGACAACCTAGTTGACCTAAGATCATCCTATATTAGACCAATCCCTAATTGGAGAGCGGGAATTGGGAGGGTGGCTATGGAATTAACCTTTGCACTTGGAACATAATTCTCCGTGTGGCAGATGCGCCGCGTTTTCCTAATGCATCGATGCTGCCGCGCTCATCCAATTATCCTCGGCTCGCGTCGTTGGTAAACGTCAGTGTGATGGAAGTAAAAGGTTTTCTTCTGTAACCCTGTTGTTGTAATATTATGTCCTATGGCGTATTTTGTGACATAACAATCTGATAACATTATAATGTTAATCTGATAACGTTATAATGATTATAATGTTACCGTTATCAAGTTGTATTTACAATATTATAATGTTGCAATATCGCGAGATGTGATAGTTATAACATTGTAATTGTATAATGCATGAACTGCAAGATGATAGTATTGCACTGACATTTTCAGCGATGCGATGCGTAAAGCCGAGCTCGCATTTAGTTGTAAGCTTAACAAGTCGCTGTTAAATTGCACCTCTTCGCAGTACCGGGAATACATCGCTCGCTCCAAGCGACTCGCTCTAATTCAATTCTTACGCCGTACACGCTTTACGGAATATAACATTGTATGTAATTCCCAGGAAACGGCATGTCACAAGACAATGCGCGAGTTTCGTTAACGCGCAGGAGGCGGTAGGCGCTCGTGAACGCCACAAGTTGCATACAGGCCTCGTCCGTCGGTCTTTCTCGATTTCTCACGCACGCCTGCAGGACTATCGATTTCGCGTACAGAGCCGCACGAGCGCGAAAAAGGGTCTCGGGCAAGGGTGCATTGATAGGGGCTAACGATAACGCGTTCGCAGAACGCAGCTCCAGGTGCACTGGCAGGGTCGTTTCGCCCTTCAGGCGCTATAAGTCACGTTAAGCACGGCAACTAAAATCTACGAAACTAGTCTAAAAAAAATTACTAACTAAAATCCACAAAGAAACTACAAAGTTGAATTTAATAAATAAAATTAATTAAGTTAAGTCTGTTATTAATTGTTCAGACTCTAAAGTACCACGACGAAATAATTTTTCTACCTTTTTGTATAACTTGTAAATTGCTAATTATCTTAGCATATTTCATTAGTATTATGCCATTCATAATTAGTATGTTTAAATATTACTTTTTCACATTGATATATTTTTATATTCAAAGGCGGTATTATGTCGCTATGAAAGTCCTTTTAGACTCTTTCTTTTGTGCAATTTAATGTTTGATATAAAACAGAGTAGCGCTTTATAAAACCTGCTGAAGTGCCGACGGCGATTGAGCCTGAGGACATCAGGGCAAAAGTCACGAACAGCATACCTCATTGAACGATTTCGTAACAATGCTACGTAAAAGTTGACATTCGTATTTGATCATGCAACGATCACGGTGTCGCGTGCTGACCGCGTATTCTCACGTGCACGACTCTGATGAACCGCGAGAATCGATACCGGCCTTCCGCATACGACTGTATTTTTTGCCAACCATTCAGGTTGATACGTCACGCGTGACAAGATCGAGTAGTATGACAGTTCTCGGTATGGCCTATCGAAATTATAATCTCTGAAGGGCAATCCTTTATCAAATGTAGTCTTGGCATACCTAATCTAAAAAATAAATCAAATAATTAAGTATATCTCTCGGTATATCTGTATATTCTAACCCTGTAACATGAACTTCCTCGTGTACTTCAAATCTCTAAAAAAATATCAAATATCTCTTAAAATCTTTCTTAGAAACGGGATTTATATTTGCAAAAAATATAGATCAAACTTATCATTTTAACTTTCTATTATTTTTGAAAATTATATATGCGCTAAAATATTAGAAAAATATCGTTTAAAAAATGAAAAGGGTTTAGCGGGCCACTAAAAACCATGACGTAGCTTTAGAGTCAGAAATACGTATGGTGCTGTATAGAGTTAGAAATATTCTCTGGGAAGTTGACGTCATAGTTTAAAGTTCAAAGCAATTAAACATCTCTCCATTGTCCATTAGCTGCATTGTATGTACAACTATAAAAAGACCTCGATTGCTCGCGACGCATGAAAGGGAGTATTTTTTCTTTTAACAAATTCAATTTTCGAGATACCATAAACTTGCGTAGTTGCAGACCTTATTTGATACTATCGTGCTATTATCAAGGGGATCCGACGACGTTTGGTATCGACGGTTTCCCGCAGATGCGGCTTTTTGCTCCTTTTCTTGCCGTGGCCCCGACGCATTAACGTAGAGGCGGGAGGATACGAGACGAGAGTGAACGCGGCGGGGTTGGTCCCACCCCACGCAGCTCACGACGCTGTGCAGAACTCTGGCATGGCAAGACTGCGCCGGTTTATTGCTCGCGTCACGCTATCGCGTTCGCCGTCCGGCCGGGCAGCGAAATTTGGCATCGATTTCGTCGAAGAAAGTCGCGTCGCCGAGCTTCATTGACATTGAATGCGCGCCATTCAATGGCAAGCCGCGACCTTGGCTGCGTTTCCGCGATCGCATCGAGGTCACCATCGCGAAACTATATAATTCACTTCTTCCAACCGGCGACCGTCGGTTACTTTCGTCTCATTGTCATAGATATAATGGACGTTCTAAAATAACGAAAGTCTACGAGACGACAAGTCAGAATTCTCGACGAGACACACCGCGTTATTTTAGGAAATTAATTATAAGATTAACAAGACTCATGCGAACGTGTAATTTAGCAAAGCAAGCACACGCGATCGAAATACATTGGACGACGGGAAGCTAAATGCGCGAGGGCTAATGGTGTTCCGCGAGATAGGTGAAGAAGCGTGCATTTTTTAACGCCAAGCGCACGAGTTAGTATATCGGGTGCAATTTGTAATGGCGAACTAACGGAATGCTATATACGAATGAGAAAACTGTAAAATATGCATCGCTCGACGTACACACGTGAGAAATATGAAACCTAACGCGGCGTGATACAGAGGGCCACGAAATATGGACAAGCGGATAAGCATACAGTTTCCGACGCAAAAAGATAGGCGCAGCAGAGTTTGGTTGAGATAAGTTATCGCGCGAGGGGATAACGCGAAAGGAGATATTAGCATTTCGCACGTATTTCGGCCAAAAATAGAGAGCGGCGTAATTTCGTGCGATATTCTTCGGCGATCCCGAGTTTCTGCGAATTTTCAAGTAACGTGACACACGCGATATAGGTATTCGCACCGAAACTAGAACGCTAGATCGTACCTATATAGCCGCGGTCCTGTCGCACAATAGCGTCCACTGTTGACGGGATCCTGAAAGGGGCCCTTCATGATACCATCGATAAAGCCCCGCGCGAAAGTTCGATAAGTACAAATCGTCGCGCGACGTGAAACCTTTCGAAGCACGCGCGTCATTCACGCCCGACGCGACGTTTATCGCCCCGCCGCAATAATGCTCTTTTATTTGCGTGCCGAACTATAGTATTCGCGATGTCGTACGGCCACCACAGGCCCACTAGGTTGCCTAGGATCGATAATCGAAACTCCGCCGCGTCGACGATGAAGCGTCGCGTATGAATGTTAATCCCGACGCAAATGACACCCACGCGCTCGTCGGTATTTATGCGAGTAATTAATGAACGCTATCACGTGTAGCGGTGGGCGATTTTGTAGAATAAAAAGGACACGTCGAGCCGAAAGCAATGCGAGCGTGAATTGCAAAATGTTATTTTGGAAAATATATCCGCAATTTTTTTGAAAAAAAAAAACTATGAACGAGAATGTTAATTAAATTAAATTTGCGCGTTATAAATTGTAATATAATCCACTGGGATATAATTTGTCTTTTTATTACTTTTATTTATTTATTACATAAATAACTCTAATGTGATTTATAGTAACGTGTTCGAGTTAAAGTCTAATAACAGTTTTCCGCACGATAATACTTCAATGACCGAATATTTCAATGCAGTGACAAATCCTTTTCCAAAAGATATCAATTTTCCAAAATATCAATAGACGATTGGATGACTCGAAAGCAGTGAAATAAATTTAATCGTTCGTCATCGTCGCGAGGCACGATGCTTCAAATTTGCGCGTCAAGTCATCGTATACCATGAATAGTAATGAGAACGGCGAGACTCCCTATTAATGACGCGGCAGAACACGCAGCGGTGCAAAACGTCTGGCGTAGGTCTTCTCGCCGCAAAGTTACAGACTCCGTTTGCGGCAATACATTACAGTTGCCAGGTTCAAAAGGAAAACTGTTTTTACTCTCCTAAATTAACTTTCTAAAGCGTGGGATCTCAGAATTTGTTAAGATTACTTCACCATCTGATTAGACTCGTAGCTGCACGATAATAAGCTGTTTTAAGTAAGACTTTATAAAGGACAAATTAATTAGTTTATGTAAAACTCGTAAAAACAAATTAGGTAATTGAAATTTATAGAAATAAAAACTATATTTTTCTCGTATTCCCTTATATAGAAGCTATTTTATTTGTAATCTTATCGATTTTTTCATGAGTAGGTATTAGGTGCAATATATTATAAAAGGTTGATGGTAATTCCTTCAACCTAATACCGAATTTCGAATTGTAAATCCTCTCACATTTTGTCGATAACAATCGAAAATTAATGCACGTCACAAATAGAAACAGTCGAAATAGGAAAATCAAACATCGCGTGCCGCATTGAAATCGTTAATCAAGACGAGTCCTGAAAGCAGCCCTCACCCTCGCTGCAACCTAATCAAAGGGCGCGTGTGCATTATGCGCACGTAAGAATCGATTTCCAGCACCCACCATTAGGCGGTGTAAGAAGCTATTACTACGATCAAGTTTGCTTGATGGAAACTACAGGTTGAAGATATTTAGTAACTTAAAGTTAAAAGATATTTTGAGATTTAATCTCTAAAAAGTATATACGAAAAATAATAAAAATTTGAACAGAAGACAAAACTTTTAAGATCGCTAAAGTTCAATATTTTTTCTTTCTTGTGATTCGATTTCTGCAACTAGGTAACTCTAAATTATATATATTTCGACTTTAGTTCAGCCAATTCTAAATTACATGTTTCGATTATGAATCAACCGATCGATTTCCATCAAGTGAGTTTGATTGGTAGGATATTTCCTATATTAATCGCAACCTTGAGAATGAATGAAACAAACAAATAACATTTGTTCAAGTACGAAATTTCCTCGAAATTGCGCGCTATTTTACCGTCTCAACTGTTCTCGAGTGCTTTCTATGAATCATTACCTGACAACTGTTCCCTCCCAGTGAACTAATGGCCAGAAACAACCGAAAGGATTCGGGTCCTAGAAAAAACTGCATCAGAGTGTCAAGTATATACGGAGTGTTCCAAATCGCACCTTTTCTCCCCGCGAAACTGAGTGTATCTCAACATGCTCCATTATCGCAGATAAATTGCCATGAAGTACATCCATGTGTTGTTAACGGACGCGATTATTCTGCAGTCATTTTCGCGATTTGTGTTTTGCGAAGCACGCAAAATAATGCGCATTAAGTAACGTGAAAACACTGTGTGGTAATTAATTAATCATGCGTTAAGCAAAAATTACAATTCCGGTATGTGTGCGACATTTAATCAAATTAATAACTCCATCACGAAACAAATGTTAAAGAAACGCCTGGCAAATTACACTTTCGAGCAAAAGTAGGCTGGGATTATTCATGTCACGAACGTGTTTCCAGAAATATGCTTTATAACATTATCTTTTATTTTACTGTTTCAAAATAACTCAGAGATATGACCGCTTTTCTTTTTGGTAAAAAGGTCGGCAAAGATTTAATTGGACAGATATACAACGAAGTCAGAAAATTTTATCATTTTATAAAAAATTAAGAGCTTTAGCGATATTCATCACGTTAAAAAAATGTAATGAAAGGAATAAAAAAAATCTTAAAAGCTTAAAGTGGATAGCACCATATTTTAAACGCAATGCAATATCATCAAGAGAATAGCTTTTTAATTCTTACAATTTTCTAAGACTCATAAGTCACTTATTTACAAATTGTAGATTGTGTATTACACGAGGTATTACAGTTACATGTTTGAACATGTATTTCGCAAGTTTCATGAATAGTTAATTAATGATGCGGGCCAGAAAATAAGCTGGGTAAAATGTTGGAGGAAGAATTGATGATTTGGGTAAACCAAATAATTGTTTTACGACTATTATTCTGACCGTTGCACAATACAAACGTATATCGACCAGTATATCCTGCATTCGCTATACATACACGTACACATACGTATTTTATACTATAGGTACAGCAGAAAATAAAGCTCGAGCCATTGTTCGAAGCATGCAAATGCCTGGCCTTAACCTCGACGATCCTGTGCTTTTCCGCGTATTTCTAATCTTTTCTCATCAAATTCGCATCAAGCTTTGCATTATTATTACTATAACTTAACAGTACTCCGAATCGAACAACGACAAACACAGTCAGTTCAGTCGTATAACGTATTATATACAGCCACAGACATGATATATCGAGTACTTGTAAATTGATCACGATATAAAATAGTAAAACGCGAAGAATTCCATCGCGCACCTTGGCCTTACCGTGACATTTCACGAAACATAAAATTGTGCCACCCACGACCACGTGTGTCCATTAAACGTAATCGCGAGCGCTTATCTCTTGTGTATGACATACAGTGGATGTGCTTATGAAATTGAAATATTCTTCGCGTTACGGTGACTAGAATATCGATTTCTATCTCTTTCACGGTGTTTCTCAAAGCTTGTCACACCGCACATCCGAAGAATATTAATGCATGCGTCGTAGTGCCGCGGTGGCACAAAGACAACACGTTCATTAATTCAATAAAGCTTCGCGAGTAACGAGCGAAGACGGGAGATATTCGACATAATAGCGCCAGTAACGAGGCTCCACGCTCAATCGCCATGTATGTCTCGTATAATTTGGCGGTTACAAGATAATCTTGTATACCTTAATTACACAATAAACTTCTGACTTTAGTGCTCCGCTATTAAACAGTGTGTATGCGTAATTACGCATACTAGAAACGAATCAGATATATGTCCCGAATATGATAACAATCAGGAAAAAAATATTAACTTAGAAACTAATTAATGATTATCGCGCTACTTTGTTTGTCCACTTGACTCTAACGCGTAAGAGACATAAACTTCATGTATTATTCATGTAGTACAATCTGATAAGTGCAGAATAATACGAAACCATCAATAAGTCGATATCTCAAAAGTTGCGTCTACGATAACGAAGTTACATGCACCGTGACTTTTATACGGATTTCTTTGATCTCTAAGTACATCAAGGGGTTAATATTGAATATCCTCGACAATAGTAATCATCGTATCGCCACCTTGCTCTTTCGTGTCCACATCTATGTGGCGGGGAACGCATCGCGAGCGATCCGACACGCATTATTACAGACACGTACCTAAAGCTTTACTTTACGGCGTATCGTTTTCGTTCGCGTAATCATGAAATGGTACAATCGCCTCAGCGAAAATTGGAAGCATTTTATAGGATCGTTAACGCACGCGGCTGTTATCTGGGCTGCGCGCCGAATAGAGCGTTCTTCGGGAAATATAAACGCCGGCTTTATGAAAACACGCCCGACAGTCATAACGGCGATTACGTGACTCCAAGTGAGCATTGTTTGCGTCGCATCGCGCTCATAATGAATACGGTATTATTAACGCGATGTAATGGGACCGCGCGATAATGTAATCGAGGGACTCGCCTGCTCGACACGAATGCCCGTTACAACGCACCGCGTTGTAATTTAATCTGACTATCGCCGCCCCGCGCGAAAAGAGTCAAAGACACGTATGTAGGTAAAAATCCATCCTGTCGGTCCCACAAGAGGGGTGGCCGTCGCCACACCCCGTAACCCACATACCGAAAACGCACGTGTGACACACGGTACGCGCTAACCATGTTGGCGACAACCAACCGCTGACATTTGTTACTAATTAACTGTGTACAGTACGCAAAGATGATTTCCCACGTACAAAGTCAAATGTAAAGTTTCGGAATAATAATATCAACGTCACCGTGTCGCATATCATATTTATTATGCAAATTGAAAATATGCTACAATACAATTTCAATTAAGTGTACTCCCTATTAATCTTTTTACATATTATTCATTAGTGAAAGAAATTTTATTGTAAATAATATATTTAGCAAGATGCATTAATTTCTTTAATATGAAAAGCAATATTTATAAGTGCAAGTATCAAGATGGATGGAAATTTTCTAAATATTGTATAATGTATCATTACATTTAACTATTTATATTTCATAAAAATTTATTGTGCCTATATAAGATATTGCATTAATTTATTTATGTTAGTGCGTTCAAAAATTTTTATTATTTAATTATTTTATATATAACGCTCGCAATATAACGACGCATTTTTTACGTTTAAGTTTATATAAGATATGCTTCTGTACTTATATACCTACGCGTGATACGATTACGATAATGTGTATCTTGCGAGATAAAATTCGGGTGTGGGACCGATAAATGTATTGCGAAGCAGGTAAATATTTTCCCATAAAATTTCTCCTTACGGGAAATCGAGTCACGTACGGTTTTGAGTATCTAAATTTTTTCTCTTACCTAGATTTTTAAAATTGAGCAAATGGGCGTTGTTAATGGTTGCAAATATCGCACGCGATATATCTTGTCTAAGACATTATCGGTAGAAAATACAGTAACCTTTATTGTCTCGTAACATCTAACCTTTAGCCGTGCAGCCGGACGTTTCCACTTTAAATGGAACGTCGCGGAATAGTAAAACGAGTTGATAAGTTAAGACGCGACGAGAATATGCCGCCACGAAATGAGCGATCGAGTTTTTGCAGACGATCAATAGTCAATACAAGTAGCATTTATTATATCAACAATTAATAAACGACGGTGGACAAATAACAGAAAACGCTTCTTCATTGTTTACGTATCTGCTTGAATTATAATGAATGTTAAATGATCGAAGGATAATTAAATAATTAATGAAACATTAATATAATGGTTTATGTAAACGACGAATGTAACAGTTTATAACAAAACGCATTTTAACTGTTCGAATATGCGGGATGATCGACGACAATGAATTGTAATTTAAATTCATCCCAATTTAAAAGTCTGATATGAATCGAGTAGGAGGTATGAAAATGTATTCGCAGCTGTATTTTTCACGTGTTGGCATCTATGTAAATGCTGGGCCGACTTAAGAGGCAAACAGAATTCTCTCAATGTTCCACCTGGCGCTTCTATACGTGGTAGTCAAAACACAATCCATATTTAAATACAGATTTTATTAATTTATGGTTACTTTAAATATTTTAGCTATGCAGTTGTTGATTTCGACGAAAAATATGGAAAAGAGTTCAGTTTTATAAATGATATATTGTTTTGTATATATGTATTTAAACAACTATCGTAAAATATGGATTTTATTTCGATCACCCTGTATCACGTCTGTCGCAGGCTCTATCTTCGAGAATTTCCACGCTAAATCCGCTTAAGCCTCAAATGTTCACGGCTGTCGCGTGCTTCATAATAGACAATTAATTTCTTCGTTAGGCTTCCTCAGCGTTTCCCTGTTGTTGCCCGTATCACTCTTATTGCACGGTTTTCCCAGCGGAAATCATCCATTTTCGCGCTACCCGACACGACGCAAGTCGTGTATCTCGGCCGACACATGCATGGTGATTAAAAAAGGCATATGCTACACTTCGGTGACCTGATACACGCCGCGAACAAAGTTTCGCGCAATCTGGGTTACCGTCAACTATACGTGAACAAATTACAGGAGAAAAGCAGGAATGATAAAATAATAGCGATAACGTTAACATGGAAATCGATCAAAATTAATTAATTGGACCCTCTATTCAAGACCAGATTAATTATGAAAATTGAAATCTTCATTAATTCAATTAGTCATATATGATCATCATCATTAGTAATATATGATTAATTCTGTAGTAGTCAACTAGTCAATAAACATTATAATAATTATATCATCGTAATTTGATAAATTTCTCAAAAAGTTAGTTTTTAAATGAAAGTTAGATGGACATGTAAGTAAAGAGAGGATTCGGTCAACCTTAAAATTTATTTTTCTATTGACGGGAATAATTTCCGCAATCATAATAGAAGTACAATAACTGTTCACAATATAACTGTTAAATCTCTTTCTTCTTAAAAGAAGGATTTAGCATGCTAAGAGAGTCCTCAATAGCGACCGTTTTAGACAGCTCTGAAGCGTTAAATCTCGTTCCTTTCAATGAAAGGATTTAGCGTGCTGGAAGAATCCGCGATAAGCCGCATGTATAGTCAATGCCGCGGCTATATATGTATACATATATAGCCGCAAACAATTCGCATCTTTCTAATATTTACGCAGGCAATATCGGAGACGAGAACGGCACCGCGCACGTCCGATCGAAGATCGAGTCGCACCACTAGCGCGACGAAGGGATATAAATCCTACAGTGCGGATGCGAGAGGAGCCGCCGAGAATTAATCTCATTTGTAAACACGAACGCTCGTCCCCGCGGGAACGAGCAGACATGAATCATGAAACGAGCAAAAATATTCGCACCTTCGAATGTCGTAGGATGTCGAAAACTACTGCACTCTCGTCGCTCGCATTTCGGTAAAATAAAAGGAATACAAAATAAAATATGAATATGAAGCCTGCCGTGATTTTTAAGCATCCCGCGTGGAATATTTTACGTTTAAATGTTGAAACTTAAGCAAGCTCGGCTCAGCATATGACATAACAATGATAAAATCTGCGTAGAATTGTTTATTTTTATGCGAAATCTATCTTTTTTTTCTTTTATTTTTAAAATTTTGCATTGCAACCTTTATGTTCAAGAATTTTAATTGAAAAACGTGCTCTGGTAAAGAGATTAATATTACATGTTTCGTATTATATTATCAAATTGCGATAACGCGACACAATGGAAAAATATCGCAGATTTCGATCTCTGATATGTAATGGTTGACCGTTTCGATATCAGCCAATCGTCCTAAATATCAATTGTCGACGTAGATACACATTACATTACTGTTTGCATCGATAAGCTATTATTTACGATTCAATCGTGAACAGAGTTGAAACGAAAGGTCAAAGCGATAGGAGCTTTTAATAGAAAATAACAAAAAAGATATGTGTACGTGCGTGAGAGAGAGAGAGGGAGAGAGAAGACATAATGACGTTTAATTAAAAATTACAAAGTGTTATAAAATTTTATGAGACATTAATTTGGTTTATACTCTTTGCGAACACATTGTCAGAGGATTTCTCTCTCGTCCACGAAAATATATTGTATTTTCGCGTGGGTTAGAGCCTTGAAATCCGGCACCAAAAGAGAGAAAAACTGTTAATGGATAGCTATCGCTCGTCCGAGCGTTACGGAGGACTGATTGAGTTCGTTCGACCTAAGCTCGGTGCGTTGACACGATCATAATGCCAGCGGAATTAGCATGGTCGCGCGTTCGTTGTTTACCGTATCATTTTCGCGGCGCGTCCGCAACATTATCGCGCGAAACGTATATGCCCGAGCAAACAGAAAACTGTCGCGCGCATACGTTACTCCCCGGGGTCTGTCAACATCGCCCTGTACGACGTATCCGTCCACCTCGATATAGCCGCGAAAAGGACGGGCCTGCGTCCGGGAACTAAATTCCCCGAAACGACACGCTTGTCCACGTTAAAGGATACCCCGGGACGCAAAGTCTGCAACCCGGGACAGCTTTCTACCACAGATTAATTAATGCTTCTCGGCGTTGCAAATGTCCTAACTACGAAGTGAAATTTCACAAGTCTCAACTCGATAGAGAGAGAAATAAGTAATGGAAATCTTTTCTCATCCTCTCAAATAATCCTAATTAAATCATTAATTTTTGAAGAAAAAGAAAGGTGTAATAATTCTCGGAATCTTATTCCTCTTGTGTGACTTCGTAATAACTTTATTTATGCAAGTGACTACATGATTCTCATGTGTATTTGTTTAAAATTTTAAATTGTATCGGGATACAATTTATCGCGAAGTTAAAAAACAGGAATAAGATAGTTATGTATTGAGATTATCCTGTTATTTATTGAGAATTATTACAACTTTCTTTTTCTTCAAAAATTAATAATTTAATTGGAATTATTCCTAATTAAAAATTATCCTAATTAAATCATTAATTTTTGAAAAAAATAAAGTTGTAATAATTCTCAAAAAATAAGAGAATCTTATTCCTATCTTGTAACTTCGTTATAACTTCATTTATGCAAACGACTACATGATTCCCACGTGTATTCGTTTAAAATGTAACGTACAAGAAAATATGGTTATATTTCTCGTAATTATACGGTGTTATAAAATGAGATATTCGTTCTCTGCTTCAGATTAAAGATTCAGTTACTAGTACATTTGCAAGGCACGTAAAATAAAGTAATGCAATAGGGCTAAATATAAAATTCTCTTAATTCACCCCTTCAGTTTCCCTTGAATTTATGATACAATTTGTCATTCCGCGGATACAGGGAGATTAGGTCTTAATGCCGTAACGAACTAACGACTCCTAACGAAGTGTCGAGAAATTCAAACGACGTCGATTGTCTCCCGTCTGCTATTCTGAGAACGAACGTTTTGTTTCCCGACGCCTACATCGTGTCTCAGGCAAACACGTCGAGATGTTAAAGATCGGAAGGCAGGAACGTATTATGTAAGAAAGGTCAGTCAAGGAATACGTAAAAATGTCGCCGAATGCCGTAAAAATATATCTGAATGCAGATTGCAAAATTTTTTTAAAAATGTATATTAATTCCTCTATTTTTTTTTTCTATATTTTAAAATATATAAGAAATTTTATATTTTTAAAATAGAACTTTTTCTATACATTTTTAAAATATAGAATTTATACATTATTAAAATGTTGCAAAATATAAACGACCGTATAAAACATGTTTGAAATTGCGATAAATAACGAAAATGACATATGCTTGAAATAATGCTGAAATCTGGTTACGCGTAATCTGCAGCAGTGAATTAATTTAGAGAAAAGATATGTTGCATAAAATAAAGGGACGCAGGCTTTATTATTTAATGATCATAAAAACAATACCGGCATCTTTAGCTATGCGAGCGAAATCTGGAGCACCTATTTCCATTCGCGGTTCAGATAAACAATAGCCACATATAAAAATATATATTACATAAATTTAAGGGAGAGTAAAGAGAAATACATACATATATTAACCAAATCCCAAATATTGGCAATATTTTACACTATTGTTCGGAAAATAATGATCAAATTTAATCTACCTAATTTTAAACTGCTGATAGTGTTATTTTATTATTTATTGTAAGGTAAATATTAGTTTTATATAAATTAATTTTAGATATTGTGTGAAAAATCTTCGTCCACATTTCTCATAATTTTTTTAGAAGAATTTATTGTATCATTCATAAATTTCTCTATTTTTAATTATTGATTCTATAGACGGGGAGAACGGTTTTGCTGAATTATCCAAAATTTTGGATAATTCAGCAAAACCGTTCACTCCGTATATTTCTTTTCTAAGATAAAAGAAATTTTATTCATTATAAATAACGTATAATTTTATTTTTTCAATGTTGCTTCTTATTTTAATTTTCCCTAAAATATACTGTGTAATCTTATAATATTTCTAACAATGTTAAACAATGTAAAAAAAATATAATGTCTCTTTATTACTTTATCAACTTCGCTCCATATTTTTATCTCTCTTTAACAATCTTATAATAATATTTCTAAGTCATACACATATCTACGTATATAAATAGTACCTACATCTCTTTATTATTTTCCTAAAAATAATGGCTGGCCATTATTTTCCGAGCAACCTGCAACGATAAATAAACCGACTCACCAGTCGATGCGCCGCGCCGCCACTGCATTGCTCCGCTGGATCTCTGCTACTCCGCTCCCGATTGCTCCATCCTGTATCTGGTCGCTGCTTCGGTTTTTCCTTGCTAATCGACATTTGATCACGATTCACATGCACACGCGCACTAATCACTTCATCGACGACAATCGTCCGTTATTCTATACGGTGTCCCCGACGATTACGATTGCATGGCATCTCGCACCAGTGTACTTAATTACCACCCGAAACAAAGATCTATCGATCGATCGATCCTTCGAACATATACTCGCGAATGAGCGTAAAGATCGCAATCGGTACCCGAAATATGGAATCAGCGAAATATACTGGTAATTGGAGGGGGTTAACCTAACCCCCTCGCTTCGACGCGAACGCACAACGCGAAATATGCGCCCGGCGTGGATCAGCTCGGCATTCTTGATTCATCACTGTTTATTATCACTTTCAATCAGCGCAACGCGTAGCTGATTCGATCGAAAAGTGTCATGGCGGACGCACGCACTGAGCAGTCACTGACCACACGCAACATGCATGATGCATGCCGGTATCCGGTATCTCGAGCGAGCGACGAACGACGCCATCACTTGCTTCTTGCTTCGGCGAGCGAATCCGTTGCGGCAATCCGTCGATGCTTCCAGCTTCCATCGATGCTCCTCGACGTACTGAATCACTGATAACGCTCGCGAGCGATTAACGCGAGATATGTGCAGCGAAAGTCGACATATATTGTACGTATAATATCGGAGTCCGGCGACGGAATCCGCTTTCACGAATACCCTATATGCCGACGAACTAGGACGCGATCCCGCGCGCGGGCGGGCAGCACCGGGCGGAGGTGGATTAATGTCTCGAAACTGCAACGGCCCGTCGCCAGATTCGGCACTCTCGCGATACTCAGTACTCACTCTCACACAATATTCCCTGGGAACGATCGAAAGGGACGCGGGGAAGCGGAGCGTTGTTCGCGACTCAACTCGGCTCCGGATGTGCTCGACGTGAACTGAGCTGACCGGCCGGGCCGTATAATGCCGCGTGACGTCACGCGAGTGCGCCTAATTTCACGCTACTACGCGGCGAAGGATGTCCATTGTCCCCTCGGCCCCCTCGCGCGGGAAGAGATTTTCTTTTTGACGATTTTTCGTTTTATCGATGTACTGTGATAGAAGAGTCAATAGTGCGAAGCTTGAATTAATCGAGAGCTGCGACACGATGTGTGTAAGTTCCGTTTCGATGCAAAAAGTTCGTAGCGTATATGAAAGCTTCAATGGCAATGTAGATATTTTCACTGCGCGATTTAAGTTTAACTCGCTTCTGTAGAAATTCTTCGGCGATGTGCATTATTTTTATAGGGATAAAAATTCATCGACGGCTTATTGAGATAGGTATTAATAAAAATATTGACTGAATTTGAGCCGCTCGATATTCGTCTTTAACGAATTATAGACATGTGGAAAATTGTAATCTTATTTACAAATAAAATGCCAAATTGAATAACGCAGATGATTAATGCAAACAACTTTCGCCTTCAGCAAGCTGCGCGATTTGATATGTTATCATCGTGTTTTTCGCTTCAAAACCAACAGGTGTAGCAAATTACTCGAAATATCGGAAATATGTATTATAGATATAATAGTTAATTCGTAATTTGCGGTACTTTAACATTCTTCGGCGAGTTGTAAAAAGCTTTCTCGCAAAATTCTCAAATTCGGTAAATCGATCGATTCGGTAAAACGACACTCGTGCTAAGATAACGGCAATTCGTTCAATTTAGAACTACGGCCGAGTGCGGCGTGGCTTATCGGGACGCGAGCAAAACGTGAAATAACGTGACCCGATCGGCTCGATCCTCGCGGGCATGCAACCGGCGCGACCGAGCGTTCGTCCTCGAATGACGATATTGACGACGCGTTCCGGGCGCCCCGACGCCCCCGACACGTCCCGCGCCCGTGGCTCGGATTCCGAGAAAGTCGCGCGAGAAAAACAACGACTTTCCCCGCGCGCGACATAACAATACGCGTGACTGTTTTCAAATCTCGAACTCAAAAACTCTCGCCGTATTTTCGTGCCATGTATGTATATTATATACACATACTTTTCGATACTCCGCGCTTATCCTCCACCTGCGAGATATGTCTGCCCCATTCCTCACGCGCGCCTTACATCGCTCGTGCATCACAGGTATGGCACGTGGCAATATATTCGCATGCTCCTCGTAGTTTATCGTTTTAATCGTTTTTCTATTTTACGAACGCTCCTGTAGATATATCAAAGTATATATACGTTGTGTTCGCTAAAATTCATAATTCATCGCACGGATATTTATTACAACGGTATTTATTTCTTCAAGTTTACATTTATGATTATTACAGGAAAAAAGGTATAAAGTATAGATGAAATATGTATAGATATTTTGTGAATATTAAACTCGTTAAATTTGCCAAGCTTTCAAATTATACTTTGGTTGGTTTATATACCTACTATTTATTCTACACATTATCTGATTTTAACTGAAAACGTTTGCATTAACGAGATGCATAGACATGAAATAGCGCGTACGCTGAAATATCGTGAGGAATATTGCATCCGTGCGGTTACGAGACATCGCATTCCATCTGGCACCTGTGCAGGCTTTTACGCGCACTCGTTTCGATTCTACAAGTATAACGTTGCAATTGGAAGACGCAATATTATTTTATAGATATATAGGTATATTACGTGGAAAGTTCAAAGTACTTTACTCAAGAAGTAACAAAAAAGTCAATTATGGTTACGAGTTTCTACGAGGCGTTAAACTAATTAATTATAATAAATTTAATATATAAATTAGCATTTGCCTCTTAGGGAAAACATACATTTTTCGTTGAAATTTATGTCACAATATGTTTCTCTCAATTTTTGCAATATACGAAAAATAATATAATAAAAATTAAAATCAAAATACAAATCGATTTGCACAAAAATGCATACTAAAATACGGTTAGATAAAATGATGATAAGCAAGTAAAATTGATTACACGAAAATATGGTAAAGTGTAATATTTTATTAACCCTCAAGACGGACTGTTGTTTTCTGTTAACATAAAACAGAATCATGCATGGGTTTCTCGTGCCGGCGCGTTACTAAATAATGTTAATGCGCTCAAAAAATTCTTAAAAAATTCACATAACTTCATTGAAGTGTTAATTAAATGTCAAAATAATGAAGTTGGCAAAAAGTTTATTTTAAATATTTGATTTTTATTGTTATTTGAGGAGCAATCGTATGTTAGCATGATGGTGTTCGCTAGGGCACGAAAGACCCACGAGTCCTTTTTGAGGGTTAATTATCAAAAATATAAAAGCACGGTTTATCCGTGTTTTATAATGTTCGGTGCTAAAATTTCAATGTTAAAGTTAACGTATAGTGTTAATGGTGTTAGTGTGTTAGACATTAATTAACCATTGTCCATGGAGCTCGTCGGGGAAGCGAAATTAAGGAAGCAGTCGCGCGTGTTGGTCGTGGAGCGATCGCGATATGAAAACTGGGCCATGTTTACCGAGACTTTGATTAAGCCTTCGGCACCTTATTGCCGGTAAAAGCGCGCCGGTGGTGCGGTCGGTCCCTGGGTAAACTTAGCTTAGTTGTGAGGCCAAGAATGGAACATAAAAGTCGAGTAATTAAAAGCAATTATATAGAAGGATGGGCGAGGAGAAATCGATTATCATCGGCACTACCTGCGTATCGCACGCGAATTCCCGTTGCGATAATTAACGCGATGTGCAATTTCGACGCAATCCGATCGATCCGATACAAACTAACGCGCGTTCCACGAGAACAATCGTCCTTGTTCATAATTTATCTGCCTAATTTATTCGCCCTGGCACGGGAAAGGAACGCCGCGAATTAGTTCCGCTACCGGGCGTACAGAAATTACGCCCGCCGCGTATTTAACGAAGAGCGAAACTCGGGGCTGCTGGCATACAAGTTTAATCGCAAGCTTCTAAAGCTGGCGTAATCATCTTTACGACTATTAGAAAATAGTGCGATCTAGGTACCTAAGGTACATCAGGAATCCTGATATGAGGTTACATAGGGATTAATTAAAGAATATTATTTTCAAACTTTCACTAATTGCGTTTTCACCAGTAGTCTCCAATGTGAAAAAATGTCCGCGGTAACTGCACGATCGAAAATCAACAAAAGTTAATATTTATTATCACGAGTTACGTCTATAAATTACTTTGATTCACATCACTGATCCTCTCATTTATCTTGCGATATATCGAAAATATTTTTAACGCAATCATTTAATTTTATTCTTCTTGCTGTCAACAATGCAAAATAGATGCAATGGAGAGCATAAATCTCGCACGATATATTACGCAAGATATTTTTTAATCTAACTAAAATTGTATTACACACACGGATTTATCTCGTTGGCTGAAAATAAATGCCGCGAGAAATAGACGTTAGCGCAGCGAGATGAACATCACACTGGTGGGGAAAAAAGAAAAATTTCGTTTTAATGAGTAACCAACTCTCGCCGTGTGAGCGAAATTGGGACACGTTGGAAGAAAAAGAAATTGTATATATGGCCTTTACGTTTTACGTGTTCGTGCTCTGCCCGGGGAGAATACCTCGAGAATATCTCGAAGAAACTATTTCCGAGTTGATTTTGTTACTCTGTAATGCACAATTCTTGGAAAAGTTTATTTGTTACCGCGAAATATAGCCAGGTGCATTGTTGCTCGTCGCGCCATTAACACGGCCTGCCGTATACCATAAAATTTAATGTACATCGCATACACGGTAAGCGAATTACTTAAGCACGGCATTACGATATCGCCCGCAGTATTATTCACCACGGATGATAAGGCCGATTATCTGAGCAACGCGAATGCAAAATTAATAATATCTTTCGACCTTACCGACAGAATATCGTGGTGGTCAGTTAGTATATAGCTAACTAGGATATAGCTAATTAATACGATATTAATGATAAATATTACAAAAACTGTACATGTAAAATATGTCAAATATGCTTCTCAATGATAATCTTATAAAATTAAGCTATAATTTTATATTAAAACGGAAATACTAAATTTAAAATTTAATTTAGAATAAGCGTGAAGTGTGTTTTTGTGTGATTGTTATCTCTCGATTGTTCACAAAAATATTTTATAAATTATCATGGGTTAACTAATTTATTTATAATGTAATTTGATGTTGCTACGTAGATGATTGATTTTAATTATAGAGCTATGCAGTTTTTGTTATTAAACTCTCAAGGCAACTATAAACGCAAAATGATGATCTATTAGTTATTTGTTAGGAATATATGAAGCAGAGAAATATATCACGCCAACTCATTGGGGTAATGCGGATATCTATGCGAAATTTATAGATTTCCCGCATCCGACTTCTCGCGAACTTGATATACTCGAAATTATCGCTTTCCGTAACAAATATCGCTCATACATAATTAAATAAAGTTATCGATTATAAAAAGAATGACTTGCCACAAATTCTTCTTTATAAAAAATTCTTTAAATTTTAAATTCTTTAAAAGTCATTCTTTTTATAATCTATAACTTAATTTAATTATGTATGAATGTATGCGTGATAAAATCACGCTCGAGATCAAATTGAGTATAGGGCCATCGCTATATAACGAAATAACGATCGTCGCAAGTGTTTACGGTTTCGTTTCTCGCCACATTCGTTACAGCACGTACGGCATTAACACACCAGCCGGATATTAACGTGTCGATGTTAACGAGGCCGTAAGTTCGTCTCTTAAAAGGTGCGGATGCTCGACAACCGCGGAGTTTTCCATAGTACTGTGTGTGTGTCGAAGTGTCCTAAATATAGTAAAGGCTATTTCGGAGATCGGGATGGGAGAGAGGTCGGCCATCGGGATAAAAGCGGGAAAATGAGGGAAACGTAGGAGGGAGAAAAGAGACGGGATAACAGGCGGCCCTCGTTATTTATCGGCGTCGCATGCACGCAGGTGTCTCCGCTTCGGGATCTATAGTGCTCGCCAGTCGCGTGCGTCGCGCCAGGATCATCTCCTTGCCAAGTGTCACGACAATAGCCAGCCGCTTTCTTCCCTCTTGCCTCAAGACCTATTGACACACGTGTTTCATATCGCATCGGTCTGTCGTCTGCGCATCAATACGTCAGCTTTAACGGCTCGTCAGTATTAAATATCAGGATATTCTCCGTGTGTTTCTTCATACACAAACGATCGAGCGAACGATGGCGTATCTTTCACATTTTATGGACCGAAAAATACCGCGTAAAATTCTTCGATAATGCAATGTATAAAAGCAATCTATATATATGTAGGTATATACCTATTCGTTTTTATATGAATTAAAGAAGAACAGGAACGGAGTTTGCGTAATTTAGCATCGAAGATCTTTGAGAAAAGAAGAATAAAAAAAAGAAGAATGTTATTCTGTAATTCTGGGAACTGAAGTGCGCCAAAACGTCAATCGGCACGATTGCGTGGTTCAGGGCGAAAAAGGGGCCTTCTCGAGATCGAGGAGCGAGGGCAGTCCATGGTACGTTGTATGGCTGCTCGTATCATGTTCACGTTCTCTATTTTCGGGAATTGTAATTCGATGTGCAAATACGGGGTTTCTACGTATAACGATCTCCCGCGTATATACCTGCGTTCATGGATGCGTGCGTGCGTGCGTGCGTGCGTACGTTAAGCATTGCGAGCGTATCGCCCGCATGGACTGCATCGATCGGCCCGGACAGATTCTCGCGCGCTCGTCTCTCTATCTCTCCTACATTATGCACGAAGCTTAAGCCGCTTCGATGTCCAACTTCGACACGCCGTAATTATCCGCCGCAATCGAACTTCTCGAAGTCGGCTTGTACGAGCCATTAGCTGAAGATTAACTGATAGTTTGCCACCGAAATTCGTACAGCAGTTTACGCCGTTTGCTGTGTCAGTTCTTAGTTCGATTACAGCACCAATTAGCGCTCTACTGAGCAATTTAATTTTCCTATATATTATGGTTAATTGCGTAAGATTACAATCCAATATTGTTCGTATAATTTAATGTCATCACGTTTTTGAAAATATTTACTTAAATAAATATTTATACTTGAGTTATTTTTTTAAATAAAGAGATAATAAATTCATCGGCCTATTAATAATTATGTGATTGTAGTAAATTAAATTATTTCCATATATAAATATTAATATAGATAATGTGTGCTTAATATTTCATTGCAAAAAAGTGAGTGAAAAATTAATTTCTTCACAGTAGCAGTGTTCGAGATTATACGATAGCTTCAAATTAGCGCTAGACTCATTACAGGCACCGCGACAATCTTATCAATTTTCTTCCCTCTGTTTATACAGCATAATGAAACTTGAGCCGTTCTCGGCAAAGCCTCTTTGGCAATCAATTTGGACGAGAGTTGATTCCAAATAAAATCAAGACGGGACCAAACGAAAACCGTTATCTCGCTAGCGGTACATCAAAATTATCAGTCACAACAATTCCGAAGCCTATATTGATCTATCATTTTCGCTCGTTGTAGCCAAAGATCCGAAGTTCGAGTGTGGTCTTGTAGCAGAGCGCCTGCAGACTCGTAACCACGAGGAATCAGGTTCAATTCCACTTAATTAAGTAATCAGAGGAATTTTTATATTCCATTTATATTCACAGGTACAGCAGGTCCGAGTTGCTACCGTGTGGACTGTGAAACAACCGTTTAATCTCTTTTCCAAGAGATATATAGATATATAGAATGCCACAAATGATTATAATCCGGACACGTAACTTACAGTATTCCTGCGTAACGTCACAAAGATACGCAGGAATTCTAGTTACGTGTTCGGATTATAATTATTTTTGTGGTTGAATAAGAGTTTCAAAATTTTTATTACCAATAAAATTTTAAGCTCGGTTTTGTACCCAGTTATATTCACAAGGCAGAATTACGGACCCTAAGACGTACACGGTAAGATCTTAACTTTGATTAAAGAGTATATGTAAATAATGTTAATAGAGAACTCTCGTGAAGAAACTGGGCATTCTATATATCTCTCGGAAGAGAGATTAAACGGTTGTTTTACAGTCCACACGGTAGCAACTCGGCACTGCTATACCTGTGACAGTATTCCCTTATTTGAATTGCAATAATATACTTTTTAGTATATTCTTTTTTTTCTTGGCGAGAGTATAAAAAATCCCGGAACTTTCTTTACGTTTGCCAGTCGTCGGTCATTCGTCGGACAGTTGTCAGTCAGTCATTGGTCAGTCCTTTCGGTCGCGAGCAGTTTAAATTACGGTGAACGAAAATGTAACGTTAGCGATTTCGATCCAGTACCCTCTCGCCATTCGATGTTTTCCTCTAAATTCTCTAAATTTTTTTTAATTTTGTTGTTTTCTGTTATCCGCATTGTTATATTTCGGCTGTTAAATAAAGTTACGCGTTACTGTATCTTTGTCAGTGTCAGTACGTTCTCACACATATCTCCATGTCTTCCTTCCTCAAGCGTAGCGCGAACAAGCAGATAAGTCTGTTAAGACTGAAATTTAGAGTACATCGTCTTTAAATGCCCATATCTCCCATTAAAATTAAAATGGTGATAATGCATCTTTATAGCTGGTTTATTTCATTGTTGCGGCGTTTATTGTGACATCTTTATAGCGATACTAGACGAAATGTGATAAGAACAGTAAAGAAGATGAAGTGCGCGAACGTCAAGATGTCTCTCGTGGGATACGTATGTACAATAGGACGCCTCGATATGTAAGAGTAGATATTTATACCTTACCATATTTCTATACAAGAGAACAGAAAGAGATTTATTTAAAAAGTATTCTCTGTTATTTGAATAAAATTTCAGGAAAATAATAGATATATATTCGTATTACAAATTATATTGAAATATATTTTACAACTTTATATATGATATAAAAATGTGAAAAATAAAGTTCAAAAAATTGCTTCATAAATCAGATATTTATTATTTTAAAATAATCAAAAAGTTCCTAATTCTTTCTTTTTAATCTTAAAAAAGAATAAATTTTTTAGCTGTTTTGAATCTAAAATTCTGAAGAAATATAGATTAAGATAGGAAAGACATGATTTTCACGTATATTAATAGGATTTAAGATGGTTTGAAAATAAACTGTTCAATCATGCCTCTCTGCCTCTGAAAGAAAAACGAAGGAAATTTCCTTGCCAAATCAATAACGGTGTTTGCGCTGCGAACTTCAACATAATATACATTTCATGAATCCATCGCAGGTTGGTGTAAAAATCATACCAACGAATTGACGCTTAATATACGTCCTTTCAACATTATGACGCTGAAATGTCGTAATGTAGAAAATTCTATAAGCGGCATAAACCAAGCTCATCCACAACTTTCGTCGCTCGGTGTCGAAAGCCCTAAGCGCTCCCGTCTCGTAAGTCGTATCGACAACCTAGCACTTAAGAATACGAGCGTTGTAATGTTCTTTTTTTCCGAGCAAAAACTTTTTTAAGTAGAAGAAGCCTTCCATGAATATGATCAGCTTTTCTTTCACCACGATAACACATCATTGCAAACGTTTAAAGCCAGTATTTCAAAGCGTACGCCTTATCTTGGCACGTTATTAACGTGCAAAGTTTTATAATATAACTTTCATCTTGAAACTTTAACCATACAATCGCATTTGAATCTTACTCTATAAAGACATTATCATATAAGCAAGATATTTTAAATAAAAGAATATATAATTTTAAAAAATATGTAACATAATAAAAATATCATATTGTATTATTTATTTCTATCTTTAAAACTAAATTTGTCACAAGTTTTCTCTTGTCTTCCAATTTTCGAGATTGCTTTTCTAATTCAGACGCTATAGACGCCTCGCTATCTTTCTCGCTTAAATTTCTTACTCCAGTATGTATGATAGAGTGAAATTGCGACCGTTCTAGGGAAGCTTGCATGACGATATATATATAATTCATTCCTAATCCCCGACGAAAGTCAGGTGGATCTCGTTTTTCCGAAACGGGGACGAGCGTGCGTCGAGAGACGGACGACGCCATAGACACGTCGGGCAAAATGGTTTAATAAACGACCCATGATGTCGTTTGTGTCTCGGGGTGGGCTCGGACCGCGGAATAAACAATTCCGGGCATCCGTGGAGAATCCCCGGGATTAACGTTCCGCCGTCGCGACCAATAAAGCGGGGTTACAGAATGTCATTATGGTAGACAGGCGGCAGAAATACCGCGCACCTACTTCATCTACTAGGCGAGGCCCCTTTTATTTTCATTGCCACCTCGAAAAATTACACTGCCGACCTCGCTATTTTTACGACTCCTCGAAACTACGCTCGCTTTTATCTAAAAAGCGCGGAGAGCCGCCGAGAACAGGCGGTGGCAGTCGACAGCGTCGGAATTAAGTTTAAGCGCGTAAACAAATATCGCTGCACTATTACAATTCGCATAAATAACGATGAAATTATAAATAAAATAATTGTTAGATCAATACATTTCTTTCGCCAGTAATGATTAACAATTAAATTATTTTAAACCGACCGTGACTATGGCAATATTTAACGTCTTTCCGATATGATCATTGAAAAACTGTGAGCCGACTTGGTTTGTCAGATTCAACACAGCACTTTTCGAATCAATCGTCAAGACGTTAATTCCGACCATGGGTTTTGATCCGTTGATGTAATTTTGACGCTTATATACAAGCATCATATTATAGATAGTTTAATTTTTAGATCAAACTGTTTATAGAAAATCGCGCATATTGGATAAAAAATCACAAAATCCAAGGAAAAATTGTAACTGCGACATTATTTGTTTTGGACGTGTAAAATAACATTCACAATAGAAGTTCCTTTTCAAGTAATATTTGTGTTGAATGAATCTTAATGACCGCATTGAAATGTAAATTAACCCCCCTAACTCGTCCAATATCATCCGAAAATGTTGAATCGATTGAAAGGGATAATGAGAAATGTGGCAGCCGAAGTCCATTACACATTGTTCCACGATTACAGGAGAAACCTGTCACGGAATGGTCACTGTTAGGGCTAAATGCAATGCGCCATTATACTTACGTGATAGCGTCCGGTTATTAGTGGACATTTATCAAAGAAGCTTATTTCGTACAGCTGATTCCCCAAGATTCGCAGCTGATTTACGGCTCACATAAGCGCAGATCGAATCCATCCATTGTGGAAATGATCGTACGCGGAATTCCAACAACATTCTCAGTAAGACCCGCAAACTACGTCTGAAATTCGCATATTTAATGGACTTGCCCATAAATATAAGTAAAACGGATAGCGCAATAAGTTTCTTTGATAATTTTATTTTTATTTAAATTTTTATTTAAGGGGTAATAACAGACTAAAAAAAAATATTGTTATCTTACAGCTTATCTGTTATTATCTTAAATTTATTTTATACATGTTATTGACTTTATATCTTTAAAACTTGCAATATTAATAATATTATTTTTTTATACACATATAATATATATTCTATTATATAAGGTGGTATCTCGAATCGAAACGTATGTAAATACGTTGTCCCCACATTTCAATGAGGCTGCCCTGACATTCGGTGCCGAGAATTCAATTACAGAAAAGACACAGAAGGAGACGTCTGTGAGACGTATCTGTCTTGGCGGCGTTATCCACTCTTGAATATGCAAACGCTGCTCCGTGCGACGTTTAACACGCGAAGAACTCCCCTACGGTCGATCGCACCTAGGCTACAGACGGTCTGCACCGGGTGTACCTAAATGCATGTGCAACTTAGGTACCTACATGTTTCGTGCTAGAGTGGGATTTATTCGGCGATAAAGCACCATAGTATAATACCCAAGATCCGTGTAAGTATCTTGAAATGATAGTGTTGGAAGAAACTCCATTTACCGTTTCTCTTTTTCTTTTTCGTTTTTTACCTATTATATTATTATTTTACATCGCATTATTTTTAATTTCGACGTTTTAGATTCTAAATTTTATAAAATTACCAATACCTATATATCTTAATAGCATTCCAATTACATTGAAATTTATGTTTGTATCTTGGAGAGAGAAGAAGAATATCAATCAATTTCAGTCTCTAATTCAAGAGTATAACGAGGAAACTGTTCTGTGTGGAAACACAGAACATCGTTCTTTGTCTTCATGTCGCAGAATTAATTGTTCTCGTTCCAATGAATAGGAAATTATTATTCAAATTAAGGACCCATGCTGAATATGTCTTATCGACAATATAGTGGGAGGAGAAGAGAGTATACAAACATATATGGTAATTTACACACTTGCTTACACAGCAAATTAGCATCTGGCTAGACGTACTAAACATGAGCACGTGTAAAGAAATCAACTATTGATTAGAGAGAATTTTTCAGGAACGACTATTATTTGTCGCTGATTTTTAACATTGACAATAACTTTTGAATAAAATTATAAGATATTTAAAAAATTAAATTTTAAAATATTTTAAACAAATTTTGAAATATTTCTCATATCTTTAAGAAATTCTAAAACATTAAATTTTATAAAATTTTAAACAATCTAAAATTTTGAAAAAACACATGAATCTTATTTATAATTTTATTTGTAACAAATGTGTAATAAGATCTTGCAATTAAGTTGTTTCGCAATAGTTTAATTTACGAAAAAGCTTTATGCTTTTATTATGCTTTTCAAGTCGAAAATTCTTGATTACTCAGATATTTTAATCGCAAAAAAATCTTTTTCAAGTTCTTAATAAATCTATAATTAAAATTGGTAGTTGTGGAACACATTATACCGTGTGCGAGACCGTGTGTGTCTAAGAAATATCTTTCGAGGATAGTGTATGTCGAGGAACTTGCGTGGGAGGAAGGGCGGGTTGTAAAAGTGCTCGTAATCGTTCCGTCTGTATCTAGCCGCACACGCGATCCACGGATTAAAATTAACAACCGCTCCGGCATATATTGATTGCACGCTCACCTTGACACCAAGCGGGAGGTTCGTTCCTCCAAGCCGACAACGATGGCCGCACGCGAAGGTTCCGGTGCAGAGAACCTCGGTAATGTCTCCCTCTCTCGACATTGAACCTGCCCGCGTAAATATCGAAATTAGATGTCGCCGTTCATCGGAAAATAGGATCGTTGTTTCAGCATTTAACGCGCAGCAATCTCTTTTCTCTTTGAGATCAACTTAAGCTAAAGTTGAGTTTGATTCAAATTCAAGTTACGGCAATTCTTCAGTAACTCCTCAATTAACTCCAACTTGTTTAATGTATGCATGCTTAAATTAAATTATCTTCCACTAAGAAATATGACGAAAAAAATTTACAAATATACTCAGGAGAAGGTCCAAATTTTTATTTTTCTATGAAAATTTTTGAAGAAGTGAGACTTATGAAATAAGAAAGAATAATTTAACAAAGAATAGAAAATACATAAACAACAATTTAAACATAAATTTAACAAATTCATTCAATAAAGTAATAATAAGATGTACAAGAAAATTTAGAGCGAGATTGAGAATATTAAACGATAAAATGATATCGCTTTATATAATATATTTTATTATGTATATTTTATGTGTCTTATATTTTTATTTATTAAAAGACTATAAAATTCTGTCAGTATAAAATATCGTTATAAATATGTAACGTCTGTACTATCTCTAAAATCCCTCGATCCTTCTTGACAGTCGCACTTAGGGGAGCAATATCATCATTCTAGAAGGGCGACAAAATATCTCCCGGCCGTTCCTGGCACGATCGAGTCGATACAGACTCTTATCTTTGAGTATATGGACTATCGACGAATGTCCATTCCAGTCGAAATTGGAAATACTCGTCGAATAAAAAGGAACCCACCCAACCATAAGAAACAGAACCAGAACCAGAACAACTTTCCTATAGCGTCTCGCATGAATACTGACCAAATACTTTTCTATTTCAGGAATAACATGTCTGTGTTTCCGATGTTTGTTTCACATAAAATGTACATAGACATTTTTAATTTCCTGACTGCAGATTTAGTTTCAATTTCGCTAAAATAAATATCTACATTGCATCACATTCTTTTACGTTTACATTTCTCTGAAATTTGTATACGCTCTAAGATTAGACTTACATCGCTTTCGAAACAAACAGCCTCTATCACATTGTTATATTTTTCCACATCTCAGAGATCTGTGAAATTGCGTGCGGTAGAAAGAATTTTCTCTGTTTCTCGCGGGCGCTTATCGCCATATAATTTATAACGCATAACAGGAAGCATGAGAGGAAAAGTCGGCTCTCTCGCGAGTCTCGCGACATAATTTATACGCCGGACGTGGCGGCGACGATCTTGAGAGCGCGTTCGACAACGTAAGCTCAAACGTAGAAACCGCCAGACGATCGGCTTCGACGTGTATATCGTAACGTATGTCTTACGCCAGACGGCATTTAGATCGTCTCACGGCATATTTTATTCAGCGAAGCACATTTTTGCGGCTGAACACGTTTCTGCCGTTCAGAGATGCAGGTCCTGCATGCACATACCGGAGTCCTTATGTCGGAAAAGCTTGCAAAAAGAATCCTTGCTGTATCACGAATGCGAGAAAATACTCGGTCAGTCATCTTTCTATACTTCCGCGAAATAATTTTCGTAATATTTCAAACGAAGACGCGAAAAACTATCGCTTGAATATTCACTTTTCCGCAAAAATGCAAATTCTCTTACTGTTATGAAATATACATTAGAGAGAGAGATTTTTCTACGATATGATTTATTCTTCTCTTTCTCTCTACACAAAATAACAAAATTGGATTCAGATTCTGATAAACGGTAGTCTTCGCTTATTTAAATATTAAGCAAGCTTTCGCAACACTATTGAATTTCCATTCGACGACAGATTATAATTTCATGTTTTTTGCACTTTTTAAATTTAAAACACTCAGTTGCACACCTAGAAAAAGTAGCACAAATATTTATATAATAGAGTTATTTGGAAATGTTCTTTTCAATTCGCGATCTGTTTTTTGTCATAAACAAAATATTACAAATATCGTTCTTAGAAACAGAATTAATAAGAATAATTGATAAAACCGTTATCACATTATTATAAATAAAAAGAATTTAACAAAAACCACCGTTCTTATTTTCTTTTCTTTACGTTTGTCGATATTTCCGCGCTGCACCTGTCAACCTTTAACGCGGCAACGACGGCAAACAGCCGCAAGATGTACGTGACGTTTCCGTGTACCAAGTAACTGTGAGACGTGTGCGCGAAATCGTCAGCAAAATCGTCAGCGAAACGGGAGTTACTACATCACTATATATTGTACATACCATTTACTACCATTCGCTTCCCGAAATTCGGCCGTACCCTCCTACGCTTCCGACGAGCCATTGAGTTCGTTTCACAGAGAATTTACGAGCAAGGAGCCATTGTTCAGGGTGCGACAACTTTCGGGAACGATATCCGATATAAGTCAGCCTAAAGCGCAATCTGAAAATTCTATCCGGAAAATCCGGAAAAATTGTAGGAAGAGAAATTAATTTTAAGAAATGGTCGTGTATTTTCTCATTTGTTTCAGGAATTTACTTCCCGCAATCAAACCTCACTCTAAGATTACCGTACTTGGCTCAATACGATGAGGTCAAATTAATCGGCCTTAGGACCCTTCGGAATGACTCCAGTACGCCGTATAATGTAGAGTATCAGATCCTCATGCCGCGGGAGCCGTCTGTAATTTACCTTAACAGTACAAGCGTCATACTACGGAATCTTCCAAAAAATGGTAGGTTTACCTTTATTTAGGTATTTATTATTTTCTAACAAAATTTTTTTTAACGTTATAGAAAGATAATATGTATCTTAGCTAAATAGCTCTTTTATTTTTTACGTTGTAAGGCGCCCTCGAAGTCGTTATTAAAGCGATGGAAAAGAATTTTGGCGAAGCGGTGCTGGAAATAAAAGTGCAACCGGTACCGGTGACGGGAAAAACAATCAATTGTGCGGATTTCATGCAGGTAAACTGACGTGATAAATTTCTACTTCCTTCTGAATATTCGCGCGAGTGACCTGTTTAACCCATTAATCATCGCAATATTCATTTGGAATTCATACCATGCGCATGAATAATAAAAATTGATCTTGATAATAAAAAATTAAATAATAACCTATTTATTATGTGATGAATATAAAAACATTACAAATAGTCGTAGACATTTGCTTCATTTGATCGCTTTGTGATACAAGAAGATAAACGACCATTAACAGGTTAAACTGGTTAAAGCGTCGAGATGTATTTTATCGGAGGTGTTGGTCTACATAGTTGCTAGTGTTGTAGGACATGTGCTTCTGGAACACGTCGAGATACAAGATTTACGAGAATCAACTGATCACCATGATTGGCATGTTCGGCCCGGAGGCATACAGCTACGTGTGTCCCGAATTTCGCGTCACCAGATATGAATTATTGAATGGCAAGTATCTTCAGTGTCATCTCGATCCTTTCAGTTTCAACCCTTTCAAATCCAATCTCGTATAATTTCGGACACATTCGATTACTTTATTTAATAATTAAAATAATTCAAATTTTAAACATTAATTTATCCACAAATTTTCAATTTTTGAGGTACCTAGCGTAACGTAAAACTAATTCATGAGGATTTCAGAAACTTAATTCTCCTCGCGTTTGAGATCTTTATCTTCCTCGGTTAAAGTGTTCTCGATAAATCGTATTGTCGCCCTAGAGATCTTCGTTGAACCGTCAGGTTCATATTTACGAGAGATAAATCCTCTATCAAGGGTCAAGCATTTTTCACTGACAAAGCCGGGAAAGCAACGAAACGGTGATTGATTGGAGTCATTCGACGTAAAATACGAATAAATCGTGCCACAACTGTTTCTGGCAGCGAGCGACGCTAAAGCTGCCGTCGGATCAGCGCACAACTGTCGTCATTAAAATTCGCTGAAGACGTCGTTACTATTACAGTGACATAATAATACGTAACAGCAGAAACCTGTGGCTCTGTTTGTGTGCGTCGAATCATATATCAAACCCCCGAATCTCTTCACCGACGGTTTAAATTTTATTTTTCGACCGCGCTGAATACAATAGAAGTGGCTACCGGGAAAATGTTGCAAGCGCCATATTTCAAATGCGGCTTTTTGGGAGAGAGTTTAATCTAACAATAGTGGGACGTAAACACATTAAACTTTTATATAAAACTGCGAAATAAATATATTTACACAGACATACACGCGCGCGCGCGCGCGCGTGTCAGTATTGCAATATTAATAATAATAACTTTGATATCGCAATATCCAAAATTGTAGAATATTAAAGTAACGCTTATACATATATTAATTTGAAAATAGTAATATATTAAAATAATACATATATATTAGAGCTTTTTGTCAGTGTTATCAAATATTATATAACAATATTTTTTATTGGATTCATATATATCTGATAAATTTGGAGCTTGCACCATAAAACCTTCCTGGAACCTCTTCGATTATGTTAATTCATGCTAACGATATAGGCACTTTGCTACCACAGACTACTTTTGAATAATGTACATGTTACTGCATTTGATATTGGACCTGAAGCATGCCGTTATAGGAACAATGAAATAAGTTTTATTCTCGTCTTTCAGGAACAGACTATTTTCACGTAATCGACGGTAAATTATTTGCGAACGCATCCTTGGACCGAGATGTTATCGGACCTCCGGGAGGACCTGGACCTCACGTCAAGATCCAAGTGAGATGTGTCGTTTGGGAAGAAAAGACCGGGATGCAGCACGTGCAAACGGACGTCCTCACCATCGACGTCCTGGATGAAGACGACAATCCTCCGACGGTGCAGGGCGAAACTTCCATCGCTATAACACTTCAGGACTTCTCCAAGGTAACTTTACAGTATCAAAGAGCGAAATCGAGCCAACGTTCTAAATTAGCGCTTGCCACGATTGTTCGAGTAGCTTGGGACCAATTAACTTCCTGGTATTAAGGAAGTCATAGATTTATCGCCATTGGAGCATAAGGGCGCTGCTGATTTATATCGAAATCCCGCCCGGTTTATGTTCTGGTTCTAATCTAATTTTATGAATTTGATAATATCCATTCTTTTGTTATCTTTTATTGAAAGAAATCTAAATTGTTATTGAATCGAACTTTAAATGGCGCCTTTATTTGTGAATGAATAGGTATCTATAAAGTGTAAAAAATAAAAAGAGTAATATAAGATATCATACCTAAATTACATTTCTGCAAGAATATCATAAAAAATAAAAATAATAAAATATAAGTAAAAATTGTTGAATAAGGATTTATCTTTTCACGTGAATAACTTTAATTGTCCTTATCTTTTCTATTAATATGTTCTACACCCGCGAGCATTTTATTTGACAAATTTCAACGAATGAATCGCGTTTTTCAACCACGACATCATCACGTCGGAAACGAGACTTAATCAAGCGCTCATTGTTCGCGTAATTACCGCGTTGTTTTCAACCGCGACATGCATAATAAAAAGGAAACGCCAAGTGCGACGAATATTACAAAAGACATGCGAGAGTGATGAAGTGTACCTACGACGAGAGAGGAATAGCTTCTGGGATTGATCTTGATTAAACCTCTCTCGGGATGCCTCTCTCCAACGCGTCAAATCCTCTTTTTCCTTCTCCACTTTTCACAATCCTCGGTAAACATCTTTTTTTCCCTTTCATTCAGCTGTTACTTTTTATTGTTCATTTCACTTCCATGAAGAAGCAATTGTTCCGTTCGAATACTGAAATACCTGAGGACTTCCTACGAACCTAGTTGAAGACTTTAATGAGCGAAGTTCGATCGATTAATCGAAATCTCACGTTGTTTCGCTAAGTGCAGTGAAAATACTTAAAACAGTTACTGAAGTAATCTAATACTATTAAAGGTTACAAAAAATCGTCACGCTAAAAATAGCTTTCTCCACTTTTCTAAATATTGTAGAAGTATAATAAAACCGAAAATTTTATAGTATTATAACTATAGTGAATAAATAAATTATAACAAAAAATTATTGAAAAAGATTGATAAAGTTTAATTATATATAAAAATAATAGATACAAATTATGTGTGGAAATTAATAAAAAATATACGCAGATAAATCCATTATAATATAGTACGATACCTACATTCGTGACTTGATGCATTATGAAAAGAAATATTTATGTTACACTGTTCTAAATTGGTAAACGGAAATCTTATAAGCAATATTTAAAGAACACTGTTAAATTTGTAATGTCAAATTATTTCCAATTTGAGTCATTTTAACCATTTCTATAAATCACCACTGTTCCTACTCAATATGTCGTTAATTTAATTAAAACAATGGCTGCAGAGAAAGCTGTTTTGCAACTGTTGTAAAATTCGTGAATTTGATTGGTGACCTTAACTTCGGTCAAAATTAAAAGCATATACCAATCACATTCACAAATTTTACAACAGTTACGAAGTAGTTTTCTCTACTAAACGCAGCCAATGTTAATTTAACTAAAGCAATAAAGTTAAAACAATACTATTAGTTTGTTATTGCGATAAATATTACCACATGCCTCAGTGATCGAATTGGGACGACGCCTGCATGGCACGGAGAGCGGGAGGTTCAAGGTTCAAACCCTGGCTGGGATAATATTTTTCGCAATAAATTCTAAATTCTAATTAACATCCTTTAGCTAGCCAATCGTTGTCGAAATTAATAAATATTTTCTCGTTAATCAATTATTGGCGGCATATACCATTACTTTCTGTTTAAAACAATACTGTTTTGTGTTGAAATAATAAATTTCGACACATATGGTAGTTAAAAATAAAATGTTAAAAATGCTATTTAACTCGAGATATTGGTTTAAATTTTATCCTTTAATATTTAACAGTGAATATTTATGTTACAGAAATCTCGATTGGTAGACGAGAATCTTTTGGTCGTGAAGGACGCGGATGCGGTGATCAGCAACCAGTACAGCGTTCGCCTGCTCGATGATACCTCCAATGCATTGGACATGATTTACAACACTCTGCCGATCGAGCATCACACGCGCCCGAATCAAGCCCCTTCCACCGCCATTTTTCCCAGTGAGTATCGAGCACCATCCGTATTTCGCATTTTATTTCATATTTTATTCCATTTGATAAATTCCCGCCTGTATCTTCCGCGCTCGTAATCGGAAACTCGTTTCACTCGTGTTTTCCAGTGATCTACGCCAAGAAGACGTTGCTGCCGAAATCGCCGTATCGCGTAGTTCTTCAGGTCACGGATGAGTCGCTTCTCGCGGGATACGGGGCGAATTCGGTGAGTCAATATCGATTCTATGTCGCTGACACTCGCAAGCTACTTGAAGCATTCGCTCCATTTGCAATGTGTCAAAGGACAGTGGCCAAGTAACTTAAGAGCCGATTCCGAGCATGTGGCGGAGTAAAAGCCTAGTTTGTTAACTTTCCTCAATGCACTTTAAAGGTCGGAACACTCCAAAGTGTTCTGCCTCTACATTTTCTCTGATCTTACAGTTTGGGGGCCTAGAAGGATTTTTTATTTTACTTCTTCGCGCGTATTCAAACAGTTGGTCTGAAGATCAGGAAATTAGATTCTTGTTAATACTAACAAGACAAATCCTAGCTCAAATTTACAGAAAAGAATAATATTTGCAATTCGATAAAACACTGCAATTTGTTAAAAATTGACTGCTGTATCAGATAATCAAAACAGAGCTTTTCGTAATGCACTTGCCATTCGTCGAAATGAACGAAGAGAACACGCGCAGCATGCCGCGCTGGGAATCTGTTGTTCGATTAAAAAAGTTCGCACCGATAAATTTCGCAATATCGGCAGAGGTCCCCCGATATCTCACCGCCGTATGTCATATTGCCAGTGAACGGCACTGGCAAAACTCGAGGCGGAAGTGCACCGTACTGATCTCATAACTCGCGGAGAGCCTGGTTTAATACACGAGAAGACCAAGACGCCCGTGATATCTCCGATCGAGTTAGATCTATGATCACTTCACGCGAAACGCGCGTAGAATTTTCATCCATGAAAAATTATTTCCACTCATTTACAGCAAATAAAAATCTCTCCGATAATCACATAACGACTGCCGAAATTTATGTTTGGTTGCTAAGCGAGACAAAATTGTGCAATACTAGAAACTTATATATAACTGTTAAAATTAAACAACTTTAATCCTTTTAGAGACAGCTCTTAGCTCTTTTTCAGATAAAAGCACCTAATCGATAATCTCTTACTTGTTAATTTCGAAACTAAATTAATTCTGATGCTCTCTCTCAAAGGCGTATTTATATTTTTATAAATGCAAGCTTCTTAAATGCAAATTTCCTCTCGTTTCTGTCGAGTCCACTCCCGATCGGCACGAAACGACATCGATCCAAGCTTGTATCAAGGAAGTCGAAAGATAAGGACTCATTAAGGGCCATTAGTCGTGCGCCTTGCATCCGTAATCCTCGCTTCGCCATATAATCGGAGGCCATTAAACAATTAGGTGGTGAAATCTCGCCTTGTTAGAAGTTCCTTGGGTGCGGCATTGATTTCGCGGAGGCGGCTAATCGCAGATTAAATACCCGCGTCCGCCATCTGAAATTGGTGTGTGTGGGTGTAAGTCACTTATTGCCGAGCTTCGTTTCGAATAATGCGATTGTCGTTAACGCGGCTCTCGATGTTTTTCCTGACAGACGAATGAACGGACTTTTCGGAAATTTTTCCGTCCTCGGAAAAAAGCATTTGTTCGGTCGAGATAATCTGACTGACCGCTCGATGTGATGAAATTCGCAAGGAAGCTTTCGGGAATTGCGACATAAAGTGCGAATAAATGCATTGTTCCGCGTACGTAGAATGCAATCTCCAAATATTTCGTCCATCGCTTTCATGTGTGAAGGGAATGTTTAATTATTCCCATTTAGCAGAATTTGTAGTCGATTCATACAGGGTACGTGACAATTAAGCAAAAAAGCTCCTTAAAGCTTGATAAATTCAAAATTGCATGTAATTAAATGAAAGATTGCATGAATCAGAGATTTTTTTCTAACATAATGAATTTAATTTTGCAAAACGACTTAATATATACAAGTTAAGTGTATCACACTTCCATGAATAAAATTTTATTTTTCAAATTTACCTCAAGTATTATTATTCGATGACTTGGTAGAAGTATATGTAATGTTAAATATTAAAAGAAAGTTGTATCCATTTTTTACTACGAATCGACAGATTCATCGAAAAATCTTTTTTTGGCTTGTCAATAATTATTAAATATGCTATCAATACGTGTATCGTTGATGTTAAATTGCCGTTCACGCGGCACACATACGGAACATACGTCATCCTGAATATGTAATTGGAAAGAGGATAATGATTGTAGAACGGTATGTGAAAGCGATAATAATCGGATGGTATTCGTTCTAATTCGAGCCGCGCTCGTCGTGCACCTTTAATGGATACCCTATATCATCCGCGCCGCGCACGGCTAGCTGTTTAAATTGAAACCACGCGAGAAAATAAATCTTGACGCCGATATCCAAGCGACCTCGGCGACCTGCTCTTGATATATGTCCCGTGACCCTTAAATCAGGCCGTGTCTGAAGTATCGGCGATCTTCTTGGGTAATCACGTCTTTTCGTGAAACGCGATACCCTAAACCTTCTCTCGTGGTTAAATGCTGATTTGCGTTTCCATGGTTGAAGATCACTTCGACCATGGAAACGCAAATCCTTTTGCAAATCGCTCTCATTAAATACGCGTTGGAAGTTATTGAACTTTCTCCCTTCCTTATTTCTTCTTAAACGAAAAATCAAAAACATGTTTCTTGACATTATTAACATTAAAAATATAAGTTAATATTAGACAGAATTTTTTGTGACAAACAAATTGCAATAAGGATTTATTCGTAGTTCCTATGCGTCGTTTAAAATAAGATTGGTACGCGCGTTTAAGTACCAAGAACTTTTACCGCTATAATCATTCCATGAGTGTACCAAGAAATGGACGATAAATTCTAATAAAGAGAGTCACGTAGCAGTCGCACCTGCGGTGGTCTTTAATATCGGTCTTTTGCGGTAAGATATCATTTGAGTGTCTTTCGAGATCCTTTCTAAACGTGGCAAATCTTTCTAATCTCTTAATTTAGCAATATGTCGCACGTCTTAAACGTGATAAAAAAGTCTTAGCTATTTTTAAAATAATTACAACTTATAATATTGTTAAAGAAATAATTTAGTCAATATTTCGAAAAATCATAAATATAATATAATAAAAATAATTATCTTAAAAAATTATATAGAAATATACGAAATTACATTGATAGGAATAAAATGAGAAAAGCTTATTCAGAGCAATTCAAAGCAATAATATTTCTTCTCGTGCTTTTTTTGAGATCTCGTGCTTTTTTGAGATCCTCTGTGAACAAGCCAATCCTTCTTGCATCATTAATCATTATGTAAGCTGTTATTACAAGGAAAGTTTCCAAGTATGAGAGTATTTTTACATTATTAAATAAACATTTAAAAAATCGATACTGGTATAATAGCATCATAAAAAGTTGTTTGATAAAAAATGAAGTAATAAATAAGTCAAGTTTAATTAGAAACGTAATAACTTGTATTAGTTGGTATTAACCCTCCATTGTTCTCGTGTTAGGCGAGCGCTAACATCATATCTTATTTCTTCCAATTTCTAATATTTCTATTCGACTTCTAACAAATTTCTATTGATTATTCTGAAAAGTGAACGGTCGGTTAGAGTTTAATTAGAGTTTAACAGACTTTGAAAATAGTGGCCCTGGATCTGAGAAACCTATGTGGCAATGCCGCACTAATTACAGTGGCAAACATATAAGCGCGGAAGGCGCTAACATGAGAGGACTGACGTTCGTTTGCTTGAGCAATGGAGGGTTAATAAAAAATAAAAGTAATTATAATATAAAATAATATGAATAGTATTATATAAAATAATATGAATAGTAATATATAATTTTTTTTCTCTTAAAATCTTATTTAGATTGGCTCGACAATAATTCAGATTTTCTTTTAATTAGGTGAACATCAGCATAACTTTTTCGGGGCCGGTACATCAAGCTTTAACAACCGTAACACCGTCAACTGTCGCAACGTTCTCGTATCCGTCGAGTGTGAAGATAGCCCGGATTTCACCTAGATATCTACGCGTGGCGAAACCCACTGCAAAACCACATCCTTCGGTGACTTTCGTCCTGAACGGCTCGAGTGCCTTCAACGTCACCCAACGGGACGGCATCATTTATGTGTCCAATGAAACTAAGCTACGATCTGAACCCAACGACACCGTTCAGTAAGTCCGCCCGTGTCCTATAAATGACTCGATGTCATGCGAGAAGGAACTATTTCCAGTAGTCAGATAGCCATTTCTGTATAGGAAGAGCGAACTGCTATTAGCATCCCGCAGATGTTCCTCATCTATAGAACGTAAATGAAATTACAATATTTTCTGTCGGTCAATTTCCTATATTTAAAAAGGTTACAGTATAATACCTACATTGAAATGTGCCATATCCTTCGAAACGAATTAAATATCCTGACACCTCAGGCACAAGTATGACCTAAATCCAAACAATTTCAGCACAATGTACCTACATTGTATTAAATTTTTATTCATGTCGAGCATCTAAATAGCTGAAAGGTACTTATATTTTTCAGATATTTTTACTAAAAGATCAATAATATTTAAAAAAAAACTTGATACTTTATATTATATTTTTATCGCCTTAATTAGGAATGTAATTTGTTCTCAGAGTTTGGAAATTGATTTAATTGAACATTGTAAAAATTATAAGCGCCAAAAATAATAAGACTAATGGCGTCTCGAGAAGATTTGCTCACGTCTCGATCACACCAGGTCGATGAATATCGACATTTCGCCCGTCCAGAGCGAAGCTTCTTGTCGCGTGAGCATAATACGATATATCGATTTGTTCACCAGACTGAAATTAAGATGGATCGGAGTAAATGGTACTGCTACGAGCAAGACGCTGCGAGTGAATCTGGTTGACGTACCACAATCGAAGATCGTCACATGCGGACAATCGGCTCAAGAGAAGACGCACTCATGCGCGAATGCGGAAACGCGCGAGGCATGCGAAAAGTCCTGCGGAATCGGCAGCGGAGTCCTTAGGTGTGTATCAATCTATTCTCCCTTACTATTAGACTGAATAAGTCTTTTTGTGAGCAACCATAATCCTTTTGCACAGTAAATACTACAAGAATCTTTAGTAGGAATTTTATTTAAAAGATCCAATATCTCTTTAATAACGATTGAAGTAATTTTCTTTTATAAATGTAATAGTCAATATTAGAGAGAGATCGAATCGTAATTATATATGAGATAGCAATTAGTAGATTCTATAATATTAATTATTACTAGGACTATAATTAATATATTGTTTGCTATAGTATTGCCGTGTAGATAATTACATCTGCATCGGCATAACTTTCGTTAAGTATACTTTTTCTTATATTTTATGCGACAGGAACGTTTCCTTTAATTTCCGAGCAATGCAAATCCAATACTAGAGTTTAACAGCAGAAGCGCATTCCACAAAGTGCTTGCGTTCCACAAATGTTGCATATCTTACTTTATAATTACATCGCTGGAAAATGGCGCATAATCCCACTTGCTCCTATGTATCAAGAATTTGCAATTTACCAAATCTTTCATTATATACTTTTTTTACTTATTTTATTTTACTTTTATTTAAGTCTAACAAGAGGTTTATATTGCTTGAGGAAAAGTGCGAAAGTATATTTAGATGAAATTAATAATTTTCAAATAATAAATATAGAAGTCATTGTTTGAAAAATACTATTGACCGGTATAGCGACCCTTTATACAAAGCAAATCCATTTGATATCGAATCTGCACTATCATTGTGTCTCGGAATTGACGGTGATTTTCTACAATGAAATAAATGGAAAGACTGGGTCATTACTTTCGTTCTTTTTCCCGGAAGAACGTCACATCGCCACGAGGCACAATTTCATCGTAACGATTTCGGATGGTAGCGCGTCCAGGTTTATGGCCCCTCCATTAGGTTCCACTTGACTTGCTTTCTGTATCCCTCTTTGACGATTATCGTTTTCTGATGTGATAAGGTATAAGTAAGATGTTAATACGACGGTTTATTTTTTCTATTTCTGTTTTTCCTTTCTTCCCTTTTGCTTTGTTATAATAAAATAACTTATTATCGTCTTCGCATTTGTTTGTTCCCCGCATTTAAAAAATGCCAATTTAATGTTATATTGGAACAAACATCACTTATTATGAAAATTCTTAAAAAATTTATTAAAAATGGTTTATTATCATTTAATTCATTACTATAATTTTTCTTTACTTATATTTTATATAATCCTTTTTTTCCTAATTAAATTTTAATTACCAAATTAAATTCATATATTTTATTTTTCTGAAGAATACTTTTAAAAAATATATAAATTAAATTTATTTTAGTCTAACCAATTTAAAACTAAATTTATAATAAAATAATTTATGACTAACAAAAGAATAAATTATTTCTTTACCGTTTAATATAATACAATCTGCATAATGGAAGCTACTCCTAGTAATTTTGAAATAATAACTTGTAACATATGACCTCTGTATCTCGTGCGTAATCATAAGAAGGTTTTAATAACGCATGAATTTATGCGTAGCAAGGGCAGTTTCATCGGTCGATGCATTTGGAGGAGCAACAACGCTACTCAAATGTCGGAATATTACTCCACTTGTTCTCCGAATCTGTCGTACTGTCCGGACAACGAGTGCGACGAACTGGAGCGCAACGTTCCGCATTTATGTCCGCAAGACTGCATCGTCGAATGTGAGTTGCATGTATTGTTTTGTCAATGTCAATCGGATTAGTGTAGTAAAGCCGACCATGTTAAAATGTCACAACACCATCGCATGGGGGTTCATCGTATTGTGAAAAATAAATGATCAAATAGCAAATTATTTACGACAATTAAAGCGCTTTTATAACAAAAAGAGAAAATTAAATTTTTTTCTATAAAAAGCCCTCAAAATTCGAAATCTCTAGATTTCCAAATGTTTCTAAAAAAACGATACTATAAGTTCTAGATAGGAGAAAAAATATAAGCATATAAAGCTGTGTTTTAAATTATCAGTTTTGACATAAATATTTTTGGATCCTTTCGTTTAAAAATCTTTCACTTAAAAGAATTACGCGTCGTAGTAGTATCTCTTCGAAAGGGCTTTAAGGGCCATTGAAGAAGGATCACTATACTCGTCCTCGAGAAGCACTCGATCGATCTGAGGTTGTATTCGCGTTTTTAGCTGACGTTCTTCTCGCTCACATGAACAACGACGGCCGTGGCATAAAGAGCGGCCTGAATACTTGCACCTGCAACGATGTACTGCAATGCACCTGCGGAGTGGACTCCTTTTTGCAACAAGGAAATGACGTGCCTGGAACGACAAGGGAGGAAAGACTGGGCACCGGAAAATTACGTGATCGGGGAAACGAGGTTGTCGTGTCGGGCGCGCGAAAAGGTCGGTTATCGCATCTTTTTCGCCATTTTCTTTTTCATAGAAATTATTTGTGCCAGACAATATTAAATAACAGAGAAGCTGTGTAATTGTTGCGTAAATATTTATAGAAGTTTTGAGTATCGAAATTTAAAACTAATATTTCAAACAAATCAACCACCAACATATCAAACGTTCCACTTTGAACGCTTTTGGTTGAAAAAAAAATTATCTGATCTTTTCCTTTAATATTGCGATTTTACATTAAACGGCTTATTTTTCACTTTATCAAGCAGCACTAACCTTTGTCCTTTACGTTTCTGCAGCGTCCAGTGGACCGTGCGGCCCCACATGCATGATGGGTGTCATCGGAGCTAGTCTGTTTGTGTTGATCGTGATTGTGGGGTCATTCGTGATGTGGAGATATAGGTAAGAAGTCGAAAAAATTAATTATACAAGATAACACTACAAAATCAGATAAAATTATTTCCATTGCGACTTTGAAATTTTATGCATGTATTATAAGAAGTTGGCTTATACAATATAAGTCTTCTTCACAAGCACATAATTTTTTAAATCTCTTTCTCTTACACAAAAACAAATATAAATATAAATAAATTTATTATTCACATATTACTCTTATATAAATTTATGTATTTAATTTAACGATAAATAAAATAAGTCTCATATATATTAGACTTATCGTTAAATATTAATTTATTTATTGTTAGATTAAAATTAATATAGTAGTGGAAGAATTAAGAGATATTAAAACTTGCTTGGAAAATCTAATATTATCACGATGGATTGTAAGATGGTAGACCGTGACAATATCTTATTAGAAGTCTTTGGGTCCGCATGGATCTTAAAAGGATTTAGTGAATCGCTTCTGGACCAGTGGCTTGTGCAGAGCTTATCGGCTCGAATCTTATGTTTGCAAGGAATTAAGGGAATTGCGAAGCTTGTAGTAACCGGGATTTGAACACGGTTTATTTAATCTCGGACTTTCCAGGGTTATATAAAAAAACGCAGATATAAAACGAAAATGTGAAATTGTGGAGATTAATGCATATTCATTAATGCCGAAGTATAAAATATCAAAACGTTATTCCTAGAAGTAATGCGCAGATAGCACGAATTGACAATTCATAAAATTTTGATTGTTATTTGCAAAGTAAGTTCATCGCTCAGCGTCATTTCCGTTAAAAAATCTGATTTATCTCTTTCTTCATATTATATGTGTACCTATATATAACTATAGATATATTTTTAAATTTTATAACTTTTTGACACATATCAAAGAATTCATTGCAAGAATACAAATCGAGAGAATTTTTCACGAGAGGAAAGAATATATTTGTTTAACTTGCCCAGAAGTAAAGTCGAACTCGAAAGTTTTTCGCAAAGACCGGAATTGCGAAAGTTTCAATGATATGCACATTGCGATAGCACGTTTTCTTTTTACGTTCACAGCTTGCAATCGGTTACCCTCACTTTTATTCTTTTTATAAATTTTCAGGTTTTATTTGGTTAATTTATGTCAATACGTGTTTTTATCATTTTTTTCTATGACAATTTTAAACTAAAAAAACTAAAACTGGAAATGTGTCCGAAAATTTAGCATTCAACTCTGCCAAATAAATTTCTATTAAATTGGCGAGAGATATTACGGACGCTGGCATACCTTGTATATGCAATTTAAACTCACAAGCCTGCGAGCTATCTAAACTTTCGAATTTAGGTCAATGTCTAGCAGAATTTCTCTCTCGGAGTGACCACAATGGACTAACTTCCGCTAAGTTGCATTAATACATCTTTAAAATAATTCGATCAAAACAATAGGAAAAAATTAAACATACCTATTTTATCTTGTGATAAAATATTTATTATAATAATTTCTTTTTATTCTTTTACTTTTTATTAAGAAGAAGACATATCAATTTTACATTTAATTATACAACATAATTTTATTATAATTAATAATTACTATCGTAAAGCTAAAGTAATTTACACTGCCATAATTGATAATGGGTACGGTAAGCCTCAACTCCAATTATCCCATTTCACTCCACAAACCAAAATAGCTTCATGAGCCAACATAGCTTGTCTTCCGCATCGCGATGCTCTGCGTTCCAGGATGGCAGCGAAGGGCGCTCGACGGGAATGCAAACACAGGGTGGACGATGCGGCAAATGGTATTGGTATTTTGCCGTCCGACTACATCGATCGCGGCGATGGTCTCTTGATCGGTTTGGACACGTTCACGGCGGCGAATCGTCATCTATTGTTACCGAAGACATGCCCGGTAAGAAATCTTTTACCTCATGCGGAATATCTACCGATATTATCCACCAGAAATGGAAAAATTTAGCATAAAAATGGGATAAACCTGAAAATTATGAGCTTACCTCACTCTTGCACTGAAATCTCTTGAATTAAAATTTGTATAATTTCATTGGAAGATTTCCGTGTCATAAAATCTCTATTCCATGTCATAAAAAATACTTATGTTTATGAAAAAATGCTAAATTGTTTTTTTTTTTTTACTTATTACAAAAGCACGATAATCGGGACAAGATACATACCTTTACGTTTGTAACAGTGAATATTGAGTTCGCGGATTTGATCTTTTCAATATATTACTCTTGAGTAGACATTATCTATAATAAGATACAGAGTGTGCAAAGTTGCAGAAACTTTCTTATTACTTTAATGTCGGTGTTATCTAGCGGCGGCAGACTTTTCAGCGAAAGTTTTAAGATAAAATAGGCGTTCTTTAATGGTTCTCAAATAGTAATATTCAATTATTCTATAAGCCACTTATATATCCAGATTATCGCGCCACGTCTAAGCTAGTAAATTAATCTTCCAATTCGTAGACTCTACTTTCTACAGATCTCTGTCTACAAGAAATTATAATTTCTTCACAATCATGCACATTTGTTGCGCTTGAAATAAAAAAAAAGAAGATGCCACAAACAATGAAACAAAACGAACGGATAATATACCGTTAAATTCTTTTTACATATGAATTCAAGAGAAGGAGCTTCTCGTTTACATTTCTTTTATTAATTTTTTCTATGGTCACGTATATAAAAAAATTTAATAAAACCACCAACGCACACAATATCAGTGCGAATGAAGCGATCATAGCTTCACTTCTACCAAAAATTTTGGCGTGAAAGAAAATTTTAACACGGGAAATAAATTTCTCACACACTTTTTTATATTTATTTCTTTAATAAGTTCCTTTTATGTGAAGAAAAATCGTAAAAATCGCCATCTTTGCACAGCTGTGTCTGCAATTGCGCAACACTATCCGCAAACTTTCTCCGTGTAGTCGCCTCCCGCACGTGATATGCCGTACGTGCGTGCTCGCGTGTTAGCGTGCATCCGCGTAATCCTGCAAGCAGCGTGCTAAAGCGCATAAGCTCCCTCAGCTTTCCGCACGGAGAAGCGCGAGACTTCAAGAGGGTTGGTTCTCAGAATCTAAACGCGCCTCGAAAACTCGGTCAAGCTTCGTAGTCTTCAAGTTCATCCGGGATATTTATTTAGTAATGTCGCTGTTCGCGCTCGATCGTCCATCTCTTAGAAACGCGTTAAATCGCGGAAGACGCATTTCCGCAAAATAAATGCGTATTCTTGGGAGAAAATTGCTCTTGGATGCCGCATTCTCAGATACGGCGCTCCAGCTGACTACTGATGAGGGAATAAGAAATTGAGATTGCTTCAATTTAAGATTTAATCTAAAATTTTGAAGATCTTGAAAAATTCTTCGCAAAAAGTCTTGAAATATCTTTTATGAGAATGTGATGCTTTGCGTAATTTGCACATTATATCAGGGATTATGCAGGATTATGCGAAAAAAGACTTATCAGCATTTTATTATTTTTTAGAAATAAAAACCGGTGGTTTCTCATCTTGTCGTTCTTTGCATCGTTGCTTTTTGATATCTTAAAGTAAACAATCGCGTGTTTCACTTTGCGTTTCTCGTGCTACAATCATGGATATCGTCCTTGGCACGTAGAGACTTGTAATTTACTTTGAACAAAATACGCAAAGGAATCTCTTATCTAACGTCTGCGCGCTCACACCCCTGATTACGAAACTTTTTAGCACTCGTATTTGCCCCGAGAGTTACACCGAAATTAAAGTTCGACTTGGCATCTCTCCCGCATCTCGGAATAATTCCTAAAATTGTTTGGCGTAATTAACAACGCTTGAGATTATGAGGGTCGACAACATTTTTTACAGAGGACTGTCAAGATCTTCTTGGAATACAATATTTTACTTTATGCAGATTCCTCCTATTTCGTAAGGTCTAGTTCTCTACTTAATAAAAAGAACTTTTCAACTGAATCCTTTCTTTTACCCTTTAAAGCGGAATGCGGATATATTTCGTTGCATCTCCTTCAAATACCACAAAAGCTCGGAATATGCAAACATATCTCGTAAAATAATAAAATCTAAAATTTAATATGATATACATTTTATATGCCTAATTTAATCTACTATTTTCTTTGCAATATCCAAATTTTAAATTAATGAAATAATATTTACTATACATAAACTTTCTTCTGTTCTTCTTTAAATAAAAAAAAAACAAAGAGGGATGCAAGCTCGTTTCGTTGTTTGGAGTTTGGAGTATCCACAATCGAATGAAAGAATACGATAAAAATATCGTTAAAATAAGACTAGTAAAGCCGCGAAATGTCGTTGGAAAGAATTCACGATATTTCTATTCTTCGCGAGGCGTGTTCTTGAAGCGACACCAGCGAGATAAAGTCACTTTTATTCAATAAAGTCGAAACGAAGTCGGATCGACTTTAACATGGCATGTGCGGCTCAGTGAACAGTAGGTTTACGAGGTAAACCCTTTCGTGATGCACACGCGAATTCATCGAGAGCATTTTTACGTCATAGAAATTTCACTATCAAACTTTAGAATAGAGTGATTTTATAACAAGATTTCTTTTACCGGGGCGCAAATTAATCTGCTTCAGTTAATAATTAATTCTCTCAAAATAGATTCTACGCAGGTTCGTCTGCTAAATTGCTTACTCGCAGCAAGTAGGCCTGTTTAGTTTCTTGTTTACGGCAAACGTGACGTAGGTACTCAATAATCTTGCTTGAAAATTGTTAAATTGAAAAGGTCGAAAAGACCTACGCTAAGCCATGTCATTTTTTAAGCAATACGCTCTCCATGAGTTGTCGCCACTTTAATAAAAAAATAGATATCAATCTTTCGAAGAAAATTCTTCGGAAATGTCAAAAATAACACGGTAATATCATATTGAATACCTATCACGGAGTCAGCACGTTACAAAATTTATACATTGAAAGTGCATCGAGAGTGGCATTCCGTTCCGAAAAAGTTCTATATCATACTGCCGGAGAAAAATCTCCTGAGATAGATTCTTTGCAAAATAAAGCAGAATGCAAAAAATATCCATTTTGTCATACCTTCTAAGTACGTTATCTGTTAATGATTTAGGTTACGATTTATTGATTAAGAGTTAAGACTAATCTCTGTAACTAATGAATCATGTCTAATCCGGGATTCTGTAGCGAAATACTCAGTGGGTAATACGCTAATACTAATTTAAAGTGACTTCTAATTCGTGGAGGTATTTCTCATTAGCTACGTGATCCTATTATCATTCTTGAACCGTAATTGAGTATCCGCTCGCGTCCTTTGCGAAGCAACTTGTGCGAAATAATACCGAACAGATATCGTCTGACACGAACCTGGAAACATGTTCCACCGAGGCGTAACACTGGATTAGAGGGAGTAGAGCTCTTATCGTAACAAGCTCGAAAGGATTTATTAATCGGTGCAAGCGCTCTCCATCTTCGTGTTCAGGATCTCTCGAATTGTTCTACACGCGTTGCAGAGAAAGCAAACGAAAATTAAAATAAGAATAATTAAAATAAGATAACAAACTAGCGTCACGAACATTAAATGTAAATAGGTCAAGCGAATATAAGTTTCTAAAGATAATGTCAAAATGTTAGCCTATCAACGACTGGAAGTTTCTCTACGTGACTTCGAGAAAAGAAATTAAGATCGTTATCTGCTAATCGGAGTGAACTTGTGATGGTAAAATATGAAATTGCAGATCATGAATATGTCTAACTTCCGAATTTTCGCGTGGAATTTCAGCCGGATCCGAAGTGGGAATTTCCACGATCGCTCCTGAAAATCGAGCAGGTGCTGGGCGAGGGTGAGTTCGGGCGCGTCTTGCGCGCTAAAGCTGTGAACATCGGTGGAATTCCTGGTCCCACGACCGTCGCGGTAAAGACCCTGAAGGAGGACGCGTGTGCTTCTGAACTGGCGGATCTACTGTCCGAATACCAGTTGTTGAAGGAAGCGCAGCATCCGAACGTGATACGGCTGCTAGGAGCTTGCACGACGCCAACGGGCGCGCCCGTCTATCTCATCATCGAATTCGCCGAATTCGGCTCCTTACGGTAAGTGCGCGCCGTGATATATTCGATCGTGATATATTCGACCGTCGCTGTCCTGACGCTATTTATGACCTTTCCGTTTCACGAGCTTCTGGTCTTATCGATAAAAGTCCTTCTACGCCCGCTAGAAGCGAAATGACGCGATTCGTGCGTCATGCCTGTCGAAATTCTAGCTTTACATGCAGATAATAACTCTACCTTTCTTTAGATAATGAATAGCACTCATTTTTCAAGATTAAATTGGAAATTTTTGTATTTATGCTTTGTTATTTCTTATATTTGCAAATTTTCTATTTTAACAATATAACAATAAATGTAATCACTAATCATAATTTACATTATAATTTACATAAATATATTATAAATATACGTATATGTATATTGTAATAGATAATATTTTGAAAGATCTAGCAAAGGATTTGAACAAATGTATAATTATTCTAGAAAGTTAAAGGGAAAATTTCCTCTTTTGTTATAAGCGTAAAAAGACGAATAAATAGCGCGCGGATATTAATGCTTGGTATTTCGTAGTCTGGTATTTTCATTGTCTCGTTATAGTCCGTAGTCGAGAGATAACATCAAAAGCCGAACAGTTTTATCCTCTATTTATGCCAACAATGCCTACATATACGCGTCTAAATGAACGACGTTGCAACGAACGCGACCGACTTACAAACGCGGAAATAACTCCGGGAATTTATTGCGATGCGGAATTCCGCAGCATGGAATTCCGCCACTGCCAACCGGGGGGTGCCAACCGGGGGACAACAACCTTTTACAAAACCAGTTGCTCTCGGTAATTAAATTTTTCCGCGGGCGCGATGCACATGCCGGGAGATCCATCGCTATCCAAATTTCTCAGGAACGGACGGATTATTGACCACCAATTTCCCGGATAATGCTCGCGGTTTATAGGATAAATTTACACGAAATTTCAGTAACTATCTGAGGCGCAGCCGGCACTTGGAGTCGGAGTGTAGAATACCCGCACCGACGTCTCTGCTTTCCACTTCGCCGATCAACGCCAGCGAGGAATCGCAATGCAGCGATAATGCATTGAACTATACTATAACGCCGCGTGATATTCTCTCGTTCGCCTGGCAAATAAGCAAAGGGATGGCATATCTGGCCGATATTAAGGTATAATATTATTTTAAAATATCTATTAAATTATCTGGAATTTTTTTCTAAAATACACTGAACTCATGGTCCTTGGTCCTATACATTAGCCTCGTATCTCTCATAGTTTAACCCTAATTGGTCACACTGGGTCCAATAGACCCAAGCGTTTTCTTGACTTCGAAAACGACCCAGTAACCCAATGGAAATGGGCTATTTTTTTACATATGTTAAATTAATTTTTTGGAAATCAAACCTATACAGTCTTTTTAAGGAAGACTTAAAGTACAACAGGATATTTTTTTTTTTTTTTTAAAGGTTACCTACAATTTTTTATACACGTGCAAACACGCTGGGGTCTATTGGACCCAGTGTGACCATTACGGGATTTTTCGGAAGTGTGACCAATTAGGGTTAAGAGATTAACGAATGTGTAAGATATACAGGGTGTCCCAAAAAGCTCGGACACCGTTTCACTGACAAATTCTGTGGGACATTCTAAGAAGAAAATTCTTATGCGAAAATGTTGAGGCTGTAATAGTTTTTGAATTATAAGAATTTAGAGTTAGCGAATCAGACCGCCTAAAGTTGGCGCGCTCAGGTGTGGTACATCGCATAGCAAGTGAAGGTGGGCTAGCTTGTGACACACTTCATTTGACAAACTTGACAGTTCGCTGTGCATACGTATTTATTGATATTCCATAATGCTTGCATTAATCTTTATATACAGCAAATTGAACAATCACAGATAAATAAGACAAAGCTTCAAAGTAATTTTCTTGTCGTTTGAATTATGTCAATATCTAAAAACTGAGTCAATGCACAAGAGCACCTTTACTTGCTATGCGATGTACCACACCTGAGCGCGCCAACTTTAGGCGGTCTGATTCGCTAACTCTAAATGCTTATAATTCAAAAACTATTATAGCCTCAACATTTTCGCATAAGAATTTTCTTCTTAGAATGTCCCACAGAATTTGTCAGTGAAACGGTGTCCGAGCTTTTTGGGACACCCTGTATAATAGAGTTAACTGAAAATTGATAATAGAATCCTGGCAGTATTCAATCAAAGTTTCCTCCGCACTGCAGTTGGTGCATCGGGATCTCGCGGCGAGGAATGTTTTGCTCGCAACCGGGAAGGTTTGCAAGATCTCGGACTTTGGTCTAACTCGTGATGTATATGAAGACGATGCGTATTTGAAGCGAAGCAAGGGACGAGGTAAGATCGTCCACTAATTAATTATCTATCTCCGAATCGAAATTTGCAGACTTTGTGTTATATTCTTTTATCATTGAAATATAACGTAGCAAATTATAGCAACATACCTCAATTTAAACGAATCTAAACGAATTTACCCTAATCTTAAATCGAATAAACTATTTAGATCAGCGTTTTTGTTTTGTTTGTCCACTAATATGAATGCAACTTACGAATGTAACATGCATAAAAAAATATCTCACATAAATCTTATAAATTATAATCTTATCTTATCGCAATGATAAATCTAAATTATTAGGCAAAAAGCGTGATTCAGCATTGAAAAGTGCAATTATTGCGAGGTGCAGACAATATTTTATCGAGCTTAATACTAACGATCCTAATTCAACCACGACACAGTAATCCGGTCGTAATTCTCTCGGCGGATTCACGGGAAAAACACCTTTAATGACTCGCACGAGCCCGACTGTTACTTCGCGTTATCCAAGGTTTTACGGTTTGTGCCCGCAGTGCCCGTAAAATGGATGGCGCCGGAATCCCTGGCTGACCATGTGTACACCAGCAAATCGGACGTTTGGAGCTTCGGCGTGCTCCTGTGGGAGTTGGTCACGTTAGGCGCCTCCCCGTATCCTGGAGTGGACGTACATAATCTCTACAATCTGCTGAAGGTCGGCTACCGCATGGAGAAGCCGTATAATTGCTCGCAACAGTTGTAAGTGCTTAACAATCATTTCATCCTCCAGTGATTTAGAGCGTTTTAACATTCATTAATTTTAAGGATCGTCAATCTTAAACCCACTTTAGAAATTTAGTTCTACTTATTAAATAATATCCGCTTTTTAGTTCATATATAAAAAATTTTTTACCGGGTATGATTGACTTTTACAGAAAAATTGCTTTTGCTGATCGCCTTCAACATAACGATTACTATTTCTCTTTCATAGTTGTCTTTGTATATGAAAGTTATTCTTTATTATTTTCTTCTTTCTCGATCTTCTTCTTCTCCTTCTTCCTACATTCTTCCTTATTATCTTTTTAGAAAATTACAATTTACGTTCTTTAAAACTTAGCTTTTTCCGAGTTCTAATTGAAAGTTAACTTAGCTGACTAATCAACGCTGATAAAATCAAAAGACCTAAAACTGTGTGTGACCGTTACTTATGCGATATTCATAATTACGAGGGACTCGTGCGTAATTATCACAGGGAGCTCGTGATTATAGTAGCGTGACTTCATATCATATGTGAAACATTCATCTTCTATGAAGATTAGATCGCCGTACTGCGAAGTCAACCTTAGTACATATGCTGTCTGTATCCATATTACTAAATTAATGACATAGTGATAAATATGTGATATGAAGTTAATAATAATAAACAGAAATGACCGAATCTTCGAACGTGACGTGCACGTGGTCTTTTCAATTAAACTATTGCCAAAGTTATGCCCTTGGAAAAGCGTTGGGAACGTGCCAGTAGTTAAAATAAAGTAGGTTAACTATTTCAGCTCGTCGTAAAGCTCGTCGTAAAAGTACATTCTCTCTATCGCGCAAACGGAAGACGATAGTCATTTCCGATTTTTTACAACTTCTGAGAAAACATCTTCGATTCTAGATAGAACGAGCGATATGTTACATCATATTTTTTCAGATACAAGTTGATGGTGTCCTGTTGGCATCAAGAGCCCGGCATGCGACCGTCGTTCAAGGAGCTAACCAGCCATTGGGAACGTATGCTGGAGGATGGTGTCGAGTATCTCGATCTTAATCCACGAACCGTCCATAATCAAGCCTACTTTGCGCCTCTGCCAATTTTGGATAACGCGAGTGGTAAGTGAAATAAATCGAAATATTTGTTATCCCTATTAATATTTTTAATACTCCAGAGATAAGAATTAATTTCTGCATTCTGGCAGTTCCAAATTATTTTCAAATGTCACTGCTTGAATCTTATGATTCAATCGTCATCAACAATCGTTAAACCGGGAACGGGCGCCTGGTATGATTTTCACACCCCAGTATCGAAAAAATAAAACTCACGTTACAGTAATTTTAACGTGTTTTTTTCGTTTTTTAAATATTTTTTTAATTCTCCTTACTTTTTTCAGAAAATGTTGAGTAAATCTATATACATAATCCTCAAATATTAATAAATTATAGAACAATTAAATATATCTATGCAATATGTAATTAATAACAATGACTTTTAATTGGAGTATAAAAATTACTCCCCAAAAAAATCAGGCGTCCGTTTCTGGGCGCCTTTAACGATTTCAAATAACGCAATTTCGAGTTATCTTAAAGTTCTCGTCAAATCTTTTGTAGGTTCTCGCAACGATCAGGTGGACAACGGGTTTGCCAACGGGACTTTAAGAACAGACACCGTCAACTATCTCGGTCGGATATCTTCTGAGCCCGTCACCAAGTGCGACAAGGTGGACAAATTGTCGGCGCTCTGGCAGCCGTCCATAGCGTCCTTCCCCGAGGAACCAATAAAGTCGTCTTACGTGAACGAGCGACCCGCGAGCTTGAATGCCAATCATTACGAAAGCCCGATAAAGCTGAGAAATACCAGCGTGACCAGCAACAGCGAGAACGACTTGAGAACACCTCCCAACGAACGTCCCCAGTCCTACATTGATATGCAGGGGAGGAAATCGACGGAGACGGAGGATCTCCTGGTGTTTGGGAGCATGGACGACGACAAGAGCGACAATAACGTGACGAATTGATCGGCGTGATCTCACGTTGGACGTTTGACAAATGAGAAAAATTCAAAATAGAAAACGCGTCAGTTTTCTGAGTCTCAACGTGCTTTCGTTGACTTGGGGCGGATATACGACGGAAAGAAAGTAAAGGTAACTAATTGTGGGAGCAATCGTTGATCGCAAATTATGCGAGAAAGAGAGGAATATTTATTTAACGAGGAAGTATGAGAGAGAGAATTGTGTGTGCAAGAGCAATTGGAAGAGCGAATGATTCGCGTGGGGTGAGAAGTTGCGCAAAAAAATGACGATGACACGATAATGTGCTGGATGAATGAAAATTTTGCACTTGTAAAAGCAAATATTAACTCCGCGGAGTTGAATAAGTCGCGATTTAAGTTATATCGCAGAAAGAATTCCTGAACGAATTCTTGGATCGAATGAAAACGCTCTGTAGGAAAGTTAGAGGTAAAACTATATCGCGCAAAACGGCTGCTATACCAAGTATAAATTAATAATTAATTTGCCGTGTTTTTATGTACTTAAAGTCGGCTGTATGTTGATCGCCACTGGTAAGACCGCTTTTAATACTATTGATAATAATAGTTATGCATTATAATCAGTCGTGCGATTTCTCAAAAAGATCATCGTACTTTAAGCAGTTAAAAATCTTCTGTACATCACACTATGCAACTGTAATGAAATTTGAGGATAGTTGCTCATTGAGAACGTCGAGCTTTCCAAACTAAAGGTCATAAGTTGTTTCCTAGCTGTCGTTAGCAATTTCTGTTAAAAGTACGAGCTTCAATGGTGCAAATAAGTGAGAAGACATTTTAACAGTTAATTTTTAAAAATTTCACCCGAGGCGTAATTTACGAGCGATATTAACCGTTTAAACTTGAGAAGTTGCAGATTTGGTCTTCCATCAAATCTTTTTTGATAGATAGAACCGTGGTTGTGAAGCTGTACGGCACCTTTATTCAACTTGAAACTTAATCGTCACGCTTCCTTTCGAGACGAGATACTTTCTATTGTCGCACTAGCTTTTGTGGCTTTCGTGTGTCGCGACACAACGAAGCAGCAGATCGCACGCAGATCGAAGTGATAACGACCGAGGCGTAAGAGTAGTATTTTTTACGAGACGCGTGTGTGGGCTCCGGTTAGCGCGACGTCATATCCTAAGAAGACTGTGTTTCGCCGTACCTCACTGGGAACGGAATCGTCCCTTTTGTATTTACGTATAAGATGCAACATTCCACCCACCGATTAGCCTAGTTACTTATCGTACAGATTTTATATCACGACTGCGTATATGATTTCGACTAGTACACGTTTACGGGCTACATCACGTTCGATGTCTTTCCTGTTTCCTTTTTAAACTCTCCGGGGCGTTAACGACAACGATGTGGAGCACGCGCGTTACAAGCCGGTTAATATTGTGCCATATTATTTTCTTGTAACTGATATATCACAAAAACATATAAAAGATGCTTCAAAATGGAGTATTCCCTTATATTACCTCTTACCTAGTTCCTAATGCGCTTGTCCTCCTGTTGCAATGGTGATCTTCTCGAAGTTGGAGAAGAATAAAATATTGGAGGAAAATAATAAAAAAGTTGACAAAGAAAAAAGGAAGCAAGGACAAAAAAGCGATTTCCTATATTATTGTCGTTAGGCATTGCAAAATTTTTGTTTTATATTTTTAATAATATTTTTTATATAAATTTGACATTAATCATGATATGTGATGATTATATATAATGGAAGAAATTTTTTATCAAAATGGAATATAATTATGTGTGTGTACGTCGAGTTTCAGGGTGCAAGAGCATTGAAGACGAGCCGATTAAATTTATGAAAAATTACTATTTTATTCTAATCAGCTACAATTGCATATAAAATCAATCGATAAGAAAATGATAAGAAAATAATCTCTTATGAACTATACATACACATATAAAAAAAAAGAAGATAAAAATCACAATTTCAACTTATCTATGCGGAACTCATAATCGTTCCTCGTGGAATTAGTGACAAAGGATTTCTCTTCGTCAATCTCACCAAGTAAATTCAGTTCGTCGATACGTGTCGTGAAAGACTGAGGTATGACATCACTATCCGGTGTGTCAGGCCTGCGGACTTCGATGGGTCGATCGGCATCGCAATTCGCAGTCTCTTGTACGACGATCGGTGGTAATAAATCGTCTAAAGAAAATTCAGAACAAATGACGTAAAATTGCTGTTGCAATAATAATAAAGTAATAGTATTATCGAGCGCAAGAAAGAATAAAATCAGTCACACGCCTGATATAGAAATCAAGGAATTATAACGCAGGAGAGAACAAAGCGATAGCAAAGTGTTGCTACGGTAACAAAATCGAGTGTCGATTGCGATAACGCTACTCACCGGTCTCCTCGGTGTTCTTTGCCGTGTTGGCGACCTCGTCCTCGGATATCTTTGCCGTGGCGAATTTGATGCTTTCCAGCAGATTCTGGTCCGACGACGCGAAGAATCGCAGACAGACGATACCGTGGATCGTCTTCACGAGCTTCGTCAGGTCCTCGGGTATGCAAAACTTCCTGAAGAGCCGCGCCTCCTCCGGTAAATGCTCCGACTTGCAGTACGGCAGGTGTAACGCGTAATACCTCTTGTTTCTCCGCGGATAGTTCTCCTTCAGCAGTCGCAACAGGTGGTTGTCTACGTTTCGATAAATGATCGTCGCGTCGGATTTCGCGGACGTCAACGGCGGTGACGTCACGACCAGGACAACGTCCGCGGTCTGAAACGCGGTGTTGCACCAGAGCCCCGGATCCTGCGATCACGTTACACGATTATCTCGCTGAACTGCCGCGTCCGTAGAAATTCACGGATTATTAAATAAATTAAAGATCAAAAGATTAAATAGGACAAACTCGCATTATCGAATTGCGGATCTCTGTCTCTCTGAAAGAAATTGCCAATAATATTACACCGTCGATTTATTTCATCACTCACTTTGCTGGTGGTTTGTGCGATGTCGAACATGTCGATCATGGCGTTGATATTACAGTATCGTAAGAACTTTGCTAGCTCCGCCATTACGTTCACGTGCGACGGATGCGTCGGCGAGTACACCAGCAAGCAGTTCGGCCTTATCGCCATTTTCTTCAAAACTGTATTTTAAAAAAAAGAAAAGAAAAGAAAAAATGATTTATCAAAGCAAACGAGTCAGACGTATTCACGGGAGGAAAAAAGAGTCTCACCCCTCTTTTTGTACAGCTTAAACGCGTGGTACAGCACGTACAATATTACAGGTGGTATCCATATTAAGCTGATTATCATAATCAGCAGTCGATGAGACGCGCGTTCTGTGAGAATACGTTAATTAGTAGTTGGAAAGAAGAATCGGAGAAAAACAGAAAAAAGGAAGGAAATTTCGAGCTAAATCGCATTTACTTATGTATATATAGGGCGACGTGCTGTTCGCGCATCCGTGCTCGCCGCACTCGGGATGCAGGGCAGCGACTTTGACGTAATAGATGCCGGCCGGTGCCGAGAAGTTGTGCCGCACGTGGCCACCGCGGTCCTTGTTCGCGGGCACGACCACGGTGACGACCGTCGACTTCGTGTCGTTGTTAATCAGCCACGCCTTGTACTCCGTCACGTTGTACGTCGACGGGAGTGGCTGTATGTACAACGCCGGATCCGACGGTTCCGACACGTCAATGTATACGAAGGGCGTGAACGTTTTGACCTGGACGCCATCCTCTGGAAGAGAATCGCGGATAGAGATTTATATACGAACAATCGAATCGCGAAGTCGCGAAACGGAAAATGAATTAAGGGGAACAAATGAGAGACCCACCGATAAATTCGTGCTTTGGCACACGGAATACGTATCTTCTGCTGTACACGTAATTTTTCCCGATCGCGAGATACTCCAAGCGATACGGGAACCCCTCAGACTCAGCACCGAAGAACGGGCACGACACGTATAAGTCCTTGGGCGCGGGGTGGCTGGCGTTTCCGTACAACTCTACGTGCCTGCACGCGTTCTCGTTGTCGTCATTGATGTTTTGATAACGCGTGATTAACCCTGATTTACACAAAGAGATCTTTAAAATGCACGCTAACGAGAGGAAATATATTTATATTCGGGGGTGTTAAATATATCTCCTTACTATGAAAATTGATATCCGAAACCGATAAATTGAACGCAGTCGCCTTTTCATTATTATCAATGAATTTCACATTATGGATGATTTTCACATACGCGTGCAACGTGAAAATTGCAGCGTCATTCCGCTTCGATAGCTTTCCGGCATCCACAAATCTTAGCTTTGCGCAACCTAGAAAGTCGTGCGGTATTTAATGAAACTGATTGTTAAAGATATATTTTCTCAAATTAGATTATCGCTTCCTATACCTTCCCCCTTTTCTACTGCTGTTAGTACACATTGGAAACCCGTTGATGGAACCAGATCAGTCTAAAAGAAAAATAATTAATTAACTGTAGACACAAAGTCTTGCAGTTTTCTGCACATGATATTGATAATTACTAATTAGTCAATTCGAGGTGAAAATAAAGATTAAACCAATTGAATGACACAGCTAAAGATTATATACTTTTGTTTCAGCTTTTATCGTCAATAATCACTAACATAATGCAAAAAATAGCATTTTGTTATTTATCGATTCTTATTATCTATCTGCTCGCAATCATGCGTAAATTAATAATTGATATCAATGTTAGTCATATTCATATGAAACAGCCATTTTCACACGGAAGTTATACAAGGTGTTCCACTACTCGCCCTTTTTTTTTTAATTTTGAGTAAGTTTTACCTTTACGAAAATGTCACCATTTGTAATAACTTTTCAATTATTATATCTCTTGTGACTGAACTTTAAATTAAAATTTTGTTAAAAATTTTACCTAAAAATTAATTGACAATTATAATGTTGCATTCAATTTGGCTCCCTAATATTTAATTTGTGAATTTTATTTCTATTGTTATTGTATCGCTGAAGACGGCCTGAAGTGGAGCCGAAACGTTTGGTTTTGTAATTTATGTATATTATAAATATACGTTAATTAAAAAATAACGCACACCCACAACTCACTGACAACCGCGTTACTCTTACTGCTCTTTGTTAGTTCAAATCTTGTATTCTATTATTTCTAGAGAGTCTTTCTAAGAAAATTTTAATTTGTTTATTAAAAGATTTTTAGTTTTTCTCTTTTTTATAACTAAAAAATTATTAGCATCTAGATTTTCAAGGAAAAATCATCTCGAAATTTAAAAAAAAACCCATTGTTAAAAATAAGAAAAAAAACACCCTGTATATAACATTGTTATATTGACACATAAAGCGGTACACGTTGCTCCAAAGATAAACACACTGACAACAACTGAAGCTAAATTGAAGAAAACAATTCTAGTTATAAAATGATAAGAAAATATTGTGTCTTCGACCACATTTTTATCCGGAATTAAAGTCGTTGCGTGATAATTAGGATTAATATAATTATTGATAAATCAATTTTTTTATCTGTAATTAATTTATGTATATTATAAATATACGTTAATTAAAAAATAACGCACACCCACAACTCACTGACAACCGCGTTACTCTCACTGCTCTTTGTTAGTTCAAATCTTGTATTCTATTATTGACAGTCTTTCTACGAAAATTTTAATTTGTTTATTAAATGATTTTTAGTTTTTCTCTCTTTTATAACTCAAAAATTATTAGCATCTCTATTTTCAAGGAAAAATCATCTCAAAATTGAAAAAAAAAAACCCATTGTTAAAAGTACGAAAAAGGACACCCTGTATATAACATTGTTATACTGACACATAAAGCGGTACACGTTGCTCCAAAGATAAACACACTGACAACATCTGAAGCTAAATTGAAGAAAACAATTCTAGTTATAAAATGATAAGAAAAGATTGGTGTCTTCGACCTGTCTTCGACCTCATTTTTATCCGGAATTAAAGTCGTTGCATGATAATTAGTATTAATATAATTATTGATAAATCAATTTCTTTTATCTGCGACGTGCGAAGAAAGCACGTGATCCTCGAGACACCCGGTATATCCACGGCCCGATGTGATACCTCAGAGTTTAAAACTCGCGTTTAAAACCCATGATTGGAGCAAAGTCATACTTACCAGGTTCTGTTGGTGGCAGTAGTCCGGATAACAATACCCGGCCGAGACGTATCCAGTCAAGGAGCACAGGACGACCGCGGCGACGAGGAAGCCGTTGTTTAATGTCTCTTGCATTCTTCTGGGCTGGGTTATTGCCCGCTCACTCGACGATGCGCAACACTTGGTGGACGGCACGTGTCGCCGACATCGATCTTATGTCAGTCGCGCGACGGAATCGCGACGGTAATTCGGATGTTCGTCGCGGCACCGATTAACATCCCCGAGTTTCCGGCTCGCACGTCGAACGACGCAAAATACCGTGCGCGATCGCGGAACAGCGTCAACAACAATCACTTACGTCAACGTCAAACGCGAGGTCCAGCGAGGTCGCAAACTGGCAGCAAACTGCGCGTCGACGCGAGGAAGGCTCTACTGGGAGTGCCAGGTACCAGGTACTGCTTGCGTTGCTTGTCGTCGACAAGAACGGACTCTACAAGACAGGTCGTCGATGACTCGAGTCATTCAACGATCGCTGCGTCGAACGGTTCATGTGACTCAAAAGAGGAAAGATATGGAATGTATCGATAATATCGATACTTCTTTTCAATTTTGGAATATGTTATGTATTTTTAGCACGAAAATCACGATAGATTATAAAGCGCAAACAGAAACCTAATTGTTGAAAGAAAGATAAATTTCCTGACATTTTTTGATAAGATAAAGAACAAAAGTTAAAACGATATCGATTTTTAAACTGCGGAAATTAAACGTGAGATATAATTGGAGTAAGTGAGTCAAGAGAGAAAAAGAGATAGAAGAAAAGTATTATTTTTTATTTTATAAATAATTTTATTGCAGAAGTATAAAGCGTTCGTTTAAAACAGTAAAATTATCGTTTAAAACAATAGGTTGTGGCGGTACATTGGAAAGTAATATGATATATTTGTCTTCTCCGGAAATGATTTCATGAACGTTTATGCGGATGTCAGATCTCAGATTGGATAGGACTTGTAATCTTATCGCAAGCTATGTCACTATGAGCATGAATTGCTTATAATCATAATATATGCGGTATGATGCAATTTTAAATTACAACGTTCTTATAAATTATTCAACATAATACATCAATTTGTGAATAAATTTAACGATTCGCAAATTGATCATTCACAACAAAAATCCTATTATTCTTGTTTTATTTTCAGAATTAAATATTTCGTCGATTTAACAAGGATCCCATATTTGTCAAAGATTCTCTTTTCTGATTAAAGTGGGTCAAAATTAATTGACAAAAACGCGAGAATAATTATATGTGTGTATATGTAGTAATCTTAGAATTTATTAAGTTTAACTCATTGAGATTAATTATGCAAAGTCAGAAGTACTGAATATTCAAATTGTAAAAAAATTTATTCAGAAGAATATATCTCATTACGAAGAATTATACCACTTCTGTGATAGCAATCGCGCAGATATTAATACTCAAAGTTACTCAATAATAATTCATAAAACTCTTGGATATTAATAGCTAAGTTACTTTCTAATTGTCATTGCAGAAGTTAATTGCTTGATTACCGAGTTATCCTACATTTTTAATTCTCTATTCACCCTAATTTAGTATAATTCATCAATTAATTAAAGAAATATTTGAGCACCTCAGAAGCCAAACTAACTAATTCTATCTTTGTAATTTTCTTAATTTAACCAGGGTACATAGATTTTATAATTTCATCTTTCTTATTTCATGGATGTGATTATTTGGCTTCTAAAAGACTCATCCGATTTACATGGCATGTTTTGCAAGCATAATTATTAATTTAGTATATTTAACTATCGCTTATATAATAATATAATATATAATAATTAATAAATTCTTAGTACACGTAGTCACCGTACACAAAATAAGTTTTAGTATATATATCTACTTTTAAATGTCAGTAATGCGTAATTTAATATACTTTTAAATTGCATATCGAAAATTGACTTCGATAGTAGGTAGATGCGATTAAAAGTTCTTTGCACCCGGTAACATTCTTCATACGCGATGTTGGCGAATTTATAATCAGTCCCAGCTACACGCACCAGATAACTTTGCAGGTTTCGCACGATATCTTCGTGGATGCGACACACCATAAAAGAGGCGACCGAAGAAGAGAAAGATCGCAACGCGCACTCCCTCAACAGTAAAAATATCAATATTTGTTTATACTAGTTATAATAATAATTTAATAATAAGAAACATCTGAATCTCTTGGTCGCTATTGAAAAGAAAAACAAAAAAGGGCTCTCATTTGCCTGTTTTTTCTTTTCATCAAAATATTTTCTTTTCTTTTCTCGAAGATGACATAGAGTTGCTAAAATAAAATGTCTAAAAATAATAAGAGAAAAAAAGATATGTGAAAAATTTATTTTGAGAGCTAACAACTTTCTCGTGAACGCGTTAAGATGGAGACGTGAAAACGTTGTTTAACGTGTTAAGCAACTTTGGCCTGCTTATCAGTGAGATCGATGTGTTTTTGTAGACCCTGCCAGCATTTGTAGTAGTCATTGTCCAGCTTGTTGCAAAGCTTACTAGCCCATTCTGTCACAGCCATGCTATACGAGGTCTCGAACATAAAGGCCTGTGTATCGTCAGCGATCCGTTCTGGCACGAGTTCGCTCTTGGACGCAGCCTCGAAGCATTGTTTATCGGGACCGTGCGGAGTCATAATGGAATGTAACGATGCACCGCCGGCAGAAAAACCATCCTCCTTTGCCTCGTAGCGGCCCTTTATTAATCCCATAAATTCGCTCATGCAGTTTCCTGAGAATCCGACAGCAGATTGCCAGGCTTTTTCATATTGTATTAAGAAATATGTATAAATTGTATTATATAAATTTATACATACATATAAAAGAGAATAGGAGAGACAATATATAAGTCATCGTAAAAGAAATTAGATAAAGAAAAAAGATAGACAAAGATAGATAAAGATAGACGTATAATAAATACTTAATAATATTATTAATTATTAAGAAAAAGTTACTGGCTAGTATTTTATTTCCAATTTCATTAGGTGAGAAACTAGTGTATATCGTAATTTTCTAAAATTTATTTTTTTTTATAAAGTTGTAAGGATTAAATTTAATAATAACAATTTTTAATATAATTTTGACAATTCCAAAAAGATTTCAATGTGCATAGGAGAAGATACACCAGATAACTGCAGGTTTCGCACGATATCTTCGTGGATGCGACACACCATAAAAGAGGCGACCGAAGAAGAGAAAGAGCGATAAACTACCCTGCTCGAATAGTAACAACATTTAAATAACATATATTTATAGATAACGTAAACGTTCGATAATATAAGCCACAAGTGTAAGATAAATAATATGTATAATTTAAAAAAAGATAAAAATAAACCAAAAATAGCTCATTATCTCTTTCGAATTATCTAAACTATATAATTGAATTTCAAAATAAACCGCTATTGAATCGTTATAACTGCGTCAACAGTGCAAATTAATTCTGCGAAATATTCGCGTCTTGTTAAAAAAAATAGAGAAAAAAAATTATTGGAATATATGAATACTCGCTTATACAAGTTTCAACATCGCCGATAAAATTCTTTATAAATAACAGCCGCGATTTGACTTTATAAATGTCAGATATCGACACAAAACTTCTCGCGAAACGCATAACTCGCGTTGTTGGCAGATGCTGAATGATTCGTTTAGTACCAACAATGAACCGACTTAATCCGTCAACGTTAATCCTCGTCGTCGGTGGATACCATCGACAAGTCGGGATGCGAAACGAGCGCGTATACGTCACGAGCGATTCGCGATCGCGCAACGAGACGCAGCGGCCGGATCTGCAATGGAAATTACGCGTATTTTGCATATTATCGCTCTCCACGCGCCGCCGACTTATTCATTAACGTGGAGAATGGCCCGCATTGAACACGCCGCTATATACTGGTTATCAAATCTCGGAGAAAGCAGCGAACGGCTACTCTTACTGGTGCTCAAACATATTTCGAGATACATATTGCTTGTAGCCTCGTACGTTGTTGCGCAGTTTCACATTAGCAAAATTGTATAAATATCAATGCAACGTATATAATGAAAAGATTCAATTAATTAAATTATTATATTAATTAAATTCCGGTGTTCTAGAAATATTGGAAATAAGAAAAATAAAATTGTACTAAATACGAAGTGAATTAACTGGATTAAAGAATTAAATAAGAAGTATAAAATTAATAGAAGTATAAATAATATAGAAAATCTATATTAGAAATCTTTACTCGTAAAATTAATATTAATATTATAAAGAAGTTATATCTTTAGCCAATTATCATGGAATTTTATTTCATGAAATACTTATATAGAAAATAATTAAAATGTCTCACAAGGATACAATTTTCAGTCATGTTTTCGTAGCTTTTTTCTATCGATTTCAGAATAATTACGGAATGAGTAATAATTTCTTTCATATTTAAGCGCATGTATACACTATTCGACGATGACAAAAATAGCAATTATTCTTTCCGCTTATTTATCACAGCTAAACGAGCCATTGTCAATTTTAATAAGATTCCCGATAATCGGCATTAATTTTACGATTGGAAAATATCACAACGCGTTTGGTCCGCTGTCACAATTACTCCGATCGATCCTATAATTTCGCACGTAACTTCTGTACCACGGAATGGAACATTGAAAACACCGATAATGGCCGCTCTTCTTGTGGTTTTCAATTACTTAACTCGCAAGAATGCAACCTCGTTGATAGGCACATCCCGTGCCTACCCGTCTCTCTCCTTGCACGCGATGGACTTTCTCAACAAGAGAGCGCGATAATGCAGCGAAATACGACGAGAACAACCGCGACGTCGAACGAAAGTGCAGGCCCGTCCGGTCTCGTCATAATCGATCGGATTGCGATCGGCAGTGACAGGAAATCGGTGAAACGACCTACCGGAGAAAGAGACATTGTGCGATCGGTCGTCGGGAAAAATTTCGAGTTTTCTCCGAGCCAACAACTCGGTTGCACAATTTTCAGGGGCGCTCTTCTGGAACGAAGACACCGCCGAGTCGAGTTCGACGGAGCACTCGCGCTCGAACTCTTGCCGCGTGTAATCGACCCCGCGAGATCGGTGACGGGGAAAAAAGCCGCAGAATCCGCAATTTCTTGGCGGTACACCGTGTTTAGTAAACGCGTCACGGATCGTCGGCTCGGTAGTTTAATCAAAATAGCTACAAAGCGGTTACCAAGCAAACCAAAGATCCAAGACGTCTAAAAGAGACTTGAAAGATATGTCCAGTATCTAAGACGTTCCTTAAATACAATATCTAATTTCTAACTTTAATTTCTACAGTTTTTGACATATTTCTGTAATTCGGGACGATACTTGTCAAATTAGCATTTATTTCTTGCCTAGTTTAAACGAACTACTGGAAATTATGGCGCACTTATGTAGCAATCCAGTAATCTTATTAAGTATTATTGGCATATATACTTTGATTTCCCTCCGTCTTCGGAGTTAAAATCGCGTTAAGAAAAGTTTACACAGAACAGTTTCATCTCTACATCGACGCGTATATGAACGCAAAAGGTATGTACTTTCTATAGGAATATACTTACGATGATAATAAGGGGGTCGGAAAGTGTGCTCCTGTACGGACCATCGGGGTGGAAAGATAACAAAGTCGGCCGCGGCGGTTCCAGGCTTGTTAGTAGGGCACGTCAACACGGTGAAGATGGAAGGATCCTGCGGAATTAATTGAGCTACTTAACATTCCGAGAGTGATCATGATTAAATCCGAAAAATACGATAAATATGTAGAATTTAAAAAATTTACTTATCACACATAAGTTTGCTACATTATAACACAAAAATATAAATATATTAAAGAAGATTAAAGAAAAAAGCAATAATGCAATTTACTATTGAGTAACATTCAATCGTCAACAAGCTTTTCCCTTACATTGTATATATAGACAAATTTATTTTATGTGTATAAAATTTTATCGCAAAAAATTCGTAGAAATTTTATATCTTAATGCGCCCCTAGATATGATGTGTATGTTGTTTACTCACGCAGTGGTCGAAGGACACGGAATTGATAACCATAAACCTATTGAGATCGTATTTGTACGGTACGTAATTGCCATGCCATGCAATTACGTCAAAGGGACTATGACCTTGATTGGCCACGAACAGCTTTCCCTGATATTTACATATAATCTCGTAATCGATCTCGCGATCCTCGTACCAAGCCACCGGTGTCTGAAAGTCTCTCGGACTCGCCAAACCGTTCGCCCCTGCGCATTTAATTTGTAGCCTATCTCATTAATTCGCTCATTATAATATGACTGTATCGAATCTCCTTAGTGGAAGAAATGTAATTGTTCAACGACAGCATAGCAGCATTACGTTATTTTTCAACAGCTTTGTCTCGAAGATAAAATACGAAAAGTTTTATCTACCATTAACGTTGAAGGAATTAGGAACGCGGATTAATTTTCTCAAGTTTCTACAGAAGAAATGTTAAGCAACTTCCACAATGAATTCGTCGAATCGAATTACCTATTGGTCCTAACTCGGGCAGCTGGAAATGATTGTCGAAGACCTCGAGGATATAACCCCTGGACGGGCCGAAGACGGTCACGGAGAATCGCATACCTTGCTGAATGACGCATATCTCGTTCGGCTCGCATCGCATCTTGCCGAACTCGGTGGTGATCTGCAGAGTACCCAACTGTGGCACTGCAACCGGAATCGAAATTTGACGTATATTCTTTTTTCCTAGAAAAGAGCAGACGTCACCTTTCTACTACCACCCACCGATGAGAAAATCGCCATCAGCATTATAGAAAGCCCTATTCTTCATGGAAGCGTTGCATAAATACACGTGCACCGCAACGCCCTGGCGTATCTTGGGATCGCCGGCACCGCACAGAGTGTGAAGACCCTCGATAAAGTCGATCTCGGGATCCCGGCGAGTCGGGACGTCAAAAGTTCTCCATCTTAACTAAAACGCAAACAATTAGCTTCAGAGAAGCGCTAGTCTTTCCGATAGTTCGTAGATTGAAATACTCAGCACAATAGCTAGAGATGTATTTTAGTATTCTATATACCAATTTAAAAAAACCGTAGAGGGAAAAAGAAAAAGCGAAATCTCCCAAAAAATTAAAGTCATATGTATCATAGGTATATTAATCGTCTAATTAAATCGTTGTTGCACCGAATCCTTGAATTCAATATTACGAAAATTTACCTGGTTAGGATTAGGATGAGTATCGTTCCAATCGTTCTTTACGTAAGATTCGGCTCCCTGAATTTTAATGAAAGGTTTGAACGGGCTGTGACCAACGGATGGTCTCATTCGATAGAGCCACGATCTTTTATTTTGTCCACGCGGAGCTAGAAAATGGAAATAATTAGCGTTTTCGAATAATAATGTCTATAGTATTGTATTAAGAACAAGTGAAAAAAAATGGAACCATTGATATCGCGTTATAAATTCATCGCGATAAAAAAATGAATCCAAGTGACATTTATTACTACAGAATTCTCGTGGTATCTTAAGACTTCTATTTATCAAAATTTGATAAGAAGCAAGTAAGGACGAGACAGAAATCTAATCGCGCACTCGAGCTAACAATAAGTCACCTCTTTCAAAACAAAAAAAAAACAATTATCCATTTATTTCACTTTATATACCTCGATTGACAGATTTGCTGATTTTGAATCAAATTATATCTTTTTAAGTTTTAATTTTAGACTTATTGACTTTTTGTTTGACAACCTTAAAAGTTAAAAGTGTGTAGGAATCAAGTCAAAACGTATAATTGAAATAGGAAGTGTTTTTAAAGACAAATTCAAGAATGAAAGGATTTTTATTCACCGGTGAACGCTGTGCCCGACAATTGTTCGGCATAAAGACCGTATGGACACTTCTGCGGATTGTTCTGCCCAATGGGTAGCGCTCCTGGACAACGCTCATCCTCGCTGGAGAACTCACAGCCAAATCCCGTAAGATACTAAAAGACACTTCTTCGATAGAACAAGCACTCTATTTTTCCCCCGTTAAATTATAACACACTATCTTGCAATGTCAAGCTTTGTTTTAGATTTCAGCGGTTTCTATATCACATTTTCCTATATCAAATATTCTTTGCTGTCAGTATTTTATACGCTCTTATTTAAAACAAGAAATACTATATTAAATTCTAAACAAAATTACACGAAAAAATTTGGGCCACTCACGGGGTACTATTTGAAAATTAGATCAGATAATTTTCCAGCTATCATTTCCATAATAAAAAGATAGGCTTTTTAACAAAAAATATCTTCCGAAAAGTGTTGCACACAGTGAATTCTTTTGATCTGTCAGAATTAAAACGGTTTTGCTACCTTGAGCTCGTCCTTCATTTCGCCAGCGATCCTTTTCTCCGGAGATACAGCGTTTCTTTTCCTGATACACAATACAGAAATTTCCACGGCACTCCCCCGTTTTATATGAACGCGGTCGTCCTTAAGCGACGCAATGACAAGACTGACAACAGATCGGTGTTATACAAAAAACATGTTTACTCACTCCTGGACCAATCGAGCGCGACTATCCGCGTAGGCACGGCCGCGTTAATAGGCACGGCTGCCTCTGATAACCAGTCGAAGAGCCAGAAATTCCACGTCACGCCACAGAATTTATCGTCAGGTCTCTCACGGCCGAGACGAGCCCCTCGCAACGATACGAAGCTCACCCGTATACGATATTACCGAGCCGTGGGATCCGTATTCAAATCAGTCTCTGATATCGCCAGGTATTTTCTGTGAGAGCGTTCATTAAATCATGATTTCATTATTTCGGCAATTAATTAAATTCTAGCAGTTAAGCTCCTTAAATTACTTATACAATGAAGATTCTATTTAATAGTAATATTTTCCCCTTTGACGTTTTCTTTTATTGTCATATATCTGATGTATCTCCGTTTCGCACTTAAATTGGAATTATTAATCGAGTAATTAATATATGATAACGTTTCTAGCAATATGATAATTTTAATTATTTTTTTAAATACTGCATTATATTTTTTAATTCCCCTTTCTCAGGAGAAAAGCTTAACGAATTTCTTAGTTCTTCTTTCAGATTCCTTCACGATAAGATGTCTACATCTGCATACTGATCAGATGCTCGATTTCCATCGTGTTTACTGGAAACACTCTCGTAGCTTTGAGAAGGATTTACGAGCAGAAAAGGCGTGTACTAACTACGTGTGTCACACTTTGGATAGCTGTTTTGTTGATGACTTAATATCATTAAAAAATTTACAAACTCGACTTGTTTGTTACATTTAATGTCGTATCAAAGTATACATTTGCGTTTTATAACATTTATATAATTTGTTTAAAGTTATATTGCTACAGCAATAATTTTTACGAATTCAAGTTAACCAACCCGAATTTTTTGATGCAGATAACTCTTTTTTCCAATACAATATTATATCACTTTATGTTTATAACTACACATAATAAAATATTACTATTATGTGTATAGGATTCAAAAAACAGGGAATAATTTAAAAACATTAGAATATTGAGAAATATATATTTATTCTTAATTCAGAAACTAAATAACAATGACAGCAACAACTGCACCGATTTCTTCATTTTGTCGTAACATACCTTATCTTACGGATTCGTAAGGATCAGAATTTCAGTAATATTCACATCTTCATTCTGGTAAGTGAATGCTGTAATTTAACAGGAATTCGTTTCGCTCTTCGTCGAAATTGAATGTTTTGCCGCTTCTGAAACGAGCACATACCTAGCTCGCGCGCATTTAAGTACACACAGCGTCGCGCGCATTTATGATATATGCACGATCGTCAGAGGACCCTGCATACTTATCTAATCGTTTTCACCTTGTCGGCTAGTTATCGGTTATCGCGGAGAGTTTGTTGACCGCGAGAAAGTTTTGCGTCACGCCGAACGAATATGCCTCCTCGCACCTTTGGCGTAATTATATATGTGAGTTTCCATCAATCATGATCGCAACGAAGACGCCTGTTGCGCTGCAATCCAGATGAAGCAGCGGTAAAGAAAGCAACTTTAATTCCAGATCGTTAACTGCTGCTATCGGCAACTCCGCAATACTTTCTTATAACTGTTTGATAATATAATACATTATAGCAATTGTTATAAATAAGATTTATATCTGTGTCTTACATAACATTACATTAAAACTTATTTCATGTTTGCAGTACCTACAAAGCAAATTTAATTTACGCCCCCAAATAGTCAAAATAGTATCTATATAATAATCCGTTATTACACGTAGAATTATATTTGCATTATTTAATGTGTGTGATATTCGTATCAGAGCTCCAGATTTAAGCTCGCTCGCGGAAAGCGCGGTTGCAATGCAGAAAATAACACTTGCCATAAACAAGGCATTTGTCATAATTGCGCTCCATATTCTCGAACTTTCACCGTCCGGAGAATCAGTCATTTGCTAATGGTACATAATAACAAGTCGATCGCGTTCGCTTAGGAAGGAAAGCCTTCAGTTTTTTGCACAGTGAACAGAATCGAATTATCGGAATGTTTTTGCGCGTCGATCTCGATATTACGAGCGAATGGAAATCGCCACGCTATAATTAGGATGCATGGTGAATTCGCATACGATCATGCGTTGTTTTCGCGAGCGACACGGATGTGCAGCGGTTGCGAAAAAAAAAAAGAAGAATCTAATTGCAACTTTTGCTGCATCTGCAAACAGTTTCACGACTCGCGCGCGGTTGCATCGCGAATAAATCGACAAAGGCGCCAGAGTGTGAGTCACAATTTCAGATCATGCCAGGGCAAATGGAACAATTCACAAAAGTGCAATATTGTGGGGCAATAGGACAATTCCTATTCCCGTCATTCCTATTTTCGTCACAGCAATGTTCTATTTTCTGCCACGGGACAATAGATACACGTTATATAAGAAACAAATTTTTACGCGCGTATCTTAATTCATGTTGTGTTCATTTGGTATTTATGGTATTTTATTATATGAAATTAATATCTAATTCTTATACATGTATATAATACCTAGATTTCAAGTTTGTTACTGATTTACGACAAAATAAATGTTTGTTTATTCATCTATCTGTATTTATACGTGTCGCGTCGGTTTAACCGCCAGGTGTTACTATGCTTTACAAAAATAAGTTCTGATACATAAAAAACAATGGAAAATTCTACTGCACTCTGGTGCATTGCGCAACACTGATCCGACTGGTTCTTGAACTGACAAAAATCGAAGTGACAGTCTAAGGCTTTATCGATAACCGGCTGCGTGTCGGGGAGCGAATAAATTCGAAAAACGCTGACGACGTCAACTCGGGACTGCTCGGACTAGTTTTATTCCAGTCGCAAAAGTTGAAAATGCAGAATTGTTGAAAAATTAATGCCCAACCTAATTTCACAGATGATTTAACAACGCTGAACTTAGTAGATCTTATAGATTTATTGATTTCACGTTCATTAATTTACACCCAGCAAACTAGTAATCGTGACATTTTATCGGATTCTATTATAGTTCAATTAAAAATACAAAATCTCTATAAAAAAAACAGTGAAAGAGTTTGATCAGTGATAATACCGCAATTAAAACGGTATAATTGATAATAATTAATCTCTATAGGTAAGTCAAACGAACAAATAACAAGAATCTTATAAATTATCCCTTAATATAACATTTTATATTTTTAATAATAAAAAGCGATGACTTTGGACTTTCTTTGCCATATTCAGATTACTAATGTTACTCGTTTAATTGGTCATGAGAAGAGAAAATATTTCAGTAATCCGCGTTGTTAAAATAAAATGAAGAAAAGAAATGGTCTACGTTAAAAGACATAGCTTTCTTCAAGCGGTATTTAAAATCGCTTAATCCCACGATAAATCATTCGGAAGTATTATTCACAAGAAGTTGCGTTGGTAATTTTGCGAATTTATATGTGCCTCTATTCATAAACGTTTATGAATAGAGTCCGCGATCACGGAACCTGCGATCGTTCGATGCGAGACTCGCAGTAGCACCTGAACGAAGAAACGCAACGCAGCAGCAACAGCAGGGAATTATTCTTTACAGTTAGGTGTAGTGGGACCAAGCGAGGAGGAGGCAAGAAATTCTCCTCTTGGTGGGAGATGATAAAGTCCTACCTCGAAGAGAGGAAAGAGCGGTGCCACCTCGCGGCGGCGACGACTTCTCTCTTCCATCTCCCTGTTCGAGAGGAGACTTCCTTTTGCATCTCGGGAGAGAGAACTAACGGGGAATGCACAGATGCACACCTGAAGAAAAAGAACTCGATCCCGTGCACGCTTTCTAGGTCGCGCTTACTTTTCAAGGAGGCGCGCGTCGTCTTTTCATCGAACTAATAAGAAGCAACCGAAGATGAATGCTATAATTTTTATGTTTCAATAAAGATACCATTTATTTGAATCGAGATTTGGTTCAAATCAGAATCAAGATTTGTTTAAAACAAGTATAAGCAAAAAAAATCATTTAAAGAAACGAATATTTCCATTAATTCTTGTTTAATATTTAAAAATTAATAAATAACAAACGCACACTGTTCTCAAGTTTTCCCAGAAATTTCCAAATCATCTACAATCCGACAATAACAGGAATTCACGAACGACAAATGTAAATAAAATGAAATAAAAAATTTACATAAAAGTTACCTAGAAAAAGTTTCTCAAACATAATTCAAGAATAATATCTAGAATATCTTTAATAAAAAAAAAACCTTCCGCGAGGACTATTATAGTTAACGTCGATCCTTCAAAGATCGGAAGGTAAAACGGAATGTAGCGGGAAAAGCCGCATGCAGGATTTGACGTAGTCAGGACTAGGGCAACTGCGAGGAAAGGTAAAAGGACGAGATCCGAGAGAAGTGTTCTCCGGTGGAGAGTCGTAGAGCCGTATCCCCTACCTCGAACGTCGGGCGAGAGCAGGTGAGCTCTCGACGATCTGCTCGAGAGCGGCGAGAGAGTCCCGGTCTGTCGCCTCCTGCGCTCGCACCGGTGGCACGCACCGGCCCGGGCCTCCGAGAGAGAGACTCGCGCGAGTTCGTTGGCCGACCGTCACCCGCACGCCCGTTTTCCCGATCGCTCACGCATTTGCTGTTCTCCATCTGGGGCGGCCGCCAGATTCTGGAAGCTGGGTCGGAAAAGGGCACCCGGACCTGAACGCGGCGCGGGTGCGGTTCGACTCGCCACGTTCCCTTCTCCTGCCCGTCGCGTCGACCGGAGGAGAACCCGCGCGGGCATCGCGGGTTCCAGTCGAGAAATCGACCCGCGTCACCCAGCCTGCCGGCAGGTGCTAACTCGCGCGTGACTCCGGTGTTAGCTCGCAGTCATAGTCGCGCGCCCGCTCGCGCTGACCGGACGTGTTCGCCGAGCTGTTCGCAAGAGTCAGTGGGAAACAGCATCGCGTGATTGTAGAAACTTCGAGGACTCTGGGAAATTTCACTGCTTTAAAATTTGGAGCTATAGAAAATAACCGAGAGATCTGAAGATTTTGTCCAAAACAGAAAACCTTTTTCATGGATCAGATTTGACATTTGAATCTGTGAAAGATCCCGTTTTCTAGAGTGCGAAGATAATCAGAAGTGACCGTAAACACCCGGGAAAATTTTCAATATTCTTTGGAGAGATCCGTTTTGATATTTGTGATATTTTTTGAAAATCCTGGATACTTGCCTGCAGCGTGAGAAGAATAAAAAGATAACCATGTATGTTTGGAAAAAATTAGACACCTGGGCGGGACTATTTTTGAAATCTGAATCCATTGAATCTTTCACTTGAAATTTAGGAGGTCAAGAGTGGCTAAAGTCCATCTCGCTTAGAAGGTTTCTGACAGCAATTTCGAAGACTGAGATTTCCGTCTTTGAAGACTCGTCTGGAGTGCGAGGAAGATCAGCCGTTCAACCAACGCGGAGCGGAAGTACCGTTGTCTCTGGTCGTGCTAGAGACTCGCGGATGAACGGCCTTGACGGCGCGAGCCTCGGCGAGTCTCGGATGGTCCGAACTAGGACAGCGAAGCGTGTGCTCCGATACATGGACGGGAGGATCGAACGAAATCTTCATCTTCTTCTAGAACGGAGAGGACTTCCCTGAACGGCAAACGGTCGACCTGAGGCTTTTGGTTTTACGGCGTTACGCGGCAGCAGCGAAATCCGGTTTTGCATGGGTGTATATGTAAGTGAACCGTAATCCATAAGTACCGTAATGTCGCGGGTACTACTCCTGCGTTCCCGAGAGAGGCAACGTTTAGCGCTGTTGAACTCTCCTCGCAGATGACTTCGAGATAACGCACGATGCTACGCATTTAAATTTGGGTTTTAAACAGTTAAAAATATTAGGCTGTGTACAAAGAAAGTTTCGCATCAAATAGTATTCATTTTTTTTTCATAATAAATGTAGGTATATTGTTAGAAATTCGATTAACAAATTTATATAATTTAAAGTTCAAAACTTGAGGGTCGACTCGACATCGACTCGCCTTTCGACGCGATGACTTGAAAGTTAGTAAAATCGGCTAGCTGTAACGGAGAACCGCGGTTTCTATCGTACGCGATCCGGTTTTGCGTGCAAATCTAATATAGCTGCTACTTTTCACTCGTAATGAGCGGCGCGAACGTTCATGCGTGTAATGGGAAAATACACCTTTACGTGCGTATTTCCGCGTCGAAGATCGAGGTAACAGATCGTAGAATCGATATCCGAAATGCTTATTGCCCGTATGACTGGCGAATTCGTCTCGGATATTAATTTAATCCAGCATCATTGACACACTTATTCTCTCGTAAATTCAGCGCAACATATGGCGGTCTCAAGTTTTATTGGAATTAAAGACGCAACGTGCGTTTGATTTACCTCGAAGTATCACGTTCGGACAATTATTAGATTTAACGCAAGACGTGCTGCGATGGAAATATACGTGATATAAAACGAATGTACATTACGCGTTTTCTACGAATTCATCAATCGTTAAATGTGGAATCAATTTTTGGGAAAACTTTTTCGATTGTTCGCAACTTTTCTTACATTCTCCAATAATAGATATCGTTCGCGGTTTAGCAGTTACGCTCGGTCGATTGGCACTGTCATTCGTCCGTCGTGAATGAAACGGAATTACAGTATCGCAAATCGCATTTTGCAGCGTGGCGAGTCGACCTTGCGCGGGTCAGTTCCACGCATGAGACTCGGATCTTTCTCCGCGTATCACCTTGAACGTCAACCGCCCGCGCGAATGCGCTTGCGAAGATAAGAAAGATGCTACGACGCGGTTCATGGACGATAACGAGACGAGGTTAAAGCGACTTTAAAAAAACATTATCTGCAACAATGGAAACGTTGCGACGTCAAGCGCGAAATGAAAAATATCGTAGCTCAGAAAACACGAAAGATTGATTTCTTAAATTTAAATGAATAATTCCAGAAATCAATTAAGTCTAAACTTTCTTATTTTATATGAATTTTCACTCCTCTTATATTATTTTTGTCTTACTTTTAATTTCCCCTAGGAGAAAGTGACGGTTGATTAATTTATCATTTTATTAAATTTCATTTTTTATTAAATTTTATTTTAAAAAGTATTTTTGGATATTTTCAAGTTTCTTCGGGCAGTTTATTTTCAACAGTTTATCTGTTGATTTTGATAGTAAGACTAGTATAAGAGCTAAAATCTATATTAAATCTATTCTCAAGTGAAATTAGAAGAAGGAAGTTTTTGTCGACTTTCTCGAGACCGATACATTTGACTTGATGCGTGTCTAAAATCACCGATCCGACAATAAAGATATAATAGCTATAAATCCGTGGCTTTCTAATGTTTGCTCACACGAATTTGCTTACTAAGATTTACGGTAAAAATGTGCGAGATAGCGGGAGGAAGTTGCTTAGTCGAAAGCAAGATGCGTCAAACGTTATTCGTAATTACGATGGGCAATGAACCGACTATTAAAACAGCATGTCAGCGGTGATTTGAACGACCTCAAGGAGAGGAAATTCTCGCGTGATTGCACACCAATGCGAAGGGTTCATTACCATGATTACCCGACACTTCGTTAAAGACTAAAGACTTCACTCACAAAATTGAAAACGCACTGTTATCTTGTGTTATCTTCTTTCGCTTGCACTCCGAATTCTATTAAAAATCCGCCTGACGCATCGTATGAATACATTTATTTTTCTTTTTCGCTTTTCGTCCTTCACCCGGTTGAGCGGAAAGCGTGTCGTTGGCGCGTATCGCAACAGAATACACGTCACAGAGAAAGGATTCGCGTGGACGGGCATTTTTTCCGGGGTGGTGCCCATCGCTGACCAGTGACATCGCGTTGTCGCGGCTATCTGTCATTTCTTTTTGTCACGATACATTTTCATACCTTCGTAAAGATCCGAGATGCCACCCAGGCTCACGCAATGCTCTGATCAAGAAGTCAATAAGAATGCAGCAGACTGTGAAATCACAGTGTTGCGTTTTCTCCTGTCAATTTTGACGAGAACAAGATGAGATATATGTATATTTCTCTCGAGTAAAAGAAATCTAGATTAAAACAAAAAAAGATTCTTTAAGAAGAAAAAACTTCAATGAGTTTACAGTACAAATTTATGATTGGTAAGATAGTGATCGTGAGAGGTTGATTGATCCGTATTTACAATTAGACACGAGACGCCGAGAAGTGCGGCGAGAGATCTCGCGGAGCGAATTTCTCCTCTCGACCGGCACACAAATTAGAATACGTGTGGCCATTTAAATCATCTAAAGTATCTAAACCACTTTCCCGCGAGGCCAAGCGACACGAGATTTGTCACTTTTATCGCTCTGTACAGACTAGATCTAGTCCCCTTACGCGATCGTGCGCTCCTTCTTTCGCTTCCTTCTTTCATCACGCGACCCAATTACGCCACAGGCCAAGCACATCACATGCAAATTTGCATAACAACGTCGTGATACGACGTACAAGTGTATTTCCGCAACGCTAAGACGCCGCTCGGTAGAGCAAGAACTAATCTCTTGATCACTCATTCATATTTTTTCTCTGTTTAATATCTTTCGAAACAAAATATTTCGGTATAATAAATTTTATTAATATTAGACGGATTATTATAAATACATCTTTAATTATAATGTTAATTTTAATTAATTAATGACAATTGATCAAACAATGATAATGCTAAATAGCTAAATAAAAATTTAATAACGTTATCTCCAATCGATGCTGCTTCTACATTTTTCAATCGAACGATAACATCAGTTTTATTTGCTTCGCACAAAAACATATTTCAAAATGTGTTCTAGAAAAGAACTGCCTTTTGTCGGGTATATTTCGTCGAATTAAACGGACGCTCGAGTGTAGAATCTTGCGCTGTATCGACGCGGTTTCACCTCGATGAAACGAGAGCGACTGGGAAGCGACCGCGACGGCCGCGGCGCGCAATTTCCACGCGTACCTGGAATTACGCAGAAAGGGAGTTACAAGCCCGGTAGCTTACGGTATAGTTTAATCAGCGTGTCAGCGGGTTACCGGTCTAACAAAACGTAAAATAATCCGGTTTCTCGACTGGCGACGTGCTAGTTAAAGTTGGCTCTCTTGGGGTTCTGTAAAAACCTGCGACACATGAATTTTGGACCATATAGATCCAATTTGCTTTTCCTCTGTCGATGGAGCAACCGATAAGATGTCGACGTCCGCCTCTACTTCGCGCAAATCATTATAATCAATATTATTATTATTTTTTAGCCGCGTTGGAACAGATTAATGCGGAACATATTTTATCGATATTACGCGAAGCTAATTAATTACGTTTTCCTTTCACGATCTCTCCGTACCGCTTTATGTAAATCATAAAACGTCATTTATTGTTTAATTATTATATTAATTTCAGGTAATCGGTAAAATCAGGAATTAATAATACAGATATGTTTTTTCATAAGCTTATTAGAATTTTTAATGTATATTACATATAAAAAGATTTAATTGTTTCTGCGAATTAAGCAAAGATAAACGATTATATTTTATATTTTTTCACATCTCTCATTTTTGTCGTTCAGATCCTAAACTTTATTACTCATTCCGCACTCGTTCTGTAGGAAAGAAATAAATTCCTTCTCCTGACCTTCGCAAAAATTATATAGAAGCATTAATCACAACCTGCGCGCTTCCACTTTTCCTCCGCCTTATTACGAACCGCTTACATATGCAAGGTTACATATCTAAATAACCGCATCCTCCCGCAACGATAGTAGCGTTCTTGCGACGTTCGCCGAATCATCGGCATTTTTCTCCTTCTCCAACGGAGTGAACTTCTCCGGTGAACGAGGTCAATCCCAGACTTTTGCGCAACCGTGGGTAATCGCTATTAAGCAACGGGGATTATATCGCAAGTCCGCGGACATAGCGTTCGACAAATGCAATCGATTGCGGTACATCGAGGAAACGAGTTAGAGAGATAGGGAGAATGGGAGAGAAGTGAGGGAAAAAGAGAGAGAGAAAGGAGGTTTGGGCGCTTTTATTACTCGCTCAATAAGGAAGAGGCGATCGCTTCCGTGACAGGTTCTACTGATTAGGATCAGGATCGACAGGATCATTCCGATCTAATGGATCTGCGGATAAACGCCGATCACCGGCGAATGGTTCTAATCACTCTCCATTTGTCTCGGCATGCAGCAGGAGACCGGCAAGCCTCCTCCTCCTAATGTCACCCCGAAGATGGCCAGGGATCATGCCGGGTCGGACTACTCAGGCCACATGAGCGACACCACCACGTGCAGCTGCGTCGCGAGCTCCATCGACAAGGTAAGAGTTGACTTCATGCACCAAAATGTTTATATCACAGTTGGCGATTGGACATCATGTCAGAGGAAAATTTAGAGGAAATTATAGAACTTTAAAATATCAATCTTTTAACAGAAAAAAAGGCGTCATAAATTAAATTAAAAGTTTCCTTGATTATTCGATAATTTTTACTTCTTTCTTTTTTTAAATATTAAGGCAAGACTTGCTTCTGGATAGTATAAACAAAGATCTAAGAGATTTTTGTTATAACTATTTTATCTATTCTGCATGGAGAATTTATTTATAAAATATACATGTATACTCGATATCGTAACGTCAAGTTATATAAAATCTTAATCGGCAAGAAATACTTCTTGCTAAAGTTTAAAAAGACATAGATGCAACACTGTTAAATATTAAAAAGGATGAAATTTAAACCAATACCTCGAGTTAAATAACATTTTGTTATCTTTTACTACCATGTGTGTCGAAATTTATTATTTTAAATACAAAACAGTATTATTTTAACTCCATTATAGTTTCTAAAGAATTAAATTAACGAAATATTGAGTAGCAGTGGCGACCTATAGGAATGATTAAAAATGACTCAAATTGAGTATAATTTGACACTGCGAATTTAACCCAGTGAATTTTCTTTTTCTTTCTCTTCTTGTATATTTTAGCTTACGCTAAAGACCTCATTAAAACGCGTTGCAGTGCTCGTTACGCGGCTGCGGCATGTTCCAAGAGCCGTTCTTCCTGCATCCGCCGGGCTCTCGGCCGCGGGACGGTATCTACATAAATCCCATGAGTGCATATATCGGCGAGCCGCCCAAGCCCAAGGACACGGCCGAGTCCTTCTACCTGCACAGCCCGCATGATCTCGTCTACACGAGGATCACGCGGCTGTTCGGCGACGCAGAGAAGCCGCAAAACGGCGTCGCGGCGGAGCAGCGCCATATGCCGGAGAGGAAAGACGAGACTCTGACTGGTAAGTAGCACGTCCCAGATACTTCATCGCTACATTATAACGCGTGCTATACACGGTGTCCAGAAAGCATCCCGTCGCTAATCGTCGAAAGTGAAGAGGCTTTAACCGAAAAGCGATTATTCGAATTTATGACAACTCATCACGTCATCATATTTACAATATTAATTCGCAGGTGAAACAAATGATCATTTTTAGGATCTTGACTCAAATTTTGGTTATTTATGACCATTTCTACCAATGTAGATTAACTTTAATCTCGGTTTAACTTCCTTTTTATCTTTTTCTAATTCTTAGAACTAGAAATAGAAGTAAGTTAAACTGAGATTAAAGTTAATCTACATTGGTAGAAATAGACATCAAGTTATAAAATACAAGAGTTCAATGACATTGGAAAGATACCTCGCGGGCAAATCGAATTTAAGAAAAGATGAATTCCATTAATCGAATTATTTGTGGCTGAGATAAATCAAAGCGTTAATTCTGGGACACCCTATTTACTCCGTCGGTTCTCGACAACCACTGTGGCTCCAGGGCGACCTCGATTCGCATCCGATGTTCGGTATCTCGTCGATCTTTCCGTCTCTCTTTCGCTCTTCTCAACGATATTTATTATTTACAAAGTCTCAAAGATCAAGTAAATGGGACCATTTGTCACGAATCATTGCTTCCGCTTCATACATCGATTCGCATCGAAACCCTAAGAGATTAGGATACATATTTTTTCGGCACATGTTAATTAAATAAAAATCGCGCATAAGTCGACGTCTTGTCGGACAAGATTTAAGAGAATTTAAATCGTAATTGTCCTTTTCATTAGTTTTATTTTGAAAGCTGTAAGTTTGATCGTTCGTTTTACGAACGACACGTGACACGGATTAGTGCATGATAGAATGTTGCAAGATCGATCTCGAGGAAAGAGAGATACTTGGATAATTGTCAAGGGAGCGAAAAAAGCTACACACGTCGCGAACAACACGCGCGTTCTGCGAAACCGGGTTAAAGACTCGCGCGCGATTTACCGCGGATACCGTTAAGCCGTTACTGTGCAGTGGCTCTTAATAAGCAAGAGCAATAAAAACTGCGATCGATGGATCGAGCGAGTTCCAGCGAAACGCGTAAAAGTCGCCGATACAGCGGGAGAATCAAAATAAAGAAAAAATTTAAAATTTTATAAAAAATTGAACTTTGATCGCGCTATAGAAATTATAAAGTTCTACAAAGCTGTCGGCAACTTTTACTAGTCGCAAGTTTGCGACTCGTTAGTTTGAGTTTAGCTGGAGTACTTTCTGGAAAACTTCTCGAGCGTGATGTTTTCTCGTGGAAGGCAGTTTTCTCGTGCGCGATACGTAATATTCCGAGCGGGGCTTTGACTTTCAGTGAAAGTGGACGTGCACATCAACAACGGCGGATTCGTTGGACGGTCGCATACCGGCAACGGACATGCGGCGCGCTCCGAGATCGCGAGGGAGTCCTCGGATCATGCTTACGAGCAGATCTGCGTGAGACAGGAGGAAACGAGCAGCGTGAGTTCGTCATCGCGTAAGAAGCCGGCGGACAATGTCTCCGACAGCAGGTAACAAGATACAAGCAAATTCACTGCGAGCGAGATCAAGAAGATTTAGTCCAAACATCTGACCTAATCTCCTAAAATCGAAAGAATTAATTTAAATTTATAATTCTCTCAATTATAAAAGATCAATTTTTCCAAGTTAAAAAAAAAATATTAGCGTAAAGCTTTTAATTAAGTCAATAGTTCCGAAAAGAATACGCATTACGTAGGGTAATATAAAAAAAATAATATAAAAGTAATAGTACAAAAAAAACTTTTCAGAAAAGATACGGATTATATGTTTGTTAGACATCTTGTTTTATAAAAGTTGTTACGTGTAAAAATTTGTCTGGCGAAACAAAGTTAACTTGAGTAAATATTATTGAAGTCGTTCGGTACCACGAATTACATGTCAAGCTTATAAAAAGAGATTTTTGATGAGCGCAGCACAACAAAATATCAGACACTATAAAAGCGACCACGAAGGTAAGCAGTATCGATACATCAACAAGTGGAACGGTGTATAACCCTGTTACGATCGAAATTGTCTTTATAATCGTTAAGAGATGACCGTTCGTGGGCGCGTTCGGGGAACAGTATCGTATCGCTATTTTTCTCGCCCGTCATTTATCTCGCAGATAAGCGATTGCGCGTCAGGTGCTTAATCGCGAGTAGATTAAACTTATAACTCGATTCGTGGATCCGCGAAACATCGATAGAACCGTCTCTGACGTTTTCAGTCGTTCTCGAAAAACTGACAGGCGATACAGTCGATCCAGCAGCGCCAGCGAATCGTCGAACATGAGCAGCGAGGTCCACGGTCTCTCCTCGACGACGTCCACCCCGTCCTTGTCGCGGCACAGTAGCAGCGAACGGATCAGCAAGCCGGGCATCAAGACGAACGCGGAAGCACCGCACGGTACGTCGAAAGTAGCCGGAAATTTCTGCAGGATGGCCACAGTGCAGTGTCTGAAGAATCTCACAAAGTATCGCGTATGCACAAATTATGTACCGTAACGAGTCATTATTAATGACTTTAAGTACTAGTGAAATATCTTTTCAATTTTTATGTGTGGTCTATTGGATAATAAGTGTAAAATAAATCATCGTGTAAGAAGAAAAGAAATCGTTTCAACAAGAGAGAATAAAAAAAATTGGAATGTGTTATTCATAAAGACAATTATACGAGATAGAAAACAAAGAACGGTTTTCTGCTCAGTGTGCGTTCGTTTACCTTTTGTTGCTACTACATTCCATGATTGTGATAGTGTGCCCGTGTACAATGAGTAATGGAGTTGGAAACAACTTGTCTTCAACTCTTTATTCGTCATCAAGTTAACATGATGCAAATCGGCGCTGACAATTTTTCGACAAAAAGTGACAGGGCATTAGTGGCTATCCTGCGGAGTCGCGAATAAATAACGATAACGAGAACAGCCGCGATTGACCGGTACGCGATTCTGTTTCGGTTCGCAGAGAGGAAGGACTCGTCCGGCGCGCAGGTGGAAAGTGAAAAGGAGATCCGTACAAATGGCAACGGCGGACCTAGGTAAGTAGGGCGAATCGATACCGGATCGAGACTTGAGTTAAAAGCCGCGCCAATAAAAGAAGAAAGCTCGATCGAAAGTCGATCGAACGGCGGAGCTATACTCGTTACTTCGCGCGATTCGATTCGCTTCTTTCCTTTTCGCCATTGACTTTGTTCTCCGTTTTCCTTTGAGATATCATGCAGATAGAGGGCAAGCCGTGTTGTAAAGGCCGTTTTCTTGCTGGTAATCATCTCCGGCTATTAATATATCGACAAAACGAACGTGAATAATCGCAACGATAATCCGAATCGTATGACTGGTTCAGACGAACGAGCGGATTAATGTCCATTTCTACCAATGTAGATTAACTTTTAATCTCGGTTTAACTTGCTTCCTATCTTTTTCTAGTTTTAAGAAATAGAAAAAGATGAAAGTTAAACCGAGATTAAAGTTAATCTGCATTGGTAGAAATGGACATAAGTCGATTAGCATTAACCCCAGACACAGTGACCTCAGATAAAAAGACTCTTAAAAAGTCTTTGAATGAAGGAATTACTTTCGAAACAAGATGTCTATCGGCGTCAGCACCTCTATCAATTTTATTACCTATAATCGTTTATAAACTTTCCACATATTTTCGCTCGTTTTCATTTACTATCATTGTCTGCAATTAGGTGCAATTACGTGTTTGCAATCTATTACTATGATTGTTCTCTATGATTGTTACTTTCACTTGTCTTCATAAAATTGACAAATGTTATCTAATCTCTTAATTATTTAATAGACGAGATTTTTGTATTACTACTATTTATTTTTATCAAACGCTGCAATCGATTATACAATACAAAATAATAAAATTTACCTTCACCAATTTTCTGTAATTTTTTTTGTCAGAAAGATTATTTACTTTTATTAGTACATGGGACCAATAAAAACGTTCGTGCGTGCAAAAATTATTCGCGCTCGAGCAACGAATATTTTTAATCAATAGAGAGATACTCTATCAATATTTTTTAACAATAACATTTTTACGGTATTAATTTATCTCAATATTTTTCTATTTATATTTTTAATGTCTATTACATTAAAAGTAAAATTTTTATTGTGTAGTCTCTTGAAACCACCGCCACCACCACCGCCGCCGCCGCCGGACGACGACGTAGTGGTCGTCCTGGTGAACGCAAAGCCGAACGCAGATGCAGGCGCCGACAAGAAAGACGCGCGAAGAAACAGCCAGGACATAAGGACCGAGTCTTTTGGTGAGAAATTGCGCTTGACGCTCATTTCCTCTTCGATATCCTTTCGTTCCCTTGCGAAATTATTACCGCGAGCGTGAAAGTTGCAGCTCGACATTAAACAGAAATGCGTGCACGCACATTCACCTGACATTTTCCACGCGCGTTTACTGTAAAAAATACTTTCAATCCGAATCGGGCGTTTCTCCTTATCTGCAATTACAGCTTCAGAAGAACTCGGATCGGAGAAAAAATCCGCTACTTCTCGCGCACGTGCTATGTAAACGTCAGTCATTGAAATTATTATGTCTTTTACATTACTCCACGTCGGATATGAAAGGACATTTTCTTAATATATATAGTAACCGTAATTTCACGTTATTCACAACAATCGCGAAAAGAGATCGCGTCGCGCATCAACGATTTTATGGCCGATCGATGTCTTACGACTACCGGTCAACGCGAAGACCATTGTACTCTCAATTACTTCCTCGACAAATTTTACTTAACGAATCGATCTGTCTTAATGGCGCCAGTTACGGGAATATCTTACCAGATTCAGAGTTTTTGTCTTCGATATATAATGCTTCCGTAACTTAATTATCTCCGCTATAATTAGTTGATTTTTGTCGGAAGGAAAGATCAACTCTGAATTCATTGAAGTCTCCACCGGACTACCAGGAAATGCGATAACTCCGTTATATACAATTCGCTGTTACCGTATTTTTTTTATCGCTGCGGTAATTGCCTCGACGGCCGCTCGTGCGAATTACGCTTACATTTTCGGGGCGCGTGCCTCCCGATACAAACATGAAGGCAATTAGCTGAATCGACTGTGATCAGCAATTACAGTTAAAATCGGGCAGAATTAATTCGCAGATGTTAATCAGCGCCACGAGTCTAATTAGGCCGGCTCGGCTCGCGATCGGACGAAGACGTAGGAAAGGGGGAAGGGTGTTGGGGGGGAGAGGGCTCCCCGTCGCGTCGCGATCTCGATTTGGGCTGCAAACGTGGCGTGTATACTTCGGCCTTTAATTAAACTGTTAGCGGATCATGCTCAGCGGAGGTGGCCTCACTTACTAGACCATGGCGCTCACCGGGCATATAATATACTTACCTAGATTTCACTTGCCCCTCGGTAACGACCGTCATCCAATCGCTTAGACTGCTTAGAGGATATAACGAGAAGCCCTCTCCTCTTACTCCACCTTCTCTATATCTCCACCGTCTTCCTCCGTCTCTCTCTTTCTCTAACGCCGGCTGGTCGGTCTCGGAACAGCGATCAACAAGTCCGACGCATCATCCTCCGGCGAGCATCCGCAACAGCCGGAAGTGCCGGCTCCCGCCAGTGCGCCGGCGGACGCGGACGAAATTAAAGCGAGCCAGGCGTCCCACCTGGTAAACAGGCACATGGTGCTGCCGTTCATACCGCCAAAGTTCGCAAACGCGGACTCCAACACCCTGCTCAAGCCCTCGGAGTACCTGAAGAGTATCTGCAAGGTGTCATCTAAAAACAGCCTGTCGAAGGCGAGGTCAGTGACCCCTTCCTATTACATACCTATTACACATGGTGTTTACTACTACCTTGTTTCGTGAGCTTTCGCGTATAGAGCATGTCGCGATTGTCAGTTGAAGTGGCGAGCATTCTTCTCTCATTGTTCATTTAATTAAATCAATTTCGAATTGACGATTTGAATATTCAAGACATCTAGTGCACTTCGACGATGTCTGGAATACATGGAACAAGCGAATAACGAGATAAGGATTGCTTTGTGTGCTTCATCCACTTAGATTACTTGGAAAGTGGTCGATTTAAAATCTGTTTGAAGTGTCTCATTTATATAGTGTTTGTACGATTACTTAAACTGTAGGCGCACACCATTTTATAGCATGTTACGTGCAATTTAAATCATGAAAAGTAGTTTGGCGAACATCTAACACTTTGAAAGTCTGTTATTTATCATCTATGATTTATCAATTCAATCCTCGCGCACGTGAAATAATATCGACAATCACTTTCGTAATAATCGCTAAAATGTGCTTTACGGCTGATATAACAGGTGCCGCCAGTTAAAGCCTTTCAGCGTATGCATGCAGATAAATGTAGACTCATGTGTACACTTGACCTTCCGATTATACGCGCATCAGAAATGTAAGAAAATCAATTTGACATGAATGACGTTTTTCTACCGATAAAATACTTCTTACTCGTGAGAAAGCAATAAAACATTTCCGTTCGAAATAATTACGATTTAACAAAAATCTCGAACAAAAATTAATACATGAAACGTTTTTCAATCTTTAAATACACTTATTTATCGATATATTTATGTGAATTTAACGTATTTAAAATATACGTTTATTAATATACATGCATAACGAACGCTGAACAAAAATAAACCCAGTGATTCTCTAATAGGTATAAAACAAATCTTATATTCAAATAAACAAATCTATCTTCGAGTAGCACCATTATCAAATTTTCTGCTCGCGTGACAATGCGAAAATCGCGCTCGCAGGTCAGTGGACAACTTGGACATCCAGAGCCGGAATACGGAGCAGGGTGAGGAGGAGGAGGCGGACGAGGAGGAGGGGGCGCGAAGGAGCAACGAGGAGGCCAAGGAGTCTCTTACGGGCCCCCCGCCACCGCCCCTTTCTCCCTTGCAGCAACGAGCACGGGGAGGGAATCAGGCCCCGGGTACTGCCGGCACCGGCAACGAGACCGAAAGCTCCAAAAGCTCCCCGCAACAACCCTTAGCCACAATCAGCATCCAGGACCTCACAAGTATCCAGCTACGTCGGACTAGCACGAAGATGAACGCCACCAAGACATTCTCCGCTCCGCCTCCTCGCAGCGTGTCCATGACTAACGGTAAGCTAGTCCGTAACACACATGCACGTATAATTTAATGCTTTTGCACGAACTCGAGCGTACACTGTTAAATATTAAAGGATAAAATTTTAAGCCATATCTTGAGTTAAATAACTTTTTGTTATTTTTAACTGACATATATGTGTGCTAAAATTTATTATTTTAACACAAAACAGTATTATATTTTAAAACTCCAATGGTTTAGTTAAATTAACGATTTATTGAGTAAAAAGAGTGGCGACCTATATAGGGATGGTTAAAAATAACTCGAATTGAATATAATTTGACACTACGAATTTAACAGTGTAAGGAGTTAGAGTTCAACCTTATCCGAGAAATCCTGTTTACAACTATATTCTATGTTACACTAGCGATTGTATATTTATTCTGAGATCATTTCACTATGTTTGTTGCGCATGCTACACGAAATTTATACGATCATACCTTGCTATATAAAGTTTAAAAATAGAATCATGGACAAATTCAAATAAGACTGTATCAATCTCAGTCTCGGAGCCATTCTTCGTGCAAAAGACGGACCTAATCGCCGAATTGAAGCGCACCAAGGATATACCTGGTATCAAGAAGCTAAAGGTGGAGAGGGCGCAGGTCGAGAAGACTCAGGAGCAGACCCTCATGTCGGAAATTAGCAAAGCGTTTAAAGTTACGAATTTCGTTGATCAAGTAAGAACATTTTATTTGTCATTCTTCTTGAAAAGTATTACGTACAATCATATACAAGAGAGAAATGTCTAATTTTTTAAATGTTCCATTAAATTTTTTTTCCTTTTTTTGGTACTTTTATGCAGTTCAGCTTTGAAATTCCAAATCTTGAAATTTTTTCCGTAGATCCCTGAAAAGGATAGCTCGGGAAACGTAATACCAATCTGGAAGCGACAGATGCTGGCCCGAAAAGCTGCCGAACGAGCGAAGAAGGAGCTCGAGGAACAAATAGCGCGAGAAAATGAGGAGAGGCGGCAGAAGGCAATTCCGCCATGGAAGCGACAGCTTCTCGCCAAGAAGGACAACGAAGAAAAGAGGTACGGAGATTAATGGACCTGTATCAATCAATCAATCAATCAGAAATGCAATTAAATGTTATTTCTCAGTGATTGGAGAAAGCCAGATTTAATTAGAACGAGTTTTGCAACAAGTGGGAAACATTTTAACTGCTCGTTATAAAATCGTACTTGGATTGTGACACATTTCAGAAGAGATTCATCTCGCGCTATTTTACTATTGTATATTTAACTCCGTTTTTACCGCAGGCAAGAGGGGGAGAGGGTTAAGTGCTCCAATTATTGCGAGTATTACAATTGCCTCTCGTTGCAATTGGTCTCAAGTTCCTCTGTTTCGCGTTACATGCAAAATTACGCGGTATGAATAATATTTTGCATAATATTTTATGCGTGTATTAAAAGATTGACCCATCAAATCTAACGATTGACACTCTTGTCGTTTCCAAGTACAGAAACACGTTGTTATTCAGAACATCTTAAATTTTCTCAAATTTTTTAATAAAACGAAAGAGAGGGGAATATTGAGAATCAGAGAAAGAGATAATTTAATTTTTATATTTCATAAACTTCTTGAGATCTTCTTACGCAGTCATTTTTGTAACTCTATCTCCTCCTTTGCCAATTATTACGATATAATTTTATTTTATCAACTAATTTTTCTATTCATTAATTAACAAAATATTAATGTAAAAATTTTTCACGCGCGTTATTCAAGCGTTGAATTATAGGTTTGATTACAGACTGAATCAGACGCAGGTATCCGCGTCAACGAGCACATCGACAATGAAATTCGAGGCAACGTCGGTAAACCCGAAGAGGGATGTTTCGCCGGTGGCGGCCGCGCCGTCGTGCGTCATCAAGAAGGAAGAAAAACCCGAGGTCGATGAGAAGCGGGACGATCCTGCCAAGGACGACTCCGACGACGGTCAGATTATACCTTGGCGGGCACAATTAAGGAAGACCAACAGCAAGCTTAATATCCTCGATTAACCCTTTCGAATGCTTTTTCGCCGTTTATCGAAAGAAGTGTGCGTGATGTGAGTATTGTGTTTAGTCGTTAAACGCGCGGGTTTATGTACCATGAAATCTTTCCAAAAATAACGGAACTTGCGCAACATGAAAAGAATGAATGTGAGAGAGAAATATATTGCTAGTTGAGATAATAAATGAACGTATAAGATGGTATCACGGAATTACACAACACAAAGCGTGTTCGATAACTCGTAAGACTAGCACGTACCGGTACAGATGCTCTAAAGAGAAATCGAAAAAAATACTTTATACGTTTTACCGCAAGACCTCCTCGTTTGTAATTAATTATGTAATATCAAACATATACATATACCTACGATATACATATCTTGATCTTTATTTTTACGAAAACTATCTTGGAGCGGAGTGGAATTTAATAGTTATTTCATGGTTCCAAGAACTCAGATAAATAGGAACTCACAAGTAAATTGTCCGTTTTTCTTAAAATAACGGGTGATGAGAAAAATCTTTTGAAAGTATAATTGCCGAAATACTTGCTCGCAAGAAATATAGTGGTCGTTTCGTGAAGTGCGTCAAACGGAGACGAAAATACGTTGAAACTGCATAATTAAAGTTAATTATCTGTGTCTTGAATTATATAGTATAACGTTGCGATATATGTACATACGAATGAGTCTTATAATTCGTTTGCATTGCAAAGCTTGAAATAGCCTATCATCAATTTCAGTTACAGTTTTAACTTTATCGCTACCGAAAAAAAAAAAGAAAAAAAATTCTGTTCACTTCCATTACTATCTCCGGTTATTTCCACTGAGCTCAACGGAAATGCCGTTCCTCGTTTACTTCAATTCGGTTACTTCAATCCTACGGACAATCTAGCATTTAATCGCGCAAAGTGTCCGAAGAGACAGTTTGTGATTCCTAGGCCTAATTAATCGTGTCAGAGAGAACATCAGCAGCGTGGTAAATATGCTTGGTAACTACCAATTACAGTCATTAGAACGCAGAACGCTGAAGCGACAGATCAGCGAATTAATGCTGACGTTGATTAATAACTATACAACGTCACGATAACGCCTGGCGCGTTACGACATATCGCTCGGACAACAGTTATCTTCCGCCACTTCGCAAAGATTTATCTCTTCGTGAAATAACGGAGCAAGGAACGAATATGAGATATTTTGAGCGTGGAATTATACTAACCCCTTAACTGCGATATCACTGAATGCGAATCCACGATATATTTACCTAAGAAAAATTGTATGTATATAACAATTGATATTATTTCTATAATAATATTTGTATAATTAATAATATCTTGAAATTGTATATTATGACCACCTAGTTATTTTTCTCACATTATTACTTGAATTAAACAAAAGGTTGCGAAAATCTAAGATAACAAGAAGAAATAACTTTGATAAATGTATAACAAAAGAAAACTAATTCATAGTTCATCTAAAAGTTAGATGGAAGGAAATTTAAAGACGGTAAAAATATTATCTAAAAAGCGAATCCACTATAGGGGTTGCTATGCAATCATTTTATACATTCAAAGGTCTTCCAATCTTCTACATATCTCTTTCTAATGCAAAGGAAAACGTTTCATTTCAATTCACGTAGGGATCGCTGATCCCTCGTTATTGGCCTCCCTTTGGGCGAGTGGTGGATACGGGCGTAGGAAAAACCGTCGGTCCATTTGATAGGGCACATTTATCTTCTCTTCGCGGCTAACAAAGCACGTCATTGTACACAACCGCGGACGTTCGTGACGTGCGTGGTCGTGCCCCTCTTTCTCTCTCTCTTTCCTTCTGCCTCTACTACCTCGTCGCACGCAGCCATCGTTACGACACCGGGGAACGTTACGACGGAACGAAGCGAAACGCGAAGCGGGAGAACGACGCAGCCCGCGGAAGACGTCGCGCGTCGGTGTCGCAACGCTGACGCTATTGACGGGCCTCTTCTCGTCGCCGTCGCCACTTCGTCTTTCGTCTTCCGAGCAGCCAGCGCCGCAATTTGCAGCTGAGATTTTTGGCAGCGTTTAGAGCAGAGCACAGTTAAAGCGCGGCGAGCAAACGAGCCGGTTGCAACGCTAGTGAAGGCGTTCATACGAAAAGCAAGCTCTTCCAAGAGTTACTTCTCTAAGAGGGGTTGAAGGCTCTTTCTCGTGTCAAGAATCGTTCGAGTGACATGATGGTTTACACGTGAAAAATTGCATTCAATTGGAAAAAAAAATATAAATCTATTCGTGTAGAAATAATAAAAAATATATTTTTTTATTATTTCTAAATTAAATTTGATTTTCAAAGAAGTGCGTTGAAATTGAGAACAGAAAGACCGGAAAACCGGTGGGGAGCGTTTGCAATCATCATCACCGGCGAAATGGCATCCAATCGCAGCGTGCTAGGTAAGTCGCAGTGATTGACAAGGGGTTAGAGGGATAAATAAATAATTTGTTGTCTTTTAAGTTCACTTTAAGATCACAAATCATTTTAACAAAATAAGTGATTAACAAACAAAAAATGTGTGAGATGTACTAAAGCATGATCGTTATATTTACAAAGTAAATATCAAAAATAATGTAGTGAAAAGAAATAAAATGTTATGTTATCGTAAATATCATTAAACATTAACACAATTATTTGAGATATTTAGAGTAACATAATTAACACGAAGAAGGAAGCGCAAGTTTTAACAATTAATAGAGAACTAAAGCAGTTTTTATGTGTATGTGGTATTTATCTCTCAACCCCCAATACCTAGTTTATCTTAATTTAATTTAATTTAAAACCGTTGCGTTAGAATACAAAATATTTCGTTGTGTCAAAATACAAAAAGAGCCTTTAGCAAGTTGCACGTTTATAAGATCACAATTTCTTGAGTATTGTATGACGGACATTTATTTATTAAGGTGCTTTTGTTTTAGTACATCATTAGTGTTATTTCTAAACATGTGATCTTAAACATGTATTCTAAACATGTGATATGTGATATCATACTTATTGGACGTTTCAATTCGGAGAAGTGACAAAAGATTCCATAATTGGTTTTATTAGATTTTCCACCATTAGCACGATGTTCCAACACGAAGTCATAATTAGTTTTGTTTTACACATCTCGTATCTTGTTTGCATATGCGTTCGGTTTCCCGATTTCAAACGAATAACGTTATAAAATTAAATTTTAAAATTATTGATTAATGTAATTCGATATCGATAAACACGGATAAAAATTACTTGATGATAGATCGGATCATCTCGATCGTCCTTTTCTATATAGACACGAATCAAAAATCACTTAAGTTAAATTTCTAATATCATGTTACGTTTCTTTAAAAATAATTATTTTGTTCCTGAAAAAATTCTTATGCGGGCGCATAACTTTCTTGAAAGAAAATGAACGGATTCATGTGTGGACAAGCTTGAGCTGCATGCGTGTCTCGCGACGAACGGCAACGAACGCGGCTTCCGCTTGGGCATTAATGTATTCTTTACTACGGGAAGGGATGGATGATTCGTCAAGATGCCGGCGCATAATTAGATCAGTCGTCGCGACGGTAAATTAAAGTAATAAAAGCATCAACTTCCTGTATAAGATATATTATCTATTATCAGAAAACATATATATATATGTATGCATGTTACTATAACTACATTATTTTTTCTGATATCTTATTGACTTTATATATAAGAAGGTAAATCATACATAAAATTCAATATATATAAAATAAGAGTCAACCTAAAAACAATAAAGTTTTAAAGAATAATTAAAAACAATATAAGAATAAATTCTATATATACTGAAGTAAATAATGTTAATTTTTACTTCGAGACACGCATTAAGGAACATTTTTGTGATATCAGGAAGAATGTTGACAATCATTCTGTTGTTAGTAAACATCGTCTCACGTTTAATCACGATTTTAATTGGCATCAACCTGAGATTTTATATAAAGAGAGACAATTTAAGAGAAGAGAAATCTCAGAAATGTTTTTTATTAAAAAATACGATTGCACAATCAACCTTCAAAAAGACACTGAAAATCTACCTGGGACTTACAACCGCGTTATCAGTGCCACTTAATCTGCACTTTTTGTTTTTGGTTCTGTTCGTTTTTATTTTTTGAACACACCTTGTTATTTGCTGATCATGTCGGTTATTTTTACTGTGACTTTGACAGTTATACTGTCCGGATGTGTTCGCCGATATGGCTTGCGACGTTTCTCTATTCACGTTACACGGCTTTTCTGTTTTATTTCGACGCACAAGATATGTAAGCCTTTTTATCTTAATTTTTTAACTATTGACTCCTGATTAATATTTTTGGACTTTCGTGAGCTCATTTTTGTAAATGTCGATATTCATTTTTTAGCTTTGCGTTTGCATGATGTAGTCAGGGCACGATGTCAGCGACGTAATGAATGTCTTGTATGCGGATTGATTGCTTAAATACGTTTCTCACTTGAAAAGGACCAAAATTACGGTCGAAACGTTGTGAGATTATAATATATTAATTTGGCCAGTTGGGTCGAACAAAAACGACTGTTGTTTTAAATGTTAATTTTGTCTAAAGATATAAATATTATATAGATAAGATAGAATTAATAAGATAGAATTGTAGAGCACAAGAGAAAAAATATTAGAGCGCATTAGTTTAGTGGCATAAATATATTTAATGCATATGTATAGAGGAAATGATTGTTCGGGTAATCTATCCTCTCTCTGTATGAAGTTTACATGAAATATGAGCATAGTCTATCGCGATTAAAAATTTGCAATCGCCGTTTGCCCCGAACCCTCACCTCTACATTCCTTGAGTTAACACATATCATTGATTTACGTTTGATGAAGTTTGACAGGAGACAATCGCGGATTGATAGTTCAACGTATATAGTCCACGCGACGACGTACCAGCCCCTAATCTTTGACCAATTAGACTTGAATGCGTATAACGATAAATCTCAGATACATAGATAATAATGCTGCCTGTATCGTTAAACTCGTGTCTTGACCTGAATCGGTACTTTCGACTCTCGAAGCTGCAAGTCATCAAACTCGACTTCAAGAAAAGCAGGTATACTATTTTGAACCTTCGCGAAACGACGAAACCACTATAAATAGCCTACGGGAAAACGTGCACCGAGTTCTGGGTGAAGGTCGTAATAGCCTCTGTGATCTACTACATAAACGACAGCGCACAAAATGTCACGCATCTCAATGCGAGAATGCGTTTCCACGAGATCGTGAGATAGAGCAAAAATCACGTTGCAAACATGTATTAATTTTTAACACTTTTATAATGCAAAATTTATGTATGGTTTGCAATTTTATCAATTATTTATATATAATAAAAAAAAAGAATCGTATAATATTTTATGCGTTGTCCTGTGTTAATTTTTTATAGAATATGTGAAGGAAAAGGCGGAAGTGTTTCAAGTCTAAATAATCGCGTTAATGTGTGAATACAAAATTGTACATCTCGTTGCTTATACCACTTATTAATGTCTTAATATTTTTATTGAACAGACTCGGTTTTGATTTATAGGTATCATAATTGCATTATACAGGGTGTTTGGTGAGGATTTACCGCCACTTACGGAGCTTATTTCTGAAGACATTTTGAGCCAAAAATATCATATAAACATGAGTCCTATTCTGAATATTTACAGAGTTACACTAATTTGAAGGTTGCTTGTAAAAGACCTCTTTTCTTTAGTTTGAGGAGTAAAAGAAAATTATTAGAAATAAAGAATAAACTTTTCAGAAATAATCCTTTCTTTAATTGGCTAGTAATTCTTTATAGAATATGTGAAGGGAAAGGCGGAAGTGTTTCAAGTCTGAACTACAAAATTACATTATTCTTACTCACTTATTAGAACAATTAATTATATTAATTAATAATAATTACATTAATTACATTATTATTATTGTCACGTACTCGTGGCCAAGATCACGCGTTGTTCACAGTAATGCGTTTCCAATTGAAGAAAGGATTATTTCTGAAAAGTTCATTCTTTATTTCTAATTTTCTTTTACTCCTCAAACTATAAAGAAAGAGGTCCTTTACAAACAACCTTCAAATTAGTGTAACTTTGTAAACATTCAGAATAGGACCCATGTTTATATGACATTTTTTGCTCAAAATGTCTTCAGAAATGAGTTCCGTAATTAGTGGCCGTAAATCTTCACCAAACACCCTGTGTATTAGAATTAATTGAACAAATCCGCTATTTTCGGGAGTGCAAGGGTCAATGTACACCGATCATATCGTATCATGTTACCAAGTTTTCCTATTAAAACCGATGTCACATTGTCACATTATCGAGGTCATCAACGACACAACCCTGCGCTCAAGTGAAACCGGCTTGGAAATCAAGTATAAAGGCGGCCGTAAAAATCGTGATTAGAGGGGCCGAGCATTGGTCAAGCTGACCCTGCAACACTAACATGAAACGATGTCTAATTGACATTAATACGTCCTATATAAATTTATGACCAAACGTCGACTGCTTTATTAGATAACAAAAGAGAAAACGCTACTATCTTTTGAAAATGAATAATATTGAATATGTATATTCTATTAAATGAATCTATAGATATATAAATTATCTATATATATATTCCATTAAATAAATTCAATTAAATGAATAATATTGTCATAGAATTATTTATTCTATTATTAATTAATTAAAACAATTAACATTTTGGAAAATTCTATCTTTTATCTATCTTCAACTCAATTCAAAGATAAATTATCTCATTTCTTGTTATATTAATATTCGGCGTCGCTTTAATTAATTTAATAATGCGACACAATACATTCATTAGAATTAATCTCAATAGATATTAAGATTGATGAAGTCTGTAAATTGAGTAAATTATGTTGAACTATAATCGACCTCTCAAACGATTATCTCTCTTCGTCGATTTATTTACCTTCCACATATTGCAATCTCGCTATCTCGCTTGACGATCGAAATTTTTCGCTTTGACACCAGACTTGAACTAAATCGCGTATTATCATAATACGTCGCTATCAGCGGACGTTCAAAGTCGACAAATTTCAAATACTAGAAACGCGATGTATTCCCTGCATTTAAAGTACCAAGTTCCATTGCCACACGATCGGGGAGCGTAATGATCGCAATAGCGGTTAAGTGGATAGCACGACACGCGTAGCGGGCTCTCGATTCACGAACGTCGTTATTATATCGGTCAGATTGGGCTTTTAAATAGGCACTCCTCTCCAATCGTCCGAATTGTATCCACGGGCATCTCGCCCTCTCCAAAGCAATCCTACATGCGCGAATAACGTATACGGCTGATACGTTATAATGAAAAGTACGATAGTAAAATGTCAAATAGTGTACCTATAACTGTAACGCTACAATGTCAATTTGACTATTTAGATCAAATGTGAAAAATGTAATGTAAATAGAATGAGTATGTCAGTGGACACACAAATTAATTAAAATAAAAAAGTGATTGTTCTTAATTAATTTTATTATTATCGCCACTCTATTGCCGTTTCTGAAAAACAGAGAGAAAGAGAGACAATATAATCCATTGACGCAAATTAAATTTCTTCATTTAAAAAGGAGCAGGGTTGATTGGAAAAACAAAGTCAATCTCGGAATTTTATTATGTTAGCGCATAATAAATAAAATTACACATAAGTCTTTAAAAAAAGTTGAAAATAAATTTAAAACGGTAGGTATGTAATAAAATTACCTTCGTGTTAAACATATAAATAAAAAAAGTATCTTATTTATTACTCAATTACTGTACAAAAATATGTTTTAGGCATATTGCATTTCTGTTCCATATCTTTTATCAGTCGGGAAGCCAGCTAAGCAATAACAATAAAAATAGCTAATACTTATCAATCTTCTAATTAAATTGAGCGATGTTTGCAAAATACAGAAGTCGGAAAATACGGAAACGATTTTAAAGTACGAAATCGATCAAATCTGCCGAAAGAGTATTACTTCCTCACGATAAGAATGCACCTGCCTGCAATTTCATACGACCTTACTCACGGTTTTGGTTACGTCAGATATCGTGGTTAGAGCACGACTTTGCATCGGCAATGCTGACATAGGTTTGCGTCGATGAACGTTTAACTCGCAAATTATCTGCCGACTATTTGTTGCGACGACGAGACTCCGTACCTTTTCAGGAAATTCTAATCACCCGCGTAATGATGATCATTCACTTTCGTAGTCGAAGGCAGACACGTATACGTTACCGATTATGCAACGGAGCACAAAACTTATTTATCTCTCGGCACGCGCTTCTCTGTTGTAACAACTAAATGCGTCAAAGACGAGAACGATTAGACAGAATAAATTGACGTAAGAACTGCTGGCTTTACCCCATCGAAGTACATTTTTAGCAATTTGTTATTTGTTGTAGATAAATCAAATAAAATTCTGAAGTAAAGTCCATATGAAATCAACTTGCTTGCGATTACGGTCTATTTGTTATTTATTTAAATTAGAAGCAGAAAAAATAAGCTTTATTTCGTAATTTATTTTCAACAATTATTCGAAAATTGCGTACACATAGCTTTTCGTTTCAATTCGTGTTTCCATCGAGAAAAAATCGGTGTTAAAAAGGCTAAGGTCACTAGATTTGTCATTAGAGTCTTTGATACTTGTAAAGCATGATTCATTGTATGTATACGGTAGCATCGAATGCTACTGCGATAACCTCGAACGCAAATTCGCGATAAGCAAAGTAACTAGTCGACTTTACGGATACGATCGCGTATAGTGCATGTAAAGCGGACGAAGCAAGGCGACCTAATGCTGACTATTAATATCGGGGACGAGGTGCGCCTGTTTGCGCTCTGCGATTAAGTGCCGTCTTGCCCGCTTCTTCGCTCCGCAAGCTTCTTTCTTACAACTCGTTCGGCACATTGACGTAATAACGTTTCGCGAAACCTGAAATTTTCATACAATCGACGCCGTGTCCGTGTCCGGATTTGCGAAATCGCGAAATGTGCGCGCGAACGAGGAAAGGGAAGGGAAAATAATTGGCCCGTTTGCGCCATTCTTGAAATAACGTCGGCGGTCTGCCAATGAACGAGGAAACCGTCGGCACTCATGATCGAAGAGTCCGATATATCACCTATATGACGATTGACGACTCATTAAAGCGAAACAGACGCAATCGGTCGAGTCTGAATTGGCACAATTACGATGCGCTTTTAATTAATCCATTCCGCCTGATTAGCGCTGCAAACGACAGACATTTGCGTGGTTGCATGATAATTTGGGTTTTCGTTTGTGATAACGCGGTGCTCGATGATACGACCGAGAGAAAGCGTGATCTCGCGCGATGAAACCTCCGGGATCCCCGCAATGATGACCTCGAGATGAATCGCGGTTGTGTATACAATAGCACCGAGATCGATAATGGACCGAAACTATACGTAGATTACGTAGTCACGTGTATTGCGTGCTGACGTTACGTAAAAATTGTTTACAACACTTGAGACGTATGACATAGACGATAAGTACGTCCTGTTTTCGAAATACTCTGTCGAATTGTGTAAAAGAAATCATGGAATCTCTCAGACAAAACAATGTCAATGTAAATAAAACTAACGTTACTCGTGCATATAAGACGGAAATCGAATAGTCTTTTCCGGATTTCCCCAAACATATCCATCATAATTTTTAAAATATTTATATAGTTTTGTAAAAAATAGCTTACAATTAGAACATTAAAATTACTTAAAATTTCAAACAAGACATTTATTTAGAAGGTATATCAAACTACAGAAAAAAATTATGAGCAAATTATTACATTTATATAACTGTTCTCTATGATTACTTTATGTATTTTTAAAAAATATTAATTTTTAGAGTTAATATATAATTCAATAATAATCTGTTTTAGTAAATATTTTTTTCTTTCTCTTGTACATTCAAAATTGTAAATTCAAAAATAATATATTTATATTTTATTTCATATTATCAGAAATATAACTATCTTATTTTGCAATTTATGATAAGAAAGAAAGAAATAAAAACGCGTTAAAATTGGCTATTACTAAGCATCAGTTTTAATGCATCGACTAAATGTTTGCGGCGGATTTCGAGCCACAGGATCGCAAAACGAATGACCGCAAATGTTTTTTCCAGATTGTTTATCATGCAGGCAGGTACTGAATATCATGGTGATTCTCGGCTTCATGTTAAACTACATGCTACGCATGAATCTAACGATAGCGATCGTTTCGATGGTGATACCGGGCAATAGTAGCGGTCAACATTCGCATTCAAACGGGTCGGCGTCGGTGCCGGATGAGTGCGGTGCCCAGGCGACGATGATGAACGACTTCACCCCGATCGGCGACACCAGGACCCCGGCGATCGGCGTCGACGTTAATAGAGTCAACGAGATGAACAACGACAGCACGCTCGCAGCCTTCCCACACTGGCACCGGGTTCGTTGAAACTCGCGTAAAGCCGAACTTGCACGGTGAATGACCTCAGTATCGCCCATGGCAAAGTGACCGCGATTAATCGCAACAGAATATTGCTGACAGAGTCTTAAAGATTGTTTTGCTCTGGTCGATCATTAGAATTATCTTTGATTCGCTCAAATTCGTATTTTCGTTGATCGCAAATTCGTGAAAATTATCTTAATTGAGATTAAGCGATCTCCTTTTAGCTCTTAATTTTCCCTCTTTTATAATCGCGGCGTATTTTTCTTTGTTCAATTTTCCTCCGAATTCTGCAACTTTCACGAGTTCCTCGATTTTCAATCTCAGGGGGAACGAGTCCAGACCAAGTACCCGTGGAACGAATATGAGGTGAACATGATTCTCGGCAGCTTCTTCTGGGGTTACATCTGCACGGAGTTTCCCGGTGGTCGACTCGCGGAGATAACCGGCACCAAACGGGTCTTTGGCTACAGTATGATGGCATCAAGCTTCGTCACTCTGCTGACACCACTGGCGGCCAGCTTAGGCTACACCGTGGTCGTCGCATTAAGAGTCATACTGGGATTTATGCTGGTACGTCGTTATCTCATCTAGGGATCATTATAATTACAATAAATGTGCGCGTCCGCCTCGTGAGAAACGATCTAACAGGCGAAATCCTGCGACATCTGAATCTATCGAGCATCTCTCTCTCTCTCTCTCTGCACGTAATCCAATTACGCTCATCAATCAAATTTCACGTGACTGCAAACAATCACGCAATCATTATTGACAATCTCTCAAAATTGATTCGTCTCGCAAATCAGGGTGCCACCTGGCCTGCCATCCAGCCAATGACTGCTCGATGGATTCCACCGACGGAGCGTAGCAAGTTCGTCTCTCACATGATGGGTAAATGATCATGATCTAATTCGCCACGCGATCGCGTAATCCAGGCCAATCGATGCCATAATCGTCTGAACGTCTCCCGCCCTCGTTCTTGGGCCTTAAGAAACTGCGAAACGTAATATACACGAGATAGACGCGGCCGTTTTATGATGGCCGCGACAGAGATGACGCGGTCGCGTCAATCGACGCGCCGTAAACTTGCATCATTAAACTTGCAGCCTCGTCGCTCGGCGCCGCGATAACTATGCTGATGTGCGGATTCCTCATCGCCTCGCTCGGCTGGGAGTCGGTATTCTACGTGACCGGCGTGATCGGAATTATCTGGAGCGTGGCGTGGTTCTTGCTGGTGTTCGACTCACCGTCGCAGCATCCGCGCATCACCACGGAGGAGCGGCACTTTATCGAGAGCGCGATTGGAACAACCACCACCACCAAGGTTGTGATAGTAGAAAGCATCTATTTTAGTTCCAGAGTGCATTTTATTCTATTTTAATTTTTTTCTTCATTATTTTATTTTAATCTGTATTAATCTTCGAAGAAGGAGCAAATAGCAATATAAATTGTGACAAATTTATTTATTGGTCTCGGTTGAAAAATCTCGTTTTACTTCTCCTTCTGCGAAATCTTAAACTATGTTTAAGATACTAATATGATACTTTAACTGCAGCATCTGCCGATACCATGGCGCGCACTTGTCACCTCGGGACCCGTTTGGGCTATCGTGATAACGCACGCGTGTAGCGTCTTCGGTTACCATACCATTGTTAATCAGCTTCCGACTTACATGAAGTACATCTTGCACTTCAACATTAAAGAGGTATATATCGTTAATTATATTAGTGGGTAATACCTTTTCCATGTCGCCGTTATTGTTTCACTGATATACTATTCGATAGAAATTGTATTTACTAATGGAATAGAGTAATAGACTACTGGAATACATACATTAATAGAAATGATATTTGCAGAACGGCCTGTTATCCTCGTTGCCTTATTTAGGCAAGTACATCTTTGCCTTATCAATGTCCATCTTGGCCGATTATCTGCTCCGCAACAACAAGTTATCTGTTACGGCAATACGTAAAATTTTTACGACGTTTGGTGAGTAAAACGTTCGCAAATGTTCTCTTTTTTATGCCTCTTGTCTAATTAGACGATAAGATCAGATTTTGTAAGTAATAATTTTTTAACACTGTATATAAAATCTTTTTAGATATATAAATTAACACGTTGTTTGCCCAGCAAGTTCTATATGTCTTACCATATACGTCTCGCAATAGAATTTTTACTCCATAAATATATAATGATTAAATTAGACTATATTCTTATAAATTGTATATTAAACAGCGCACTTTTTATTTTACAATGTTATATAGTATGCCATTTAAAATATTATATAATTAGATGGAATTTATTTTTTACAAGTTAAGACTATTATAATTAGATTAGAAAATCTTATTTTCGACTAATATAGAAACTTTGAATTCTAGCTGTACTAACTCCCAGCATCCTCATGGTGATGCAAGCGAACTACGGTTGCGATCGCGTGGCATCAGTCGCCGTATTCACCGTCGCTTTAACAATAAACGGCGGCATAACGGCCGGTTATCTCGGGAACGGTCTCGACATCGCGCCCAACTTTTCCGGAACCATATTCGGCATCGCCAACACCTTCAGCTCGATAGGCGGTTTCCTCAGCAGCTTCATGGTCGGTAACATCACGTACCAAAATCAAACCTACACACAGTGGAGCATCATCTTTTGGATCCTAGCGGCTGTCTACTTCACTGGCGCGGTGACATTCGCCGTTTTTGGTACCGGCGAGTTACAAAGCTGGAACAATCCATCCGGCAGCTACACGAAAGAGAACGGCATCACGGTGGAAGACGGCGCCGACTCGGTTCCTCTCAAGAGCAAAACGATTTCGTAGCGTTTTGAGCGATAACGATTAAATTCTGTTAGAGATTGATGAAGGTGTCGATTATTGCGACACGATAAATTCCAAAAGGGGCAGTATTCGTTTTTATTACTTTCGGATTTTAGGACGATGAGTCCCTCAGCTTGACAGTAGTAGTTCGCAAGACTTTCCTATTTTTCAATTATAGTCTAATTGTCTAATTTCTAACTTAGAGATTTGAAAAATGAGGCTTTTAATTCTCAAAATTGATGTAATTTATTATAATTTAATATTTTACTTTTTTAAATAGCGTTAGAAAAAGATTGTTTTGTAATTGCAAGACCGATTTTTTAGATAAAGGTTACTAGATCCATATATGGACCTGTTCATTAAAAGAAAAGTGTAATTTTGCGTGCACGTCTTCAAAAATTGACGTTTTTAGACAATTTAATATTAATTATTGGAAATTTTTCTAATTCTATTATATTCTTCAATTTTTTCTACTCCTATTTCATATATAACTTTTTTAAATTTGGTCGATTACATCCAGAGTTATACGCAATCAAAGTTACGAGGTCTATATATGAACAGCGTAGCCTCAAGTGGTTGAGACTTGAAATGTAGCCTTTAGGGTTAATAGCTTTCATCACAATTGTAAATCGAGCTAAAATCGCTTTTTTAGTTTTGCCAAGTTTAGGATTGAATAATGTAGAATAATTGAGTGCGTTTTTACACTCATTTTCTATTGATAGTATAAGTTCGCGCAATTACTAAAAGAGAAAAGGAAGACAAACGGCTAGAAGTATCTAGTAAAAACTCAGTGTTCACTCGATATGACAAATTTATAAATAAATATACAATTTTTAGCAAATTTATATCAAATTTTCTATAAAAATAACAACTATAATATTAGTCTTAAGGATTCGCATAAGAAAAAGCTTTATTATATGTATAATTAAAATCTTATTAAAATATATTATTAAAATATATATATACATTATTATCATAACTAGTAATAATGTAACTGAGAGAGAGAGAGAGAGACCAATGTATAAATTATTGTCATGATATGACAAGTTAACAACATTCAGCTGTTTCTATTTGATTTTTATGAAGCAGAGAAAGAGAGAACATGATTTTTATAATAGAGACTGTGCATTCAGTTACCGACGTTAGTAAAAAAAAATCTTATTGATGACACCAACGACAACAAGGATAAAATCTCAAATGATGATTGTCATTAACGATACCAGCGCAGTACCTGACCGATCAGTAAATTAAAACTTTAGAACGCATGTTGGTAAAGAGACTCAACTTCATCAGTAATCAGTATTGCCATGCATCTGCCATGAAGACATCTTACTGGGGGTCGATCATGTATCAAGGCGGAAACGTGAAAAGTGAAATTTCATATGACTATCTCTTTCTATTCAACACCAATAGAAAGAGATAGTTACATGAAACTTTTCACTTTTCACGTTTCCGCCCTAGGGGAAAAGATACATGATCGATCCCATTGTTAACGTCAGTATGCAAGTTGCTGAGCAATGACTGTTGCTTCTTCGTATGTTCTCTGATCAAGAGCTAGGTGGCGTCAAATGCTGGATAAACACAGCACATCCAGTTGAATCAATGCCTTATTTTAAATCGTAGCATCATATACCGGAAGCAGAATCAAAAGAACTTACGATTAACTACTTCTAATAATCCTAATATTTATATTAAACTCTAATAGGCTAAACTTATAAACAACCTCGACTAACTCATAGGGCTAGTTTTTCAATAGTCGCTTAACTTTAATCTTAGTTCAACTCACTCTTCGTCTCTTTCTAACTATGCCTTTTAGAAAAAGACGAAGAGTGAGTTTAGCTAAACTTCAGTTTAAACGGCTATTGAAAAACTGGCCCTTAGAGTACATCTTTATTCAACTGTCTCTAAGATCCGAATTAAAATTCTACTAAAAAAAAAAAATCTTACTAACAATAAGCCAAGAATAAATTTGTCAAATACAAGTTTTTTCTATTTCAAAAATTGGTCCAAAATTGATTTTTAAAGACAATCTACATTTTAGAGTTTAGACGATCTACATTCGCGCCAGCTTTCAGAATAGAATTCTATTCGTAATTACATATGCCCCATATTTTTGTATATTTTATGTATTCAGATTCTCTTTGAACATCTTCATATTATACAACATATAAAATCGAACTCTATCCTGAGTTCTGACACGAATTAAAGATTGCCTAAAGCGGGTTTTAAATAACGCAAGACTACGGCTTTTGTTTCTCGTGCGTAAAGCTTTCAGACCAGCTTGGCTTAAGGTGCTCGAGTGTCTTGGCACACTGTTGCCCGTATCCCATCGTCATCCGCATGCCGGACGTTGCTGAACGCCCGACGCGACTCACGCGACGCGACGGTTCGAGGAGGGCGTCAGCGCCGTCGCAGCATCGCGACGATGGTCGGCAGGAAGGAGTTAAAGCGCGTAACGGCGTGTCACGGCGCGGCGTGGCCGCGTCGCGGTGGCTGGCGTAAAGGCGCCGCGCGTTGCGATGGTGCTCGCCGTGACGCGTGGCGCTGCGGCGCTGCGCCGATGTGCCAGGGGATCAGCTGTACGAGGAGGTTCCCTCCATACTCCTGTCTCTGTCATTTCCCCGCCCAAACTCGCTCGCTCTCCGTCAAACCACCGTTATCCGCTCGCGTACCTCCGCGTCCTCGCGCTGGGACGCGCGCACGAGAAGAATCACTCTCGTTCTCCGCCTCGTGTGCATCAGCACGTATATCCCTGCTATCCGATGATCCGTGCGTTTTAAGCCGAAAGCGAGCCTAAGAAATGGGACGACAAGTCTTGCGAGTTTTCCCTTCAGGAGGATGAAGATGTGAGGAATTTTGTTTCCGAAGAATAAATTATTTTCATTGACTCCGTCAGAAGTGTCAATGGGCGCGTTCAGCGGACACAGACGCTCGGTAGCAGTCGAACGTGATTGGCTCTTACTTTCAGGACCAACCAATCAACGCAGAATGTTGATAAGACGAACTCAACAGTTGTAAAACAGTTGTGTCCGCTGAACGCGCCCAATGTATATCTAATCTCGCAGAGCGATGAAGCTTCGCGCCGGGCGGCGTACGACGCGCTTCTCTCCGTCTTCGACCTTCGGGACGGACGCGGAAACGGATGGGAGGGAAAATCCGCGGTCGGACGAAGAACGGACGTCGCGAAAGGGGAGCAGCCGGCTACGCGTACGCACGCAACCCCGGGCGAGAGTATACCGGCCGTTACGTATGACGGTATTAGAATCTCCGGAATTCGCAGACTGCAGTACCGAATTCAGTTGCTATGTCGCGCGCAACGGGCGAACATGAGCGGCAGGGAAGCGCGCGTCGCGCGCTTCGGTTTGCCGCGCGGGACCGCCCGCTCGCACGAGCCGCTACCGGGGGAACACGTGCCCGAGGAGTTCGTACCGTCGCGCCCGGACAGGGGAGCACTCCGTAGGAAGCGGGGACAATGGGGACATGCGCGCGATATGAGAGGAGCCTGGGGGGGGAGGGGGGACGCCCGGCGGGAGCGGGAGATGGTGAACGCCCCTATCGCGTTCACCAAGAGGGGAGCGGCGCGATTGACTGAGAAAGGGGGAGGGGGAGGATCGACGTACACCTCCAGTCATCTCATGTCGGCCTGCTCGGTTGTGATTAACTAAGGTTTAATCAGCTTTACAAGCTAAACTTCCTTTGTCGTCATGCACGCGCATGATAATCCGCCGGACTATCTCGCCCGGACCGGCCAGGGCGGCCGAAAACACCTCCGGCGCCGTCGGGGGATCCTACTAATATGAATACGACATAGTGCGCGTCAACGAGAGACGCGCGTTATTCCGGTCGCTGGCTCCGGGGACGAGCCCGCGACCGTCGCGGTCCCTCCCGGAGCACTCTCGTCGCGCACTCGGCCGGGCTTCATACGGTCCTAATACCGAAATTCGCGGGATGTTAGATGCTGAGTCTCTTCGTGACGCGAGAGACGTGCCATGCCAGCGCGGGTCCGGGACGGCCGAGCGGCAGCGCGCCGTCTGCGAGAATCGATAATAGCTCGCGACAGCGCGCTCCCGTAAATGTTCGACACGAGAGGGCCGGGGAGAGCGAGAGATATTGCTCCTATTCATTTTTATTTTTATGCTATATAAAAACGACGATGCGTTTATTTATACCGCAGCCCTTCCGATCGATCACGATGACAGGTTTCACCAGATGGATATGTCAAGTTTGATTGTTAACATCCATGCAGCACTTGTCTCGAAATATAAAAAAATATAAAGTTTATGTTTAAAAAATATAAAGTTGCATTACCCATATTTAATTGTCGACAATTTATCATTAAATTGTGTCAACCTACCAATTGTTACAAATGATAACAATTTATTTCGAGAATAAAAGCTTTATCTCGCGGAAGCGTTGCGAGTATAACAAACGACCGCGCAAATACCTTCTGTCGACATTGATCTGTGAAGGCCAAGAACTTCTTGCCTCGCATCGCTTCCTGGTTTATCCCATCGCGACATCGTCGCTCAATATTCGCCGAGGCGAATCATATGTGACGAAATGCGTTCACCAATAGTGAAATTATTCGCATTCCCTGTATACTTATCGCTTTGATCGCACAAGAGAAACATTTTATAAGCTAATCGTCCAAAGAATATCTTTCAAGAACTGAGGCCGCGGAGTAAAAGCATTAAATGCTTTATGAATTAATATCGACTGAATCAGTTTTTCACATGCAAGAAAAACAAATGTCAAATTTGATGATCTTCGACAATTATAAATTTGTAATTTTTGATTGAAAAAATTTTTTTAAATAACTTATTGTATATATTACACTTATTTAAAACGGTAATTGTTACAACTCATAAAATCGAGAATTATATATGCAATTATTGCCTATTGTTAACATTTGTAAAAATATTGAAGCGTAATAGGCTTAATTAAGTGAACCGTTTTCCCCTTTTCCCTTACACAATCGATTCCGACGAAATTCTAACGAGGGGGCTTTAGATTTTAATAAGTTTCTAACAATAAGAAAAAGGACGAATTAAGCTTCGTCAGTTCTGACCGTCGATGAAGCCACAAGATATGTCAGAGGCTGTATCGAGGCAACTGGCTACCGTGCACGTTTGCTGAAAGAACAGCTAATCCAATAGTTGGAATCGAAGCGAGGAAGAAGAAGCGAGAGGAAGTGGAAGTCTCTTCGAGGGAGAGATAAAGAGAGAGGGAGAAAAAGAGAGGCTGCAGAGGTTAACTTTCGCACTGGGTTATTAAGGGTTCGTGTAATAACGTGTTTGTGAGAGCGCGCGGTTGCACGCACCGGCTCACGAGGTGGAACACGGTATGGCCCCCGGGTGCTCTCTCGGACCCAGCATCTTCCAGAGCCTACGAAAGCGTCGGCGTGGCCGCCCCCGACTCATGGGAACGTCCTCGGGGCAGCATAGGGTCGGCGGGATCGCGCCACAGCCGTAGAACCGCCGTCGGAATTTTTCTTAGGAACTTATTAAAATCTAAGGCTCCCTCATTAGAATTGCGTCGGAGTCGATTGCGCGTCGTTCACAAATCCCCAGATAGTTTCTGCGAAATCATTATAAATCGATTGCAATAACAGCCACGAAATAGTGATTACAGGAATAGCAACTGTCATTTAAAAAATTGCAATTATTCATCGAGTGTTCGTTGTATGAAAATTTCACAAAAAGACGGATGACTTCTCAAGAATTAAAAAATTTTCATCTGCGCGTACGTCTTTGAAGAACTGCTATTAATTTCTATCTCTCTCTCTCTCTCTTCACGGTTTTAATTGTACTTGTTGTAAAGGATAAATAACAAAATTTGCATTAAAAGAATATTAACGAAAAATCTTAATTAACGCTACATTTTAATTAAAGCTTCTGTACTCGTGAATATCCAAAGGGATGCATTATGCATTTATGTCCTACGCGTGTCTCTCTCACGGTGCCCATGCGAACGGTTTCTCTACATCTCTGTTCCTCATTGTGGGACCAGAGTTCCATCCCGCTTCTTCCCGAGGCTGTTTCTCTATACGATTCTAATTCCGAGACAGCCGGCATTGGCCGGCGGAAGGTCCGAACTCCGAGAGTTTACCGGTAGGCAATAATTTCGCGGGAATGCGGCGGCGTCGGCGGCGGCACCGCGGCTTTCGTGTCTACGGAAAAGAATCTCGGACGGCTCGGTAACGGATCTCACGCCGGATTCCGCGCCGTGAACAAATTGGACTCTCCCGAACGATCGGACTCCGTTATTCCCGAATAGAACGGTCGCTGCGAAAATTAACCCTCATCAGCGCGGTGGCTCGCGCTTATCTCGCTGGAATGCGCATAAAATATACCGAGACACGAACACGAAAATAAATTCGTATAATTAAGCGTCTAATTTTATGGGTCGGGCGTAATGGTATTTCCATATATCCACGCACAGCTGACAGCGCAGTATTTCATATTCCTACTTTCCCTCATATATTATATTACCGATACTCTCTATAATCCCATCTTAGGAAATCCTCAAGTAGAAATAAAAGGGCGATCCGCCTATCAAGAATTCTTATCTCGTACAAGCGCACGAGCGCGCTAAGTAATTCCTAAGCGAAAAGAAAGAGAGGATGATGACGATCCAAAAAGAAGATGAAGAGAGCGGAAGGAGAGCGGGAGAGGTGATCAAGAAGCCGAATGGTAATGGAGAGGACGAGAGAAGAGCAGAAGGAGCCCGCGAAGCAGGAGATGGGGGAGAGGGGGAGAAGGATGAGAAGGTGGCTGGCACTATACGTCAGGTATGCGGGTGAGAAACACCCCGGGGGCGCCCCTGCCGTTCCGCCCACGTTTAAGGTGCCCGTTTGCGAGCTCGAGCCCCGCGTGCCCCCGGGGGCCCCGCGATAAACTCCCGGCTCGGGCTCTCTCTTTTCTCCCTCGTCTCCAGCTGCGAGACTCGCACGCGATCCGCAAACTCTCGAGGAGAATCGAACGCCCCCGCGGGCACACGCCGTCATCACGCGAGCCTGCAGGTAGAAGAAAAGAGGGGCACACAGCGGGCCCTCCTCGCGATCATTTCTGCGTTTCAGACATCATGGGTAATCTCGTGCCCTGCCGCGGCCTTCTGTAATTTCCATCAGCCCGTTCTCTCTTTTTTTTTCTTTTGCAACTCTTATAGACATTCCTCTCGATTTTGTTTACCGGAAAATGAAAATGTGTTTCTTGCGTAAATCGTCTCATCGTTGCGAGCAAACGTGTAAAATTAGAGGTGTTTCGCAAAGTCGTGAATTCTTTGTACGACGAGCAATTAGCATCATGGGTAATAATGACCAATCAAAATTTGATAGCAACTCCGAGAGTCATTATTACAAAAGACGATATTTCTAATTTATTTCCTAAAATACAGTTTCCTGCGTCTTCCGTGAAGCGTTCTTTATCCTGAAATATATTGCTACAGCGGAGAGAGAGAGGAACAACGCCGCGCAACTAGCAACCCTACCGTCGCCCATGTATTAGAGCTCCCATTACTTCTTCTGGAGCAGTAGATACGTAACAATATGCAATCATAATCGTATATAAAGAAATTCCTTGTCATGATATGTGAAGACAAAAAAGTGGCTCAGAATTTACAGACAACATCAAGAAGAATTATTAGGATAAATGGCTATATTTTGCCATTATTATACGTCTCACGAGCGAAATTGGGGTCCTCTATAATTCCTCACACCAGATGCAAAAAGTCCTCGTGCCGATCCCAAGAGGGGCCCAGGCCCAACCAACGCAGTAGCGCTATACGCGCGATATCATCCGCGAGAGGAAGAGCGCACTTTTCCCGCATAGCGGTCCCACGCTCTCCGGTGCATTACAGGTTCATCTCCGCCTACCGACCGCTCGCGGGGATACGGTGCATGTCGGCGATCGATATGCACGACCAAATCGAATCGATCGCATAACTTGCGCTACCGAGCGATCGTGCCGCGAAAACGAAAAATTCTCGGTCAATTACAAATACTGCCCGCGGGTATGGATGGCCGATCAAGTTGGACGGGCGATAATTAAAGGATTCATGGAAATTGAAAAGTGAAACGAGACATCGTGCACGAACGCGTTATTCAGAAATTGAATAACGTGAACTTTCCCTAATTTCTTTTTAATAAGGATCAAAGAAACATGAAAATTAAGCATACAACAAGAAACGTTATAATTAAACTTTCATCGAAAAATAAATTCCCTCATTCATTTAATTTTGGCTTCCATTATGCAAATATGCTTCCAACTCTTTTCTTATCTTCGATCTTTTAACTTTTAATTTAACAACTCGAGATTCTCTTCGCTCAACTGGACGCTGACGCGAACGCGGGGCACGCTCGCGCGATTCTCATGTAAATTCGCGCGCGATGTAATCCTTACGCGCGGCACGCGTCTCATTCTCTAGGGCCAATTGGGCCGATATCTCGTAACATTATGGCGAGATCGATAAGCCGGACCCGGGCATTACCGGCTACGTGCGTAGCCAGGCAAATTGCGCGCGTATATGTATATATGAATAGAAGCGGCGGTTCTCGCGGGCACACGGCGATTGTCATTAATTAGACAGTTGGCACGCGCCAGGTGAAGCTCGCTCGTGTTCACCTGCGACGAGTCACACGCGCGCACGTTCCTGTATATTATATATAACACGAGCGACACGGCTTTTTGGCTCGCCGTATACCGCCACCGCCGCATTGTGGCTTTTGTGCGACGGCCGATGCCGTTTATAGGGGTCGCCCACATGACATCTGACCCACATCCGGCCGATGTTCACCGGGCATCGATATCGTCCGGGCCGTGCCATTAAAACGTCGAATAATTTCGAGCCCGCGACGTATGCTCGGGGGATTTACGGCGGTTCGATACGCGCGATATCGCGGTATCGCCGCGAGCGTCGCGTGGACCTGCTCCTATGATCGAACGAGGAAGCGAGATTATTCTCGCGTTAAAGTTCTTTATTTCAAACGTGTGTGATGAATAAAAATGTGGCAAGGATGACCAAATATGATTTAGTTATCTTATCCGTCAAACTGGTAAGCTATTTTTGTTTTACACGGCTTATTAAGTTATTTATCTCTATTAGAAAGGATTGCCTATACACAATCGCAAGTTGAACCGCTTTAGCATATTTTATATGCTTTATTCTAATTTTTATAATCGTATATAGTTGATAATAAAACAATATAGGGTAAGTATAAGTTTTATTATATGTTTATATAAGACAGCAACAGTCTTGATTTCGCATGAGACAATTCCCATACTTATTCGTAAAATACTAATATTTATATTAATTCGTATTTAAAATATTCTCTTTTCCTATTCATATTTATATTTGTGTCTTCGTGTAAAAAGAAAAGTATTCCTGAAGTGAAAACAACTTCCGCGTAAACGATACCTGCTTCTGTGCACCTTCTGGAAATTAAAAGGCAACACCTGTATCCCCGTATATCCCCGTACACTCGCGCGCTGCAAGATGCCGCTCTCGCGGGCGATGTAAAATAATGAGGCGAGACGAGGAGAGTGAGCGCGCGGGGCAACGCGCAACGAAAGCCACCGGGGCCCGCCCGGCGCTCGATAATCGCTAGAAATTCCCGATTATTAAGCGTACAGGTGTTTACACCGGGAACCAATTCCGGATCTGCCCGAGACGCCTCCGAGGAATACGCCGCGCGTACATGTTCGCGCGTGAACGACCCGTGAGGAAACACCCAACACTGGTCGAGTGTGCGTTGCCGTTGGTTCTTGAAGAAAGAAATTCTCTTGAGTTGCAGCTGGTGCTTCTTGCGCCATTCAAACCTGAGATGGCTCCGCGCGATAATTATGTAATATTGACTTTATGACGATAATGCATTGCGTTCACTTCGTCTATAAGATTAATATGTCAGTTACACGTAAAATGTTATATGTCAGTATCTGAGAACTATCGATTATACTAATACTACCAATTAAATTAAATATCAATCAGATTATTAGAATATCAATTAAATTAAATTAAATATCAATTAAACTTTACGCACAAATTAAGGTTTGTAAATTGAGCGATTCAGTGATAACAAAACATCGTTCTCACGATTTAACTTTGAGTAGGCCACTTTTAATAAAAGCATAGTTTTATTCAGTATTTAATATCAACGTTACTTGAATATCTAATGTCACAAAGCTTCGAACATTGAGAAAAGGCCAGTCAGATTTTGATGGACCAAAAATCTCATTATCAGTCTTTCACGAAACATATATGTAGCTACATATGTAATTTGCGTTTGTACTTAAGGACATTAAGAAATACTTAGATATAATTCATCCCAGTAACACCTTATCAAGCTATAATTGCGCGCACCTGAACGCGCACGAGAGTCGCGACTCTCAAGATCGCGAATCGATTCGTCGTTGCGGCTGTCTTGTTAATGCAAATTTCGCTGACGTGCCCCTGTTTCACCTCCCTCTCGCTCCCTCCTTCATCGCGAAGCGTTTCACCCTAATTTCCTGCGCGGCCGTAGCACCTGACGATGCACGAAGTGCAGCGCTGCTCGCGTGCTCGCCCAGCAGCTTCCGGTTCCGGCGCGTGCTTAAGCATTCCGGCTGTTTGCACTCGCGAGCGTGAACACGCTGAACGTGCATACAAACACACACACACACACACGCGCGCGCGTATCCACCTGCCCGAGCATACGAACGTCCGCGATGTGCCGTTGCCACCCTGCCTAGTGCCCCCCTTCCCCCTGCATTGTGCACCTGATGCATCGAGGAGCCGCGCTTGTAGATCAACAGATAGAGATGTTAATGATCGCGAATTGAGACAAGGAAAGGGCGCGCGGTTCGACAAATGGCCCGCTGAAAATAATTACTGCCCGGCTGCCCGAAAATGCCCTCGCGCGCAATTCGCAAATCGATTCGGGATGCAATCGATATGATCGTACAATGGGCAAGCCATGCTTGAAGATATCTTAAGAAAGATCGATACTAAATTCATCAAAGAACTTATCCAATTTCGAAATGACCGAAAAATTTGCAAAGAAGACTAAGCAACAAAAATCGCATATTTTCTCGCCCAGAAAGACGTGAAGACTGCTTAAGATATGCTTTGATACTCGAGGACGAAGAGATAGATTCTTTAATGGCCACGTCGCAGGTGCGAGCGCAGGTCGGTCGGTCGATCGTCCAATATTCGCTTCGCGTTTTACTTACGGGCGAGCGGTGACGCCGATTAACATCGTCGCGAGACGAGAAACGTGTTACACGACGTCGGTTTAACGCGTCGCATGCCAACCGACGACGGTTTCGGGTTTCCTTTTTCCGCCAATTTATACCGTAACCTTGAAATTCAACAAAATATTTCCACTAAATAGCAGTATTACTGCTATAAGTAATTACTCACAAATTGGTACAAATTCTCAATGTTTTTCCATCTTACACGAAATCATTAAGCGCAATATTTACGTGCAATTACTTACATTTGTAAGTAATTACGAGTAAATTACTGTCAGTCACATTGAAACGCACCGTTTATCCGCAATATCATTACTACACAATTTTCGCACGATTAATTTCGCCTGATCATGCGACTCTGAGAAATTGAAAAAGCATTAATTGATAAATTTCCGTCTTTCGGAAGAGACGTTAAGCCGTTGGTCCATGGAATGGAATAGGTAGGAGTGGTAAAGGTTTGGAAACGTTCCTCAAAAACGCCTTGCAAACCCCGTAGAGACGCAATAATAGATCTTTATCCTTATCCTTTACATTAATTGATAAATTACTCTCGTAACACAAAGCTGCCTCGTTCTTTCTTTGGGAAGTCAACTAGGTCCCGCTTAGACAAATTAAAGTATCACATTGTACACTTAACAGCGCGAAGATCACAGGTGAGCATTCGGTGAGCAATCGGCGCGGGAAACTACGCGCAAGCTGGTGTCGGACAAATATTATCGTCGAAACACATCGGACATTCGGGGCGGTCCGAATGCTGGCAATTAGCGGTGGCAGGTGGTGATTACCGGGGCCAGAATGATCCTCCTAAACACCGGAAACGTCCCTCTCCGCCGGTCAGGCGTGATTCTACAACCTCGCCGTATTAAGACAGCCACGACGCGCGGGACTCTACGAAGGCGCAATAATTCACGGGCGATCGCGAAAGAAATTGTCGGTCCCGAGTCTCGTACAAGCGCTAACGATCTTCCCGACCAATTACACGCCCCGCGGGGTCGATAATCAAAGCCCTTTCCGCGGTGTGCGGCGATTAGCGTCGCGGAGCTGTTATACTTCGCAAGAAATAGATGAATTAAGAGAGGAAAATTATGAGAATTTATTTCGTAAGATTGAAATTTCTAATCTGCAAAATGGCCGATTGAATAACTGCCTCCTATCTTCTCTCGGCGTTATAACACCATATAGCGTTTCATACAAGAGACTGAAGTCTTTCGTCGAATAAATTTAAGTATAGTATTACTAATTTGAGCATAGGACATAAAAATTTATTTAAATCTACTTAAACTGCGGTTATTAATGCAATTTGTTTTATTTATCAAATAATTGAATTAAGTTTTAAATTAAATTAATACGCGTACAGAACTGATACTCTGTCAATAGCGAAATGTTTTAGATTTACATCGCTGGCCCTGTATTAAATTGTGCGGCGAATATTCGATAATTAGAAGCGAAGCATGGCACGATCGGGCCACCGAAAGTTCGCTCTCGAGTTTCTCACCCTTCTTCCAGTCGGCGCGCGGAAGAACCAGCGAGAGAGGGACAGATGGAAAAAAGGAATCCGACAAAAGGGCAAAAAGGGCATCTCGTTTGCGGCCGACGAGGCCGATGGAGACCGTGATTCGCTGCCTGGCTGACGCCATATGGTGTGCAAACCGAGAGGCTACTACCTAGTCGATCACCGTTTCGCATTACGCAAACGAACGAGCCGCCCGCGTCATTCTGTCGAGCGTTCTAAGCGTAAGTACCATAAATCCACATAAACAGAAAGGACGGCCGGAACGATCGTGAGTAACGGTCCAGCTTCTAATTAGATCGCTTCTGCGTTCGTTTGACACGATGCATTTTTTTCACGTGAATTAGAAATAGAAATAAAATATTTTTGATCGGACTCTTCGGTCATCTTCGGTTTTTTACAAAAAGTACCAGTGTACAAAAATTAGATTCTAAATTAGCCTTCACGTTTTTCTATATAAATTTTTGTTAAGATTGTCGAATTTATGTAGAATGGAAATAATCAAAATCAAGAATAATTGAGGTTGACCGTTATCACAAATTTGTTTTACGATATGGCACAGTACGGCGCGGACTGTTATTAGCAACTCTTTCGCACCGGGTCGATGCTCGCTTTTTAAAACCTAAACATATATGCACACACACTTAAGCATGTCTGTTTCTAATTTCGGGAGGAGAAATTCACGACTCGCAAAAATCGTGTTACCACAATATTGTAGGTATACGTTTTCTTCGCTCTTCCATTATAGCACTTGAATGTATAATATTTGAGAGTTGATTGTACTCTTGTAAGTGGATTATTTTGACAATTCGGTCATCCATCACTCCAAGGCTCGTTCTGAACTGTCCAAGGCTAGTGTCCATATATAAGAGTCTGGCAACTGAGGCGACTTTGTAATAAAATGGCGTCTGTCGTATCGTCGACGATTCGTCGTATCCACGGACTTATGCCTTAACCTAAAGATTAGAGTAATTCTATTGGTTCCGCCATTTTATTACAAAGCCAATACGCGTGAGAGTCCTGACTCAGTTGCCAGACTCTTATATATAGGGACACTATCCAAGGCGAATCTCGCCTCATCGATCATCAATAAATTTATAAGCTCGTAGAACGCCGCATTTGCAAAGTTTAACTATCTCAAATCGTGAGAAGATATCAATTTGCCTTCCGCGAATCCGATTTCCAAGATAAGATTAGAAACTGGACGACAAGGAAAGCGAAAGGAAGACGAGAAGATGAGAAAAAGAGAGCTTCTCTTTCCCATAGTCCATTCCGAGAAATGAAAGAGAGAAAGCAAGTGAGAGAAAGAGAGAGATAGGGGCCGAGCCTCTCAATGGCCATAAAAGCCGAATCATAATCGCGGTATCATTAACGACGTCGTGCGAAAGAAGTAATTAAAGCGCGCGGCTCGTGTTCCTCCATGAACCCGAACCCGGCTGGCTCTTTCTCGGCTCGAGTTAACGGCGCTCCTTCTTTCTCGCGGGGTTTTGCCACGCAGCTCCCCGACTACGCCACGTCATTCCGAGCAGCGTCATGACATCGAGCACATCGGAGCGCAGAGGAGACACGCCGCAGGAACGCCTCTACCTGCGCGCCGCAAAAAGTGGATCTGCCGCGCCGGTGGAAAGACTCGTCGGCGCCTCTCTCGCTCCCTCGTTTTTTGTACCATCGCTACTTACTTGTTAATCAAATCGCGGGGAGAACTTCCAAGATTATTTCTACGCGCTAAGAAGCGATAAGATTAATGTACGATCGTCAGCTTGCGACCGGCAAATTATAGTTTATATCTCCTACAAGGGAGAAACAATTTTTGGAACATTATTTATTTATAACAGCAAAGTCAGCAACAATTTTAATTATTGCCTCAATTAAAGATTAAATAAATTGTTAAAAAATCAGATGTCAATCAATTTCCGTTGGAAGTTCTTTGCCATCGTAAGAGAATAATTTTCTCTTCGTACTTATCGATCTTTTTGATACATATACATATTTATAATGTCAAATGAAAAGCATTGACGATTAAACAATTTAATGCCTAAAGAGAAGCATCTTTTTATCGGTTAATCATTCTCGGCATCTGCATTAGTTCATATCCGAGAGGCAATATCGAACAAAAAGGATCATGAGCTAGTCCGTTAAGTACATCGCTGCGTGATAAAAATGAGCTGCCGCGGCTAACAACATAAAGCACTTAACTGTAAGTGATTTTTCTTTGTATCGCGTAGATACATTTTTAAGTATCTAAATGCATTTTGTGTCCTGACCACCTGTATTAACCCAGATACTGAAAAATAAAGGACATATTTTGTATCCCGTATCGACATCGACCGGCTGGAAGGTGGACCGTATCTCCGACACGACGCGCTTCGACATCTCGTTTCGCATCCGCGATGATAAAGGGCCCCGGGGGGGGGGGGGGTGAAGGGGGAAGGGGAAAGGGTTACGACGGGGCCCCGTTCCTCGCCGACCCTCTCTCTTCCTTCCTCCCTCTTCCCTTCGTTCTTGTTTCTGCGCACAGTAGCCGAGAGACGAGGCTGCCTCTGAGTTTGGCTCGAAACTGCATTCCGCAGCCGGCTCCGCTCGAGTCGAGTCGAGTCGCGTTGCATTCACCGCCATTGGCGCCACACGCGCATTTCTCGGCGTCGCCCTTTTGCACACGCATGTTTCTGCGTGTACAGGCACACATCCACGCGCGCGCGCGCGCGCACACACACCAACGTCCGCGTGGTGCATACGCGAATGCACGCGGATCCGAACTTGTGTTCCGCGCGTCGCGTAAGCGTGGATAGTAGAGACCATAAAACTTACGTCCATGTGATTGTTCGCGCGTACGTCGTCGCAGCCACCAGGGTTCCGCAGCTTCGCGTTATAATATGAGACGTGTCTCTAATTTCGTACTTCGCTATTCTCTCTCTCTTTCCTTCCTCGTGTAACACATTTATCGCAACTTAAAATGGATATGTAGATATTTGAGAAGGATTACCTATTTGGCAAACAAATATATTTCTTTCGGAACAGATATAAAATGAATCAAGTATAGCAGAGTAATATTAAAAGACGACATTATAGTGTCTTGTAAATTAAAATATGTTATTATGGACATCTTTTGACGTAACTTTATTTGAGAAATAATTTGATTTAAAAAAAATGTGTAGGTACTTTCTCTAATGCTTTATGAATTATCAGCGAATTGCTCTTTATTTATATTGATTATTATTTATTTAGGTAATTATTATTAACGTGTCACCATGCACACATGGCTCATCATAATTGTATAATTTTTAATGGATATACAAGTAATAATAATAAAAGTTTTTCTATATTTTATCCAGATTTAAAGCTCGAATTTAAATTTTTTAGTCGCATCACAATCTCCGCTTCGATAAAAATCGTATTCCTTTGACTTCATCGACAGTTTTGACTGCACGTGGCGTACGACTCGCGCGCGTATTCCGGGTTTCGCGCTACCGGCTCATGAATAATAAAGCAAGTCGTGTGAGCGAGCGAGCGATCGCGGACTCGTGTCGATGACTCATTCGATACGAGGACGCGAGGAAGGAGGAAAAGGGGGAGGCATACGCCCACGCGACGCTCTCTCACCCTTGCTCTTGGAAAAAAAAGAACTGTCCTCGCGCGCGCGAATGGAGATACATCAAATTAAGATACGACCGAGTTCCGCGGGGACAGGTGTCGCCTGGCGAGTGATCTCTTTTGAGAAATCGGGTCATTGCACGCGATTCCCCGCGTGGGAGCACGTCGACGAGATGGAGAACGTTCGATCGCGTGGAAAAAGGAAGACCGCGGAAGAGAGAAAGAGTAAAGCGCAGCGCATTTCTGTACTCCGCGCAGAAGAAGGACGAGGATGTCGCCGATGCTGTACTTCCTCCCTTCTGAGTAAGTCCGTGTTCCTAGGATTCATTCTGTTCTCCGATCCGCCTCGGACCGACCCGACAAACGTGCGCTGCGCTCGCATGCATGCGATGCATAATAATGCAACACGAGCGCGTACGCCAGCGCGGTTACACCGGGACTATCCGCCTACCTACCTACCTACCTACACTCAGCTATCTAACTATCTACTTATCTATCTGCCAACCCCCGCATTCCCGCAGAGAGCTTCGCGCCCGTGTTTCGGGGAACGCTTCCCTGTGTTCGGACTTCTTAATAGCGAGGCGCCCGTCTCCGTTTGCGAACGAGATCTCTAAAGGAGAAGATGCGGTTCGCGAATAATTAAGTCCCCCGTGTCAATCAATCGCGAACAACGTGATTTTCGTGCTAATGTATATAAGGCTCTTTGTAATGAAAACTTTGCATGGGTAAGCTGAGAGAGAGAGAGAGAGAGAGAGAGAGAGAGAGAGAGAGATGAGCGAAATAGCAGTGAGATTAAAATATCTCAATCTCAGTTTTATTTAAACGCAGATTTATATTCTCAGTTGAGAAAAGATCTGGGGATGGGACACAAAATGTATACAATCTCTCTCTCTCTTTCCGTTATATAATTCTCTATTATAAAACTCCGTCTGCACGTGACGCAAGATAGATCGCGGCTAATGGCGCCCAATTGGCCCGCGGTTAAAATTAATTCGACGTCGCGAGCATATCGATCCATATTTTATCCCGAGCCATTGTTGTTGTTTTCGCGCAGATGTCGCGGATGCCGGGAAGAAAATATCCGCGTCGGATTCGCGCTACACTACAGTGTACACTACACCCGGGCGGCGAATACCGCGAATGTCCGACCAGTGTGGCGCCGAGCCGGTAACTTTATATCAGCACGTCTGAGAGAGTACGGCACTGGTGAGGGCCGACATACCCGGTCACGACTCAACGACTCAGGCCTACCGAATATATTTATACGACAGGAGACACGGAGGGCACAGGCAGGAGGGGTGGTGGGGCACGGGGGAGGAGGCGGGTACATCTGTTTCCATCCGGGCACGTGTCTACGGAATTAGAACGTTTCGAGGGAGACGAATACGCGCGGAGACGACAAGCCAGATTGAGAATACCCACCCGCGGCCCCGCAGCCGCTGGACCGAGCGACGGATTCTGGGATGCCTCGCGGTCAGCTGGCGCGAAATAACAACGCGGCGGGCGAGCACACTTCTCTCGAGAATAGTGCTCGTAGCGGTATATGTGTCGTAGCCATATCGCAAAGTCCGCCCGTTTTATAAAACGTCTAGGCATTTTATAAAGTGCGGCCACATTCTCAAATCATGCTTGAAAATGAAATGTTTTGCAATCTGGCTAAGAATTTAAGTTGTTTTGTAAAACGCTAACAAGCGACCCGCCACATTGTCAAACGCAACGATTTGTACATCCGTTTTAGATTCTGGCTGGTTCGTTTCAGTCATTTTATGAACGGCGCGTTTTTACCCACGTTTCGTGCTTCGTGCAACCCAAACCAATTGTTGTGTGGGTGGGCCACAGTCACTATCTTTAATTGTACAATTATGGTTAAAGCAGAGAATACTTTATATTCATATTAACACATAAAATTGTATATATATATATATATACTTCTCTATACCAACTATTCTCTGCTTTAACAAAAATACTGTTCAATATATCAACAATTCACTGCTACAAACAATGGCTGATGTTACTTTTTATAAAATCTCAATCCTAATAAATGTGTTTATATACAAGTCTGAAAATTTTCTCATTTAAAAATACACATAATTATCTATTAATATTATAACATAATTATTAGTTTTTTATATTTACCTATAATTACCTATTAATTTTCTATAAATGGTTGTTCTATAAAGACAGTTCATAAAATGACTGAAATGAATCTGCCAGATTCTGAAACGATGTACATCGTTGCGTTTGACAATGTAGCGGGTCGCTTGTTAGCGTTTTATAAAACGACTAAAATTCTTAGCCAGATTATAAAACGGCGGATTTTGTAATCTGGCTACGACATATATAAATGGTACCATTTGTTAATCTTTCATTTCCATTCTTGGGTATCTTCGATGTTCTTAACTTTAATACAGCGCAATTATGCGGTACACATTTTGATAAAAACAATCCCCGACATGATAAAACATATACGTTCCAACTGACTAATGAAAGGAATTAAAAATTGTAATGCGAAAATTCGAGCAATGACGCTAATAAATTAAGATAATTATAAATTATAAACGCAGTGTGTGTGGGTTTGTATAAAATCTGATAGAATCACTAGTTCTATCGCTTAATGCCTTAATGAATTGTTTTGCCAATTTAAGAAGTAGCTTTTTCCTCATGAAATATTAGATAAATAAACGTCGCGCTGGCGGTTATTTCCCTAGGTTGAACAAAATCACGAAGCGACGCCCTTTGGAAAAAGGGTGTTGCGCGTAACTCGAGACGAATGCGTTCGTTTTTACCGCGCCATACCAGAGAAAACGACATCGCGGCGGGCCGACGCGATCGAGATAGCGCGGAATTCGCGTCGCGGCTGTGCCTGTGGTACGTGTCAAGGGGGTGACAGGGATGCCAGCTGGACGTCGGCGCCGTGGCGTCGTCGCGATCCGACGTCCTTGTTTTGTAAGTCGCCGGCGACGCGTTGTAGTCGTCGTCGTCGTCGTCGTCGTTGTGGCTGTGTGACACTTCGCGCATGACCACGCGACCAGACGAATGCGTGCAGGTGTTCCGCGGGTGGAATAGAAATGGTCCCGAGTTTCTAGCGTTGTGGATATATAATTAGACTATTAGAGCATCTCGAAGCGCTCGGCGAAGATGCCAGCTTTGAGTTTCTGACAAATGTCCCGGCAACTGACGCGGCGCTCTCGACATCAAACAGGATTGTATTATATGTAGAAAAGTGCCAGAAAAAGAGGCAAAAAGAGAAGGATTGTCGTTGAACTACATGATCTTATTGTTAGTATCTGCCTCACATCTAATATTTTTGCAAAGAATCTCTAACATAGAAGGAAGCTTTGCGAGAGAATTTGCGAGAGAATTTTACGAATAAAATCGAAAATCTTTCAAAACAAATAATAGGATAGATGCGGTAGTTGAAAATCGAAGAAAATCAACAAAGGGAAACGTTAAAGAATGAAATTATTAAAACACGCATTATTCATTAATTTATCCATCAATATTTTATCTTTAATATATATAATACTTTATATATATATAATCAAATATATATTCTATTAATTCTATATATTTTCTAATTTTAGTTTTAGTCTAATTCTAATTCTACTCTAATATATTTTCTACTTCAAATTTTCTGCAGTATATCCTCAGTCAATTCATTTTAATAATTTCCCTATCACCTGCCATCTCGCAGCCTACTCTCCCGCTGGTTACACATGGATGTTTCAGGCTTGTTTCATGTATTCCGCTCGTATACACGCTGCTATTGTTCGCGCTTGCATATACGGCGCGGGCGGGCCGTAAAACATTCGCGAGGGCGTCGGGCGGAGTGCCGTTCGCCTTCGAGTGAGCGGATCTACGGCGGCGGCTGGCGGCTCGCGCCTCGTCCAGGCTACCGGGCTGTAAAGAGTGGGCGAGGGACTCCGACTCCGATCCCCGAGCCGCGATCTCCGCGAGAGCTCTCGCTCTCGGCATAAAACACATGGCACGTACGTGCACGTGTGTGTCTGTGTGCGTGGCGCCAGATGTCTCGCCTCGTAATCTTTACGCCGCGGCCGGCCGGTCGCGCGGTCCCCGCGCGACCCGTTCCCGCAACCGTCGCCATCGCAGCATCGACCATTCTCTCGCTCCTCCCGCGTTCTATCTCGTTCCCACTCCCGCTATCCTTTTTATCGTTCTCGCAGCCGAGAGGTCTGCCGCCTTTCGCGCGAAGAGACATTGGAACCGCGTATCGTGTTTCTATAGCCGCAACAATAACAGCGAGTTTATGCGCGACCGGTCGTTGGTGCCGGCATCGCGCATCGGTAGCGACGCCGGGCGCCGGAACGGACAACCGGTAAAAAATTATCCTGACCCTAAAAACGTGTGTCATGGAGTCCCGAAAAACTCCAACGGGTTTGCCAACATTTTGCGGAGGCTATCGCACGACATCGGGAGATCTCGCGTGCGCCATCTCCATTTTTTAAATATCTGATCGTTTAAAAAGATGAAACGCGAATAATTAGAATGACAGCTGTCTTACATCGCGAGATTTGGATGTTCACGTAATTGATTGAATTTTTTTAATCGCAGCAGCGCACCCACAAAAAAATGTGACGACATTTCTGGAACACCCAGTATAATGCAGTGTAACGACTCAAAGGATACCGATTGCCAGAAAGCATGAAATTGCATTAGTCACCGCGTTTAACGTTCACATCTGGCCGTGGCGCGATGAAAATAACAGCTCGGGCCTGGCGACAGTATTAACGCGCTCATGAAACGCGTGAATTATTATTTTGCTACCGATACACGAGTCTTGTGAAATTTTACGATTTACACATTTGCACACCTGGCACGCTCGTTTGCACGTATTAATGACCAATCCGTTTAGTCGTTACTGATCTTCGCTCTCTTCGCTCGTCTCACTTGGCTAAGATCGCAATCTCCACAGCCACATATCGATATCACGCAAAGCTCGTTGATTTTTTCTTAACGTAAAAAAAACGTGGGAATTTTTTTACGAAAGTTAATTTCTTTACTTCGCAATTTATATATGTATCAACTTTATATAAATAACACTATTTCGACGCTCCACGTAAAACTTGCTAACAATATAAGTAAAAACCTGAATCTTATCTTTTTAATCGCGAAATATCAATAAAATTGCAGCAATTGCAAAATCGAATCGTGACTGTTTTCGAAGCCATTTAAATTTTACTATTGGATGACGAGTCAGTTAAATTTTCACCATGTGATGACGAGCCATTTAAATTTTTTCATTAGATGCAATTCCCTGCAAGGTCAAGTCGCGTGAACGAACGGTTTGGCAAAGTTCGAAGGAGCAAAACATCTCGCTGAGATACGAGACATTCATCCTTTTATCTGAGCTGACAATGAGTCGCGGACTGACGTTGTTCTCGTTCCAAGAAGAATCGGCTACTCGCATCGATGCATATAATCAGCGGTCGACCTCGCAAGAGCGCCTCGCCGGCTTGGATGAAGAGATTATGAGATCACATATATCCCGTGGAAGGCGCATCTGCCGCGCAATTTTCCGCATCTGCGCCGAACTATCTCCGGCTGATGCTGAGAACGACATCGATGAGGGACAACTCCGCGCGAATCGAACCACGCGAATGCTCCATAAACGTCTCGTGCCCCATCAATGACGCCGTGAATCACGCTTGGCGGTTTCGCGCGTAGGCATCAGCGAGAGAGAAGGTATCGGGACGCGAGGTATCTGTCGCCTCGTCGGGATATCGGACCCGTAAATTAACATTTACGAGCTAATATCCTTCCCGGAATCGATCGGGCCGCCGCCGGCTACGAGCCCGTTTCGAAGACAAGAGATCAAGATCGCATGCCCCGCGCTGACGAAGATAACCGCTGATCTCCGTCCGCACGCTAACGAGAAAACAGGACCATTAGGGCAATGAGCCGTGGGAGATAACTCGATTATCGATTATCACGCTCGATGGAGAGGCTGGCGAGTCCTTGAGGGACTAAAAAGAAATCGTGCTTCCACATTTTCATTTCGTTCGGATTTAAAGTACCGAGTAACGTACAAGCAAAATAAAGACGCTTTAACGATTCATTTAATGAACTCAGGGATAATGAATCTAGACTAAAATCTCCAGATTTTGAAATTTAATCTGTTTGACAAGTAAAAATTCAAGCTGTGATGTCACGAAAGAAAATTTTTATTCTAATTTTGTGATTTTACAGATAAAATTAAATTTTGCATCATCTTTGTTCTCTCTTTACCGTTGTCGAATCGCGATTCTTTTCAAGGTGCGTTATATGGGAAGATTAGCTCGAGGCGCACAGAACGACCGTCTGAATGGCTGCTAGGCATCCGGTAGCATTGGTAGTCGTGTTTATATGACGACGATAAACGCCTTCGCAAAGTCTCATTTTTTTTTCCCCGCTTCCTAAGTGCGTGTACCTATGGCGGCTCTTTCCTCTCACCGGTGTCCTCGCCGTCGTCGGTCCCGCTTCCAGGAACGATTCATTGTCAGTGGGAGCGCCGCCGAGATTATCTTGCACGCGTTTGCGCGAGGTTTTCTCGCTACAAACGCGGGGGACCTACCGGCCGCGGGAGGACCGAACGATATCTTTCGGTGGATCGGCGGGCAACTTAACCAAGTGGACCGCGGGAGGAAACGTCGCGATTAGGCCAAAGGAAGAAAGAGAATCGGTCGTCAACCTTAAGCAGCCGACTTGATTCGAAAAGCCGATAATAACGTAATCATAATAACGACTGACGATTCAAACGGCGCGATTCCATTAGGGATAATGACGCCCGGCGAGGAAAGACGAACGGTCGAGCAAGTGCCTATAATATTACGTTCCCGGGTATTCCTCGGCGCGCATAAACAGTCGCCAAAGACAAGCTCATCTCCCCGCAAGCACGAGGAACTAATGACGGCGGTGCGCACTCGTCGAGATATACGCGCGCATTATGATTTGTGGAACGAGGCTGCCGCGGCACTTTGTGCCCGGCGTAGGAGAGCGATCTTCGCGGATGATGCATATGCGGCCCGTTCTTTCTCTCTCTATGCGAAACGAGACGCGTGCCATCGCGCGCGAGTATCGGGTTGCGCGCCTTTCCTCATTTTATATTCCCGTTTACAGGCCCACACGTTTTCTGGAATATCGCTCGACTCTCTGTCCCGTAAGACGCGAATCTCATGTATTCCGCGATAAAATCATTCCGTGAGAGACCCGTATATATGTACAGGGTGATTCAGAAATACACCAACAAACTTGGGGGATGAGTTCTTCACATAAAAACAAGAAAGAATTGTCATATAAACATATGTCCGGAAACGCACCCCCTCTGAGCTACACCTTCCCAAAGTTTTCCGAAAAAAAACTCGAATTTTCTGTATATTGTCTAAACTTGGGCTTCGAATTTTACGAAAATTGGTACATATCCTTAATTCGAAGCCCAAGTTTAGACAATATACAAAAAATTCGAGTTCTTTCGGAAAACTTTGGGAGCGTGTAGCTCAGAGGAGGTGCGTTTCCGGACATATGTTTATATGACATTCTTTTCTTGTTTCTATGTGAAGAACTCATCCCCCAAGTTTGTTGGTGTATTCCTGAATCACCCTGTATATTACAAAGAAAGCAAGAAAGTTAGAAACACGCCTAACTAATCTCTCCGTGTGCGCGTTCGTTCAGTTCGTTGTGGATCCATGCAGGAGAAACGTAGCGACTGCACGAAGGTACCGCTAATTAGGCGGTCGAGGGAAACGCAGGTAAAAATCCACGGTCCATTCTCGCGCGAGTGTAACCTGAGACTATTGCTTACAATTTATAACAACGAGGCAGAAAAGTATATTTGGAATACCGGGTGACATCGATACACAATGGCCGCGCCACCTGATGGGTCACCGAGTCCGTCACGGATCCAGTTTTCTCTCTAGGCTTCTCTTAACACCTGTGTCTATACTTGCCTACAACACACACCCACCGAGTCCCTTCTTCTCTTTCTCCCGTTGCGAGAGAATGAGAAAATGAATGATGCGATATTAACGGTCGAGAGATCCCCCGAGGTCGTTCTCGTGCGGGCTTTTTACGCGCGATACCTGAAGCCCTTGTGGTTCAGCCCTATTCGGGCTCGTCTTTGTCTCGTCTATCTTACAAAATATTGGGATATAATAGCTTATAATTTTAACTTTTACTTAAAAATTTTAGAAGGAACATATACGAAATTTCGTTTACAAAATATTTAATTGACCGGCGTTCGAATATTTAGTTTCTTTTTATTACAATAAGGAACAAAGAGATTTAACACTCAAACAATCAATTCCATCAAAATAAAGGATTTCAAATTTCTTATTTTGAATTACAGAGAAATTATTATAATTATTCATGCTAAATTAATCCAAATCTAAAAAAAAATTATTAAAAACACATTAATTATTCACTTTCTCAATATCACCTGAAAATTCCAAAAGACCTATGAAATATTTATCTGTTTCTAACTGTCGACGAGATTAGGTATATTTCTCGAAGAGCGTATATTAGAGTCGGCACCTGTCTCGAAGGCTATTCTCTTTACATAAACCTGACATAAATCAGATAAATACCTCGGACAAGGAAGAGCTGCTTACGCAACGAGTATCCAGCTATCTAGTCAAAATTCTCCGGGACGGCCTATCGAAATGTAGACGTGGCGATAGTAAATTCTTTTAAATGCACAATGGCGTCAGTCGACGCGACTAACTTTCGGGGATGGCGGGACCCTTGCTGCGTTTTGTAACTGATACCTACCTAGAACCGATTACTGTTTGATGGCACCTGTTCGGCTTGCCACGGCAGGCCACTCGAAGCGCAACTAATCCGACTGCAGTTAAAAGCTCTTTCAAAAGGGAAACACTTTTTCTCGAGAAAGGTAGAGTTTATATTGTATACGTAACGTAATTCCCTCTTGAAACTGAAAGTTCTTTCCACTAGAAAAACGTCAAAAAATTCCAGACTTCTGTTCCAAGCATAACTGCGCAGTTTCCTATAGCTGCGTAGACATGAGACAGAGATAATATCGGTCATAAATTGAACACTTCAATCTAAAATCTTAAGCTGTTCTCAAAGCTTTTAGGCATTTCTGTAAAGCTGATAAGAACATTCCCTATCGATAAAGAACAATGTCAAGAAAAAGTCTCTAATCACAATCTTGATCTTTCATCCAACAAAAAGTGAAAACTAAATTTTGTGCTTTGTGAAAGAGAAAAAATGAAAAGACTTGTATTTCATCCCATCGATTCTCTCTTTGTCGCGCAATTGGACGCCATTCCGCATTGGCGATTAGGAATCGATATCCCTTAGCTTGATTAGCCATAAAAATCTTTGTTCACACTTGTTGCATCCATGACAAAGATACGAACTTAAGAATATTAAGCATTAACAAAATTTATAAGTGTGACATACGGAACAAAGTGTTCCGCTTCATTTCAGGAAAAGTTAACACACACAAAGTAAATACAAAAGGCAAATCTACTTTTTTCTCAACCAGTCCGAAGTATATTTTAACGGAACTTTAAAAGCTTAATTTATAGAATATGTGGTCGTCTTAAAAATTTATAGGAAATCACATCATTCACATCAAGCGGTCGCTTTTGTCAAACTTTCTCTAGGGAAAGATCGGCTAAATGATTTGAAAACATCATTACTAAAATACACACCGTTTCTGATGTGTAGGAAAGAACTAATTATCAAATCTTCTCCATTTCGTGGCAAAGAAATTTCTCCTTCTTCCAAAAATAGCGCATAATAATCCAATCCAAAGGGTGTGCCGAGACTAACTCCGCATAAACGTGAAGAAGGGATACACGGATGAATTTCTATAGCGGATAATAGAAGAGAGCATGAGCAGGAGGGACGAGAAAGATGATGGCACGTTTGGAACGCGTCGCTGAGGGCTCTCCGCAAGCGAGAAGCGAGAAAAGGGATGAACGAAGGAGAGGAACCGGGATCGAGAACCCAGGACCGAGCGAAGAAGAGCGACGGGAAGACGGAGGGGGGGGGGGGGAAAGAAGAGGAGAGCAGAGGGAAATAAAGGCAATGAATGATGCCGCGGCAGGTGCGTCGTGGCGTGTTTAACGAGTGATCCGGTCCCAGGCTCCGGCGCACCTGTAACACTCGCGTCGAACGAACCGGGTCGAAAGAGGGTCCCACCGTCCCACCATCACCAGAGAGACGTTTTCCACTCTCTCCGCCTCCCTCTCTCCTTATCTCTTTGTCTTACTCTCTCCTCCACTCAATCCCTTTCTTCGTTCATTTGATGGCGGCCTTCTTAAAGATAAATTATACGCGGCCACGAGTGCGTAATCGCAGCGCCGCTGATTTACGGCTTCGCGGAAACGCGTATCGAGGTAGCCGATGCCGTGGTAGACTTCTCCTCGAGGTGCTACTTCTCTCTTCTTCCGCCTCGTGTAATCATCCTGCCAAATGGACCGAACGGGACGCGCGGCATGATATACTTCTCGCAATCGAGACCTCTCGAGAAGAACAGTTCGAGCCGTCCCGCGTCCGTGAGACATTTATCAATCGCGACGACGCGGACGTCGTCATGGATGGATACGGTTACTCGATTAAAAAACTACTCGGAAGTCTGACGTCAATAAATTGTATATACTTATACACAGGAACTACTTCCCCCCTTATCTTACCTCATCCTTACTATTAAACTGAATTTATTTCAATGACAACTTTTGTGATAAATTGGCATTCAATCTAAATCTATTCTACGATTAAATTAAGTAAATTTTATTTTTAAAAAAGATACCTTTTTATGAAAAATTAATGCAGGTGATACGTTAAGTGTATAAATAATTAATACATCCTCTTAAAAAATTAATTCTTTAGAATTATTCTGAAATATTAAAACTCCACTATAATAGGTAACGCTACTTGTGATGCTGAGACTACCCAAGCAAAAGTATCGATATCGCAATCGAGCGTTGCTATTCGCGACGCGCCTCATCGAGGTCCGTAAGTCAGGAAGCCGGATGGCCGGGCTTTAAGAACGTGAGAAATAAGCGGTACCGCGTATGTACGAGAGATGAAATACGATCGCTCCAGCCGCGCTCGGAGAAAAGCCATTTCAGACGCGGTTGTGTGAGTGCGTGCATTCCCGTGCCCCGCCTTGCCTCACCTTGCTTCGATTCGACTCTCATTCCGCCACCCGATACCCACCTGTTGATGCGCCAACGGTTGCTCCGACCTTTCTCGACGATACACCACCTACCTACGAGAACCTTTTTCTCTTTTCATCTCTTCTGTTTTGGATGTAAGCAACGCAACCGATATTTTCTCTAATAAGCAATGTGCTTCAACAATTTTTCGAATAGCACTCTTTTTATTATCCAGTCATTTCACAGAACATTGTTGGAGTAAAATAAAATGTATTAAAATGTGTGTGTTAAACAAATTCAAGTGGTATACATATATTTAGATTTATATCATATATTTCAGCAGGTGAGAAAGATGGGCTCATGTATAACTTCGATATTTCAAAAAATCTATATAATAAAATATTTTGAAAAACAAATTTTTTGGATAGAACTTCCCCTATCTTTTTTTAAATAAATAATATTTTGAAATTAGGACATAAACATGAATGCATTAAGCAATTCGTCACAACATTCTGACACTCCATTAACAATATCTAAAATCAAGAAATACGAACAGAATACTGATACTTTCACGGTAAAAGACGATAATCTCATATTTGGTCGACGGATTCGATTGTAAAATCGATTTACACGAAAAGGAAAGAAGCGAGCGGTCGAAAGCCGATGAAGCCCAAACCCTGTCACGTAGAAATGTCAAATTGACATTCTCTCTTTCTTTCGACAAGATGGCAAATGCTTGAATAAAATCGTTAATACGGGATGCGATCTTAAAGAAACGGTCACGTAATGTTCGAAACCTGAAAGACGTGAAGCGTTTCAGGTGGCTAAAGCCCTACAGACGAAGAAATGGCTTTTACACCGGCCCACCGATGAAGTAGATCGAGAAGATAGAAGCTGGATCCGGGCTCTGAAGTCTACCGGAAAGATATAAAGACAGAGATGGTGCCTATACAGGGTGTTGGAAAACTATACAGATAAATATCACCTGTTAGAGGACCTAGACTCCTCGACCGACTCGAAGTCGATAATTTGATCGAGAAAATTTAGTTCAACTGGCTATATATATATTTTTAAACATCTATTTAATTGTAATGATCAGTTAATCTCTTGATGACTAAAGCTTGCTTTAAAATCTTTAAATAAACTTTACTCTCTCTTGAAATTAAGTGAAGAATAAAACGCGATTTGTTTATCTATCTATTCTATAGAGGAACTTATTTCAACTCAAATTGTCTTCTAAATTAAAGATAAAAGATTTCTTCTGATTCATATCCAACTCTCTTTCTCGCTTAGCAATGCTGAAGTTCGCACGTATGGTTTCTTGGCACCGTGTAGAGAAGACTCGATATAGCGCGGCGCAGAAGACAGAGAGAATAGAGAAGACGTAGTATCGTAGAACGCCGCGCCCGGGGACGGGATAAGGAAAAGGGAAATAATAGGAGCGAGAGGTGTGGGAGAGGGAGGGAAAGACGGGCAAGCACAGGTGTGCCGGGCACCGTGTAGGCGCCAGGTCCCTCATCGGACAATCCTGCCACCTTTTGCTTGCTTTTTTCTCATCGCCTCTATCCGAGAGGGGCAGAACGAATCTTAGATCGTGGAGAGTCGATCGCTACGAATTCCTCTTGGAGAGACAATCGTCCGAAGTACCATTTTTGCTCCAATTCGATATTGAATTACCCCGTAAACTTTTTGACACAATATACTTTTTCATGAGACATTAATGACTTACACATAATAAAGGAATAATAAAAAATACTTTAAAATATTTTGACTTGCTTTCTGTACGTCAATCTCTCGTGTCCTTGTTAATCATTTAAGGCAAAAGGCGCGTAGGTGGCAGAGGGAAAGGAAGGTTGCGCCGTCACCTATATGTATAGCCGTAAAAAGGAGAGCATAAGTCGTCCTTTACTGTCAGTTACTTGTCGAAAAAATCGGATCTTTGCGTACGCGAATGACCGTGCTGTTCGAATATATCGGCGTCGATGCGATGGCTAACGCTTAAGCCGCTTCTCGGTTCATTACAAGCGTGAGTAAATAAAGATATTAAATAAAGTATAGACACACTGTAAATAGCCAATAAAAAAACAAAAAAATGTATAACTCGTTTCTTGCTGTCAGTTATCTACCGAAAAAATCGGCATCCTGCATATGTGCGTGATTAAAAAAATGATTATAATATAATCATGATTAGTACGTAAGGTATGATAAATTAATTATTAATAATAAAATGAGTGGTCTTTTAATGAAAATTAATTATCGAAATTTATTATGTTTCTATAATAACATGTAGGAATAGCGGAACATTCTACTTCTCGTATCGGGCACAAGGATGTTAGGGATATCCACTTAAGGGTCATCCTGGTCCATCTTTGTGTACTTTCACGTAGGCAAACACATCGCGACATAATGCTAGTTAGAGAACGCACTTTTACAACACACGTGGGCGGACGTGTGTATTTTTCCCACGGGTGAAACCGCGGGCCTATTAAAATTTTCGGAAAGTCAGATTCTCGGAATCGAATTCCCATCGGTATCTATAACGTCCGAAGTAAGATCTAAATCGAGTTAACTCTTTCGAGACTGTGAAGAAGAATGTGACTTATAAAGATAAGAATCCTCTAAAGATTGATTTACTCGTCACACTAAGGCCCGGTTGCACCAAAATCGTTTTACTTTAACCTTAGCTTAACTCGCACTCTTTATCTCTTTCTAATGTCCATTTCTACCAATGTAGATTACTTTAATCTCGGTTTAACTTGCTTCTCATCTCTTTCTAGTTTTAAGAATTAGTAAAAGATGAAAGGGGCAAGTTAAACCGAAATTAAAGTTAATCTGCATTGGTAGAAATGGACAAAAAAAGGACAGTTAAAAAGAGACGAAGAGTGAGTTAAGTTAAGGTTAAAGTTAAGCGACGTTGGCGCAACCGGGCCTAAATTACAATACATTTTATACTTCCCGTTTACGCACGACTGTCAGATATTATCCCGAAAATCGAAAATTTTCGCGATTTAATTAATTCACACATAGTGAAAAACTCAAATTTTCTTTTCGATTTATTTAACAAATTATATTTATATGCATATCTGAATAAATTTCGATAACATTGAAATTTCCATATTCATCTAAAATACATCGTGAAGCGATTAATGATGCATGCCTCTGCATAAGCTTGACACAGCGGAAAAAAGTCGATCTTTGAAGGATTAACCGGCATAACTACGGGGTACCGGGATCCGCCCGTGATCCTGGACTTTAATCTTGAGATAGTCTCGCGGGCAGCACCTTGACACTGCACACGAAAAGGACCACTCCTCAAGCCGGGCGATCCGGTTCTCCTTGACGTGAATGTGTTAGGTGCAAATGCCACTGCCACCGTGTGTGCACTCATGTGGCTCGACGGCCACTGGCCAAACGGCTCCGAATTTTCGACGGGAGTTGGGCCACCGCGCGTCTCATTCTACCTTTTTATATTGATTAAATGCACAACGATTACGGGCATTAAAGCTACGGGATGTATCGTCGGATTTGCATAAAATTTCAAGGTTCCACCGGTGAATTCGAAAACGATTTTTCTCCGGCGACGGACTCGATCGGATGATGAATTCTCAATGTCGAATATTTTAGCGACCAAAGCTCCAAATTAGGGACTTCGATGAAACCGAGGACATTTGAAATTATCGCGAAGTACAGAGTGATCCACGAATCATACGATATCTAATAGGTATATTTTTTATGTTATATCAAAGTAGGTATAAATTTTTGATCATAGTAATGTTATTAAAAACTCATTAAAAAATATCAAATATCTTTTAAAAATATATGTATATATAATTCATTAATCATTTAGTTATAAAAAGACACTAACAAGATAATTAAATTTTATTTTACATCAGTTTACAGCAGACTTGCTAAATACACTCTATCTATCTCGACATATTATGGATACTCTTCCGGGAGTATTGCCGAATTTTTTCGATAATGCATGTCCACCGGAACAGCGTGCGCTAGGAAAGGTCGATGGATCAAGTCGCGTCCGTAGCATTCGTAGCAAGACGGGAAAGGAGCAGCAGGAAGATAGATTCTACTGGTTCATTATCACGTAACTGCAGCCAGCGTGAGAGACTACGGAGGATTCCCTCCTTCGACGGAGAGAGTCAGCCCGAAGGGGTATACAAATTACTAGTATAAACTTTTAATGCTAGCTCGAGCCGCCGCCGGCTAAACCGATCCCGCACACCCCGCGAGATGCGTGTTGCGCGCGTCTTCAAATTCCAATAGGGCGAGCGGAAACGTTCCCGCTACCGGAATGCGCTCTCGCCACGGCACGGGAGCCGAGTGAGATGTCGGATCGGAACACGACCGAAGGGTAATCCGGAGGAATGGAATTCCACAGCGTGGGTAAACTGGAGATATCACGTGTGTTGTTAAAATTAAAGAAAATTATATTCCCTCGAAAGAGATAAAAAGAGAGCATTCTGATATATCGATTCGAAAGTAATCGTAATGTAATTATTTGAACACGCGTTGCGTCTTGAGAACTAAAGATGCAGCGATATACCTGCACTTCAACATTAGGTATCAGTTCCAGTGACGTTTCAGTAAACATTTCAGTAAACGTTTCAGTAACATTTTAGTACATTTTAAATTTATTTGGATATACTTATTTCATCTTAGGATGAGATAAGATCGCGCGCGCGTGAATATATCGGCAGACAAGACGAGATAAAGAGAAACCCCTCTAACCATCCCCCATCGTTCGCGCGTTCACGCCGCGTTTGTCTCCCATTCTCTCATCCTTCCTGAAATCTCGCCTGCTTCTATTCAGAGGCGCGCGAAGAAGGGAACGATCGCACAGGTGCGCCGACTAAACCGCGATTTCGGAAATCCTAAAAGAGGGTGGAGGAAGAAGGACTGCTCCTCGCGATGGTAAACGCGGTCTGGAGAGTGCGGTTTCCAGCAATCGCGTCGACAATTTACATGCGGCGTTAGAACCACGATGTACAGACACGGTGGTATATATCGAGCGTATACACGCATACGTTGCATCCCTCTCCCCTTCACACACACACGCACATACACCCTTGGTCATGTATGCACCGCGGTGCGCGGTTTCAGCTGTTGCTACTTTCTGGCGAGCAAATAAAAGCCCGAGCACCTGCGACCGCAACGAACGGCGGCGGCAGGCGGCGCTAATTAGACGGGAAAATACGATTCGTGTAGCGTGTCCCGCCATCCCCGTGGTCCTTGGCTGCCGATGTCGCGGACGTCCCGTGGAAACTCGCACCTAAGTGACATAGAACACCCGCATCGACGCACCTCGAATTTCTCGCGGTATAGTCTCCTCGTGAATTAGAATACGTCCGACGAGATCGTTCGCTGTCAACTACGAATTAAAGTATAGTATATATTTGAGATAATAATAAATAATATTAATTAAATCTCCTATATGTAGAAGACTTAATTAATGTTATATAAATAAAATATATAATAATGTTATATATAAAATATTAATATTACATATAATTGATTATATCGGATTATTAAAATAACAATGTGTTAGGAATGGGCTAATTAAGAGCCAGGCGCTGTATTGGTTGCGCAGTTATTTTTTCTTTATTGTGATCGATTTCGTACGTTTCGGTCCTCTCCAATACAGCGCCTGGCTCTTAATTAGCCCATTCCTAACACATTGACCATTACACGAGCCTTCTACTTCAATTTATTGAAATAACATATATACACAGCGCCAAAATTTCACACGTAATAATTACAGTATTGATATTATTGAAAGAGCAAAGCGAACTGAGGACAGCTGATCGTTCGAGAAAGTTTCGCCATGCAGGCGAAATTCAGATTTGGCGCAAATTTATTATATATTCGCAGCTCGATCTCACCAATTACACTCATCGTTCGAAAAGAATACACCTGACATCTCCAACACGTTCGATAGAGCGACAGATGGGACGAGCCATGCGATCTTCGACAGATAATTCGGACGCTTCGATGACACGCATGCACACACAAGCGCACACACACACACACATATGTACAGGTACCCATACACGTTCCATTCTCTTATTCGCGTCACTTTTGCGAGGAAACAACGAATTCGGTGATTCTGAGTCAAATTGCACCACCTGCCTCCGAATGGAAGAAGCCATCGACCGGAATGATTGGATTGGCCGAAACTTACTGCTTTAATTCGCCGGCACTTGATTAACCCTTGCGAGACGCGCCGCGCCGGAACCCCGAGAACCGATTAATTACGTATAATTGGCACTTGGACTTTTGCTTGTTCCTTTAACTTACTTTCTTACTGAGAGTAGCAGCGTGTATCCCGAATCTTATTTAAAGTTAAATTCGGGCAGCTCAATCGACTCGACTGGATCACGTACACAGGGTGGTCTAATTTTTTCTGAACGCGATTTTAATTAGAAGCTTATAAGGTATATAGATACGCAGTTATTTAATATACATATAAAAGAATTTCGAACTTAATTATTTCAGATATAACATATTTTTAATAATGAAAATCAAGATAAATTTGTTCGTGCGGAGCGATTCGAAATTGCATCTATTTCCCAGTTTTCGGGTTCACTCGTGTGTATCGTGTGTATTCTATAATTACAAGTTTTTTCCGTGCATCCTGGAAATCCTCGGTTATAAATCAGAAATAGCCAGATGCCGTGCCACGGGTAGAACTTATTCTTTTTCAAAACATCCCCCGCATATGGTGACCAACAACACATTTCAGCGCAGATACGTCTGGCAACTGGATGGTCTACCGGTGATTTCCTATCTGCACATCAATAGGGAAACTGCACATCGGTGAAACTCGACCACTTTTTTCCGCAAGGACATCGTCTGTTTTGGGCGTGGTAAAGGCAATCGTCGGCGAAACGATGGTCGTTTAACCGACGAGGAAAACCTGGATGAAAGAGTCCACCCGTAATTGCCCTGTGTCGAGTGCTCGACGACACGTGTTTCCAGCCTCGCTGGTAACCCAAGAATCGGGACGTCTCGCTCGTTTGCGCCGATCAACTATACTTGGGCCGCTTGGGCGTTACGTAAATCAGAGACAAATAACAGGAAAGCCGACGATGAGGTTCCAGGTGTGGTATAGGAAAAGCGGTTTAATCGCTTCTTTATATGCGTGTGTAATTATTAGGTTTATAGTAACTTATCAATTTATGAAATTGTGAGAGTCTGCTTTGTAGGATGCATCAATTAGGATGTAAATGTTTAATCAACTACAATTAAAATACCTAATTTGCATCTTTTATTATCATCGTTATTATATATCTACTTTACTTGGTCCGACGTAAAATATTTTAAAATATTTTACTTTTAAAATATTTTCAAAAATGTTGAAACTTATATAATATACATGTACATTTGCGGATGGTTTACTATTCCACAGGCATTACTGCTTTGCACATGGCGATCCCTGCTTCGCCTATACATATTTCACAGGCTTTGCGACCATATATAATACACGTTGCGTATAGGTATATTACAGAAGTCCGCATAGTTTTTATGCGTTGCATCACTCTCGGACATGTCGAACACATGTTCGCAAGCAAGAAAGGTCGAAAGTGACCTGGCTCTTTATGCCCCGGAATTTATTACACGCTCCGCGGCGAAAATGTGCGCGCATGCATTTGTATTCAATGATGTACGGTAGCTTGATTTGCGTCGTCGAGCACGCATTGTACGTACACGACACGGGGTGTCGATTATCTCTTTAAAAAATTCAATCAAATATTATCTTGTTCGACTTTTAACTCTCCACATTGAAATCTCATGTATGTAATTATAATTTACTGAATTCCTCTTAAATTCTCTTGAAATTGTGTGTGATTAAGAAGCATGGTTCTATCTATTCGCAATTTAACTCACGAGAATTTAATTCACTTCTTACACTTTACATTTATTATATTTTTATATTAAATAATCCTTGAATCAAAATTCTATCACAGCACAATTTGTAATTGAACAAAGAATGATCTTTCTGCAGCCTCATGCGATTTAATTTCGATAACATAGAGATTTGGTTCGTGAATCGTGAAACAATCAACATTATAATTTTGGTTTGCATTATAGCCATTATATATAGTATTCGCGGACAGGATTCACAATACAATACTTTTCGGACACCGCGTGCATGCCGACGCGAAACCAGCCGACGCGAAGCGCGATCGCGTTAGTATTCACGGTGATTTGTCGTTCGTGCGACGGATAGCGTAAACAAAGGGGAATGTCATCGCGCCGCGCGTTGACAATGACGACCATCGTCAATGGGCGTCCCGACGTTTGTACGTGATTGCAAACAACCGCCAGCGCCGTTGCTGGCTCCGGAGGCCGGAGGTAAATTTGATGTCTCTCGCGTGCGTGTGCGATGCACCACCGGACCGCTCGAGCTCGCGCGGCGCATACGGATGTGACTTCTTCCGATTAATCGCCGCTCGACGAGTGCCGAAGTTATTTCCCGAACTTTTTTCCTCGAACCTCAGGTGGTCTACGATTAGCGTAGACAAATTGGACGAATATTTTTTGGATGCGCCAGTAAATTAGATTACAATTTCTAACAGGTAAGGATTTATGCCAGTTACATATTGACAGTAAATTTAATCAAAGTAAATTTAATTACGATTTCCAAGAGCTCTAAGGGTTCAGATCCAAGGTGAGCCAAAAGAAACAAGTAGAATTATTGCAGCATGTATCTGTCCCATAAGCTAGTAAAATGAGATAACGCGCGAGTGCCGCGAGTATATCTTTTGGATGTTTCGAGTTAAAAGCTAAAAATCTACACCAGCTGACGTCACGTTCATTAAAGTTATTGTAGCATAAAAATAAGTTCGACCGTTGATCCTACAGACTCAAGTAGCGCAAAACAAGTTCGCGAGGCACAGCCCTCTTCTTTACTTATTTCAACGTGGCGAGGTCACCACGTGTCATTGTACCCGGCTGAAAAAGAGGGTTGAAACTCGTTCTCCCTGTTACTCTCTCGACAAATCCCGCCCTTACAGCGCTGTAATTGAAACAGCACGTGTCTCCCGCGACATGCGGCGAGCTAATGGCGACATCGTGAGCTATCAAGAGCGAAGGAGGCAAGTGGGAAAGGGGGGAAAAAACTAGAGCTCTCTCGTGGTTGCACGCTTCTGTTGCGCCCTTTTCTGCGGGTCGAATCGATAATAATAATGACTGCTCATTTCGGAACCAAGTTTCCTTCCTCAAATAGAATAGATCGCTATTTTTAGGAAAGTATTTAGGAAAGAAGTAAAAAGTTACCTTACGATTATTTATACTTCGAGAAGCCCTCTGTCACGCAGAAAACTGTTAACAGAAAAAGTTTGAAAAAATCCCAACCAACACAAGTAACATTATATCAATATTATAATTTCCCACTCAACAATATAAGTGCAACGTAGACACATGTTGTAAATAACAGTTACATTGTTGAGTATGAACCCAGCAAACACCAAGTTACATGTAACTTACATGTTAGTTGTAATTTCCTACTCAACAATGTAAATGCAATAAAACACGTGTGTTATATAACATTTACATTGTTGAGTAGGAAATTACAACTAACATGTAAGTTACATGTAACTTGGTGTTTGCTGGAAAATTATAACACTGATATAATATTACTGTTAGAACCAAGATTTGGCACTGGAAACAAATTGACCAAGACATTATACTTAGGAAATCTAAAGGAATATACAGAAGTTATTTAGGTTTTTATCTGATAATTTCGAAGTTTCATGTCACGTGAAGAATTGATTAAATATTAAAGAACTAAAGAAATTAGCGATGTTCAAGAAATCGATATCTGCGAAGTTACTTAAAAGAATTAGACAAAGATCAAAAGAGCAAAATGTAACGAGAGTCTCGTTTTTCAGGCATTTTGAAAATTATTTAAACAAAAATTTAAAACTTAGAATGACTCAATATCAAAAAACATCAGAAAAATTGGAACATGCAATTTGTGCGGAAAGCATACAAATTAATTTTTCGAGTAATTTTTATGAGTTTATATAATGTGCACACGCATTATGAAATTAAAACGTCAACATCAAATTGGCTTGTCAGTTGACTGCATTTTCATTTCGCACCGCGACCTCGTCGCAAGACGCGCGGTAACATTACCGGAGGCCGGCGCCGCTCGTCGTTCGTCGCAATATCGGTGCGCGAGCGGTTCGCAACCGATACACGCAGCGGAATTCAGATCGCAGATAACGAATAGTGGTGGTGCGGTCTCGCGTAGCGCGATTCCCATCTCCTCGTCGCAATCGCGCGATCCTATCGCGCGCGCGGATATCGCGTTACCCGAATTAAACGGCAACCGCGTACGTAGCCGGGTATGTGAACACCATCCGATTCGACCGGCCGCGTCCGTTCATCTATCCATCAAATCCGATCATAATTACACGCCGTACAGCGGTACAGCGATACAGTCGGGATCCCGTCCGGCCAAAGCGTATCCACTGTCACGCGAGCTGTCGGGCCGCGTCCCCTCGCCCGCTCTTGATTTACGAAATTTCGTGTAGGTACACACCATGAATTTCCGACTGGCGCACGTACGCGTGTATCGCGCCAATCGCGTCACGCCCTCGATCAAATGAGCATAATAAAGAGATCCCGACCCGCTGTGTAATCTTCCCCTATTATTCCAACGAAAACGTGGCGAAATGAATGGCTGGAGATTCGGCATAAGAACAATTTACCAGAAAAGATTAATATCCAATTGGAATTTTAAACAACGAAATTGTTTTTGAACGAACGCAATAATTAAATTAAATTTTTGCGATAGTTAAATCGGTCAATGCCATTCCATGCATAATGGAGAACGGCGAGAAATAATTTAAGAAATTATCTATTAAATTGATTTTGATTTCTTTTTGATAAATAAATTTTATTTTATAGTTTACAGCAGGTATGATAATAACTGTAATACACATTAGTTGCTCAAGCGACACGTAATTTCACAGCGGGATAAGTACTTTCGAGATTGCGCCGTGTGTCTCAGGAGTGCCGGCACTCCTTCGAATTTCCACGCGGGTTCTCGCGAGAATCGCGAAGAAGGGGGTCAACGCGCGCGCAGGCGGCGCGGCGTGGCAAGAGGGGTTGGGTAGGACGGATTAGATACCCGGGGAGAGGACATATGGCGGAGCTTTAATAATTGAAGCCGACACTGGCGCAGATGCGGCCACCATTCGCCGACGCTATCGCGCGCGCGGCGCGGCACGGCGGTCCGACCATCAAATATTTAGAGATTATAAACTACACACGGCGCGCGGCGTGCACACACGCTGTGTGCACTGCCTGCGCTCGTCCTTTCCGTATTTTTCCAGCGACGCATGTGCGCGTCGCTCCTGCCAGTCGCATCGGAAACGCGCGCGACAATAATACCGATACGAGCAACGATACGTTCTCGTTCTGCGGCGGTATTCGGCGGGCAAGTAACTATTGAGCTATTCAGTATTCGACATAAAATACGGCAGGCTGCAAGGTCGTTCTTGTCCAGATAAATATTAGGAAACTCTGGCAGAAATTTTGCACAGAGAAATAGGAAAAAAGAAGAATATAAATTTGAAAAAAATCCCAACCAACACAAGTGACATTACATTAATATTATAAATTTCCCACTCAACAATATAAGTGTAATATAGACACATGTTGTAAATAACAGTTACATTGTTGAATATGAAATTATAATACTGATATAATGTTACTGTTACTTGGAATTTTAATTAAAGACGGAGGCTCGGTTTCAGATTTGTCGCTAAACTTAGATTGGTGGACTGTGGGACTCCTGTATCCTACAAATTAATAAACTTGAGTAAACAGGAATATATCTACTACACGCACATATACGCATACACGTGCAAACGTGGGATTAAAATATATATGATTCTCGGCATATTATAGGGAGAGACATAACACGATGCCTTCGAGAAATACGTTAGAATGCCAATGGTACAAGAGCCCACTAAGAGATTACAGTCGTTTCTCCGGGGTCTGCGGGTAAGCGACAAAATTTATTAAGGTAACGTGCGGGCAGATGAGAGCAGCGAGCAGGTGTACTTTGGCCATAGCAACCAGCTACCAGACGAATCGCGACACATTGAAGACGCGAAACACAGTGGAATGGCATTGCGAGATCAGACGAATTTGTCATCGCGTAATTTTGGTAACCTGACCAGGCAAATAAGCGGAAGATGTCTTCGTGCGCATTTTACGCTAACAGATTGGCCTTAGTCATCGACCAAGCCTTTACACATTTGTCATTACCTATACAGTTTTATCATAAAAAAATAATATACAGCGATATAACTTAAGACAATTGACAACTATCTCGATAGCACATTAGGATAATTATTTAAAATTTAAATTTAAACCTATAAGACGCTTGAAGATGTAATAAAACACTTTCAATTCAGAAGTAATTTGCTTGAGCGTGTCAGCTCATGGAAAATAATAAATCTGATCGCCTCTCGAGAGACTTCATAATGAATAGGCGTCGAGAATGTCGAGAGATCCTTTTCTCTCTTTGTTTATCTCGCCGAAGAACCGCAAGCGAAGAAACAGGAAAGAACGAATCTGACTGACGCTGCTTGTCAGGTGGCGCAGGATTAGTCGAGGACCTGCCATCTGGTTACCCTCGAGGTCCCGCCGGATTAGCATGCCGTATCCTTCACGTGCCACTCGCAGGAGGGTCGTCCTGGCCGTCGGTCGATTGCAGGACGACGCCAGGATCGCGTTGAGAATGGCCCGGCGGAGAGGGTGGCGGCGGACGGCGCGGGATAATAGAATTTGAGTGCCCCAGCGGGCGGTCACCTTAGACTCAAGACAGCCATGGAATGTCAACGCGATAGGGGACAGGGCTTGTGGCACCGGTGTGTATGTATCTGGCTGAAGTGGCCAGTGCATAGGAAGGCGTCTCGAGCGAGAATTTTCCTATTCTTCGAAAAACTCACGCCCGTCCCAATACAAGTCATTTAACTTCAGGACGATTTTCAAGTCGCAGGAATTTCGCTTCTTTAAACATTTCTGTCTGTGTCGATGAAAATGTTTTATATATCTAGTGATAATGACAGTTTATTATGTATGCCGCGTGCGACCAGATTTTGTATTCTCTGTGAAAGCTAGTATGTAAATGCGGATTCATATAAACGGAATTGATATGCATTAATACATATAAACATAAATAAATATGAATTGCTCGCAAAACGCAATATTATACATTCAATATATTATAATATTTTTAATATATTTTTTGTTCTCTCCCGGATTACAGACAAATTTGATTTCGCGTTTAATCAATAACTATTGTGTAGTCATGCCTCTATTTCTTCTACTTCTTTGTTTAAATTTCGTAAATAATTATCTTAATGGTGCATTTAAATTTGTTTTTGGGGAAAACCTAGAAAGAAAGGCCAGTATCTCGAGTTCCTTATTAATGTAAACGCTTAGACTTTAGAGCACTCGAAGCGGATTAATGGAAAGAGACAGAACTTCGCATGATATGCTTAAGGCGTGTGCAAATGGTCCACGGGGCGAGGGCGGCCTCGAAAACCCTTGGGGAATTTCCTTGGCCCTTTTAGGGGAACATCTGGCCGACACGCATCGGGGCTGCGTGCGCGCCTTGTTTCCCCGATGGCTTCGACGCACCCCTATCGTTGCATATGTTTCGTAGATACCGCGCGCGATGTGCCCGGTGTGTAACCTACGCGTCGCGTCGCGTCGCGGAGATTCCCCCGCGGGCCCGGCCGAGCCCACGCATTATTGCACCAACTGTCATTCGCAGTCCGCCGAGAAAAAGGCAGCCGTCCGTCTAATCGCGCCTACGAAATCGGATCTTATTAAGCCGGCCTAATTTTATTGGCGGCTGACATGCAATTTCGCTGTGCCGACGTGAACGCGCCTGTGATTGCACCTGGGGACTCTTGACGCGATTTTTTGCGAAACGAGATCTCGCATATTATATGAGTTTAATACCACTCAAAACCCAGAAAAATTAATGAAACAAATTTTGTTAAAATTTTTGCAATAAAAATTATCAAGGAAACATATCATTAAAGATCAACAAATGCTGAGCCAAATAAGATTACTTTACCAGAATATTTAGCTACATTTTCAGAATTGCAAGAACATTCGATCGAAGATTAAAAAATCGTATTAAACAGCTTGGAATCCCTTCCTAGGAATTTCTTTCGAGGAAATTGACTCCAGATCGTCCCGCAAGATTTATCAATAGACCTCAATCTCCGGAAGTAGCAGGGATGACGGACCCCGTATAAACAAGCGATATGGGGCTGTTTCAAAAGGCAACGACGATAACCGAGTAGGCAAATGCAGGAAGCGTGTGTCGCGCTCGCGCCACGATTATACTTTCGCGGGGTGAACGTACGCACGCACGCATTCACGCACGCATCGTTGCGTTACCGTCACCGTAAATATAGAACGACACCCCGCTGCGGCTGTCGGCTACGCCATAAGGCACCGCGACGTGACTCTATATGGGGTCGGGCCGGGGCTGCATGGACTTCCGCGCCACACGATGACGCGCTAACGACCCTCTGTCACGAGTCGATTGGTCGATTGGCTTGTAGGTAGGTCATGTACGACCCCTATTATCGAAAAATTGCCACGGTCAATTAGTATCGGTACCGCTATCTGATCGATGAACTCCTATAATTATCGAGGATATCGTCGAAGAAATAAATATTATGTAGATTAGATATAAAAAAGATTTTTAAAGTCTTTTAGTTGTATTATTATAGTTATATTGTACTATTCGAGAGAATATGATATAATAATATAATTAGATTTAATAATCATTACCTTGAAATCGTCAGGATCTCATACGTATATAATACACTGCTCAACAAAATTAAAGGATCACTTAAAATCAGCGCTAAAGAGGACCAAATTCAAAGTTACGTATCTTTGTGAAAAATGATCGCAGAGCGATGTTTAAAAAAGCATTTTAAAGCTTGAATCTTCAGCTTTCGAATGCTTCAAGGCTCGTTTCGATAATGCTAATACCGGCGGCACAAAACAGTTTTTTAGAAAAAAGGCCTTAAAATGCACTACTCACTTCAAACGTTATAACTCATTGTCAGTGAAAAGAAAATGGTAGCGTAATGATTAAAAAAGCATTTTAAAGAGAAAATGTTAAATTTTACGATACAATCAATAAAATTTGAAGAATAAATTTCGTTCTCTCCGTACACGCCATCAAAGTTGAAGTTTATTCTTCAATTTTGTAAAACTGTATTGTGCCGCCGGTATTAGCATTATTGAAACGAGCCTTGAAGCATTCGAAAGCTGAGGATCCAAGCTTTAAAATGCTTTTTTAAACATCGCTCTGCGAACATTTTTCACAAAGATACGTAACTTTGAATTTTGTCCTTTTTAGCGCTGATTTGAAGTAATCCTTTAATTTTGTTGAGCAGTGTATAATTAAATTATTAAACTACAATGTCGCCATATTAAATGTGCGATAAAATACTTATATTAGTGTAAGATAATAAAATTTTAAAAGCTGGAACGTAAATATATCACGAGATTTTTAAGAACTCATGTCATATTACAATAAATAGATTTATACGTATTATTTTTCATATATTTTCCATCTATATTAGTTTTAACGGGATAATATCGATAACTAAACGATATTCACGAAGCTGCGTGAATCAATGAACTGACGAGATAAGCGCGAATGCGTAAGAGATAACGCGTTAAATATTAGCGGATGTGTCACATGTGCTGTCTTGGTTTGTTAAATCTGGAAAATCGATAAGCCAAAGCTTTTCACATGTGACACGCTCCAATTGTCCTGTGTATTCTGTCCGAGCATTTGTCAGGGAACAATTGCTACGTATCTATACGTGTTCTGGTTATCGTTGGTAACTTTCTCAATTAGTTTGGCAGTTCTCACCTCTAAGTGAAAATAAAGTAAAAATTCTCTGAAGTAAAATTTTATACGCAATGTATTTCACGAAATGTAGAGATGCGTCTTTTAGAGAAATACTAAATATTTATATGTATAATATATCAATATTTTACACGCACACATATGTATATTATTCTTTCTCTATTTTCTCTACAATGTAAAAATCTAAAATAAGTTCACAGAATAATTTAATTTTATAATAAAACTTTCTATTAAAAAAATAGCGATACAAAGGACTTGCCAACGTTGCTTAAAATTTTCCAAATAATTTATAATTTATCTTGCAACGTGAATATTAAAGAAGGGATTATCTCGCAAGCCATTAAATAAATTTTTATATAGATCCTGTCATTAGGAATATAGCAGAATGTGATAGATTCTAAACAATCGGGCTGATTTCAAAAATTCTCAAGTCTTCGCTCAGGTTTTCCTCGAGAAATGATCAGCATGTTTGTCGAGGCCTGAGAAAGAGAGCTGAGAACGGGGATAATGGGACAGAGTCAAGCCGTGAGGTATCGAGTGCAAGCACACAACTCTAAAAACGACACGAGCAAGCGCAACAAGCGCCTTGTCCGTTAACAGTGATTTCTTTCATTTCGTCGCGCCACTCATCGTCATATGGGAAAGGGGAAACCCCTTAAAACAAACCCCGTGTTCTCGAACTTTTTTTTTTCCTCTTACAGAAAAAGACTCGTCAGAGAGAAAGCAAAGACGACAATTTTGTCTTGTAGTCTCTATATGCGGTTGAAACGTTAACAGATCAAGCGAACTATTGAAGAAACTCCTGGGTCTTTTGCTTCAACACATTTTTCGCATAACCGTAATGTTATCCATCTAATGAACAGATGTGTTAGAATCGAATAGAAGAGAAACCTTTAAAGAAATTGTTTGCAACTAGAATCTTTTTTAGAATATTTTTCTTAAAACTACTACAATATTTCTAGTACATATAATAAAAAATGATCGATATATAAAATAATAATTCATAAAATATTGTTGTTCAGTGTTTATCATGGAAGATCAAAACAACCTCTTCGCGGATCGCGGTATAGCGATAATAAACGCAAACAGTCACAACGATAACATTCCTCTGTAAAGATCGGACCCGATCGTTCTCAGTCTAAGAACGGATTAAGCGATATTACCGTGAGTGACGATGACGATGTTAAAGATCGTTATCCGTTTCGGGTGCGTGCACTTGTACGCGAGTACGCGAGCACTCGTATTTCGATCTGATACGCGCTCGGCTGTATGTCGGTTATCGCGTAATGCGTATCGGATGCGTTTAACGCGTCACGCGTCTCGCGGCGTACGCGATGTAAGCTTTTATCGCGCGCACTCGTATAAAAAAAGAAAATCGCGCGATAAGAACGAGACCGACGCTGATTCTGCGGAAATCGATTCCGCGCGATTCGCGAGTCGTCGCAAGATCGACGAGCGGCGACGTGGCTTTCCGATGGAAACGCATATCAGACGAGGATTTCGTGTCACTCGATATGCAGCATTTTCGGAGACAAGCGTTCTCCTCCCATCATTCGAATATTATTGATCATTAATATGGAAATGTTTTACGTGGCGAGCGTGGTTTATTCTGCAAGAATAAACTCAAATCCGCCATATAAATATTCATCCTTTCATGTCGAATATTACGTTATTTTTATTTATGTATATATTTTATCAAACATTTTATATATTGAAATTTTTATCGATACGCGTACGTATATTAAATAAAGTATTTGTTTATTGCAGCAAACCGGACTATAACTTTCACGTTAGTGGAATATGAGCTAAAAACGCAATATGGAATGACAAAAATATTACGGTTTCTCTCTCTCTGGGACGAATATGTAGGATTTAATACCGTGTATCATGTTCGACGCATCAAAAGTGACGTGTCGCGGGGAAAGATAAAGGCCACCTCCCGTCGTGCGTTCGTGTGTTGACTGTTAACGTAAATTACATGGCATTCTCCGAGCTAGTACACCGCCCGCCTTTAACGCGACCATCTTCGTAGTCTCCTCCTCTCCCGCCCCCGCATCCTCCCCCGCAATCACCAGCTGTCGTCTGACTTCCGTCCCCGAGTGAAGCGTTCTTCGTTACTATTATTACAAAGATGCTCGCGGTACCGAGATTGAGGGAGCGAAAAAGCTGTTGCTGTTATCTTCCACTGCAGTGCACAGTGGTATGATCTTTAAGGACGATAATTATCATACGATAATATAGTCGTAATTAAATAGGTAATTTGAATCCTACAAATGTATTAGTCGATACGCGCGATCATCCATCCGTCCCAAGTTCAATCAATTAACGAGACTTATTAGAAAAAAATTAATTAATTTATAAAAAGTTAATAATTATTAAATAGTAAAAATGTTTTAAATTATAAATAGCTTAACAAGAATTATTTCAAAAAATAAAATATATAATCAGTTAATGAAAAGTTAATTAATAATTAATAAAAATGCTATATATCATAAACAGCTATTCAGGTTCCAGATATGTAACTTCAAATTTAAATTTTTAATTTAATTTATAAATCTTCTTAATTTATTCTTTTCTGAGAGTTACGGATTCTTTTTATACAACCTTTTTCTTTATTTGCAACCTTTGCTTTGCACGTTACGCGAGCGAAAGGAAATAAGAGCTCTGAGCTCAGCCGTGTCCGGTGCTGAGGTTGCTTTTTGAGTCCGACGCGAATTGAAAGGCGACCGAGCGCAGCACGGGCGTGTCTGTTTTGCGAGTGGACTCGTGCAATTGCGCACGAAATTACCGGCCAAAATAACAGTCATTAATATTCTCTTTTTCTCGCGCGCGCGACTGATATTTGCCCGATTGAAAGCAGCACTTTTTACAACGCTCTATAAGTACACTGCGAAGGAGTGAAATATCTGACAAGATCCGTTTGTTTGTTATGGAAAAGATCGCGGGATTATCAGCAAATTCGGAAGAATGGTTGGATCGGTAGATTAACCAATTTTGAATTTCTTGATATAAATAATGAATCAACAAAATAAAATAATCTCATCGACTTACATATCTTTGTTTAAAAGATATCGACACATTTATCCATTACCTCAAATTAAATCAAAAGATAGGTAAATCTGGCACTCACCAATACGATGCACACCAGCGGAGTAACTGTAAAAGATATCAAAGATAATAAAATTGCAACATCAAAATAATTAATATGATTAATATAATAAATAATCAAAATGATTAATATATCAAATAATGATTGTCAGGCGTATTTTTAAAATTTTCTATCCAAAAAAGTAAGATATTTTTCAAATAAAGATATATTTAATAAAATAATTTATAATCCAGAAACGATTAATTCCTTGTAAATAACAAATAATAAATAAATAATAAAATGCTCACCCCACGATTGCCCACCTGCCGTTTCCTGATGCCTCCCTGCAGGCCTCTCAGATTTCCTTGTTGCACTCGCACGACACGACCCCGCACTCGTGGAAACACGGTTAATTATCGCGCGCGCACACACCAATAATTAAAATACGATGATCCCGCGCCATTTTACGCAGCATTCCCGACGTTAATCGCATGACGAGCTGCACACTTTATTACTGCGACTCTGCGACAGAAAAATAACACAAAAAATTATGACCGCACAGATCTACGATCCGCTCGATACTTGCAAAGTCTCGCAAACAAATTAAGGTAACGGATGAATCACGAACAGAAGCGAGGGCTCTAACGAATTGATCCCACGCGGTTGACAAATATTAAAACACGGGATTAGTTATGACTGTACTTGCTAATTAAACCGCGCGCAGCTTGACTCGGACCTACCGTTAACGAACCAAAAAATTCCAACACCGTGCGATATGACCCGATTATTAAAGTCGTGTTAACTAATTATGACGCAACAAGTCGTCCAAAAAACATACGATCGAAATTCAGTACTGCGCGCGTATAATACATTTCGAAGGTGTAAATTCTGTGAAATAAGGCATCTTGACTGAGAGGATGAGCTTTATCTACGGCTGTCGTCAATAAACGACGATATGTTCATATTCCCGTAGTTAAAGGATTAAAAATAAATTTTAATTTGAAGAATATATACCGTGATATACAATTGACTCAATAATATAATCTAGAACGATGTTAGCGAAAATATTTAGGTGTAGTCTTTATCGTTATCAGGTCACCTGTCCTTACTTTAAGATACACAATTTAATCGCCGATAACTCGCGAAAGTAAGTCAATAATGATAGAATTCCCGATAAAACGTTTAACCGACAGGTGACACAAAGCATTTTATCTCGATTAACATACTTTATCGAAAGAAATCTTCATTGAAATAATCAAGTCTCGAGAATTACGCGGTTCTTATAAAAGCACGAAAACAATTGTTTTCGTTGAAAATTCTCGGTGCAATTTAATCGCATGTCATGCCCCAGAGTAGCGAGAAACAAAACAATATTTTTTATATTTAATTTTAGATTTAAAAACCGTAATTTTTGCGTATAAATTTATAAACCTATATTTACTTAATTTATTTATTACATTCATACATGTATTGATTTGATTTTCTCGCGAACCTTAATTGCGTGTAGAGCTTGGAATTACGTAGTCAGGATTATGTAAGAATGTAAGAAAATTTCCTGCAAATCACCCAAGTATCGTTTTGGGGAACGCAGGTGTATTTCTTTATTTCTTGATTTCCATTCCCGGACGTTGTCGATATACCCAGAAGGAAACGGAACCAGAAACTTTTCTGGTCGGTAGGTTCAATCAAAAGTGCGGTAATTTGAACCGCCGAAAGCTCCCTAGTGTGAAGAAAAGATTGACGTTGCAAAAACGATGCTGTAAAGTCAAGCGGTTTGCCGGTTTCGCAGGAGAATGCGTCAACTCGTCTGTTTCGAGAAAGAACGTTTGTCGATGATTATCTACAAATTCTGAATCAAGATACGACCATCTTTCAGATTCTTCTAAATTGCGACTATTTTTATTCTTTTAGATTTCCCGCGAACCTTGAGTATTGTCATACTTTCGCGTTCACAATGATAGAGAGATAGCAGATATAAATAGATAAGTGACATCAGAGTTGGTTTATTTCTCTTTAAGCATTTCTGAATACAAGTATGAACTTAATTTAAAAAATAGACATATTTTATCAAGAGAAAGCGTATCAAGAACATTGAAGATTATGAAGATAACTGATAAATGATAATAATATTTGAAAATGATTAAAATATTTAATAATTTATGTAATCTCAAGAAATCTTATTATTTGATAAACTATTGAGGAATTATATATGTATATGTAATGCATATATTCATACATATATTTTATGTTTTATATTTTATACTATACCATAATATTTCCCCCTCCCCAAATCTTATACATTATTAAATGATTAAGTTTCATTAACGAGAGAAAGATAATGAAAAAACAAATTGTTTATCTCGTTAGTTGTACATTTTACTAAAGAAGAAATCGCAGCTTTTAATTAAGCGTATTCGACTAATTAAATAAAAAAATTACAAGCGTAGTGGGAAATGAATAACGCGATTAAATAAAAGTCCCGGACGGCCTTGATCGGTTACGCTTGTTGATGCGCAGCCAATTTCTGGTTTGACAAGTCTGACTACTGTCGAGACGAAACGCGGGACTCATTGCAACCACGAAAATGCGGCCCGCAGTATGCGAACCATGCAATATGCGAATCACGTTCGAGGCACTATGATAGAATTGTTCCAAGAGGTTAAGATTAAAAGATCATAAATGATTTTTTTTCCTGTTGAGAGAAAAAGAAAGAGAGAGAAAGAGAAATTCTGTCTTCGTTTGTCGACGAAAATTATAACTATAAGAAAAATTGAAAATTATAAATAGGCCAAGAAAAAATGGAGACTTAATAATTTCATTTAACACACAAATTATACGATCGATTAAACGAAGCTGGTTATTCCATCTCTTACAACGCAAAATACGCTAATCAGAGCGGATTGACCATATGGATTCGTAGATTCTGGAGAACATACAGCTGTGTCTGCAGATGGTGACCATACGAACACGTGGTTACGTATCAAGTACGGAAATATACTGAAATATTTTCAGACTCGTAAAATTGGTAAAATAATGGAAAGACTGGCACTATTGTCTCGCTACTTGATCCGTAGAATCCTGAATTATATAACATATGACGAACATGGATGCATATTGCATTTATGGTGAAATAAAGTCCCACGTTTCGAAAGGATGGAAGAAAAATGTATACATATGTTGACAGTATGCGCAATTCATTGTCAATTGCATATGAACAAAATGTTTATATCACATGGGCGATAATAATTATTTCAATTCGTAAATATCTAACAATTAAAAAAGAAGGATTTTGAAAAATAAAATATATGACAATTCAAAAATAATTCAGAACTTTGAAAAAACTATACAAGATATACCTATATTGTTTTTGTACTCTTTTGATTAATACACACACATGCAATAAAAATCTTTGTCTTTATAATATACAATATGTTTTTTTCTTTTATCCTTCTTATTATTGTCTTTGCTATATATCGATAAGTCTTAAAAAGTTTAAAACACTTGATAAATGACAAATATTCTATAACTACATTTATGAACAGATACATTCAATGATCGTTCACTGATAAGTGCTCATTTAATGACACACCCAGCCTGCTTTAACGTCAAACTTCGATTTTGTCCTGCAATTACTTTACCGCGACGAGGATTGTCGTTGCGTTCGCACGGACCCGCAAGTATTTACGATTCGGCGGAACGACGATAGCCACCGCTCCCGGAGGAAAGAAGTGCCCCTAATACCCGCCCGTGCGCAATACGCCCGCGGGTGTTTCCCATGATTTTGGCGTAGCGCGAGAACATTCTTTCAGGAGGACAGGAGCCAGGAGCGTTGCACCAGGTCCGCGCCCGGCAAACACAAGAGAGCCACGGAATAGCGGAGGACACTGCGAAAGGGAGCGTAAAGGGCGAGGATGGTCCCGAAACGAGGGGGCGGTAAAAGAGAAAAAAAAAAAAGAAAAATTCGGAGGTCGAATCTCCCGGAGATCAACGGCGGTAAACGGCCTCCGTCTCGAGACTCGGGGAAAGACTCCTGCGGTGGTCAGTGAGTCCCATAAACTCCGCGATTCCTGGCCGCCCGCGGCATCTCCGCACGCATACCTACACGCAAGCCGCACACTCGCATACGTTCGAGAGCGCTACCACTCGCACTGGTGGGTGGGCAGAGCGGCTATAAGGCACGACGAAAGAGAGATGAATGTAGTAGAGAGGAGAGACCGTAGGGTCAGCGGAGCGGAGACTTGGGGAAGGAGGACGAGCGAGGGGGACAGGCGTAGGGAAAAAGGGAGAGAGAGAGAGAGAGAGAGAGCCAGGCGAGTGTGGTACAGAGAAACTGTGAGCTAAACTCTCAGCCTGCTGGCGCCGCTCTGTCGGCCCCCGCTAACTCCCGCCGCCAACAATGCGTGCACTTCTCCCCCTCCCCTTCCCCCTCTGCCCATGTGGCCATCGCCACCACCGACACCGACGCCAATGCGCTGCGTCGTCTAACACATCTCGGTGGTCACTAATACCAGCGGACGGCGACGATCGCCGCGATCAGCGGCGCCAACATCGGACACCAGCGTCGCGCCGCACCGAGAATCATTGATCGCGAATCAATAGGAATCATTTGGAATCGTTAAAACCATTATGTCTTAACGTCATTAGGAATCAAGCTGGTCAAGCATAAGAGACATCAGCCCATTCACTATTGTTATGCTACTGCAGCGGACCTATCGTCCAATCGAGGTCCAACTAGTATAGCGGGCAGACCAATATTCTTATTATTAGGTATTGTCATAAGCTGCAACGCGCCTAGCATCTCTCACAGTGGAGTGACACATACCACTACTATCACTCTGGCGCCAACGCCAACGCCAACGCCGTGCCGTTCTCTGTCACGGGATCTTTTCCGGTGCGATGGATCCCCCACCATCGCGACACTCGACTCTCGTATGCCGTGTTTCCGAGTCGACAAAGCTTGTGGGGTGAGAGGGAGGCCGTATCCGCGGCGACGTCAGGTCGCCGGTGTTGCTGATAGTGGTGGTGGTGGTACAGGCGGTAGTAGTTCAGTAGTACTACTAGTGTTGCTGGTGCTGATAGCGACGGTGCGCAACGGTGGTGGTAGTGGTGACGGAGTGGTGATGGTGGTGGTGGTGGCAATGGTTGATAGTATTGGTGGTAGCGCGACGACGTTTACTAGTGGCGGTAAAACTGGTGGTGGTGGTGATGGTGGTGGTGGTGGAATGGAGCACGGACCAGTCGAGCCTCCCTCGCGCACGTAAGAGCGTGAAACGGAGTCGAGAGTACACGAGGCGAGCCAGTTCGCTGTCGACTGCGTTCGGAACAGGACGTCTGTCGTACCGTGCCGAGTTTATCGCCTGAACTCGCAGACTCGCGAGTAAACTTCCTTTGAATCATTCGTTTAGTAAACATCGCATACGTTTGGTAAACGGAGTTTTCGCTGGGATTACCAGGACCCAGCCAGTTTTTGTTTTACACGTGCCGAGCTTTTGTGGATCCACACGAGAGAAAAGGAAAAAGTGTATATTGGTGCGTGAGGGTGCGTGAATCGAGGAGGGAAGTAACCCGGTGAAGTGCCGGTGGTCCATGAGAGGAAAATGACCGACCACGTGGTGGAAAGTACGTTCGAGCTTTCAGCTTTCATGAAAGGTGAATTTTAGCCCGTGGTCCGTAGCGCGCGCGCTCACGGACTCAAAACAGAGGGATGACACGAGACCGAGGCGAATGTGATCGCTTTAGATTGCTGTCTGATGACTTTAATCGCGGTTTAACTTACTTTCTTTTTTTATCCTTTTCTAGTTCCGAGAATTAGAAAGAGATAAAAAAATAAGTTAAACCGCGAGATTGAAGTTAATTTACTTCGGTATAGAAATGGACACGAGTATTCCATCTCCAGTTTAATCTAAGTTTGTTTCCCATTCCTTTAACATGTTGAAATTAACACAGACATAGTTGACATAATCAAGCCGTAACGAATGGAAAATGCGAATAAAATAATTTGCATTAATAGTCACTATTTACCTATTTCCTACAAACTATGAATAGCAAGTCTAAAAACAAAGCAATGTTCTACATCTGAAGTACATTAACCCACTTCAGCCTGAGATAATTATGATAGATAAATTTTCCCATTTATCTGCTCTAGATTTGATGTCTTAAGAGCTTTCGTTTTCGCATATTCTCGTGTCATCGCTCTAAATGCTCTAAGCGCTTTCAACTAGAAAATAAGTGAGAATTCTCTAAATTGTGAGAAAATCATAATCCCCGCACAATTTAAGCCCATTCACATCTCTAACCAGCGTGCTCCGAGATTGGTTTCGTCGATCGCCGACTTTAAATCGGTATATATGCCAATTTGACATCTCGATGCGCGATAAAATCCATTAAAGCAGTATTCCGCTGAATAACACCAATATACCTCTAATGCACCGTAAATCATCATGTCGATCGGTCGAATGCGGGCCGATCGATAATTCGATACGCTCCCCTTGGCGGGGACCGATAATTATCATTATGAGCGGCGCCAACGCCGCGGAATGGAGAGATCGCGCGACCGGTGGATCAGGACGGGGGAACGAAAGGGGATGATCGCCCTGCAGGGGATGATCGGAATGGACTTGTATACCGATATAAGGATTAGGCGAGCAGATATCCGCGCGTAAATGAATAGATACGTGGAACGGGATGAGAGAGTACACAAATGCGGGAAGATTGCCCTTATATTAGCTGCGCTCGTTGCGCTCTCTCGTTTGCATCCTATATATATTTCTCTCGAAGCGGGGCAGCACAAATGCGACTTGAATACTAAATATCTGATATTCATTCATCTGGGACATATTTAACGTCGAATATCTTAGCTTGGCTCGAATTAAAACAGATCTAGTATAGTTTAATGGCGATTCTAACGAACCGTTACGAATTTGATCGAAACAATTTGTCAAATTATTAAATCTATGATAATGATATGAGGACGTTTTCATCTTTTTATATCGAAAAGCGTCGACTTCAAATTCACTAACATATTCACAACTGAGACCAGACACTATTGCTGTTTACGTTAGATGCCGGTGATATCAGATATGTCGGATGATAGTCCGGGCATTTTTACTAGACGCCGAAGGTACATAGTATCGCGATCTCGATCGAGAGAGCGAGAGAATAGAAACGAGAATGCGAGGCAGAAGGCGGCGGCGGCGACGACGGCGACGGCGGCTGTGGCTGCGACGGCGCCAGCGTGGGTCGCCACATACACGCACTGCCACAGAGATACGATCCCGGGTAACAGACGACCCCCTTTGACCGAGCTTGAAATCGGTGCTGGGCATCTATGCGTAAACAACGATGCTCGGAACAGCGGAATCAGCGCGATGCGCCGATTTAAGCTAACGCTAGCGGAAGACCGAAACCTGATGATTTGTGTGTTGTATGTGTGTGTGTATATATATATATGTATAAATGTTAGAATATGTTAGATATACGCGTCGATCGCGTAATAATCGACATGAAATGTCACACGAAAACGAAATGACATTTCATCGCCTGAATTTATTGATGAAACGATTGAAAACGATTACGTATATACGTTATGAAGTTTTGGTCAATGAGACATTTATCTATGATATTTGATATCAAACGTCATTTTATAGATGTTTCTCGGAAACTGATAACGTAGAAGTATTGAAGTTGATGAAATACCAAACCTTCGGGTGATAACAGTTGGCAGTAAAAACAGGATTCTATATCTATATAACCATGAAAAGCATATCTCTTTAATTGAATCCTGGAGCGACAACTCATTAAACGTAACAGTTTTATATGTAATACCTGAAGGATTAATTCGATTGTAAAATTTTATTATATTGCTTGCTATGTTATTATTAACTTCCTTAATTTATTGCCGCTTGCATTATATTATTACATCAAATTTATTAATGTGATAGAGAAAATATTATTTATTATTCCTGCAATATAAGAATATTATATCAAACGTCAAAATAACAATAATAATATTATATTATTAGAATTTTTTAGCAGAGAATTTAATATAAGCATATATGTGTGAAGAATTAGTATTGTTTCTTTATAGTTTCTTGTTTCGCTGATCATCGTGACGAACGAATTTCCGCCGTATATATAGAAGAAAATAATTCGATCGCATCTTACTTTTCACTCTTTGCAAAAGTCAAAAAAACAGACCGAAAAATCGTGCCGATAAACTGTTGATCAATGCGATCAATCGTATGTATGTTAATTTCAATGCTCGCCACTTAATTGTGACGTGCTCGAATCCAATATTCATCAGCGGTGTTAAATGCATCGATCGCGATAATGCCGTGCGTGGGCAGTTGCGTGAGTCATGTCGTAAAAAAAAAATATAAATGAAAGACTAGATTGCGTGCGTGCCGTTCGATGTTTTCTCGCGCAAATCTATGTCCCTGTTGGCATCATCAACGAGACGTAAAGTTAATTGAGATAACTGAAGTGCTGTTAGCATTATAATACCGCGATATTATTCAACGATAAAATCAGTAGTCAGCGTTTTCCGATGATTTCAGTAGGTACACCTGAACGGTTAATACAATAATTGATAAGTGGTCGGTACAAATGATAAAGTAATGTTGAGATATTTGTGGATAAATGACACCTATTTAAACACTTTGGACAATGTTTTATTATCTCACTTAATTTAGTTCTGTTTTTTTATTTATTCGAGTTTAATTCATTTTTATTGCTTTGTTAATTTCCGTTATTTTATTAATCTCTTCTACGTATTATTAAAAATTATGAAAAATCTATTATACAGTAAAATAGCTTTACTGATTGAAACGTTACTAACTGTTTACAACCAATGCCGTTTATTACAGACAGTAGCTCGGACAGTAGCTCCGTAAATACCATATTTATTGATCTCGGATCAATCATCAATCTTATCGTGGAGAAACATCGCAGCCTCATTCCGCTATCATAATCGGTCGACACGAAAGCGTGCAGAAAACGAGCATTTTAATTAGATCGTGTCTGCCCTCCCCGCGATAACTATAATCGAGATAGTACCTATCGCCTGTTACTACTTAAGTTGCTACGCGCTCATTTACATATCTCATCTCCTCGGCCGACTACTTTTACTCTCAAACCTGCCGCCGCGCCGGCAGCAAGTGGCGTTGCGCCTGATTTCGACTGCAACGAGCCGCAACGAAGAAATGACTTCTCGTAAGTTTCACGGGGTCAAAACTATAAGAGAGAAAGAGACAGAAAAAAGAGAGAGAGAGAGAGCTGCACTATCATTCATTTATCACTGAATGCATATTGCGGATGGGCGCATTTTTATAATGCGCCTTATTTTCAATTCTCGCGACGTCATTGTGACATGTTTGTCTTTCGCGTGATATCCGTCACGAATGACTTTGCCCGAAAGTAAATATGTTTATGTATTAAAACAAGAAACACGTTTATATTATTAACACGGAACATTACCAGCGCGCAGTGCTATCGTGTACATATACGATATAATTAAAGATCGACACTGCAGGCAAGTGTGTACAATAGCATGGAAATTTTACAGAATGTCCGCGACATATTCAGCACATTTCACTTTTAAATATCTGAAAAGTTTCGACACGATCTTCCTTTTGGCAAAAATTTGGATTGAACGTCACTTTTTCGCCGCTTCGCGATTCTTAATGCTGGATAGTTTAATTTAATGGCTAAGTTTCAAATTAAAATTCTATTAAGATAAGCACGTCGCATGCGGCACAGTATTATTACAGTTAAATAGCATTGTACGAGATGTCTATAGATTGGTCAACAATCCGTTCCGACACTCCGTAGACGCCTCGGGCAACGCAACGGCACAATACTCAATACAAATTTCGCTTGGGGTTTATTGCGTCGGCTTTGACCTCGCCTCGAGAGTGTAATCGATACCCTATTGAGTCCCGTCACAAATACAAAGGATGTCACGAGGCGAAGGGGCTCCCCATCGCCACCCACTTATGCATTACGGTCCTGCACCTGCTACCTGCTACCTGCGATGCCACTAACTTCGATAATAGCTATCCTCTGCGAAAAAAAAAGGAAGAGCTTCTTGACCTTCGTCCTGTTATGAAAACAAGATGATATCTCAAGGGATCCTCAATTTCCGCATAAATTTACATAACTTGCAATTAGTGAAGACCAAAAAGCGTATAGTTTTGACTTACAGTCAACAAAATTGTTTATTATTTCCCAAGGAATTTTTCTTAAAAAATGACGTAAATATGTGTGTAATAATTTCGAAACCATCCAACGTATATTATACATATATAATCGATGATGTACGAGGAGAGTGCATTGCGAGTGCACGCGACAGCGAGCCACTTGTTCTCGATTGTCGAGCGTACGATTGACGTGATTAAAATAAGCGGTCCTTGGTACCTGGATCTCACCTAAACCCGCGTCAGAAATAATCGGCGACGGGAATTCCTCATTGCAGAGAAAGAAAGATAATAAATATAATCTGTCGGGGGAAAGATGCTACAATAAAAAAAAAAGAACGATTGTCTTCAAAGCCTTTTCGCTGCACAGGCCGCAGAGCTTACAAATCGTCACTGATACGAAACTTGGGCGTGATATCACGGCATGTGTGCGCATTCGTTCGTACATTATAATTCACGATTTCATGTTAGTTTAAACACAGATGAGTAAATACGAACGATTCGCGCGAGTCGGCGGCACGTGGGCCGTTTTACGCATGTTTATTACGCGGATTGATATGCGCCGCAGCACACGCGTAAAATGAGATAACCAAACATTCGATAGTTGAATTCATAAAAAAAATCTTACAGCTACACCTCCTGAAAACACCAAAAAATATATGTTACATATTTTAACGACGAGCAGATTACAGATTCGGAAAAAATAACGGTGATTTCAAAATAACGTAGTATCTCTTTTTAAATTTTTGCGAATTGCGTTAATTAAAATTAAATAAAATTTTGTTTTCTAAAAGAAAACGTTAATTTGTAATATTTCTAGCAAAAAAAAACGAATCTTTACAGATACCAATAAATAATAACGTCTTTATTTAATATCAATTTATAGTTGAACTTTAATTATTTTTAATGTGATATTTTTAACATTAGAAAGTTGTTTATTAAGAGAATATAAATGTTAAATAATTTGAACTTTCTTTTCTTAATTTAATTTAAAAATATTATTAACCCCTGAAAGAGAGTACGCATTTTGGAGGATAATTTATAAACTTTTAGTGAGTGAGAACTTAAGAAGTTAAGTGCGAATATGTGTGAATCACAGTAAATATTTGCTACAAATCAGCGACATGATAAGAGACTTGAAAGTTATTTTGAAATGCACGAAACACTGCACGTAAGGCCGACACAGGATGACATCAGAAAAATTCATTCAGATTGGATAACTTGGAAAGTACAGATGAACTCACAACGATTTCTTGTAATTCATTATTCTTATTAAGATGACATTTTCTTTCATTATTTAGAAATCTGATATAAATCTTATACTAATTAAATATATAATTATCTCATATCACTGGTATTATCTTAATTATTTTATAATTACATTATTATTAAAATTATTAACGGTTAAAATTAGAGCGTGCTGGAAAACACGATACTTCGAAGGTTCGATATCGGTGCGAGTTAAGCATGCTGGCAAAGGTCAAGACATAAGGTCAATAAGAAAGGAAGAGAGAAAGAGAAAGGAAGAAAATTCTCGTATCACATGTCTCCGATCGATATCTTCATTTGATGTTATTAATGCCCGTGCACTTTCTCTAATGAGAGAGAAAAGAGAGATAGAGACACCTTACGAGACATGATCAATATTTTATTGTGAAAAGAGAACTAAAAACTAAAGTATAATAGTAAAAGTAAATATTACTTAATTAAAGAAAAACATATATATGTATATATTATATTATATTATTTAGATATTTGTACGAGTTCTAAATAATTGTATAAATTTCGTGAATTTTTTAAAATTTTATTTTTTTTGTATGATAAATAAATTATATATTATCTAATTTATATTTCGCGTGAAAAGAAAAAATTCAGAATTCATTGAACGAGTAAAATTGAGAGTCACAAATTCTATTTCTATTCTCCTCCGTCATAATTATGCCAAATGCAATTTAAAATTAATACTTCGATGACGCATCGTTTATGCAAACGAGTCGGAATAGATCGATAGATCGTATTTTTTTTAAAGAACGAGAAGAAAAGGAAAGAGAAAGCATGAGCGAGAAAACAATTTGACTCCTAGATCACGCGCAAGAGAATATTGGTGAAAAACAAATTACACATTCAGCACGTACCGGCATTTGTGTTTACGCGAAACCGCTCAATGCCAATCGGCCAGAACGCGGATAGAACGAGCGGGCATGTGACCGCGCAATATGAAAAAGCGGCGGAAAAGGTGAAGAAGTAGAAACGGAACGAGTGGAACAGACATGAGCGTTCTCGCGATCGGGCCGGCCGGCGGCCGGTCGCGCAAATGACCAGCCTGGTACCTACATCGAGTCACGCTCGCTCTCACGACCATCTGGCTAGCGCCATTGCCTCTCCTTCTCTCTCCTCTCTCTCTCTCTCTCTCTCTGCTGTTCTCTTCTAGGCAATCTCATCCGATTCCTCTCCACAAGACGACACTGAATGCGCACGTTCGCATCGGACTTTCTCTTATCATTCACGGGAGAATAGTCGAATGTCGTGAGAGACATAAGAATAATTTCACGACGAGTTAGACCCGTTTAGCGGCGAATAAAATTTCCTTTGGCAGCAAATTCTACGAACAAGTTCACCGAGCGAAATTTTTCCATTTTTGCGCAACAAGACAAGACGGTATAGTCCGTAATGTATTGAATAATTGGCTAACGGTCGCGAAGGTCAATCGCGTCGGGTACGAAAAAACGCGGTGGCAGCGACAGTTTTGCTGCGACAGCGAAATTCCATCTCTCATGGACAGTGCCGATCGAAACCGCGAAAGTATTGATGGCCGTCTCATTATCCGGATCGAACCGAATCGAGTACGACAAACGAGCGGGTCGATTTATTTACGTCAGACGAAGAAACTGCGCGACTCTGGTAACCCTCGGTTCGGAAGCCGTCCGCGACAGTGTTATTGGCCAGCGCGATAAATGCCGCGCGCTCCTCGCGAGGATCCGGGACAGGAAACGGCGCGGCGCATCCACACACGGCGGCGTCGCGTCGGCGAGATTTATCGGCGAGACTTGTTTTTTTTTTTTTTTTCCATTTCCTCCTCCCTTCCCTTTTCTTCTCTCTTCCACGCGCTCTCTGGCTCTGGCTCCGCCGCTCGCTTCGCGGAAAGCCTCCGGCGGAAATGCGACGCGCCGCCACACGAGAGTGGAATATAATAGCGCGAGAGCGAGGGGATAGCTCTCCCGTCGTTGCGCAGTCTTCGCGCACAATTTCCCTTTTGAACATTACCGAAATCCGTTTGTACCTTGCTTACAATTAGTTCGAAGAAGCACGACGATTAGGCAAATGAATTAAAAATAACTACTTATAAGTATTCCGATCTCGTTAAAGTGTCTAATTTTTGGAAAAGTCCTCGTTTCAAGTTATCCTCAAAGAGAAATCTTTTATTATAATTATTGTGATATTCCATCGTAAACAGAAAATTGTAATTAAAAAAAGAAAATCTTTTGAAATAGTCGATTACATGGAAGCATCGTTGACAGTTCAAGCTTTGACTGACGATCTCTCTGATATTTTTTAAATTAAACAAAAATTGACGACGAATTTTGTTTGAATCAATTGATTCGCAACGTCACACGCGCGTATTGATATTTTAATATTTTTCTCTGAATGATATACAAGTAAATCTTATTCTGATAATTAAAGGATAATCGTTTCGTTTTCTTGTTAATGCATGTATTATTCTCTATTTCATTTAAAAAACGACAAATGTATGCATTATACCTATTGTATTAACACTAAGCTTTACTCACATTCCCTGGTATTTATTTCTTATCAATCACATCTTGTTTTAATTCGATCAAAATTAGCCACCACGGTTATGTCTTTTATTTGCAGCATATGCCCTGACGCCAGTTATTTTCGCAAGCGCGACGAATAGCGTGCGAGCAATGCACGGCGTGCCGCTCCTCGTCCCAACAAAAAACAAACAAGAAAGAATAATCAGACGCTTAATTCGGTCGGCGCGCACACTTTCGCGCCCACGCTCGGCATGCCGCGGTCTTAAATCAACGCTCAAGCTGTCGCATAATTCTCCCAATAACGCCGCGGCGAAGGCGAGACGCGCGCGGTAAGCGCGCCCACGAGCGGCGACGAGTGGCGAAACGCATTGACACGCGCGTCTAAACGGTAATCTAACAGCTAACAGAGAACCGCTCGTTAGGCAATCGTTAAGTATCACGGTATCGGGGAGTCATTAGGTATAAGCCACGTACCCGTATCGGTCGGCGATCTAAACATCTAAAGTCATCGTCTCGGCGATCGCGCGGCGGACTCTCGTATTACGTCGCCATTACGACGCGGTAACAGGTGATTATTAGCGGCCCACGGCGTCGCACGGCGCCGGATGCAATTGGCGTCGCGTAATTACGCGAACCAGTCGACATCACGCGGCCCCGGCGCTTTATAATCCCGCAAAAGGCGGCCGGCGCTGACAAGACAAGCCGTCCGCGATATAGGCAGCGCGCGGCGATGACGGAAATCACTCGGCGAATGATCTACGATCGAGAGCACAATCTTATTTCCCTTATTTAGCTCGGCTCATTTCACTCCCCGGACCGCTTATCGATGAAAGCGAAGCGGTGTCTCAATTTGATTTCAGTATCTTGACGCATTCTCTCGGAGTTGAGCTTTAATGATCATTTCTGGGTTTATCAACACGAACAAATATTACATCCTATGTCCTATATGTGTGGATGTGTGTAATTTAGATACAATATCCTCCACAAGAATGTATCATACGGAGATAAGATTTCAAGATTGAGGAAATTATCGAATTTAATAATTTTCCTTCGCATTGTGCTTTACGTAGGGGTAAACAGTACAGTTGTTGGCCACTCTACAATGATTGGCCACATCTTAAAAAATTAAAGATTATAAAGAAATACTATTAAAATGTTTTTAATTATAAATACAAAAATATTTAATACCTACACTTTTCTGCTTCAGATACAATTAATACTTAATAGTATTTCTTTATAATCTTTAATTTTTTAAGATGTGGCCAATCATTGTATAGAGTGGCCAACAACTGTACTGTTCACCCCTATTCAAAGGGAGATAAACTGACAATGAGTATCGACATTTTAAATATTATTATCGCATTCATTGGTGTTATGATAAATGCGCATATAGCGAATAGTTTAGATGCATCAATCATCCTACGTGCACGTGCTCTCTTTTTTTTCTGTTTTCATCGAATCTCTTGTAATTGAGGCCATAGATCACGCTCGAATCTCTTATCGCTTATCGAATTCTTTTTGCACATTACACATTACTGCGCAAAAGAGGAAGCGCATCGCTCTTCCTAAACAATACTTATCTCGAATCCATTATCACCGACAATTTCGTAAGTCGTCGCGCGGATGATTGAATTTCGGCCACGTGCGCAAGAATCGTCTGCGTACTTTATATTTAGCTACCTCGGTTCTATAGAAAGCTCTCGAGAGCAGTTGGAAGTTTTCCGACACGTTCCACGTGTTCCCGCCTTCGCCGTCTCTTCAATCTTCCACGTGGGATGCGTTCTCAGTGCTCCCATCTCAATAGAGAAAAACAAGCTTTCTGTTTTCTTTTTCTTATGAATGAAATGGAAAGAATCGGATTTATTTTTATTTGACACGTTTGAAATCTTTAAATATCCAATTTCAAATCTATTGAATATATTGATAAATGTGTGAACTAATCAAATTTATTAAATAATTATCTCGGTAAAAGTCATATGCTTCGTCGATTAATAAATGCCACGGTAAATAATAATACATGTCGAATTATTAAACTTTTTAAAACTTTCAACACTCAAGATTCATTAATTTCGTCCTCCATATATATAAAAGAGTTTATAATGATTAAGGAATCATTTGGACATCAGAACCGAGGCAATGACACGGTCGCACATAACAATGATTTCGATAGGCAAACACAGGCTGTGTGGCAGACGCAACATCAAATAAAACGACTTTTTCCACGAAGGATGCTTCTACGAAGCGTCACGTGAAAGATGCGCGCACCCGGCGCGGCGCGGCGGAGGACCCGGCGCGGCGGAAGGTCGGCGTTACAAGCCGTTACGTTCTCTGGCGCGAGAGTTTGCACAGATGTGCCCGGCGTGTTTGAACAAATGCGAACGAGACGGCGGCGGAGGTATACATACATACGTCCCGAGACATTCGCGAGCCTGTCGCAAAATGGCATGGCACGAGCGCAAAATGACTCGAATCCAAGTGCGCGCGTACGTCGAGAAGCATACATGCGTCTCGAGAGAAACGTTCGCAGACAGATCTTGATCGTCCTCTAAACTGACGCACGGTTCCCCCCCAGCGGGATATCGCTGTTCAATTAGCCGTCTAGAAACTGCAGAGAGATCGAGACCCTTTCTAGGTCAAAATTGCTCCACGTGGCTTAATCGCATCCGAGCCTCGGGCGGTCTAATTTTGTGTTTTGCGAGAGAAAAACACGGCACGTGTCCTCTTAACTCGTCTTTGTTCACAGTCATTTTATCCGGTTATAACTTAAATGCCGAGTGTGTTCTACCGCGTCTTTTTTTCGGAAAATTTTGGAGGAAGATACATCCTGTTTGAGAGATGACACGTACAAATCGCATCAGTGACAACTGACACGCGGCGAGTCGTGAACGCGCGACCTCCTTCGTCGACTCCGTTATTCTTTCGTCCGATCGATATTTATGAATCGGCCGATGATCGAGCATGTGTCTCGGCCGGCGCCTGCTGATGACCTCGAATGACCTAAACTCTTCCCGGCACCGGCCGTCGCGATAATTTTCCTTTCCACGCGCTCGCGACCTTTCGTTTTTACGCGTGCGATAAGATTACGAGGCGATGAAATCTTTTCTGTGTAGAGATGCATAAATTTAGCAGTTTGTCGCCTTTAATTGGTAGATATCGACACTATGCACGCAATATCGTCTTCAGGAATACCTATGCTTTTCGCTCTGTCCTCATCGTTTTTAAAGTTTAAAGTAATTATAGAAAAAAAAACTTGAGTAATAAATTTTGCAGAGATCGATACTTATTATTAGCCAATATCGTTAATGCAGCATCAGTGCTTAAGATATCGGTGCATCGGTAATAAGCGAGTTCAAGTAAATACATACGAAAAAGAGACTTCTCCGTTCTAAACAATAACGATCGTCGCGCCAACGGCGGTGGCAGATGGCCGTTATCGAGAGAGTGTGGCCTTGTTATCGGGTACGATAACGCTTCTAAACTAACACGCGACGAGCAGAGAGACGATGCCAGGTGGCCAGTTAACGTTATCTCACTTGCGCGAGCAGCGATCCGCCTCACATATTGTTCGCGCTCTCTCGTTCTATTATAACTCGTCCTGGCTTTCGATCCAATTTGTTCGGCGACGAAAAGAGAAGCGACGAGGGGCAGTAGATGTTTCCGCGCAGCGGCATTGAACAAACTGGGGAATCTCGTTCCAATTAATCCAACTTTAACCCGTGACTTATCGCGTCGCGAGAACGAGAAGTCAACGTCGCTCGGTTGGTCGCGCTCGAGCCGAAACGGCCGGCGGACAGGGAATCTATGTTTGGCTCCAATCGGCGGGCACTTACCGCGCTCGGAGGAATTCCGGCGAGAGGAGAGCCCTTCGGTTGGACGGCATCCAAGATACGCGGTATCTACGAGAGATTTTCGGGAAAGCGTCGCCGCACCGCGCCGCGCCGCGCTGCCGAGGTCAGCGTGATCGCCAAACCAGAAAGGAAAGACGATCCGGTTGCGATCCCGTCACCCGTTCACGTCTCGCGCGATCGCGATGACTCCTCTCCTCTCGGAAAGGCAATAAAAGGAGAGCAACGAACAGACGAGGTTGGCGCCAGCGCCATGTGGCGGCCGTGCTTTGCTCTTCCCGGCTTGTTTCTCTCCGGGAGGAGAGGACACGAGAAAAAGGAAGAGAAGAGCGACGGGGAGAAGGGTGAGAAATGGCGTTTATTAATACCGGAGGATCGAAATCCAGCGTTTACGCCATTTGACCCTTGGATTTCTAATCGGAGAACCGAGAAACTTTTACTAGCGTATTTTCCAATTATATTTTAAACGTTATATGAACGAAAATAATTTTCCTTATTTTATCTTGTATTTTCTGTTACAAATTATTCTAATTAAAATTAGAGCGTTGCAATACCTAATTGGGGAATCCAAGAAAAACAGTTAATAAAAGAACCTTGCTGAACGCCGGCTTTGATTTCGAGTAAATACAACGCCAGACGCCTCTTAAGGATGTTAACTGATTCCGATTCACAGTAACAAGTATTCGGGAGAGCCCGGGGTGAGGAGATACCGATAGTAAGACAGAGAGAGAGAGAGAGAGAGAGTGTGAGTGCAAAAATGAGACAGAGTGAGATGAAAGAATCGCGCCGGCTGTGGCGCCGGCGATCCGCGATCATCGAGAAATCCGATGCATCTGCAACGCGCTCGATCAGTCGCTGCGCAGCGATCATCGGATCGTGTGAATTATTACTTCGATCGATGATCGAATGAAACTGACCGTTGATCGTTTTCGCTACCGAATACCCGCGCGAGGATTCATCGAATAATTTACCAATAATTTACTTACGTAATCGCGAAAAGAATGTCAAAGTTTAAGATCGCGTGTCGCTCGCGGAATTTTACGTGTCTCGCGGTCGGGAAATGTTAGAAAGGTCGTGAAATCGCGATCGCCGCTCTGACGCCGGATAAAATTACGCACCGTCGTGTTTGCATACGCATTTGTTACACAAACAAGACGCGGTTACGTCAGCCGTTGATAATTCGCGCGTTGTATACAGTTTCGCGATTCTTGACTCGTGCGCGCGTCCGCGTCGCCTTGCGAAACGCGTATTGCTCCGGCTTCTCCAAGAATCGCTGGATATTTAGAAAAAAATATAAACATATGCATATCGCGTTGTGTCATTTCGAGGAGAGCAAGAGATCCTCGGTATCCGTAAAATCATTAAAAACATGCGTGCAAAATCATAGAGGTATATGTGTATGTACGCGTAATCATCTTGGCCCCTCCCGACAAATGCATCAGACGCTGAAAACGAGCGAGGTGAGGACTGTTCTCGTAAGTCGCGCGATGACAAGCGTCTTCGCCGGCGATACTAAAATCAGCGAAATTAGTCTCCGGCCTCCGCCTTGGAATCCGAGTCGGCTCGGGTCGGCGAAGCGGACGGGAGGAGAGGAGCGTGGACGGCCGCGGCGGCGCGAGTATATTATAATCCTCTCTCGCTCGGGTCGGGTCCCTGTGTGCGCGCCAGATGGTACCAGCTGGATGACGCATCAAAGCAGAAAACCTCCCGCGTGTCCGAAGCGCGGTTCCGCCCACGGAATCGCGAGGGAAACACGTGCGCCTCCGCCGCCGTCGCCAGCATCGACCTCTGTCACGACTCACGTTCTTCTCGTTGCGAATACAATCTCATAGCGCGAGAATTCGGTAGGATTTCGTAACGCGCCTACGTTACCGAGGAACGTTATTTATCTACATGTCGTCCGCAAGTGGACACTGGCACCGCATTAAATTTCAATGACGAATTCCTCGAACGGTTTATCTTACATTAATCATAATCTGATTGATTTATACCAGTGAACGATGCGATTTCTGTAACATTTTCTAGAGGCAAAGTGGATATAAACCGCAACTGAATAAAAAACCTTCGTATTAGGTACATTGTACGTTTCACATTCTAAAATACCACAATATGACACATGCACATAATAATTCAAAGGATAATAGAAAAATTTTGATTATATTTTTAGATTCGGCGTATAAAAAGAAATAAAAAATTAAATTGTGTAGCTTAATTAATTAATTATTTACATTTTTCCATTATCATCTATTTATTTTATTATCTATTATCTTATATTAAACATTATCTAATTGATTATTCCGGTGAACGATGCAATTTCTGTAGCATTTTCTAAAGTGGATATAAACTGCAATTTAATAAAAAATCTTTGTATTATATTGTACGGTCCACATTCTAAAATACCACAATATGACACATGCACATAATAATTCAAAGGATGATAGAAAAATTTTGATCGTATTTTTAGATTCGGCGTATAAAAAGGAATAAAAAATTAAATTGTGTGGCTTAAATAATTATTTACTTCTTTCTATTATCGTCTAATTTATTATCTATTATCTTTATATTATTCATTATCTGATTGATTATCCCGGTGAACGATGCAGTTTCTGTAGCATTTTCTAAAGTTGATATAAACTGCAATTTAATAAAAAATCTTTATATTATATTGTACGGTCCACATTCTAAAATACCACAATATGACACATGCACATAATAATCTAAAGAATGATAGAAAAATTTTGATTATATTTTTAGATTCGATGTACAAAAAGGAATGAAAGATTAAATTGTGCGACTTAATTAATTATATTTCTTTCTATTATCGCATATTTATTATTTATGATACTCATAGATAGTGCATGAGGCTAGCTATAACTAACGCGTATTTTTCTCTATTTTGTTTACAGCCGGTGTCATGGCGGGTTCCGAGAGGGACAGCGGCTCCTGCAGCAGTGTCGACGAGGACAGCAGATCGAGCCTGCATTCGCCTACCTCGTCCGAGGATAGTGTCGAAGTACAGGTGACACCGATTTCGTTACGAAACAAACGGAAGTTAGCGGAGCCGCGGAAGATCCAAGAACCGGCAGTCATCGCGGCACCATTGAAGAAGAGACGATTCGATCCTATCTCCGAGGAGACTACCGTGGATCAAGAGGAGACCAGGTCGCTGAACACGCCGAATCCCTTTAGACCGTGGATTCCTGCCTCCCACAAAAACGAATCCAAGACAACCGTGACTTCGACGACGACGTCGACAGACACGATCTCCAACACGACAACGACGACAACCGCGACGACAACGACACTGTCCAGCGAGAGAAAAGATGAAGAGAGGAGGAGGGATCAGGACGAGACGACGCAGAGGCTGCACGAATCGTTTAGGAGACTACAACAGTCTCCTGATCATAATCGATCGGCTGTTTCCTCGCGACGAGAGCCTCGTCAGCGGTTGTTCGAGTCGGCAACGCCAATAGCAGCAACGACGTCTCCGTCGAGCGTGATCTCTCCACCGCATCCTAGGCTGCAGGACGAACCGTTGTCCTTGGTGGTGAGAAACGAGGCGCCCAGAGTGCCGTCGCATCCCGCTGTAAGTGGTTCCTACGAGAAAACGCCGTCGTACATGATGGAACACTTGTTGGCCACTTCGTCCGGCCGTAATCATCAAGATCACCAGACTCATCAGAGTCAGCGAAGTCACCAGAGTCACCAAGCGGCCTCCGCGTCGAGGCACCACCATCAGGGCAGCCAGCAGAGAAATTACAAGAACATGACAAGGGAGAGACGGATAGAGGCGAACGCACGGGAGAGAACCAGGGTGCACACCATCAGCGCGGCCTTCGACACGCTGAGACGCGCGATACCCGCCTACTCGCACAACCAGAAGCTGTCGAAGCTATCGGTACTGAGGATCGCCTGCAGCTACATCATGACGCTCAGCAAGATTCTCGGGAAGGACGGCGAGGTGACGGCCGCAAAAAGCAACGGCCTTGCGGGCTTGAGTAGTTGCGTGGAGCTGGTCTCCAGGACCATTCAGACGGAGGGCAAGCTCAGAAAGCGGAAAGACGACTAAACCAATCGCGTTTCCACCTGAACAACGGGAACAATATGGATATAAAGGACAATGGAGTCCGGTAACGGAAACAGCAGGAGAGATGTTCCGCTCCGCGCTGTCAAACGCTTATACGTCTTCTATTCTCGATGCCATTTAATTCGCGGGGAGGGGAGGACAAACCTAGGGTTAAGTAAGCCGTTAACCTAAGCAACTGATCCTCGCCAGTTTCTACGCTGCGCATATTAATTCGTAGAGTATCGACCAGGAATGCATTAACTAGAGTCGCGATGGAAGGATTTTCGAAAAGAACGATGATAAGATTAATTAATTAAATTACGTCTTGTTCGCAGAAAACGTTATATAGGATAAACTACTTGTCGTTTTACAAAAATTGTATATTACGCTTTTTGAAATCATAATAAGCTCTAAATTTTAATGGATACTATCAGCTGAGAATTTCTCGCGGCGCCCGCAGTGGGAATTCATCTATTTATATACCGACATAGCAGTTGCGCAACCAGACAATAAATCTTTAGGAAGATTCTCACTTATTGTTAGATCACGCTTGATTTACAACAGACACTGCTACAATCGTTGCACCGCGTCACGGACATTATGATAAAGAACGGCGTACATTTATGTAGAATTTGACAATTCACGATAGAAGCTAGTCTTGAAACTATCTTAACCCTTTCGAAACGGTAATGGTAACGGTAAATTCACTACATCTTATTTGCTGATCCCATAAAATACATCGGTACTTTTATCTTAAAGCGCAGAAAATTTTAGGATTCTTAAGTTCTTTAACTTTTGTAAAGTGTAAATTAAATTTATGCAAATTTAATTGTTAAAATTCAAGTTAAGTTTAATTTAAGACATAATTATATTATTTTTATTATAAACTTCAAAAGTTTATAATAAAAAATTTGATAAATTTAAATCTTTTTAAACTTACATACTTTTCTCGATTTCATTATTATTTTCAAAAAATTACATTTGTATCATAAAATCATATTTTCCATAATTTTTATAACAAAAATATAAAATCCATTTCCTTATTTTTTCAATCCTAGAATCCAGCTTGGTTTCATGAATAAAATTTATTTTTCATGAAACGTAATAATTCTCTAAATTTCTATTTTTGCGATGGTAGATTCACAGAGTATTATAATGCACGATGTATTTTTCTGGCGAGATTTTAAATATTCTTCTGTATACGTTGCCGTTTGAAAGGGTTAAACGTGAAGCACGCAAACGCGCCTTAGCTCGGCCAAGCGGATTCGTGTGTTGCCTAGAGCGACGATTTTTAAGCTACGATTCATTGAGATGCACTATGCACTTATTTCAATGAAAGGACAAAAGGAATTATCGGTCGCCTGCGCAATCTGTTGCATTAGCTTACAAAATGCCGATCTAGGAGACATATGACATACGCAAAGACGAAAAAGGACGAATCCAAAAGAAAGACAATAATAATGTTGCTTGTGTGGTATTCTGGGTAAGGCGGTGAATGTTAACGCATTAAATTACGAAGCTACAAACGGTATCGTCTTCCTAGAATGTATGATAGTCAGGTAAAACGTGTAATGAAAGTATCATTGCTATAATTAGATAGGATCTGCTAGGATCGTCTCATTTTCGTAAAGACGACTACTTTTCAATTTTTGGGACTCATTGGTGATCAAAAACACAATGTAAATGATATAAGTATAATCTGTTTTTTTTTTTTAGAATTGGTTTTAATATTAACATTGAATATTATAATATCGGTAATCTTAAAAAAAAGTGTATTAAATGATTTTGACTCCGAGATATACGTTAAATTGTTAACAAAAGAATAATTGCGCAATTTATTTAAAAAATATCTCGTATAGCGATCGTCGTTAATGATATACGCTCTATCGCAATAGGAGGACGTTACCTGATACTGAATTAAAGCTTAAAAAAAGTAGTCTGAGAGGAGTTTATCTGTGCTCATACAGTCTTTTCGCGCAGTACTGTCGACTGCGTCTTTTGTGTAAATAGTGAATGTAACGATGTTACGACTAACGATGTATGCCGAAGCGAATGTACAGTAATCGAACGCGGTGCGAGAAAGGAACGCATTTGCACGTTGGCCTTACGCGACGATCCGATGCGATATCCGATGTGTACCTTTGTATGTTATAAGATAAAAAAACTTCGAACAAAGTTCAAATGAAAGTGAAACTCAACAACGAAAATCGTGTCTTTTTTTGTGCAACAGCCTTCCCCCATTCCACAATTCTTCCCCATTCTTCCCCATCACGATATCCTTGATAACTATATTTCCCTGAAATTAATATTATTTCTTGTTCGCGAATTTCTCGCTCGTTAGAAATAGAGCAAAAATATACAGAAGCTCGTTAATAAGTTTTTAATTTGTTCTGAACATTATTGCGTACATTTTTTATTCGTTAGCTATAGATTACAGAGTTATCGAAAAAGTTTATCGCGGCCTTCACCGAACAATTCTAATAGAACAATGGAAATTTTAGAGCAGACGAAAGTATAAGACGCGAGATGAGACGGTATGCGTCCGGATCGTCTCGCGAACGCAATGCCGAACAAAAATCCGTGGTAAATTCAAGCTCAGCGGACATTGCTCGGTCAGGCGTACGTGCATAACCAGTTACAGCCAGATTTCGCGAGTTTGCCTAAGCGCCCGAGATGGAATCGCGACCTGTTATCGCGGCGACAAGGTAAAAGTGGATCTAACAGCGGTTCGTAAAAACGCATATAAACGCACGCACACATGGACGCGGGATGTATTCAGGTGTAACAACGCTGAACACGTCGGCGCGATGACGGGGGTGTTCCCCGAGCGAATGCGCACATCTGGCCCACAAAAGATAACGATATCGGCCAACAATCCAATTGTGTTACCTTCCACTGCACGATACACTGCACACGACGAGCACGTTCGGTACGTATGCACTCGATCGCGAAACTGCAATAGTTTTGCGTCGCTCTATTTGCGACAATCACAGCATTCTATAAGTTACGATACTTCTTTTATCTATATTAATCTCAAATATTTGATGTATCTTTTCGGTTTTCTTTCAGCGCTTTTCGTGGAATTTTTTGAAAAATTATTAAGATCGGACGGATCTAAACAGAGCTCGATGCGCTGCAATAGCATTTAACATTTTGTAAAGATCATGCAGATAGATTTTTTAATTGTCGCAAGGAGAGGAACTCGAGTTGTTAAAATGCGGAAAAATTTTTATCTCCTGCACGTATACCTACAGCTTTTGCATTGCATTTATAATTCTTCGATTTCATTTAATTATATCCTTTTGTAATTCGATGTGATAGCCGGATTATTGGCGACGGATCGGCGCGGGGCGCGTTCGGGCCGTGTCCGGTTCGGCAGCTGTTTAGCATAAGGGCAAATTGCTTAAAGAAAATAATAATTCTCCTGCGCTGCCGTCGCCTCTCGCCCGTCTTTCGCGATCCGCGCCTCCTTCCACCATTATCCGAAGATGCGGCAGGTGGCGATGACGTTCTCGCGCTCGGCGGTTCTGATATACCTGCCTCGAAAACGAGCGCGCGGTTTTACTCGCCGCGCTACGCCACGGGCGGCAGCATCACATACGCATGTAACACACGTGTGCACGCCTCGCCGCGCCGTCGCGTCGGCCGGGATCGCCACGAGTTGCACGTGTAACACGGGCGTTAGGGGAGTAACCAAGGTAAGTTGACGCGGAGGCTGCAGGGAGCCACAGGGGCGGGAGGAGATCCGTGTAAGAAAGATGCGTGCGCAACGAGATACGCACGCGGGAACAAGAAGCAACCGGATATGCAAATATTTAAATGATCGTATTATTTGCGCGCGCGGATAAATTCAGGCCTCTCAAAAGTATTTGCATATTCGTACACAACTTCGAAATGCACCGAGTAGGTACTCAGAATACTCGAATTTCGTTCTGTACCTACTCTGTCATTTAAGCGTCAAGTTAATTGATCCTAATGACAGCTAATAAATTAAAAATTAAATAAAAATTGGATCACGTTTTATTCTGATTCATTTCCTGTTTGTTGAACCCGTTGAATCAGCTGAACCAAACTTAGAAGAAGATTTAATTAATCTGACCAAAGAGTAAAAATGTGCCGCATCAAATCGATTCTGGTGTCATTGAATAACTTTTTATTTTTAAAGAAGGAAAAACGCAAAAGAGAACAAACGTTTTTAAAAGACACGATTCTTGCTTTTGAAAAAGCGACGAGTTACAGCAACAATCTTGATTAGTTAATTACAGGGATGTAATCCCATTGAAAAATAAGTAAATAGAAAAGATATGTATGAAGCATGTTCCTTGTAGACCGTATTAGATAACACTTGTCTATACTGCGAGCTGCAGGAGAGGAAAATCGATCTAAGTGTTAATCGATTTTGACGCCACTGGAGTCGCGAGAGATACTATTTATGACTTCCACTTGACTTCCATTTGCAATTAGAGCGTCTCTATATGCGCGATTCGCGGATGGCAGTTTCGTTGCCTGCAGATGAAGCGAAAGAATGCCGACCGGGCGAGCGAGCAGGTGCTCGAAACACAACATCACGATACGGGCCCTCCTCCTCTTCTCTTTCAATCCACTCTCACGCTACGAACGTTTCTTACGTTCCTCATTCTTCTCGCGAACATATCTGTTCTCAAGTATCTGCCTCATGTATCTTAGACATTTCGCGGACGAACAAGATAATAGAGAAAAATCGATACATTTGAACAGTTTTTAAATATCCTGTTGGAGAGAGCGTGTCACGCTCTTAAAAAAAAAAAATAAATAAAAAAAATGGACAGAGTGACATCAAAACTGTCACTCTCTGATAAACACAAAAGATAATCTTTTGCATAATGCACGGTCATTTCGAGTGAAATTTGAGAGATAAGATTGTTCGCGTTTTCTGACTAAATATAATCCCTTTTTATCTATAATATATGTGTTGCAAAAATTGTGAAAAAAGATTCTAAATTTAACTGTAAAGAATTAGAAATAGAAAATCCAGTGGCGATGACAATCTGCCGTCGTCAACTACTATCGTCGCTACGAAAGATAAAGATCACGAGATGCTATTTTGCGGAAGCGCAGCAACAATGAGAACCGCAAGCTAATGCGTGCACGGCGCACCGCGAGGCTGATTATGCGTTTGCAGCGCAAGGACACGCGATCAAGCTCCACGCCTCTTATTTTCGTGAGGGCCCGAAAAGCCCGAACCAACCGTAGGTACGCACCTGCTAAGAGGCAGGCGCAGGTGCATTTATCCGCCTTCATAAGCATTACTTAATTTTCGACGGTTACACACATAGCGCGAGTACCTATAGTAATTGGCTCAGTGCATACCTGACTTGAAAAGGGATAAAAGGGCGCTCGTCTTGAACGGTTATGTTCGACTTTATGTCACAGGCGTTCCGTCGTTCCCGGTTCTTTTATCGTTCATACGTTTCATTTAATTTGACGCGAAATGACTAAAATACTTAATATTGAAAATCGTAAAATGATGATAGAACGTAATAGCCAATAATAATTGCCGCTCCTGGTTATAAAAGAAAAAGAAGAAACACATCCTGGACGATCGTACTTGCTTTGACCATAAATGTTCCACTTCTCTCTTATTAATTTCTTCTTTCCATTCTTTCTCTCTCGTTTTAAAATTAGTATACCTATTAATTACATTAATTTTAATTTAAATATATAATTTTTTCTATTACACTGTGGACATAGATTTCTTAATAGGTTTTGTGTGTGCATTGTGTTTTGTGTTAAATAATTTATTTAATTAAGAAAGAACAAAAATGGTAAGAGATAATTTTGTTGCAAAGAAATTAGAAAGGATACTGTTTGCATTCCTAATACGATTTGGCTATAAAAGTAGTCTCCGCAACTTTTTTAATGTTCGCTCGATACGCTCACATATCGACCAAATCAATTTCAACGAGCGTTTCGTTAACAAAGGTTGCCCTATTTTATTTTGAAACAGAAAACACATTGCAGAGTTTGAGCACTTGTTTACCGGCGCATTAGTGATTCTCGCACTGGCACATTTTGATCACATTTTGATCATATTTCGCCGCAAATACAACAGTGTTCGTTACTTAAACAAACAATTTTTAATCGTGTTGAATTATTTTAGAGAACGCGAACGAGAACAAAGATGAATTTTTGATAATACGATCGGTGTATAATAATCCAAGTAACATTCCAGAGATTGATTTCAGTTTAATTTTAGATTCTGCAAATTTACTTTCACAAATTTTAAGTTTTAAAGAGAATTTGTCATTATTCTCCGTTAAATTTTTATATCGTGCATGTAATATATACACGTGACATATATAATATATTTTATATCTTCATTATACATCTTTCGAGATAAGACCCGTATGACATCGAATATTTTTGTTTGTTTTTTTACCGAATAACATTTTAAATTTTTTCTCGAGATTTGTATTGTGACAGGCTATTTTTCATGATTCGACTTAGGAATTCGACTTAACGCTGTTTTAGACCGGCGGATTGACCGGCGCAAAGCGACCATCGCGCCGAGAGAAATCGCGAAGAAGAGCGCCGAGGAGGAACCGAGAGAACGAGGGACTTAGGTGCAACAGCGGCTATAAAGCAAGATTAATGAGGCGAAGTGCGCTCTGGTAGGAAGCTGTCATGGTCCTGGCGCCAGCTGACCAGACGACTCGCACAACCAGCTACGGTATCGACCACACATACACCCATTACACCCACCCACACACACACACACACACACACACGCACGCATACGAATACATGCATTCGCGAACCATGATCCAAATCCTCCTATCTTTCTCCTCGTCATGACGACAAACTCGCTCGTTTTGCGTCCTTCAGAAAATAGATCTCGTCAACGTAATCTAACAACAATTAATGATCCGACGTAACGACAAAAATATCTAAAAATTATAGAAGAAGATACGATAAAAGAGCGAAGAAAAAGTATAATAACAAGTGATTAATGTGAATTTCTTATGCGTATTTAGGTGAAAATAAATGATTTGAAATATAAATACTTTTGCCGCGTGGTTCCATGCTTTTCTTCTTTAGAATTAAGGGATATTAAGAACATTCGGAATTCTAGCAAGTAAGTGTATCAAAATGTCAAATTCCTTATTTATCACATAATAAGAAAATTATTAGTTGATTATTATGGGACGATTACAACGGGGGATAATAATAGATGATTATTATCATCTGTCATTATCACTCGTTAACTCTTAAACCGTTAATTAAAATTAATCTCCCACATGAATGAGAAGTCTCATATGAAACCTGCTATCAATTAATTCATGCCTTCCCATTGATAACTTCTTAACCCATGCGATAATTTTCTCAGGCATGGGACTGATTGATCTCTTTATCGGCGACGATCGTGACATTCAAGAACGCGGGCTATCTTTCAGGTTGCGGGCAAAAGAAAACGCGGCAGTCTGCGGTCATGCGTGCGTGTGTGTTACGTGTTCCCGACGCGGCCTTCCGCATCTTCTTCCCAGGGCTGCCATCGACGATCGGACCGACTATCTCGCGATGGTCGGCGTCGAGAGAGGAGTTCGGGACACCTGTCTCCGACGGTTATTCCACGTTAAGTACATAACCAGTTTCGCAACGCGAGCTCGAAAGCCCGGCTATATACCGATCGATTCGTCGTACACGGATGCACGCATCGCACACGCTTACACGCATAAGAATCGGACGCAGAGGATTGCTCGCTCGCACGCGTGCACGCATTAAGATCATACGCGCGCGCGCACGCACACACGCACGCACGGACGCAGGGGTGGACGGCCGAATTAGGCGAGCGATTACGAATGCGGCAAATCGAATCGCGATAACGTACAGGGTGTCCAGGGATTGCGGCAGTTTCTATCAATTAGGAATCCCCGGGCAATGCAATGTGGAGACGATCTTTGGATATATACTTCAATTCCAGAGCAATTTTCTACTTTATGAGATTTATGTGAGTCATCGGGATACTTAATGTTGAAAACTGCAGAAGTATGTTACGTCGAATTAAAGTATCGCGTGTGAGATGGCATAATAAGAATTAAATATTACATTAAAATGTACCGTTCCGGTAATATAAGTAAAATATTTTACTTAATTATACGAGATATTTTTGATACTTCTAAATATATGAATAAAATAATTAAAATATAAATATTAGTACAACAATGTTACATTTTGTACCTATTAAATAAATTACTAATAATTAATTAATGACTGATAAAAAAACATGATATATCTAATATTTTTATAAGCACTTTCCACGAAAAAAAAACTAAGTTTATAAAATATCTAGGAATTTCCGCAAATTATCGCGCTTTCTCCCAGCTGCGAACTCCTTAATCAATTTGGCGTCGATTTCTCTTTAGCGAAAGTTTAATTGGACGTCATCTTTTTCGCGCCTTCTTTATTTTCAGCATCAAGCGGCAATTAAACGGCACTTTTCAGCGTTTAAACTTCCCGTTAAACTGCAACCCATGAGAAATTGCACAAGGAAGACGACCGTCGTTTATTTGCAAACTTAAAATTTGGCTCGTAAAAATTTCGAATCACTTATATAAATATATAAATTCAAGAAATAAATATATTTGCTTTTAAGAAATAAAATTTTAAAATATATTGATAGGTAATATCTCTTGAAATATCGGCTTGAAATTGCTCAAAGAATCGTAGATCAATTTGTATTTATATTTACATTTTTATTGAATAGCAAATTCTGTATATTTATCTTGCTGTAACGGTATTGCAACAATAAAATTATCGAATAAAATTTCTTAAATCGACGTAACTGGCAATCGATCCTGACGGTCATAATCGTCAGGACATTTTAGACCAAGATTCTGGTCCTTCTATCTAAACGCTTAAATTTAAGCATCCTAAATAATTTAATTTTTATCTTGGTCTAAAATGTCCTGACGATTCTGACCGTCAGGATCGATTGCCAGTTACGTCGATTGAAGAAATTTAATTCGGTTAATTATACACTGGCGAAGTAAATGTGTTTCATTGTGTTTGAATAAAATTATATTCAATAGAAGCGCGTATTGTAGTTGCGTATTCTCTACATTAGAAAATTTAAAAAGTACCATTTGATATCAATATCAAAACATTTAATTTCGAATTATAAATGAAAAAAGTTAAAAATCTTTTGTAAATAAATCACAAAATCTTACTCCCGCTTTGATATCGAATTTCCTTGAGAGAAAAGAAACTTTTTAATATATTATATATAATTTAATGTATTTCATTGCGCACTTAAATGCATATTTAAATTATTGAGATATTTAATGTTGAAAACCGCGCAATAATTAGATTACGTTTTCGCTCTTTGTGTACTTTGAATTATTCGGGAAAATACATCACAGTAGCGAGACGCGATTTCCGAGACACCCTCTACACGCCGTCGTATATTAGGTTCCGACCGCTGCGGCCGGACGAATACAAACGCGAATACGAATGGCAAATGGCGGGTGACAAGGCATCGGCATCTGCGCTTAATTAATGCAACACCGGCCGCAACGATACGGCGAGGAGGAGCCCATGAGAATGCTGCGGAACGATCGCTATGCCCGGACCCGGAGAGAGCAGATCGTGCCTCACGGAACGACGGAACGGCGATGAGGACGACGACGGTGTCCAAACCAGTCCAGGGTATTCAATTATGCGCGCCATCGACCCGCACTCCGTCTCCGAATCGACTCGCACGATGAAAAAGAAAACACGTCCGGGAAACCGATTCCCTTTTTCCGCGAAAGCATCGATCGCGCTGATAGCGAGGCTGTCGATCTGTGATCGATCTTCGTGAAAGAATAATAATAAGAGTCAAGTGGTGATTCAGAGGCGGCCGTTTCGGAATAACCAGTTCTGTGAGAGCTCAAGAGCTTGAATCTTGATTTGCGAGATTTTGTGTATATAGGTAATTTCTCTCTTTGGAGTCAATTAAATTAAATTTAATCTAATTTATGAGAGATTTCTCTCCTAAGTTATTTAAATCAGTTTAATCTAATTGAAGATTTTAATGTCACAAAACAAGAAGAAAGGTCATTTTCTTCTACAACCATCATTTTCTAATTAACAATTTGTTCGAGAAACCTGATGTTTAAATGAAGGTGCCATTTGGCATCGTAGGAACATTCTCGTATGTTTCTAATTAGTGCACTAATTAGGAAGTTGTTACGATGCTAAATATTGAAATAATCCATTCATAATTAGAAATTAAATACCTACTCAAGTTTTGATCGGTACTCGTAAATCACGCAGAAATTCAAAACTGTATCATCAGCCACATTATTTCTATACTTGTTACTATTACTAATGAAAAATTGTAAGACATGGCAAACTTAGAAGCTTCAATATATATAATCTAATTTCCTAATCTAATATATTTATACAATTCCATTCCTCCTATTTATACTCTTCGAATTCATCCACATGAGAGTTAAACTAAAATAATGGCCATTCTTCTCACCTGTCCTAATAGAACACCTATTTCAGTCGTCAATCTCAACATTTGTCGAATCATAACCGACGAAGTCGCGAATCGTTCTGCAAGACAAGACACGTCGATTCCAAATATCCAAATAATAGCGCGCGCGCGTTATTGAGCATCGGTATTTCGAGATAGAGCTAATAGTTCCGATTTCCCGCCCCTCCCCCCCCTTCCCTAATTTATCTCTCTCCTCGTGCAGACATCCACGAGAGGACGACCGTCTCTGTGTCTCTGTGCGAAAGCAATTCTCTGTATGGGATGCGACAGCGCGGCGCCAGCAGCCTCGCGCGCGCACACAGAGCCGGGTTTCTCGTCGCTCGATTCCCGCTGCGACGACGCTTCGAGGAACGAATGCGACCACGCTTGGTCCTCGACTTACGTAAGTCTCGACCGTACCGTGGCGATACGAACGCGTCCGTCGACCACGAGGTCGGCGCGAAGGGATGCACTTTTGCAACCCCGCGGCGGCTTTCCAAGAAAGCGAAAACAAGTCCGAGAAATCACCGCTGCGGCCAGTGCGAGATACTTTATCTTAGGCTCAGATGTTCCTGGCTTTCCTCACAATGTTTTGTCAGAATGTAAATAAAATAATTAGGATGAAAATGTAAGTGTCAATATCACAACGTATCAATATACTTTATACTAAATAGGTTGCTAAATTTCTCCTTTTAAAAAATTGATATAGATACGTAAAGATGAAGTCTGTAAAGTCGTTTCTACAAATGTTAAATTGCTGCAAAACGGGCGAGACTTAATCAGTATTTTAAAAATGTTTTTCCTTTTCAAAATATACATATAACAATAAAATAAATTTTATCTTACATATGTAAGATTAATGACAATAGGGCGCAAGATTAATAATTTTCAAATTGAATAAGATAATTATAATAGTCACAATAAACCTCTGCAGTGAATGTCAATAAACCGAAAAATGGTCCAACGCGAAATATTTAAAAATCTAAATAGAGACTCTCTGCGAATTAAAATTAGTATTGATTTATTAAAAAGTATTTATTCCATGGTACACGACTATTTAGAGAATTGATATATAAAATATATACACACGATGTTTCTCTGTATAGACACTTGCAAAAAATAAAGTTAAATCTTTGCAAAAGAGAAAAAAAAAAGATTTGTTCGCTCTGTCGGGGATTTTTTTCCTTCTTCGATTAAAGTTTCCATTGGGATGTTGTAAAACTTATCCGACGATCCTGCTTTGTAAGTTACAAGCGTACGTACGCGGAAGTTTAACAAAGTTTCCGCGTTACTAGAAAACTACCTGTGTGTGCCATTTAGAACGCTCGCAGATGCGAGATGCGAGCGAGATCAACCGGGCAGATGCTCGTCAGCTCCCTTTCCTGGCCAGTCCCAAATAGGGTAGGGAGTCAAGTAACTCGGCGCCTACCGGCACCGGGGCGGCGATAGTAAACCTACTCGTCTCTATTACAACTTGATATACGCGGCGTATACACGTGGTATCTCGTATTCGTATTCGCGGTAGTAGATAGCGGCTATCGCGAAGCGGCATCTCGAGCGAAAACTGTCGAGCTTCGTCGCCCGCGAGACAAAATGACGACGGTCACATTTGTCGACTTCGTGCATTCGCGAAAATTTCGCCCAGACGCGATTCGTGGGGAAAATTTAGCGGGACGTTAAAGGAAACCGAGTTTAAGACGAGCGAGTACGTGACTCTTCATCTTCGAACAAATTTCACGAATCGTATAGCAATTACAGATGAAGAAATCCTGCCTTCAATAACACGAATTAAAGCCTGTTATTTAATTTAGTCTCGATATAATAATTACAATATTGAAATCGAGACACTTATTGATTTGCCAAGTTTTGTATAATTATTTTGTATGCATACTGCTTCTTGATGAAAAATTATTAATAAATGAAACGTGGATAAATATAACAGAATATTTAATTGTGCTCCTTTCGAAAAGGATTGAAGGTTTTCTCAGGGTTAAATAAAAAAAGTCGCTATATACAGGATGTTCTAAAAAGTACGGCCAAAATTTAGGGAGATTCTCACACCTAAAGGATAAAAAAATGTTATATGAACATGGGTGAGGAAACGCTTTTTTCAGGAAGAGCTTCTTTTCTGAGTATGCGACGTTACGGCTAAATGAGGTAGTGACCTTATCTACTAGGCAGAAATCAGGAAAAATATTGACCTTTAATGTTATGGTTACTTGTCGTCCACAATGATTAATCCTAAATTGTTTTTTGGGTAGTAATACAGTGAACAGTATTTTCAACTCCTGAAAAATGCGTTTCCGCACCCATGTTCATATAACATTTTTTCATCTTTTAGGTGTGAGGAATATCTCCCCAAATTTTGGCCGTACCTTTTTAGAACACCCTGTATATATTGTCTGGTTAATGCATTGACAAGCAATTAATAAAAGAAAAACGCGAAGATAAGCGTTTTGTTAATCAATCAACTTTTTAAAGTGTATGATTAATATAACATTCTGTGATTACACATATTTTTTCTTTCTAAACACGCAAAGATTTTATATAAACTTTTCATTTCATAGTCGCAAGATTGCTCACTCCATATCGTTTCAATTTTAATATGTAACACTGCCGAAGCAGTATGTAAATATCGCTTCGGTTATCGCTTCCAAGTATGTAAATATCGAGTTTATAAATACATAATGCTGCCATCTAGTGCAGCGACGATTACGTGCTGCGGACAGCAGCACGGATAAAAGATGAGTGGCACTTACCGGCGGAAGACAAGTTGTACTTATCGACGGGAAGCAAGTAGCAATCATGGCGGGAACGACGGCGTCGTTGGCGATTCTTCCCGACGAATATACGAATTTCCCCGTTTTCTTTCATGTGTTGCGCCGACTTTCCGCTCATCTTCCACTGCATTCTCCACACAGTCCGGATCTGTACATAAAATGAGATTTAGTTTTTAGATATATTAGATGATTAGGCGTGAAAGGTCGAATTTTATTTTAGTCTCAGCGTCGGCGAGATATACCTCTTATATTACATATTATATTATCTGAGATTATTATCGATCATTTTCGTGTATGTGGAGAGATTATCGTTTTCTCATTTCATTCAAATATAAAATATTCATTCGGCTCCTCAAGTCCGCCCTTTCCGCGATCGTGAATGAGTTTCCGCGTCCGCCAAGCGTCCCATCGGATTCAACATATTACGAGTTACGACGAACGTTCGACTCTCGACAAGACACTCGCGCATAGAAAGCGACACTTTTAGACGATAACGATCGCGAGAAACACCGAAACGCGCTCGAACGCGATTTTGCGATCCGCGTAACGTACGATCGCCATTCCAAATCTACAATACGCCGCAATACGGCGATCTACGCAATATCTCGAAATATCGAAGCAGCGTGAACTCAGTCGCGATTTATAGTTTTTAGTATTTCGTCATAGTGGAAAGACTGGAAAGAATTCTTTCCACCGTACGATGTATTTCGTATAACGTCAGAAAGAGACGAAAAAGATATATTGCGTGACTTGAAGAGCCGAATGAATATTATGAATAAAATGAGAAAACGACAATCTCCACATACACGAAAATGATCGATAATCTCAGATAATATATAATATGTAATATAAAAGAGTAGGATTTAGAATGCAGTTCATACGAATACAACTCTCTCGAGATACAAGTAATACCGAAATAAATACATACGGAGCAAAAATTCTGAAATTTCTTGCTCTCGACAGTGATCTCGACGAGGAAGCCGGCGCAGAAGACTCCGAGTCGCGTGTCCCACGTTCTCGGCGGCCTCGGCGCGCAAATCGAATCCGAGACCGACGCCGATCGCGACACCGACTTTCGTGCGACGACCACGTATGCGTCGTACGCAACGTACGCCGGAAACGATGCGCGCGCAGTCGATCTCCACATCACACTTTCGTGGCTCGGGGACGCGCAGGGGCGCGATCGCCGCGATCGGGTCACATCGGGTGCCTTCGGCAGCTTCGGCTCCGGGAGCATCCCCACCACTCGTCGTTGCTCCGCGCGCCGCCGTGGCTGCCGACGTGCCGCCCGCGCCGCGCTGCTCCGCTGACCGCTCCGCCGCCTCCGCCGTCCGCGTCGAGACCGAGGACTCGAGCCTCGAGCCTGCTCGAGCCGTGCCACTTGCGTGCGCGCACGTGTATACGTCGGTGTGTGCATGGGTAGATTTTTTCGGTTTTTGAAAGACGGTGCGCCGTTCGGTTTTTAAAAGATGGTGATCTCGCAGGAGGTGATTTCGAGGGCGGAGGAGATCGCCGACCAGGTGAATTTTAACATCCCTTCGACCGCTCAGCTGTCAGGCGACTCTCGCGATCCCGTTCCCGAGCGGGGGGGGGGGGGGGGGCCCCGAGTGCGCGCGAGGGAGAGACAGAAAGAGCGGAGGAAAGTCGGGTCCTGCGGGAGAACGAGCCACGCTTCCTGTCAACGTCATCGTCCGTCGGCGCGCGCGTATTTTTTCCATATTTTCGCACGCGCGAAATTCGTACTCTCCTCCCTCGTTGTCGCGTTCGCGAATCACGCGCTGGCCGCGATCAAAGCGATCGCACGATTTGCCGAGGTTATGAATTCCACAGGTGAATTCCGATATCGCCCCGGGGGGCGAAGATACACGCGAGTCGCCGGCGACGAGATCAGGCCGCGACGAATTTTTGCGTCACTTTCTTAGCGGTCACCCTACAGTCACACTCGTTTGATACGGACAAGATTTTTTTCAAATGGACTTAGTATTTTTACGATTGCATATGTGTAAAATGATGACTCTGAATTTTTCGCTGATATATCGCTCTTACTTCTTATCATCTGTTGTTTTGTAATTTGCTTCATACGAAAAGATAATTGAGCAAGTTTTATTCACATGGAAATATTACAAGCATATAAACGAAAATGTTACGTTTCACCTGAATGTTTATATACAATGAGCTGCGGTGGACATATGGATCTTACTGTTACACTTTCACAAACCTACTTTTTATACTTGTGCACAGTAATGCGACATATTATTTGCTGATCAGCAAGTTTCGAACAGAAAGATGATCCATTTCAAACAGTAACATAAAACAGAAAGTAATGGTTTATTCCGCCAATATTTTATTAATTTCGACAACGATAGGCTAAAGCCGCTAAAGGATGTTATATAGAATTTAGAGTTTATTGCGAAAAATATTACCTCAGCCAGGGTTTGAACCTGGAACCTCCCGCTTGATAAAACTTGATAGAAGAAGATGAGCTCCAAAATTTCTAGAGAATCTGCAGCTCATTAAAATGTGGCACTTTTAAGCTTTTAACAAAATTCTAAAAATCATGTCCGTTCCTTAATGTAAACTTTACTCAATTGAACTAAGTAGTCATGATCAAAACATTAATTAAGATATTTATTTATTTGTTGCAATAGGTAATCCGTAATGGCAAACACGTGCTTCCAACGATGGCACGGCTGTGCCTCATTGCTACATTCCTAGAAGATGGTTTACGAATGTGGTTCCAATGGAGCGAGCAACGAGAATACATGGACGCTTCTTGGGGCTGCGGAAAATTCCTGGCTACTGTCTTTGTCCTGGTAAATCTTTTGGGACAACTCGGTGGATGTGTCATGGTGATTGGCAGATGGCGAGTCAGCATAGCCTGCGGAGTCCTGTTCTTCATCGTGATACTTCAGACTATTGCCTACAGCATTTTATGGGACATGCAGTTCTTATTCAGGAATTTGGCACTAATAGGAGCGCTCCTGCTGGTGTTAGCTGAGTCCCGAGTCGAGGGTAGATCGCTGTTTGCCGGTGTTCCTAGTCTTGGCGACAACAAACCTAAGAATTTATTACAATTAGCCGGTCGAATACTGTTAGCGTTCATGTTCATCACGCTGATCCGCTTCGAAATATCCTTCTTGCAAATACTTCAAGATATCGTTGGCAGCATCCTGATGGTGCTAGTGACAATCGGCTACAAGACTAAGCTGAGCGCGTTACTACTTGTATGTTTACTGACTGCATTGAACTTCTACCATAATGCGTGGTGGTCCATTCCCGATTACAAGCCACTCAGGGATTTCCTCAAATACGACTTCTTCCAGGTAAGTTTCTCTGATTTTACTAATCCCCATTTATTCATGATTGGAAAAAGTATTATATACTTTTATTATATTAAAATTTATTACAACAAAATACAAAGACATTAGTTTTTTACTATTTTATTTCCACAAAGTAAACTTACAGTGCAGAGTGAAAGAAAAACTTAAGATAACTATTAGTAAAATTTTAAAAAAGGATTATTAGGTTTTATGTAAGAAGAAAATTGCTCATTGCAGAAATTGTAAAAGAAGAGTTAATTTTAATTATTTTGAATCTAGATTCTAATTATTGTTTAATTTTGGAATGATTGTAATTTTAGTATGGTTTGATATCAGTTGAGCTTGCTTTGATATAATTCCAATGTTCAATCTTACCCTCTACGCAAATATTATAGCATTCTCATATATTTGTATTTCATTCTAGACACTATCAGTCATCGGTGGCCTTCTGATGATAGTCTCTCTAGGTCCAGGCGGTGTATCGATGGACGAGCATAAGAAAGAATGGTAGAAATAATTCTTAAAGATATGGAGGATGTATGCGTCAATGGGTTGTTGTCACGAAAGTTAAACGAATTATCATGTCTCCCATCTTTGTCCCCGTATGCGCTCAAAGAAATCTTACAAGGGATGGCTCAAAACTGAATTCCGATTTCGATGAAACTTTGATTTACAGAGAAAGTTTCCCTGTATGTAATGATACCTGATGATACCCCTATTTTGGTGTAGACGATCAGCCGTTTTCGAGAAATTTTAATAAAAAATTTAGCAACGTCTTTAGTAGACATATAAGAGTATTTGTGGCGTAGTGGATATGATGGTAACTTTCTCATAATGTGTAAACTTTATACTTTATTTTATCTTATAACTATCTATATTATAATTTATATAATATAAATTTTTTATATTAATCTATTTCTTTATATTAATAATTATTTTTATTATAAAGCATTATTATATAATAAAAAAATTAATTGATTGTGAGGTTTAAACTCAAATCTACAAATTATGAGGCAGTTACTTAGATCCACTACGCCACAAATACTCGTACGTGACTGTCCTAATAAACTCTACTATATAAAGACGCTATTAAATTTATTATTAAAATATCTCGAAAATAGTTGACCGTCTGCGCCCTAATAGGAGTATCATTACATTCGGGAGAACTTTCTCTGTAAATCCTGCTAAGTTTCATCGAAATCAGTGGTGTACAGTTCTAAACTTTTTCTTGTTATGCGAATCGTACGTCAAACAACAAGAAACCCATGCATGAATATCACCAGTCCAGGGCGATCATTTTGACTAATCGGTTAATTGAGAGTTTTATATTTTAACATTACGACAAAATACTCGAAATATTCGAGATGATCAGTAAATATCCATATTTTAGGCCGGTAGTCAGATCTTATATTTGAGATCGTCTTAAGTCTGGTCAAAGGCAGTCTTAAGACTCCATCCAGCCAATGAAATAACCGTATAGCGAGATAGTACTTAAGACGATCTTAAATATAAGATCGGATTATGAGTATTGGCCTTAGAAAGTAAAGTTAGAAAGAAAAGACATGAGAAAAGTACATACATACACACACATATGATGATATATAAGATATATAAGACACAATCAATGGCATTGTACATACGACGCTGCGTCTGATGTTGATAATGTATTTTTTTTCCATGTATTTTTAATTTACCTAATTTTAATTGCGAGCTGAAACGATTGTTTTAAAACTCGTATTTTAATACCGGATATATGCTTCCACTCTCCCGAATCTAAGATCTATTATACGAATTTCCGGGGAGAAGAAACCCGTTGACTCTAATTTTACTGTAATCTTTTTTTAACTTAATTGACTGTAAATAAGTGTTCCAAACTTGTTTTAATTGCGAAATATAATAGAGAAAGAGCGGGTTGTTAATGAGAAATCAGCAGGTTAAGGGTTATTATAGGTAGTTCCAATAATATGTCATGCGAAAATAAACCGATCTTAAAATAGCGTGCGTTCGAGCCTCTCTCTACATCAGCAAAACGAGGAGAGAGAAGAAAGAGAAGCAAAGAGGACACAGTCTTATAAAGTTACTAGGGGAAGTGCAACGCCTTCTCGACATCGTCACTGTACAAGGCTAGCCGGCGAGAAGGTAAAGCTCCAAGAAGTCTGAAAAGATGAGAATCAAGAATCAAGGGTGTAAGCGAGTACCTGTAAATAAAGGTACCACTATTTTGTACGGAAAACCATTTGCCTATGTTGTAAGATCGGTGGTGCGCGACGAAAGATGCGACCATTGCCTACGAAGGTAAAAATGTTTTATCAGATATATATATACATATATATATATATAAAGATAATCTTGATAGAACTGTCTTGTCCTATTGTTCCTTCAGTCCTATTGAGCCTTATTTTACGTTCTATTAATTGTTAAAATTTTATTATCTTTATATTAGGGTCAATTCGTAGCAAAATTATTGTACAATATTTTTGCACAAATGTATATAAAATTCAACAATTTTGTTTTACTAACAACAATTGCCACGCCTCATAATTTATTAAAGTATTACCAACGAAATGTTATAATGACAATTGTCCCCTTATATATTGTGAATACAATTTCTGTAATTTTTATACAAAATTATATGTAATGTATGTTGAATGGCAAATTATTTAAATTCAAATTTTACACGCATGTATGCACATACATATACATTTTTATATTAATCTATTTACAAACCTCTTCAATGTTACGAAAGTTTAGCATTAAATGTGAGATACGAGCTCAAAATTGAGTAAACGCAACTAGCTTTTTGTCAGCCCAAAATTTCTAACAAATTATATAAATATTTTATTGAGAATTTAGACTTATTTTTTTAACCATATACATTTTCTATACTTGTCAATTTTCTATTTTCACAATATCTGAGAGGATAGTTGTGTTTTATGTCAGGTAAAACTATGAGTGGAATTTGAAAGATCAAATTTAAAGTCTTTCTTTTTCATTTGTATTTTAAAATATACTACATGTTTAAGATACAAGTGAGTAAGGTACTCGTATTAAAATTTTTGGGAGTGAGAAGAAAATTGTATCAGGTCTTCTCATAAATAATGTCCTATATTTTTGAAATAGTTTTAAGTAATTAGAAGGTACACCAGAATTTTTATCTTTATTATTGCTTAAACAATATTCTTGGTTTTTAATTTCTTATTTAAAACATTTGAATTAATTTTTTAAATGATGAATATTTCAACATAAAAAACGGAAAAAGATATTTATGAGATGATCTAATAGAAAAACGTATAAAAATATTATTTATGGGATGATCTAATAGAAAAACGTAGAAAGTACAATTAAAAAGATTAGATGCTATAGAAACAGCTGTTAAATTAAAAATATACAAAACTAAATATTTTTATTGTTACATTATTTAAAGATAACTTTTATAAAAAATAATCTGTCATAATTTCCATCTCAGTTATGAAATATTACGCCACGAATGATCTATTGAAAAAAATGCACCAAGAAATACATGTTTAAAATTTAGGGTTATGAACAACGCCGGTGTTTTGTTCGTCGAGCAATTTAAGTTAGATTAGGTTAGATTACGCTTTAGAATCTTCACGTACTGAATGTATGTACATACAGAAGACCGAATGTTTCGTGAATGTAATTTACGTCCGTCCTTGCAAAATGAGCGGCATAATAAAAAAAGGAACAACAATCTTTACCGGCAGGCCATTCGTCTTTACTCTTAACTCGAAGCACAGGACTACTCGATGTGACAATTGTTTGAAGAGGTATAGAACAGCTTAAAAAATTGCAATATTTGCCATTTAATTATTTTCTATTACATTATTTTAAATTAGCTATTTTGGATGGGACTAATTTTGTGTATGATCAGTTCTCTCTGGTATGATAAATTGCTATCAAGTATAAATGCATTTGGCGTACACTGCGTATCACTTTTTTGTACTTTATGAGTGCTATCATGTGATTTATCATTGCAGCGGGAAATTGCTAAAGTGCTCGGGCTGTCAGTATGTACATTACTGCGACCGCAATTGTCAGAAAGAATCGTGGCCGATACACAAGGCAGAATGTGCACATCTAAAGAAGATATCACCGAAAGTATTGCCAGATGCGGCCCGACTTATGGCACGTATAATTTTCAAGCTCAATCAAGGTGGAGCCGATGAAGTGGGCTATTACACTGAGAAAAACTTCAGGAAGTTCAAGGATCTAATGTCCCGTAAGTACTTTTGCTATCTTCCTAAAAAAGATGATGTTAAGGACCCCATGAATACATATAATAAACTCATATCTCTGAACTATAGATTATTCGGACATAAAGGTGGATGCAAAGCGACAGGAACATTTCCTCATGTTGTACGGAGTCTTACTCCAATTTCTCGATGAGACACTCATACCTAATACCGCAGAACTGATGGGTATTTATGGCAGGATATGTACTAACAGCTTTAACATACTGGATATCAATATGAACACCATTGGAGTTGGCATTTATCTGGGAGCATCTGTGATGGATCACAGTTGCAAACCCAACGCGGTCGCCGTTTTCGAAGGGACCACCATTATCATCAGAACAGTGACGGATCTTCCCTTTTTAGACTGGTCCCAGGCAAGCATTGACAAAGATGCAAACTCTAATACTCGAAAAACATTTGACTTTTGTATTCTACAACACTCAAAAGTTCAATGTAATTGGTTCTACTAACAATTAAAAGCGGATAAATATAATTAGGATATGCTTTACACTACAGAATCTGTATAATTTTATTTTGCGCAGGTAAGAATATCGTATGTCGATTTACTTAGTTCTAACAAGGACAGACGCGAGGAGCTGCACAGTTCGTACTATTTCTTGTGTGATTGCGAAAGATGTAAAAAAGAGGAACCAATGGCCGAAGCGGCCGCGTGCCCGAACTTATCGTGCGACTCGCCGTGTTCGGTTGAAGCTGACGAATGCGAGAAGTGCGGTGCGAGAATATCTGTAGAATTTAAGGAGACATTTCGGGAAGTCGTCGACTTTACCGCTCATCATTTGGAAAAAATGAAAACTATGGCTTGTATCCTTTTAATATTCACATTAAGACACCTAATAATATCTTTTTATTTCAATGGATGTATCAAATTTTGAAGCAATGCATTTGTTTTACACAGTAATACAATTTTTCTTGATATTTCCTTATCAATGGCAATAGATCTTGACGTTAGTAAGATATGTTTGAAGAAGCAGAAGGGTGTAATGCATAAGTTTAATGTACTACATGTCCGTACTCTAGAAATGGCTCATATTGCAGCTATAAATCTAGAGCGTTGGGAAGATGCAGAATTTTATGACAAGGAACTTATTCTAGGATATTTGTGAGTGATCATTTATTTAACATAATATACATATGTATATAGATAATAGGATAATTTACAAATCAGTTTCTAAATTTAATTTTATTTGCTTATTTTATTTATTACAACATTGTAATAAGTCATTAGAAAGTATACGTGGCTATAATTAACTGAGAATAATTAATGCGAAATAATCACCTAATGGCGACTCTCCCTAACGAGTTTTAATAAATAAAAGCTATAAAATTAATAATCCCAGTTAAGCATATCATTGCTCGTTTTTCAGATTGTATTACGGGGAAGTACACCCTTTGACAGGGTTGCTGTATCTCACGACAGGAAAGATACAGTTGCTTTTGGGAAAACCGAAAGAAGCGCTCGAAGCATTGAAGAAAGCGAGCACGGTGTTAATGATAACACACGGTGATAAGCACTCCTTGGTGAGAGAGGAATTGAGACCTTTGCTCCATCAAGCTGTTATGGAGTCAAACAGTGATGCGTAGCGAGAGAGATTTTGGATTTTTGTAATTTTTAGTAATAAACTATTTTTTTAACACAAGCTCTACGCGTTGCTCGATATCGGTGACCAGCTCAACCTACTTTTATTTTTAACATATGCTGATTATTATAATTTTTCTGAGAGCATAGATAGCATAATAATACATTTGTTAAGACTTGTTTATTTCTTCGTGTATTATTCCGTATTCGCAATTATGATTTGATTGGTCTAATTGGTATCTATTTAAATTTAATTTTAAATAATCAAATTTAAATTTAAAAAAAATTAGAACGGTATATATAAGAAAAGAAAATTAAAAACGCTACATTCGAAAACGAGGATAGAGGATCGCTCATTTTTCTTTATGTTTGAGATAAAGTAAATAAATGGATGTAAAATAAAATCCAGCTCTAACGATGTAAAGAGGAGATATTCGAAACAAGAGGCAAATTGCACTCGGAAATTAATTTGGAGAGATCTGCGGTTTTGTAACTGCGAGGGGTTTATCGATGATCGATTTTTTATGAATGGGGCACATCGAGAGCGATCGTCGGCGCTGCCAACTTTGCGGCGTCGATAGAGAGCGAAAGAGAGAGAGAGAGAGAGAGAGAGAGAGAGAGAGAGAGAGAAACAGCTGCTGCATATGACAGCTGTCTCAGAAGTCAGAGCGGAGCATCCAGAGATCCGGCTTCGTTCACGAGGTTCGGAGCGTGCGACACATGTGGTAAGTGCGATTTCACTCGAATTTCTGACGAATCCTCGAAATGATCCTGGTCGTGCGATTTGTCGAGCTCTCTCGACGATGCCGTGAAAAAAAATTCAGTTTGGGTTAGAGTCGGGTCTCGATCGCGAGGATGCGTGAGCCTTAATTGTTCGGATGCTTACATGTCCTCTTCGTTCCGAACATGAAGAATAGAGAGAATTCTTCATGGTTCCGAGGGGACACGATATGTTTCATGGTAACAAGGTGGACGGAATTCGTCACCGCTGTAATAATCGTCAAGTAGAGCAATTAAGTTATTTATCGTTATCACTCGCAATATGTTTTTAGTTTGCGTCGCAAACCACGAAGTGTTCTCCAATAATCGCGTGAAAAACGAAAATTGTACAGTCTTCATGTCCTTTATTCAATAAAAAATATACATTTATGTTACTATTTTATAAGTTTTTTTTTGTTATATTTTTTAAATATTTATTTTAATATATTTTCTACAGGTATTTGTGGTTGATTCTACTTTTTAGACAACAAAGTTAATTTCTTGAATCGATGCTTCTTTAAGAAAAGATTGCACGATGTTTTCTGCCATTAAAAGACTAGCCGGAAAGTCTGACGGAGTCGGCAATGCGTCTCCCAGACCGGCTCACCAATCTATGCCGACGAATCTACAGAGAAAGTTCGCCAAAGGCGTGCAATATAATAGTAAGTATACATGTTTGTGCTTTAGATGTAGATGATCAGTAGAAAACCAGTTGTAATGCAAACTTTATACATTATTTTTAGTGAAAATAATAATAAAGGGAGACAGGAATGTAGGAAAGACATGTTTATTCTATAGACTGCAGGGGCAAAAGTTTATCGAAGAGTATATACCCACGGAAGAGATACAGGTGGCGAGTATACAGTGGAATTACAAAGCCACCGACGACGTGGTCAAAGTGGAGGTATGGGATGTCGTAGATCGCGGCAGACGCCGGCGGAAGTTGGAGGGTTTGAAAATGGATAACGCTCCATCTAACGCGGAGAACGCGATCGAGGAACCCGCTCTAGATGCCGAGTTCCTCGACGTTTACAAGGGCACCAACGGCGTCATTATCGTGATGGACATTACGAAGAACTGGACGTTTGACTACGTACAGCGTGAACTGCCGAAGATACCTAGCCACATACCTGTCATTGTCCTCGGCAATCACTGTGACATGTCGCATCACAGAACCGTCACCGCGGATCACGTGACGTACTTCATAGATTCGCTACAGGAGAGAACAGCACAAGTAATTGATTACTAATATAATAATTTATTGTATGTCTCACAATCAGTAGATGTTTCTCCAGTACTGAATTAAAAAAAGTTTGAGTCAGCATGTCCGGCAAGAATTTAATTGGAATTATTACCATAATTTAATTTCTAATTACCATAATTTAATTTCTAATTACCATAATTTAATTTCTAAAATTTAAGAAATTAATTCTATATCTTGTCACAATCTAAAAATTTTCAATATTTTAACAAATGTTATTAAAACATAGGACTATCGTATTTTAACGAAAGCTTTGATATAACGAGGCTTTCTGTAATAAATTAATTCTCTTTCTTCTGCATAATTGAAAGAGAAGTAAAATTTTTCTTATAAAATCATATTTTATTAATTTGATTTTTTTTTATTTTGAGCAATATTCATAACTCTATTCCAACCAAAACAGTTCATTTAATTCTTAATTTACATGAATTGTTACAGGTGAGATACGCGGAGTCATCAATGCGAAATGGCTTCGGCCTAAAACTGCTGCACAAATTTTTTAATCTACCGTTTCTGCAATTGCAACGCGAGACGTTGCTGAAGCAGCTCGAGACCAACGAGGAGGAGACGCGTCTAACTATCCAAGAGCTCGATCTCTTCCAGGACAGCGACGATGCTGACTACAACAAGTTCCTGGACAATCTCGTGAATCGTAGAAGAGCCCTTGCCGATTCAGTGTCCGCCAGCAATCTAGTCTCAAATGTTCCGTCATCTATGAGTAACTATCATCTTGCATCTTCCAACACGAATGCCGTCGGAGAGGTCAAAAGATCGGCCTCGATGCCCGGTCCGATCGGCGGCGGAACTCCAATACCGGTGAAGAATTTGGAGATGAAATCGTTACCGAGGAAAGAGAGCTCTACGGCGAGCACGTCGGATAACGTGTCTAATTCTACAAAACCGTCACAAATTTCGACATCATCCATTTCGCAAAATTCCGCTGCTAAAATAGAAGTGGCTAAACCGGCTGAATCTGCCAATAACAATGGCGAGAGAAGAGATTCGCTTAATCGGCCATCGTCGCTCATGTCCAAGATCTTCGGTCATAAGAAGGAAGACGAGACAGACGGGAAACTGCCAAATATTAAAAATGTTAGTTTAAACGCACCGTTGACTAGTGTTGAAGACTTCGTGCCGGATGGAATGTTGGACAAATCATTTTTGGAAGGCTGCAGTCTGAGCTCCAACTCCCTCACTCCAGAGCCAGATCCTGCACCTGCTCAAGAAGACGCAGAATCTGAGAGGTAAGTGCACAGCTTTCTCTAAGCTATCTTCTAAATACAAAGCAAATTACTTTTTATTTTGTATAAACTTATTTTAACAATTAAAGATGTTAAATTATTATCAAACCTTTCTACTAATATTAAAAGAAATCTGTCTAAAATTATCATTATTATTTCTTAAAACAGAAGTTGTAATTATTCTATTTACCTTCTTTTATCTTCTCCGTGCATATTAATGGTTATTCTCTATCAGTTGCAAAGTTCTTTCAGTAATATAATTTTCTCTCTATCTTTTCAGTACATTATTATACGTACATCAAATACACATTATTACTAAGAATTATTGTCCATTTTATATCATCGCAATTATAATCAATTATAATCAGTATTAACTATTAATATCATTACAATTTAATTTTTTTCAAATAGTGATGTGGAGACTGGTAATCCTTTGGTAGCCGGTTATGAGGATGACTTGTCGTCTATCGAAGAAGTAGCTTCTCCTGTACAGCCAAAATTAGCAGAGAACCCCCTGTCCAAACAGAAACACAAATTAGAACCGTTATCAGGTCCAGAGATAAATGTCGAGAAGCCAATACAAGTCACAAAACGCGACTCTGTTTCTTCTATAGAGCAAGAATTGCGTATCTCCAATGAATATGAGCAATCGAATGAGCAATCAGACATAAATTCAGACGCTTTTGATAGCTGGTTACGACGAGATTCTAAATGGCGGCAAAGCCCTGAAGGAGGTGAAGATGTTAGTAGCACTAGTACGAGGAAGGACAGACTAGAGTTGAGTGATAAGAGTCTGGATGTTAGCGTGACGAGTTCCAATGTTCATTTGGAGCTGCTCGATGACACTAGTATACGCCAGGTGAGCTCCAATTCCAGTAGTCCGGTAATGAAGGAGAAAAAGAAACACAAAGAGAAGGTAATTGTCTTCAACAGTAATATATAAAAGAAGATTTTTAGTTGAACTAGAGAGCGTATTCTTCTCAATTATCATGATTGAATTTGAATTGTAGATTTATTACTTATTTTTTTATCGATTCCAGGGAGATGAGAAGGAGAAGAGGAAAAAGAAAAAGTCAAAAGACAAGGATAAGGATAAAGAGAGAACAGAGAAGACCGAAAAGAAGAAAAAACGCTCGTCGCATCGAACGAAGGAAGATCGAGAGCGAGACGAGCTTGAGGAATTTTTGAACGGCTCGGTCACGAGAATCGGCGTTGATGTGGCCTACGAAGCGATTTAGCATTCCGGAATTATTATCAGTAATAATTTTTAAAAGCCACGCGCATCTTCCAAAAAAAAGACTTTGTTCTCTTCGATGTAATATATATATGTTACGCTCTCGAAAGCGGAGAAATAAGATTATTTCTCGCGAAAGAGAAATAATGTACTTCGAATTACGCTATTAATCTGCGAAAGAATATATTCATTTTCTCGGTGAGACGTCCGTTTTGGGCCGCTTTGACCCGCATTTCAGCCGGGTTCGGCATTTCAGCCTGTCACGATAAAAAAAATTGTGATTTTACAAGGGATATGTTCCAGCGATCAAACCTGCACTTATTTATATTGCATTTCTTGGATGTTTGTCGATTTTTTAACGAGCATTTGAAAAATCCGTACATGGCGATGAGTTTGTTGCGTGAATGGAAATAATATTGCAAATATCTTTTACCCCGTACGTGATATGACGACTATGTGACATTATAATGGCATACTTAAGAAATTATTTATTATATTTCTTTTTTCTATGGTTATGTTCACTTGCAGTAAGATTTATATATGTATATTTATCGTTGATACCATTTATAAATTTTCTCTTTAGCTTAACGCATGCTCTGCCCTTGTTGAATATAATTCTTTTAAAGAAGTTATTCTATATAAGAATGTTATGTTATTGTTGTATTTTTCATAACGATGTATAGCATTGTACGATCATTGCAGCTTCATGTTAATAAATGTATATAAAACAGATAAAATGTTCTATTTATATTATCTATAAAGACATGTACAGAGACTAGGTTTCTCTCTGGACATGTATATAAGCTTTATAAAATTATCTTTCAAAAAAATAAAGGAAAAAGCGTCAAATGCACGTGAGAAACATATTTAAAATTCAATTTTTAAAAAAAATTTTTTTTATAGCTGATTTTCTTTTCTCTCTAAAGTGTAATTATATATCTATTTTATTTTAAGTAGATGTAACGCAGTGCAACCAGTAAGATATACATGAGGTCTGGGCTGGGCAGTGGCAGTGGGCACTCGGCGACCATGCTCTCAACAGTCTCAACCTAATTAGTTCCTATGTGTTGTGGTCAGTTGTGGCATCTCTCTGGTAATTGTGGTCAATTGTGATGTTTGGTTGAATTCTTTTTATCATTTTCTCTACACTTAGAACGAGATAGGTATATGTGGGTATATGTGCCACGGCATTGGAGTAAGAAAGAGCAAAGTGCTTAGAGTGTAACGATTTATAACCTCTTGCTTGGTGCATATGAGTTGTGAACTTGTATGTATCATAATCAACAAAACAAACTGAAAAATATGGACAAAGGTAAATTACAAAAATAATATTAAATTGTGAGATCCTACAAACGAATCTCATTTGCATTTTTATTTAAAAATCACAATTATGTAAGTGTAATTTATAATAACAATAATAATATTGTAATACAGCTGCAAACTCCAATATGGAAAAATAAGTTATTTGTGGAGATAAATACGTCATAATTTAAAGATATATTTTAATTAAGTATTATTTTTTACTCTTTACAGATGTACTTGCGCTCAATTATTCCTTCCACTAATAACAGGATATATATTTATAGCGGAAACTGTCAGTAAAAGGTTCTCCTGAAAGATTTCTTAATTTTTCTGTCAGGAAATTCTGAAAGTAATGCATTAATATTATTTGGTGATAAAAGTGGAAACAGTAATTAGTAGCTAGTATGGTTCTCCTGAATAAACGTCATTTGTATTGAGCAAATTGATGAAATTGAATTGCATATTTACAATAAGGCATTATTTTTTAAGCAAAATGCCTTACTACGCAGTAGCCAGGGGTCGACAACCGGGAATTTACGCCACATGGTAAAGAAACTAATTTAATAACTAATAAATTATCAGCAAAAATAAATTAAATAAGAGTTTTTCTGTTTTTAATAGGGATGAATGCAGCGCTCAGGTTCTTAAGTTTCCTGGATCGATATATAAAAAATTTGCAACGGAAAGCGAGGCTCAAAACTTCATAAAAGAGCGTTCCTCTTCAACTGTAAAGACAAATTCTTCGAAGAGCCTTGCTTCGTCAGAAATTGTTAAATCTATGAGGTAAACTTCAATAACAACTGTTCCTTTAGTAACAAAGAAGCATTTTGAAACAAATGAGGTGGAAATCTCATTACAGTAATATCATTTAAAACTAATATTTTATCTAGATCTCAGGCTCTGCCGAAACAGTTGTTTCTACTTGGTGGTAAACAGTCTGCGGTGGCTCAGACAAAACCATTATCATCAGTTCCAAAGAGGACTTTATCGACAATTGACGATACTAATAAACAACCAAGCAAAAAGAGAAAAATATCGTCAGATATTTCAGACAATTGCCTTAGCTCAACTCAGCGTCTTAATCAGGTTTGAAACGAATAGTATATCACAGGAAATATATGACCTCTTTCCTCTTTCAAAAGCTAAGCTAATCAACTCCATTTTTTGTAAATTTTAGTACCAGTGCATAGTTAGTAACTTTATCCATTTTTTTATTTCATGGAATTGGGGTCGATTAGTATGGTTTCTGAAACTCGTATGTGATTTATAAATAAGAATAAATTATACTGTAAAATTATTACACATCCACAAATTTGGAATTATATAGGATGACAAAGCGGACTTTATCGTGGACGAAGATGGCTACGTGAACGTTTTCACGGATGGCGCGTGCAGCTCAAACGGATACAAGAACGCGCGAGCCGGTATCGGCGTTTGGTTCCGAGACAATCATCCCTTGTACGTTTTATTTTTTTAGTCTCGTCAATTGTCTGTCAGAATTCAATGAATATGCGTACAATATACCTATAACTTTTATAGAAACGTATCTGAACCGGTGGAGGGACGAGCTACCAACAACATGGCAGAGATTCAAGCCGTCACGGTAGCTGCGAGGCAGGCGAAGAAGGCGGGAGTCAAAAAGCTGAAAATCAATACTGATTCCAAATTCCTCATCTCCTGCATCACGAAATGGATGCCAGGATGGAAGAGAAGAGGGTGGAAGACAGTGGATGACAAGCCAGTTATAAACAAAACAGAGCTGTTGGAAATGGAGAAAGAACTGAAGTCCTTGACTATTGCTTGGGTAAGCAATCTTTCAATTTGAAGAGAGTTTTACAGAAATAAAATTTAACAGTGTCATACATATAAATGTTTATGATTAATATAATATAGATATACTGTATTCTTTTGTGAAAATATAAAATATTTAATTTTCTAGAATCATGTGAATGGACACGTAGGAATTCATGGTAACGAAATGGCAGATAAACTGGCGAAAGAAGGCTCCTTGCAATATAAAAGTCCAGTTTAAGAACAAAGATTAACAGTACAAAGGACTTGTTACAAAATTGCATCCTAGATTACTTATTTTATTTTTGTATGCGTAAACTTTTCTGTAGAAAATATTTCATAATTAGATATGTGTTATAAAATTAATAAATCTAATATATGATAAACCTTTTCTTTTATAATTAGCGAGTAAAGCAGACTATGTTAGTAAAAGATGTAATGTAGATACAAAAAGTTGCTACAATATATATTATACTTCTTTACATACACAAGTACATCTCTACATTATAATAAAAATATTATTGACTACAAAATCATATTATTTAATGAAAAATGGTTAGTTCCTCTTATGTAAGAATAAATATAATGAAAAATACATAAATTAAAATTTACAATTTTTATATTTATAGAAAAATTTATAAGTTATATATTTTTATCTACAAAAATATATACATTTCATCTACATTAATACATTTTTCGTGGAAACAACTATTACTTCCTCGAAGATGAGCCAGAAGCGTGCCCATCCTCATTTGTCGTCTGTCGTTTCAGTGATTTTGATGATCTCGTCGAGATTTGTTTAAGAAGGGTATAAATGTCCTCTGGAGACACTTGTAACGCCAGTAATTCCAGCACGATGCTGCAAACAGAGAGAGAATTACATCGTGATAAAATCGTGTGTAGAGGTTATGTTTTGCGAACAAAATTCCACTCTGAAGTCATCGCCGAATATCTCACCGGAAAACGCCGGGTACCGCGGAGATTCCTGTTATCTCGGCCAGTTCAATCAGCTCCTGTTGATGCGACTGCGAGAATGCCATTTTCGCGAAATTCGCCTCTCAGACTTTTGGATTTGCCGCGCGAAGCTGTTCGCAGGCAAGCTCGAGATTCACAAATTTGATAACCCACGATCTCTAGTTCGCGCTTGTAATATCCCTTTCTTTCTTCCTCTTCTCTTTCTTCCTTTATCAAATATTATTTAACTGGACACATGGAGCACGTTTTGATCTTCTTTTTCTCTTCGATGATCTCTCGAAACGGAGAAGATACGAAAAATCGAAAATATGCGCTATACGATGATCTGTCCGCGTGCACCATAAGTGCACCAATCACCATAGTATGTATGTACACTCAAGTGCAGCAACAATGTTTCCTCAACATTTATTGGCAACACTGGATTGTCGCAGCACCCTGCGAGAGGATGACGTAATACATTTCCCATTTCCCCATCTCTGCCAATGAGATTTCTCGAACGGTCATGTGACGCGCGTATCAAGGGAATCACGGGATTCAAAATTTTCTAAGCGATTTATTACGCATGTGTATCTATCTCTATATATATATGCATAATAAGATCAACACTCGCGTAACGTACGAACAGTCGGAACAGTACGAAAGTTCAAAGTATACGAATGTACACGAAGGAAGACAAAGACTTCGCCATTTTCGTACAACGTCTTCTCTTGAACGGAAAGCCGAGCGGCGAGCTGAGATCGTTAGTCATTGTCATTATAATCGTGGTGGTTGCTGACATCTAAGTGTCCAAGTAAGTGCTTTAACGAACATTTTAAGTTTTCCGTTGGCAAGAATTTAGAGGATGACATTGAGATCGATCTCGGATAATCGTCTTCTGCAGATCAATCCAACTGGCGAGGACACGCGAGGACCTGTTGCTTCGTTGCTCTGTGTCGTAAATCTCTTCCCCCATATGCGTACCTATGTTATAATTATAGGATCGCAATTTAAGAAATATGCACGAAATTGCCAACCAGTATTACCCATCTGGAATTGTTGATTAACGCGATGATGGTTGAGACTTGATTAAGAATTGATGTTTATTACAAAAGAAAGAAAAAAGATGTTTTTCCATGGGTATCTTCTTCTTTCTTTTCCCTTTATGATTATGTTCCTATTGATGTGATTCCACGTTTCCAAGGACATAATTATAAGTCTAATAAAATAAAGGGAGATTTTGAATGCAAGATGATGTAAGATCCGTCCTTTTCTGGCCATACTAATATTGATTGAGAATTAATGTTGATTACAAAAGAGAGAAAAGATGTTTTTTCATTGGTATCTTTTTCTTTCTTTTTCCTTTATGATTATGTTCCTATTGATGTGATACCACATTTCCAAGGTCATAATTATAAGCATAATAAAATAAAGGGAGATTTTGAATGCAAGATGATGTAAGATCTGTCCTTTTCTGGTCATGCTTAAATTTTATGTTCGTGAGATCAAGAGAAAAATGGAAGGAAAATGGAAAGAATGCAAAAAGTAATCATAATTAGCTCTCTTTCTTTAATGCTATTTTTTACTTTTTTTTTCTTTAATTCTAAATTATATGTTAATGACGTAATAATAACAGTAATAACGGATAATATGAAGAAATTGAGTGAATTTTTCAAACTTACTATTATTATTTTTTTAATAGAATGCCCTACTACGCAGTGGCCAATGGTCGTAGAACTGGCGTTTATGACAATTGGTAAGAAGATAATGGGCGCGTTCGGGGAGACGCTGTTAGCGTCATTCTATCTTTATCACTCACTAGATTTAAAAAAAGGATAGAACAAGAAAATAGCGCTAATAGCGCGTTCCCCGAACACAGCCAATGAGATAATTGAAATAACGCTATTTCTGAACGAAATCTACATGAATGTTTTCTGTTCTAAAAGGGATGATTGCAAGGAGCAGGTTGACGGATATTCATACAACAATTATCGAAAATTTGATACACCCGACCAAGCTTGGGACTTTGTGGACCAACATTCCTCCAAAGGGAGAGCTGAGAGAAAGTTTGACAACAATAGTAAAGCTGTAGCTTTACGAAATAACAATCAAGTTGCACTAAGGGGTGGTTTCCAGGGGGAAGCTAGCGGCTATCGACGTACTGATTACGTGGTATGGAATAAAAAAATACCTTGGAAAGTGCCAAAGGCACATATGTACTTTAACATTGCATAAGATTGTTTCAGTGATTACTACACATTTATATTTTATATTAATAGTACAATGCGATAAAATACATATATTTTCTATATTTTATATCTCAATTGTAGAAAGAAATTATTTTCTAGCATTCTTAAGCATTCTTATAAATGCTTCTTCAACTTCCCTTTTCTTCTTTTGATGAATTTTTGTTGATTCACAGCAAGGGAAAAACTCGGTCATTGTACGCGAACGTTCTTACACGAGTGGTAGGGATGCAAACGGATATTTCGTCGAGAAATATATACGCACCTCCTGGAAAGATGATTAACGAGATGCCACACGACACAGAGAAAAATCTTCATTTCTCCATATATTGAAGAGTTTACTATATAAATCAACAGCATGAACATGTTCTGAAAGAACTAAATAGTTTATTAAGTTAAGATCAATTGGAATATTATTTTTAGTTTTATGTATTATCGATTACATATAAGTTACACTGATTACGCATGCATTTTTTTTCTTTTTTTGAATGTTATTACTAATAAATAAATGCTATAATGCTCTGTGTAACTATACTTGTTTTACAGACTCTGAATGTAATCTTTATAAGAAGGGATTTGTGAGCAAGTCGATCATCCCTTAAAAATTGAGCTTGTTTTTAAAACTTATTTGAAATTGTTTGCCTTCTAACGAATGACGCAAGTTGCTTATCCTTAGGGGTTACCTTGAGATTAAATTCATATTTTGATTTTTTCTGTCAGGGCACGTATAGTGGATTTCAATCGGAATTGTTGCAGTTATTTCTTAGATTTCTATTGTGTGTTCTAGGGAAAACTGAATAATTCCGATCGGAATCGACGGAATCAGTCGAGAAGTTCCGTGTAAATAGGTGCCCAATATATTTTCCACATCAAAATTCCTAGTATATATATGCGGGGCGCACTGATATATTTCAGTGGCGAGGCGATTTATTACTGAGAATCGAATCTGAATCTTTTGCTTGCCAGATGATTACTCTAACATTAAATTTTTCCAGCTCATGCTTATTATTATAAAAACATTTATAATCTAGAATTATATGTATATTTAAAAAATATAATTTATATAAAAATATAAAAAACGATTTTTTCTCTTTAGCTACAGTTTTCTATTAAATAAATTTTCTCGATATTTGAAATAATAGAAATAAAATTAATTCTTCTTTAGTATGAAGGAAGACGACTACATTTGTAAAATGTGCGCCTTCAGAATAATACTGCTATAGGGATTTAAAATTCGCAGAGGAATCCGTCTTCTCATGTTTCATGACTCTCGGCGCCAGTGTCCAGTATGTTTACTAACGGTTGCAGTTGATTCTAATCTAACCTGTACAGACATTTATTTACTCAGTTTACTGTATAGACTTAGCAAAGATCATCCAGTTTATTTTATACTTTCTTAAATTTAGGTCGGATTAGATAATTATAATATTATTTCAATTAATATATTTAAACATCATGTTTTACCACGTAAGTAAAACTCCATACAGTGTTCAAACTACTTCATCCTGTCACAATTTTACATTAATTATTCAAATTCATGAGAGAACATAAAATTATTCGCTCTTTAATTTCTTAAATAAATACATAGATTTCGTTGGAGCATGAGATTTTGTTACATCCCCGGTACTTTGGTCCTCAATTACTCGACACTGTAAAGCAGAAGCTCTATACGGAGGTAGAAGGCACTTGCACAGGAAAGTGAGTATCTATCTTACTTGTATTTTGATATTAAGAGTTCTGAGATCTTTTTTACTTATTTACATGCTTGTTCAGATATGGCTTTGTCGTCGCAGTCACGACGATTGACAATATAGGAGCTGGTATTATACAACCAGGACAGGGCTTTGTAGTATATCCAGTCAAGTACAAAGCAATTGTATTCAGGCCATTCAAGGGTGAAGTGCTGGACGCGATCGTGACTCAAGTGAATAAGGTATGAATAGCTTTTTTTTCGGAAATGTAAAATAATCCGTTTGAATATTGATTCAGGAAGTATTGAAGAACGATAATGTTTCATGTCTATCACTCTTGTAGGTTGGAATGTTTGCCGAAATAGGTCCGCTTTCATGCTTTATATCTCATCATGTGAGTAATTGTGAAATTATAAATTGCTTAACAATTATGAAATTAATTGTTTAAAATAAAATTTAGTAAAAGGTTAATTATTAAGTTACATTGGTTACATACAATATATAAAATAATAATGAATCTGAATTTTTGTAGTCAATCCCAGAGGATATGCAGTTCTGCCCGAATGTGAATCCAGCCTGTTACAAATCGAAAGAAGAAGTGAGTCATGTTGTAAAACGTTGCAACAAAAATTTTATGATTGTAAATTTAATAGTAACAAATTTTCTTTCAGGATGTAGTTATCCAAGCAGATGACGAGATTAGACTGAAAATCGTGGGCACGAGAGTTGATGCTACGGGAATTGTTAATATTAATTTTAAAGTTATTATTAATTAAATTAATAATGAAAGTCATTTTGTTTCATATCAATTTACATATTAAATTACTTATTTTTCAGTTTGCTATTGGCACGTTAATGGACGATTACTTAGGTAACGGCATGTTTAACGCTATCGTTTGCAATATATTTAAATGCAACATTTATCATTTATTTCTCCTTTTTCCAGGCCTTGTATGCAACTAGCCTGTCTGCAGTCTGCTCGTCCAAAAATTTTTTATTAATTTATCTAAACAAAGTTTTTATATTCTGGAAATGATACAAGTGTCTTGAAATACTTCCTACTTTTTTATAAGATACCGATATAATCAATCCGACAAAAAGATATGAAAATATAGTAATAGTATATAAAAGCCATACTTGGATGGACCAACAATTTAGATACCCTACTTCTATAATTATGTCAGAATCATAATAGCATGATAAATGGAACGACTCATAGGAATTATAAATTGTGATTAGTGATAATATTTATGAAATAAAATTAAGTACGAAATATATATTTAAGAAACATTACTTTAATATTATCTTACGCGTTATTAACAATCCACAGAGGCGAAGCAAGTAGATGCTATGATATACAGGATGCCTCGTTAAACAATTATCTCATTTCCCAACATTTTTCAAATATACTGTAATATAATCGTCATATTTTTTTACAGAAACACTAATGCAAACTTATTCGGACATTGTCACTAAGAAATTAAAAAAACCAGATGTAGGTAGTGTGTAATCATACAAAGATACTGGTTAGGTAATGTACATCTTTTTAATTCACATATCTCTTATTTACTACCGATCATCATTTCGTGATGATGCATTTGCAACGAAATGGATACGCTAACATCATTCAAAACCATCGACTTGTGGAAAAAGCATTCCTCTTGATCTATTCGTTGTGACGGATAAGATCGTATAATTTTAGCAGGATTCACTTCAATTGATACAATTTTAAGGCGGAGCTCAATTCAAAGAATCCTCGTTGTTACCAAACATGCTTGCAAGACCTGTGAATAGTGCTAATTTCGGTGCCATGCGCAGGTCTTCTTTTTTCGCGACTGTATCCTGATCGGGCATCATCTTGTCCGCAATATGCTTATAGACTTTCCCATCAGCATTAACGTAAAAAGTAGAAAAGCCGTCGTGCCACCTGAAATTATTATATATAATTGTCTTGTTATTATAACGAATTTTATAATAAATTTTGTTTCCTCCGATAATTTCCATAAGCAGAATTAATTGGAGGAAATCTAAATTATTTTATCTTTTTCTGAGAAAAGATAGAACAAAAAAACAGAACTAAAAGCAAGTTCTTTTCAAATAATAAACAACTTTAATTAATTAACGTTTATAAGGACAATTTTATATTGCTGTTAAAAGGAGTGTTTATAGCACTGATTACACTTACACCTCGTGAGTAGCGCTTATGGCATCTTGTATTTTCCAAATTTTATACTTCCAAAACATAGAAAATACCTTCCAGCCTGAGACACCTCGTATACGCCAACGAACCTGCACGGTATCGTTTTCAGGATGCATTGTGATCTTTATGATGTCAAGTTTGACGTGTGCAAACTTCATGTGACCAATGAACCTTAAGAATATCAATTGTTTCGCATAACTCGTACGTCCCCTGTAATATTTTTTAAGCACATACATACATTATTAGGAAAATGGAAATACTTAATGCTAAAAACTCTCAATTGCTTTGGATATTTGATAAAATTAATTTACCTTGTCGTTACTCCTCTAATATTGTTGATAAAAATTATATCGTCGGTATATATCGAAAAATTCTGAGGTTTCACAAACAGCTTTGGTAACTGCAAGCAAAGTTTCAATCAGAAAAAAATTATCTAGCATAAGAAAACCTCTTGTGCTAGACAATTACGCCTCAAGAGTGTTTCAGAATTATTGTACTTTGCTTCTGAAAACGCGAGATTTTACATTCGAAGAATCCAAGTTAACGAAAGTGCAATAATTCTGGTATAATCCTATAAATCATATGACATACATCTTGACTAAGACAATCGACTATGGATTGCAGTTGTTCCTGCGATGGTTTACCCTCGTTTTCTCGTGGTGACGACTGTTGCGGGCTCGTCTTTAGAGTACTCGTGTCATCGGAGGTAAATAAGATATTTTTGTTAATATCTGTTTCTCGATTACTGTGTAAGCTTTCTAAACAAATCACCCTATTATTATCTAGAAATGAATTATCTTTATTATTTTCCATAACACTTTGTGCCTGCAATATTTTAACATTGTCCGATGCGAATCCTATGGGAGCTACGTGTTTCCTGCTTTTCAAGAGGGCAACGCCGAGCCTCTGTGTCTTGTGCAGCCTGCGTGGGTTCTGAACCCAATACGTCATCGCGTTCTTCCTCTCGTCATCAGCGTATTGTCTGGCTGGCTTTTCATTCCATTTACTGTGAACGTCGAGGTAAGCCAGCGATAAATTTGGAGGCAATGTACATCCCACGAAAGGTACCGATTTGCCAGTGGTATTTGCTCTCACGGACAATGCTCTCTGCGTGCCCAAGAACTGAAAATTTACACAGATAGAGTAAGAGTCTACAGATAAAATATATTAGCTACAAAAGAATATAAATTATTCCTATCAGTCATAAACATAATAAAAATAGCAGTTATCAGACTTATTTGAAATTTGTGCTATAATCGTTTTTGTTTTTAAGCTAAGTTTAAAGAACAGCTTAAATTTAATTCGTAGCTTAGTCATCTGTTGAAGGTCTATCACCGTAAATTCACGAGTTGCTCCTTGTACTTTGCTAAAGAAAAATTCGCCCCGAGCAAGTTTGTAATCGGACGGAAGAATGTTTATGCAATACTTCCGGGACATCCCGTACCCCGCGCATTAACAAACAATCCGGCGTTTTGAGTTTTGCAACAACGTGACGTATGACGTCATTCGGGGATCCTTTGATCATGATCTAATAGGAGCCGGAGGCTCGGGTTTCGCGCGGCGCTATCACAAGAATCGCGACGGAAGCCTACGGTTTCAGTTGATTCTAAGCGAGTTTAATGTCACTCGCTACGGAATCACGCGATTATGTAAGCGTTTGGAGGTTAGGACAGTCGGTCGCCGGCGGGCATCGTCTACGCGCCGCAGCCCGCGACGCGTGACCGCGCGCCGGGCCCGCTGATTATGGTGAGCGGAATCGGTCGTCGTGTGCGACGCACCTGTTTCAGGAAGGCGGACGACTCGATGTTCTTCTGCAGCTGAAGACGGTCGAGCTTCGACAGCGGTTTTCGGCCGCTGCCGCCGCTGACGAGCGACGACAGCCGACCGGGCAACGTGCGAAAGCACTGGGACATGTTGCGCGATCTTGCGCGACGACGGCTGGTCGTTTAGATCAACGACATCCTCCACGACGACCCGCAAAAACACACGGTATGCTATTACACGCTACACGGCCTGCGCGCGTGCGGCGTGCTTTACATTTACAACGCGGTCCGTCGTCCTCTTCGACCCGGAGTCGGGAGTATGTACACGTTCTTGCGCGCTTCGCGAGATAGCGCTTCGCAAAGTAGCGCCAAAATATGTATTTTTTTGTAGTCGCGGTACTATGATACTTATCTTTTATCTTAACTGTGTTTGCCGTACTTCATTTCTTGTTAATTACACATAGTCAATATTTTATTTTATACATATATATAGCTGTGAGTCATGGAGTGATACGGACGTGCTTTTTAACACGTTTTCTTGATTATCTCGATGTCCGCGCTATTTTTAGTTAATATTTGACGCGCAAACTTGTAAGAATTTTATTTTATTATTTTTTATTGTAAGAATTTTATTTTAGTGCATTGTGTTGTAGTTCATAATTCCGAACCTTTTTAGACAAATTACTAATGTAAAGTCTGCAATATAACAGTCATTTGAGAAGGGCCAAAACCCATGGCCGAAACGTTGTGAATTTATTAATAAATATGGCCAGTTGGGTCGTTTAAAACACAACTTTTAATTATTTGCTGGCGACGCAAAGTTCCCAATTCGATAATGTTTCTTAAAAATATGTACCTATATGTATATTTCTTATATATAAGATATATTTTAAATATATATTATATGTATATGTATATATATGTATGCCTAAAATAAAATATAAATAAGACATTAAGATTTTACATATAAATGTTTCTGATAATAAAAGAATTTGTATAAGTAATAAAATCGGAGGTGAATATCAAGAATCATGTCACGCTCAAAATTCACGTGATTTATCTAACATTTTACATCAAGGGCGTTTTTTAATTCATCGATTAATCAATCGCATAATTATGCGCAAAGGCAACTTTGCTCCGTAAAAACTTCATTTGCGCATAATGCGATTGATCAATCGATGAATTAAAAAACTCGCCCTATCATATTTAATTATGTATTTCTATTAGTATAACATTACAAAAATGTGGAAATTGATATAAAAATGTCTACTAATCTTGTAACGTAATTGCAAATACTGACTTGTTATTTTTTAGAAATATATAACACAATTCATATCCATATTAATAATTTATTTTCAATATTGGCAAAATCTATTGTAAATTAGGAACATATAATTGCAACAAATTGTTGCGCTTCTAGTATAAATAAAATAAGGCCGCTGCACAGACTTTTGCATAGGTGCATAAACATATGCATAAGGAAATTGATTGGTCCATATACGTGTGCATAAGGAAATGGACCAATCCAATCCCTTCTGCATATGTTTATGCACCTATGCAAAAGCCTGTGCTGCGGCCTTTACCCTTCATTATTCCATAACGTAATAAATACTTTTATAGGAACCTATTATAGAAATTTTATTCCCGGCAAACTTCACTCTCATTAATAATATGAAGCATATAGATAAATCATCCTTAACTCAATTTACTTATTTATATATGTATTTAATAAATATCCTTTCTCTTTAAGTTCCAAAATAGATTGAACATATCTATACTAAGTTTAATAAATGCTTATATCACTTTCAGATCTTAGATCCAACCTTTATAAATTTTATCTCTCTTAAAGAATTCCTTCCAAAAAGATAAAAGACTTATCAACAAATTCAACGTTTACTTTCTAATATCTAATTTTTAACTACCTTAACTCTCAGAGAAAAAAGATACATGTATTCTATAATTATTCTCTGTATCTGTTTCTTTTTTTTCAGCTGTTCTATGCTTACAAGATGTTTCAAAAAATGTGAGATTATGGCCTTTCATATTAATCTACCAATTAAATATTTCTAAGTATACTACACTATTTACTACAATTATTCGCCTAGGCTCAATTTTTGCTTGATTTCCAATGCGAGCTTGTAACCGAGCTCCGGTCGTCGGTCTCTTCCCTCCACCATGGCTTTCACCTGGGTGGAATTCACTATCACACCGTTGCTGCCTATCACGGTGGCCTTGGTCTTCTCGATGTCGACGAGATCCACGCCCCGGCTGCAGTCATCGATCAATATAGTGCGGTAACCGCTGGTGAGCGCATCTACCGCGGTAGCGCCTACGCAAACATCGTAGGCCAATCCGCAGATGTAGATGTCAGTGGCACCCTTTTCCTGCAGCTGCGACGACAGCGTGGTCTCGGTGAGCTTCTTGTTGTCCCAGAACACTGAGTACGAGTCGACTTCCGGGTTCGTGCCCTTATAGATCTTGATCGAGTTGTCGACGATCTTCAGGTCCTTGTGTAGCTGAGCACCCCATGAATCTTGCACGCAATGACGCGGCCACAGACGTTGCTTCAGCAACGGTGGTCCCCGGAAAGTCACTGTGTCGTACACCCGCGCCGCTTCCTTCGAGATATTGCTGCTGGTGTCCACCTCTCTGATAATGATAGCGGTCGCAAATAAATGTGAGTGCGAAAAGATTCTTTTCCCGCTTCTTTAACTTTCTTTGCTAATGCCCGCTTCATGTATTTTAATTCGAAAGTTATGTCAATAAACAATTTAGATACTTTAACAAGAGAATATAATAGTTATAATTTTAACACTTAAACTTGTACAGATATTTCTCATGTATTTTATATCGAAAGTTATGTTAATAAACAATTTAGATACTTTAATAAGAGAATATAACAGTTATAATTTTAAGACTTAAACTTGTACAGACATTTCTTAAATCAAGACAAGGAACACTTTTATGTTTTACGTTTTGCAATATGCTGATAATTACCTCAAGTGCAAATTATCAATGAAGGATACGTGATCCACAGGATGCCAGTCCAAGGAGTAAAACACGGCATCGAACGGCACAGTTTCCAGCAACCGATTAATCGGGTCGATCACTTCCGAACCATCGTGCTGTGCAGCGCACTGCTTTATGTTCAAGGAACCTGTTATAAAATCATTTTGCACATCCACAATCAGGAAGGCGCTTTTGGGACGCGTGCATACTTTGATCCATCGATTCCAGCAGACCTAGAAGTTGCATCAATGGAAATAACATTAAACAAGTAAGTCAATGTAAATTTCTGAATGTCAGAAATTTATTAACACTTTCAGTAATTAGATGACCTATTTCAGAAAATATTCCAAAATACCTAAATATAAAACTGGTTGGATTAATATCATTACATAGACATTCTATTACCTTTCCAGATAAAGCAGCAAAAATAAAATTGTTAAAAAGACGGCGTGTATATTAACATCCTAATATTCTATTATTGACGGAGAAAAAGCTTAAAGTTAAACTATTTTCTACATTTTATATTTAAAATTCTGTCTCAAAACGAATAATTTGATTAATAATATTCCAAGTACTCTTTATGTACCTCAAACTCTTCCCTGTCGATCAGGCCGTCGCCTTTGAGATCAAAGATCGAGTACACCTCGCGCAGCTGATCCCCTTCGAGGCCGTAAATCTTGCCGCGGTCATTTCGAAACAACGCGCGGCATATGAGATCAAATTCGGAGATCGACAGAAATCCGTCGCAGTCTTTATCGAAGGCATTGAAACATGCGTCCATGTCTCTCAACGCTACTTGCCGACTACCTGTTTCCAAGTTTCAATCCACTTGTTTAATCAATACTCAGATTAGCGTCTGTCCGATCACTTTACACCTGGACCGCTCTGCCAAATATAGATCTATCGACGGAAATACTGCAGTATTCTATATATAATACTTATCGTTGTTACTGCAACATGCAATCTAGCCCCACTCGATTTTTCTAGAGAGTGGCAAGTGTTCCGTAAGTATCGTTTTTTGTCGTCATTCAGATCGATTTATTATCAAATAGCTCGGTGTATTACAACGTTATATAGAAAATTCTTTTATTTATCATGTCTTTTACATTTCAGAATTGCAGATGGGAGGATTAATTTTATCCATTTACTGTATTTAGTTTCAAGTTTTAGCTCTATAATTGTACCGTCTCGAATTACAGTATTATCTTTTCACTTGAGCTGCATTACACAGATTGCGCGAGTCTCTGATGCGTCAACAACGACACGTCGACCATCGCTTCGGGATGCAGCAGTTCGTGCACTTCGTACTTGAAAGATTCTTCGTAAGCGTACGTCACCGAGGTGTCGGATAGCAACATGTTACACTGCGCCAGGATCAAGATGCAGTTACGTAACCGTGTGCAGACGTTGCGATTCTCGACCGGTATCTTCGACAGATCTTCGGTGAAACCACCCTCGGATTTATCGACGTTTTGAATGTTTGCACTGATCCATACGTAGCCGTTGTAACCGAGTATCAGAGTGGCACCGCTCTCTAGAGTGTGATAGTGCGTCTTCTTCCGTTGAATCAACATCGGCGGTACCTTCAGCATTATTCCCTGCGACAGCTTGCCATACTTCAACACCCGCGTATGCAAGGAGAGTGAGCCGTCGGTGAAGATCGATTGCACTTCCGCGCATATCAGGTCTCCCTCCTGCAGGTACCTGCGCATCGTCTGTTCATCTTCGGCGGATCTTCTTCTCTGTGAATTTTAAGAGCAATTCAGTACAAGGTGCAATCGGAGCTATTGGTATTTTTTTTATTAATTTTGACAAATATACATTAGCGTTTCCTAAATAGAAACTTTAGAGGAAACTTAATTGATTACAGTGGTATTTGATATCTCTAATAGCAGTATATCTTGACTAAAAAATACTTTTTTAATACACTTAAGAATAGCAATAATGATAAATGCTAAGACTTTGTTTTCTGCGATATCTAAAATTAAAATGAGTGTTGTATGTGTGTGTGTGTGTGTCCTAAGCTAACTTAAGCCTTGTAGGATAAACTTGAGCTTAAAATCAAGAGTATTTTCATGCATTTTAGAGTTATTAAAGAGAAAAAAAGTTAACTCAAAATATTTTGTACAGATGTTTAAAAAGAAACGAAAGTGCTCCATTTATATGTGCCTTACCAATTCACCACCAGGCAAATTAACACTGGACAATAACAGGACAGCGTCAAGCTTGGCATTTACATCGACTTTCCAACGCTTCTGTTGTACTTCCGTTATCCTTCCCACAATGAGATCCCCGATGTCTCCGTTGTAGCGCGCCTTCAAGGGCCTAATCGATATGAGTTTGTTCACCTTCTCCAGGATTCCAGCGACTGAGGCGCGCAACGTCTTCTCATCATCGACGTAGGTACCATGTCCTCTAATTAAGCAATCAGTTCCAATTATAAAACAATCAATCCAATGAATTAAACAATCAATTTTAATTAATTAAACAGTCAGTTCAATAATCCCATGTTGCGTAAAATCGAATATTTATCTACCTTAGGAAATCCGGCTGATTAGATATCTCCTCGCCGGGAGTGTACAGCCGCGGCTGGATGCCATCGTTCGCTATTAGATTGAAGTCTACCCTATTCACCGCCAGACGTACGTTAATGGGCGGATATTGAGCCATTGTACAATAATATTGACAAAATTCGATTGCCCGATTGTTCTCACCTTCCGACAACTCAATTTCTTTTGATTAAGCGTCACCGGGTCGTAAATACTGTTGATGTTTTAGTCACGCACCGGCCACCACGTGGATGATGAAGTATAATCTAAAATCTACACTTTTCCCGTTTTTCGTGTCGACGAGGTACAAAAGCAGAAGGTGTCACTGGGTGCATTCAGTGCTACACCACTGACCACATACTTATAATGGCCATGTGGCTACACCGCTCACTCTAACCTGCGAATCGAATCGTATATATCTCAATTTTGCTAACGGGATTATTGGAGATTGATGTAAGTTAAATGTCCACAGTCACATACAACATACATGTACAAATTTATTTTATATTCTTCATTTTTAAAACATTTAAAGTTTGTTTATTCCGTGATTCTTTAATTACTTTTAAAGTTATGAAAATTAGTTTTCCTAACTTGTATATTCTTAACGGAGGTTAGATTAAGGGTGGAAATAAAGCATTTGTCCTTTAATATTAATTTTAATATTAATTCTCTCCTTTACGTTGATTTTCTTTCAGTGTGAGAAAAAATGGACAACTTTGTACCAACGCGTGGGTCTCAAATCAAGAAAACTGCGACGAGTAATTACGTCTCTGTGAATTATGAGGCTCCGAAGAAAAAGTTGAAGTCTAAAGATGACTCAGGTAATAAAGATATGTCCAGAGATGAGTCCGTTATACAAACGCCTGCCGAGTTGAAGGAACAGCAGGAAAAACAAATGAAGAAACTAAGATATGAAATAATCAAGTTTGGCATGTCTGGTTTCGAGAAACCAAAGGCAAGGAAAGCAAAGATTGAACTCGCTATTAGCTTAGGTGCAAAACCTCCTAAGAATAGGAGGATGAATTACAAAGCGTTAAAGACGCGTCAAAAGATAGAGAAGGAGAAGGAGAAGAAGAAGGAGGAGGGACATAAGTCTGGACTCACCAGTAGTTTGCTCAAACCCAAGTCCAAGAAAACACGGAAGAAGGACAGCGGCATTCTACGTATTTACGGGAAGGTGCCGAAGGATATCTTGCTTAAGCAGAAGCAGAAGAGCTGAATTTGTCGACAAAAAGGTTTTAACATGAAATTCTGTCGAAATTTGCAGTCTAGAGGACTTAAAATTCGTGTTGGATTAAGGATTTTTTGAGAGAAGTGTCATATAACCCCGGCGTAAAGGTTCCCAAGTGGTCATAGGGCAGTTGACGGCACGTTAAATACCCTGAAAAATTTAGACATGAAATTAGATATCTCAATTGACAAAATAACAGTCCTTATAAGATTATTTATTCTAGGCATATTTCAGAGGAAATATGCCCAGAATAAATAATCTTGTAAGGACTGTTGATTAGAATACAAACTGTATATTTGTTAATAATTTTGTCAATTGAGAAATCTAATTTCATGTCTAAATTTTTCAGGGTATTTAACGTGCCGTCAACTGCCCTATGACCACTTGGGAACCTTTACGCCGGTTATATGACACTTCTCTGTGAATTATAAGGCTCCGAAGAAAAAGTTAAAGTCTAAAGATGACTCGGATAATAAAGATAAGTCTAGGGATGAGTCCGTGAAACAAACGCCTGCCGAGTTGAAGGAACAGCAGGAAAAAGAAATGAAGAAATTACGATACGAAATGATAAAATTTGGCTTGTCTGGTTTCTCGAAACCAGCGAGAAACCAGACATGCCAAATTTTATAATCTCGTATCGTAATTTCTTCATTTCTTTTTCCTGCTGTTCCTTCAACTCGGCAAGCGTTTGTTTCACGGACTCATCCCTAGACTTATCTTTATTATCCGAGTCATCTTTAGACTTTAACTTAATCCAACACGAATTTTAAGTCCTACAGACTTTGAATCTTTTGGATTCTCACTCTGTGAACCGCCAATTCCGGATTATTAAACTCCTTCCCTGTAAACAGGGAAAAACTCCCACCACAGGGGCATATGCGGGACGAAGGCCGGGCCAGGATTCGAACCACGGACCTTGGTGTTACTAATCATTCGCGTAGCTCACTGAGCCACGCGTCATCCCAATAATTTCATGTCTAATTTGTAATTAGGAATGTTCAGTCAAAGTTCGGGGCAGATGGCGTCGAACACTGTCATGGCGGCATACATATGCGTTGGTGTATGCGTGAGCCTATATGTGAACGCATTTGTAAAGTTGTATCATCGGTAGATATAATAGGTATCTATTAACAGATCATTCACCGATGATACAATTTTACAGAAGTGTTCACATATAGGCTCACGCATACACCAACACATACATGTGATGCCGCCATGACAGTGTTCGGCGCCATGGCGCCATCTGCCCCGAGCTTTGATTGAACATTTCTAATTAGGTTAAATAAGGATTGTTCTTGAAAAGTAGCATACGAAAGAATTAATAAAAAAGAGATCTGCGAATAAGAAAATAATGTACAACAATTTGACTGATGGAGGAAAGGAAATTCGGGAAAAGGATAAGAAGGGTGTATAAAGAAAAAGTCAAATTTGTAACTGCAAACATTTAAAATATTTTCTGTTGATTCATCGCTTTCTTGTTACAACATCAACTATCTATTGTCTAACAATAATATCTCTTCTGCATGTTGTATACTATGTATGAAGAATAACAAGTAATAAAATAATATATTTTTATATAATATATATGGATTTTTTTTATATGGATTAATTTTTTGGGCCAGCCTTGAGCTTTGTAATATAGGATATAACGCTCTCGTCTGTATGTATTTAAAATAGGGTATATTCAGGTGTATGCATACAATTCACGCAATGCCATAATGGAATGATTCGGCATTCTGGAGAACTGTACGTTGATCTCTCGAAAATGAAATCAGTCGAAGGCAGCTGCCGTTGGAGCCACCTCTAGTAACATCTGCAGGAAGGCATTGACACCTTCTACAATCAGAAAATGAACGAAAACGTTCAACATAAAATTTAATATCAAGCAGAAGTACAGTAGAAATATAAAAACGGAGAAACAAGATTAAATTTCAATAAAAGTTTTAATTCGAAATTTTTATTTTAGATTATAAAAAAGAGATTTGAAAAATTCTGTACTTTAAACTTACTTTCACTTTTCGAGACTCGAAATTATAATTTAATCTTAATTTTATTAGAGTTCTTGTAGTAGTTAAATTCTATATAGGTATGTATATTTCTTTTTTTAAGTTCAATCTCAGATTTTTTGAAATTTATAATATCAGACTTCTTTAGTTTGAATTTCAGATTCTTGTTAATAAAGGACTTGGAGTTTTACTTTTTGCATTTGATTTTTATCAGCAAGATATTTAATGTATTTCTTTTTTGGGAAACGAGTTTATATATATATATATATTATATATCTCGTATTATATAATATATTATGATTGTGTGTGTGTGTGTGTGTGTTTGTGTGATAATATAACTGATACAGGACACCATAAAATTTCACCATAATTGTTCGTTAAACTGAGAATCGGTCTTTATTTTGGCAGTGTAACGGGATATATACCCACCCATGAATTTGGGCACATATCCAAATTTTACGAAGGGGAGGTAGACAAGCATGCCCGCACCGATAAAGCCAGCCGCGTACAGGTACTCGATCTGGGGCTTTTCAATAATCGGCGCCACTATGAGATACGCGGAGATGACGAGCACAAGCACAGGTATCACTAGCGGGCATTTGTACGGTCGCGGATGGTTGGGCCTGGTCCTCCGCATCACCAATAGGGCGACCATCGCACCGCCGTAGAATATCCATGCGGTGAACGAGAAGAAGTCGATCAGCGAGTCGATGTTACCGGAGAGAACCATCGCGCCTGCGAAATCAGTAATTTGGCTTACAACACATTTAGATACCTTATAGCCGACACGGTCCATATGGCAACGGTCTCGCCTTGGAAGTAGAACAACGTATGTTATATAAAACAAATTCTCAAATAAGCCGGAAGAACGTCTACGGTACAACTCGAAAATTTAGGTCTCCTAGAAGATATCTAAAAGACGAGCCAAAAATTTACTAAAAAATGTCTAAGAAACGATTTAAAAAATTTAGGGCGATTGCGTGAGGTCAGATCCCAAACGAACGAGCGCGAACAAATATGAACGACCTACTCGAAGCAAGTTCCCTGGTCGTATATCTGTTCACACTCATTCGCTTGGTCTGAATTTGACTTGATACCTGCTACGAGGGAATGGAAGATGAGGCCTGGGGCAGGAGTGAAGCGTCGCACGTGCACGTAGCTCAAGCAGTCGAGCAGGTGACCCTGTCGCGACGCGGCGAAGCAGAGTCTACCCGCGGCGAACAGGGTGCCATTAGCGGACCCGAATGTACTGATCGCTACGGAGAGTGGCATCAGCCATGCCATCACGCCCAGTATTCGATTGCCGAAAGTCTGCGAAGGAACATCCGTCATAATCAGAATACAGAAACAAATTGATCGGGGCAAGGTAGCGATCTGTATTCCCGAATCTACAGCTTCTCCGATGACTTGGCTTAACTCGCAAAGCAATGTGAAATAATGTACTTTACAAAAAATATACTTAGCGCGCTCTATCGCATTTCTCGATATATTTTCTAAACGCGAATTTTTGTCGATCATCCTCACCACTGCCACAGCCTCGCTCTCGATCATTTCTGACGGTGACATGACCGCCAGGTAGGATACGTTGATGAGCGTGTAGCAGAGCGTGACGAGCGGTATGCCGATCATGATAGACCTGGGCAGATTCTTGGAAGGGTTCTTGATCTCCTCGGTCACGTAATTGAGATTATTCCAGCCGTCGTATGCCCAGAGCCCGGTGTAGAAGGCGGTGGCGAGGCGACCGATGTTGATGGTGCTACCGTCGATGGTGTCGAACGCCGTTTGCAGATGCTGCGTGTTACCCTGTATCAATTTGTACGAGCCGCCGGCTATCACCACGAGGATGGCCATCAGTTTGGCGGCGGTAAAGGCGTTCTGCACGCCGGTAGCCAGGTTGACGCTGTAGCAGTTAATCAGAAGTATCAGAACGATCGCCAGGAGGCCGACGATCTTGACCACCTGGTCGGGCGGCTCGCAGTCGACGGTGAACGCCTCGACGGTGTACTGGGCGAACGACAGGCAGATGATCGCCATCTGCGACGGCTTGAGCACCAGGGTGGAGACCCAGGAGAAGAGGAAGGCAGTCGGGGCGCCGAACGCGTCCATGAAATACGCGTACTCGGCGCCGCTGCTCGTGTTCATGGTGCCCAGCTCGGCGTAGGCGAGGGCGCCGCAGAGGCTCAGCAGACCGCACGCGGTCCACACGAGGAAACTGATGCCGACGCTGCCGGTACGCAACAGCAGACCCGACGGCGACACGAAGATACCGGAGCCGATCATCGTGCCGACGATTAGAGCCACCCCACTGACGAGTCCCACCCGTCTCTTGAGGTGAACAGGGTCGTTCGCCTCTGCGTCCGTCCCCTCCAGCCCTCCGCTCCCTCCACCCCCGTCTTCGTCATCCCCCACACCCCCAGATTGGCCTTGTTGTTGTTGTTGTTGCTGCTGTTGCTGTTGACGGTGTTGTTGAGGATGATGTAACGACGATTTGCCGTTGCTGCTGCCGTTGACCGATTTGCCGGATCGGCAAACCAGCCCGCCGCTAGTGTCTCCGGCACCTCCTCCCAGCCAACCCCCAGATTGTAGTTGCTGTTGCTGTAATTGTACCTGACCGCCGTTGCTCGTCTGCGGATCATGTCCCACGGTTGCTGCGAAAGAAAAGACATCTTGTTATTTTCATGGTTTTTTTATACGTTACCATTTTGAGAGTCTTACAATTAACAGACTGAATATATTGAAAATTAATGTGGCCTAAGGGATGAAAAAAATTGTCACGAGAAACAGCTAACATTCACGAATTACCGTTACGCTACCTTGTAAAAAAAAGATGAAATATACATTATATCGATTGGAAAATATAATCTAACAAACCGAGCAAAAGTTATTAATTAATTCATTACATTAAATGATTACTAATTTGTAAATTAGATTTATTGCGCACACTTCTTTTATTTGCCGCAATTTGAAGCACGGTCTTCTTAATCAAAGCTGTAAAAAAGCTTATTCTTATCCAACACGGAGAAAATTTTATATTAAATTTTACTATGGTGTCGCATCAACTGCGGACCATCAAGGAATTATAACTATTATAAGTTTAAGTGCTATGGTCAGTGTAAAAATTACAGGATATAAGTTTAAATGCTGTAGTCATTATTTTAAAAACAATAAAGCAACGCAATTTTTACACTGACCATAGCATTTAAACTTATAATAGTTATAATTCCTTGATGGTCCGCAGTTGGTGCGACACCATAGTAAAATTTAATATAAAATTTTCTCCGTGAAGCACGTCAAAAACTATCTTTGTTTGTTCAGGCAGGAATAACTCCGCGGTTCTCGCAGAAGTATCCGATGAATAATACGATCTCGTTATTTTCCCGACGGATAGATTACTTCGTTAGTAACGTTATAGTTGATTTGAAAGGTTGATTAGATATTTTGAAACATTGTCTAATTTTTCAGGTATTCTGGAGCCGTCATTCTTGTCTATTATCCGATTAAACTTCTTTAACGAGTTACGTTAAGAAAGTCAAAGAACGGAGTAAACAGTATGGCGAACTTCTCATAAATAATATATTGATTTTGTCGAAGTTTTGAATAACAAACTTTTCCACTTATTTAAATAGCAACGGATCAATCACACCTATCTTATAAAGTAACAAACTTGTTCGCGAGGCACGAACTTGATTACTTCGTGAAGCGGTACCAACTCGATTAAAGATATGTCGATTTTCTGATGAGTGATTTCGTTTAAGGGGAGAACCTGCTATAGAACGCTTGAAAAAGAATAATTTTTTGCGATTTTTTTTCTCGGCTCCAATAAAACGAATCTTTTCTAAACTTCTGGGGTGTTTTAGTACACATTTTAACATTAACAAAAAAATTTTTTTATACAAAAATATTGATCTTTAATATGAAATGTTTAGCGATATTCACAACGCCTTTTTTTCATTCTCGTACACTCTAGCGTGCGTAATTTGTGTCTGTATTAAGAAAACAAAACCATTTCTTAATTTTCATGTAATTACCTTCTATGTGAACCTCAAAAACTTTTTAAATATCGAAAATTAAACAAATTGTGACTTTGAAGAAAAACTGAAGTGAAACTTTTTCTTCAAAGTCTTACAATTTGTTTAATTTTCGATATTTAAAAAGTTTTTGAGGTTCACATAGAAGGTAATTACATGAAAATTAAGAAATGTTTTTGTTTTTTTGTTACAGACACAAATTACGCACGCTAGAGTGTACGAGAATGAAAAAAAGGCGTTGTGAATATCGCTAAACATTTCATATTAAAAATCAATATTTTTGTATAAAAAAATTTTTTTGTTAATGTCAAAATGTGTACTAAAACACCCCAGAAGTTTAGAAAAAATTTGTTTTATTGGAGCCGAGAAAAAAAATCGCAAAAATTATGCTTTTTGAAGTGTTCTATAGCAGGTTCCCCCCTTAAAGGGAGAGAATAAAGACTCCTACAAAGAGGAGAGTATTGAAAGGATTGCAAACACCGCATATTTATCTCCACAAGCTCTTTACCATTAATCAGTCCCTTAGTCCCTAGTTTCTGTACAATCTGGTACAATATAAATAACCCATTGGGAGATGAAGCAAATTGACCATATTGATCTGATCGGTCTTCAATTAATGCTACTCGAATCTCATCCTTTCACAGAGAAATCGATTTAAAAATAATTAACTATATTTCGCAATTTATTGCTGCAATTTATATCGCCACGGATTATGATTCCACTCCAATCAGAGTCGTTTTACACAAAACCCAAAACTTAATGGTAGATCGGTAACAGAATAACAGAAGCGATACGAATCCGGGTCGAGCTGATTGCTCGCGGAAGTTTTACTTCCATTTGGCGAAACTGCGGGGTTCCGGAGAGGAACAGAACACCATTTAAGAAACATTGCGGTGGGGTATCGCGATTGGCACTTTGTAGAGAGCGTGATCAATAATGAACGGATACACGGAAGTTTAATGAATGGACCGCAGATCGAAATCGATATAGGAACTATAACGCGGAAATTAAAGCTTATTGTTAGGCGAATTTATATCATCTTTATATGCCAATTCATCGTGCGATTTCTATTCACCGCGTTTCGTTCGTCTGCGAGAAGGAAAAAGAAAGCGGAAAGCGCCGCGAAACCGAATCGGCTTCGTTATATTCGATTTGTGCCGGTTCCTAAGTTTAGAGCCACCCGGCGAGAAGGAGGATCGGAGACCACGTGGCCTGGCCCTCGTCGAGTCGCGTAATCCGCGCGCGGAGTTTCATATTCGTTGCAGACGCGCCGGGCTCGAAATAATTTTGGATTTCGCCGCTTCTTACATAAACGCGAAAATTGTTACGTGCTTCCGGCTCTGGGTCTCCCTTCGGAGACCAGCCACGATCGTACGTTCATAGGAACAAAACAACGTTTTGCGAACTGTTTCACGCGTCCACTACACTACACCTAATTGTTTACATTCGATATGTTTAAAATGTAATTATTAAAATGTAACGTTTGCGAATATTTATTTGCGAATATTTATTTGCGAATATTTTGTCAAATTTACAATCGTAAGTTTTCGCATTAACATGTTTAAAAATTCGTCATACCGGATGTCTTAAACGAGCAGATCGCCGGGCCTGGATAATTACTCGAGGGCGCGACGAGGAAACCGACGGACCCGTACCGCATCCCTCTCGCTTTTATACTGGAGTGGCGAACTGCTGCGCGCGCGATTGGCCCGCGGCGCCGGCGACCACGTGACCGGCCGCCGCCAGCCAACCCCCGCGTGTTCCCGCGCCATGTGTGACGGCGATTATCATATTATTATTACGAAGTCACCGCGTCGCGACCGTAATAGTTCGCGTGGCGGAGCGCCAGGGTGGCACCGCGCCGCCGCGCGTCGGCTCCTCTTTCGCGGCGATAAATAACGAGCGAAAAATGAGCGCGAAACTCGCCCGGTTCGGGCAGCGCGGGAAATTTTGAAGCGCGCGAAGCGGGGGCGGGTGCGCGTCCCCCTTCTCAAGGTGACCCCGCTCCGAGCTATCGATCTCATTCAGGATGCGCACCTACGATGCCTCCGCGTCGCCTCCGCTTCGACGTTGCTCGCGAAAATCGAACTGTTCATCGAAGTACGAATAGCGAGCAAATGAGATAACGTTCGATCTATAGAGAACGGTAATTTTATTCGAGACTGCATTCGCGCGAATAAATAGGTAAGTCAATTGACAATAAACATGTCCGATAGAAATGTGTGCTTTCATTTTGATCATCCTTTCCAGTGCCAGCGACAGAATACAGCGTCGAAAATAAACTGTTGAGTTTCTGGGATATTCCGTGCTTTCGGCAAGCGTGAATTTATTAATTTAAACCATTAAACCAACCCCGTCAAAATAATATCGATTTCAAATTTCTTGTTTTAAACCACAGAAATTATTAAGGTGTTTTTGTTGGAATTTATATTGGCTTTTGTCAAGATAAAAAAATGATTATATATGATAATTTATTTTCCATCAACCAAATTTCTAATTTCAAAGTTCTGTATATATAAATCAAGAAACCATTAGCTTTGACCAAACTGGCAATTTTATTCTGAATTACAAATTCGACGTTTCGACACTTGTTTTGTGTCCTTTTCAAGAATATATTAGTCAGATATTAAAAATAATAAAGCCACTCGAGACGTCATTAGTGATAGGACGTCTCGAGTGGCTTTATTAATGTTAATATCTGACTAATATATTCTTGAAAAGGACACAAAACAAGTGTCGAAACGTCGAATTTGTAATTCAGAATAAAATTGCCAGTTTGGTCAAAGCTAATGGTTTCTTGATTTAATTCGTTACTGGCAAAGAGAAGATTTTGAATTTTTTCTGTATATATATAGAATGATTTACAATTTACATGTACCAAAATAGCGCTGGTTATTCTAGCGTTAAAATAATTGGAATTATAAAATTATAGAATTGCAGAACAATTTTATTTTTCCCCGCAAACGCGGAGATAGATCGTCGGAGTTGTTGAGAGAGTCACTCTCTGCCGAGGATCGTAAAATCTCTACTTTGACCCTGCGCGTGTATTTCTGAGCGGCGATACGCACTGCTTTGGTCACGTAGCACCTCTCGCTCCTCTCGTTGACTTGATTATTTCGTATGACAGCTGCGCATTTCGATCGTACAGCCAAAAAACGTGGAAGTGCAACAGTGACGAGAGGCGGTCACTCATGCCAGCAAAACAATAATGTTTCTATTGTTTACGATTTTACACGCGCGTGTGCCCGTCCGTGGGTACCAAAATTCGTGAGAACGATTGCGCGATATCGCGAAATGTGCGCAATCGTTGACCGTAAAATCGATAATTGTCGATGTAACATCGTTTACCGCCCTATTAAAGTGCGCTTATCGTAATTGACCGCATGGACGGTTCCGCAGGAAATTACACGCAGATTCGACGCGGTATTGAAGTCGACCTCTTATTTGTCAAAATTTTACGCTGAAAAGCTTTTCATCTCATTGTATTTCGAACACTGGCATATGTCCTAGCAATTAAGTATCGCGCAAATGCAGCTTTTATTAAAAAAATTCTCTCGCGAATTTAAATAAAAATTTATTATTTATCTTTATAGAAACTCAAGCAAATATGTATGCTAATTTGTAATAATACGATTAATTCTAAAAATAAGTACAATCTATATTACAAAAAGTATAATATATAAATTTATGAGAAAGAGAGGAGGAAGAGAGAGAAAGAGAAAGAAGTTTCTAAGATAAATAGAAACGTCTGGAGCTTTACAGAGAGTTTTCTTCAGAAGATTAAACGCTTTCATGTACATACAACAGGTCTTCTAAAATACCGAGCGATGACATTTATCGATCTTCAGGAATTAGTCGCACGAAAAGAATATATCGAATATAGAATGGCATCGTCCTCTCTATTACGTGCAGACAGACGAACGTACCTATACATTGCTATTGGGAAAAGGTACAATGCCCTTGCTAAAAGAGGAACTTTGCCATACAGTACATTAAATTAACTTGAAGAATGTAACCGTGCGAAAAAGGTAGCGAAGATCGATAAACCTTGCGAGTTTAATAATAATGGTGACAATAGTAATTTATTGTCGAACAAAGTAAAAAATATAAATGTAAATTATATAAACTATAGCGTAGATATAACTGTAAAGTCGATATATGTATATATAGGTAGGCAAAAAAATATCTCGTACATTAAATCACATCAGCAATATTTTATACTCATACTGTACCAGAGAGAACGGGTTACGAATGGATAAGATTATCTTAATAAATCTCGTATAATTTTTAACTTGCAGTTTTACTCATTAACGTAATTAATTCATTAACTATAGTTAATGAATAAATCTTTGTGCAAAGAACTGTAAAGAAATTTTTTTAAATCAATTATTTGTGAAGCAGTTAATAAGAAGATAAGTATAACAAATTTCAATTATTTAACTATGGTATCTGTTAAACAGTTAATCAAGCGTCCATTAGTCTTAATTAGATTGTCACTGTTATTGAGCGCTGCAGAGCTGATTAAGATTCCTTGAATTCTCAGCGAATGACCTTCGAGGCAAATAATATACCTAAAAGAGTGATTGGAAAAAGAGTCGTAATTTTTAAGAATCATCAACTACAGATCTTGCTGGCAAAAGAACAACTTCGTTTTCGAGGTCGATTTAACGGAACAAGGTCGGGATCGTGAAAAACAATAGATCTGAACGGGAGAAATGAGTCGCTATGCAAACACACACACACGTTGAGCCAAATCACGAAGTAACTTCTATGCATGCAGGTTTGAACGAATTGCTTGAACTTTATCTAATTTATTTCCTATACAATAATAGATTGTTGATTAACTAGTTCTTCGCGGGAAATGAAAATTGAAAAAGAATAAAAAATATAAAGGTTGAGGATGCGAGTTTTCTATCACACACATCAATTATGTCATTAAAATAATAATCCTCTATTAATTAATATTGTAGCAACTTGTGGTGAAGGGGATGGATTCTCGTACATTGTCACTCAAATTAATATTTAATTAAGTTTTATCCTTGGAGCTGTCGGAACTCTGATTAAAATCAACGTAGGGAATCCTGGGATATTCCAGACATCAGGACTGAATAGACTATGTTGAGAGGGCAATTATAAATTATGCGTTACTGTTCGCGTGGATGTATGAATTCATAATTTCTAATAGATTTCTAATGTTCTAAGTTAGTTAATTGGCTTAGAACAGTTTTTTTGGAAGAAGAAAAAAATTTTTTAGAAACACTAGAGATTGGAATGCCACTCCCTTTTCAATAATGTAACGTACAGGTGAAGAATCAAGTGGTAGCAGTGCAAATTAGTCAGACATGACTATTTTAGTTTATAATAACAAATTGTTTTAATTAATATGGATATATATTTAAATGTTATCAAATTTCCTCCCAGAGATTAATTATCCACGATACATGACTATAGTTTCCTTTCCAAACAGATTTGCGTACAATGTGCGAGAAAGCGTTGCGCGCAATGCGCTTTAATTGCAAAACATCACGCTGAAAATGTTGCGTTAATGCCACCATTCGATTTTACAGTGCATTGTCGTGAGTGTTAATTATTCCTTTTGGCTGACTTTTGTTGTCTCACACTTTCAGCAATGTATTCTTTAGTTGGCACCGAACTAAACTGATTTACTTGTCGCTTAATTGTCTCATAATTTATCAACGTCGTTGCATCACTCGTCAAAACATCGTTAATACTATTGTAACAACTGCCAATTCGTGATGTTTTTGTTTACAAAATGAGGGAGTGATGCTGTATGTACAACGGCGCAAACACATAAATACTAAATATAATGAGATGCGGGGACGTGACAATAAAATTGGTACTATAGTGTGAGATTATTTTACATTCGCGTTCAAATAAAATTATTTATAACTTATTTACTGAGTTACTGATTATGTTCTTAAAAAGCTGCACTTAATAATTAACAGAAGTGTAGAAAAGCATCTTTGATTTAAAAAAAGATTACAGATCTTATTTTGAGAAAAAAAAATGTATTTTAACAGTTGAAAAAAATGCAATATCCATTAAGCGCAGATGTGCATTAAAAGAATAGCACGCAATCGGATCTCCGTTAAACCGATTAACTTCCAATCAGCGACGCGGCAATTTTCGACTTTTGTGAGATTTATTGTCAGCGACAAAATGGAAATTGCGCCGTGATTTCTTTCGCGTGACACAGCCTCTTAATCCGGTCTCACTTAAAACCGATCGCGACCGATATTCCGGCGTGTCGTTTAACGATGTAATTGCCGATGACGCCAGGGAATACGATCGTACGCGCGCTTCTAACGAATCCAAACGACGAAGACGACGACAATGAAAACAAAGACGATAAGGACGACGGCGCGCGGCGCGGAACGAAGTAAAGAAGGTGATTCCCCCTCGATCTTTCGTCTTTCAGCGCGGCGAATTGGGTTGGGTTAAATTACAAAATTCTGCGAAGTGTCAACACGACAACGACGACAGAAAACTGGCCGATCGGATGGCGTTCATCAACACGTGTCAGAGTTGATAATCGTCGCCGTCTGACGCATACGGCGCGCCGACATACACGGGGTGTCGCGAAAGACGGTCGAGTAAAAAGGATTGAAATTGATTTCGACAGATTCGGTAGCTGGGTTTTAATTAACGAAGAATGTAGAAATAATCTTGGAAATTTAGAAGCCCAGATACAACACAAATCACGCAAAATATTCTAGAAGTGTCTTTTAGGACAAGTACATAATATGAGTGATAATTAGAGTGAAAGCTTAATTATTTTTATGTCGATATTTAATTAAAATCTTTGAAGCAGTACGGTTAAAAATCAGTTTATAACTAAAATTTGTACACATTTAAAGAAATAAAAGACCCTGAAAGATCTTAATAAGTAAAAAGGCAATAAGAGCTTAGCCGATAGGACACAAATAACAAATTTCTTTAATCGTGAATCAATAGACCTATCTAAAGATTGGATAACTTTACTAATGATAAATACATTTCAGTTCGAAATTGAGACCTTTTTTGTTTGAGCGAACAAAGATGAAGTAAATCAAATCATGGTGAGAAATATATGTACATCTATTCATGTAGTCTGATTTATGAATTTTTAATTTTACTTGACCGTATCCGCGGAGAAGATTTCCAATTACGAACTGAAGCGTACGTTCTTTGTTAATAAAGCTGCCCGGTCAGCGAATGGATTGAGTGATTGAAAAAATTCGTTGTTTGCATCCCGTCAACTACGCATTAGTTCTTAATTGCCCGTTTTTCGCTCATGGATCACATGTGTTTGCATTGTTTTGGACAGTTTCGATTAGAGACCGGATCGATTTTCACCTGGATAACGTCGTGTATGTTTTATCGCGTACTTCGTCGTATGTATCTCAGGAGATATATGATACTGAGAGGATTAAAACGACACGCATTTTGCGACATTAACGCGCTGTCGCAGGTCAAATCGCATTAATAACCATAAACCGTTCACCATGAAGTGTCGCAATGATCCAATTGCGTCTGATTCGAGACGCATGCGGAACGGACGAAGCATTTCCCATCCGCGGAGGTGTCGGAAATAAAAGCGGAATTATTATACTGCGTTTCACGGGCAAGGTCGTGTCGATCGTAAGAATCCCATCGAGCTCGTTGTCGGAGTCGTATCATTGCGTTCATCTTATCGTTTGCTTTTTACGTTGAAGTTGAAATTAAATAGAAAAAGTATTAACTCTCAAGATGAATCTTTTCAAGGGCGAACAAACAAGAACATTATTCTTTTGAGAGAAAAATAACGCTTCATATTAGAATATTATAAATGCAATTAGAATGTCTCTCTCATTAAAAAGTATTACCTATATAAAATAAAATATGCATCGTATTAAAATACATTATACGTGGGCAAATCTATTTATCTTGGTATCTTGATATTGATAAAAGCTATACAGAATATATTTTGTAATAGACTAGGAAATTTCAGTTTAAATTACAATTTGATTCTATGAGAATCAAAGAGAAATTTATATGCTACTCTTAGTAAGGATTAATACGTACAAGGGATGTTATAAAAAGGTAATCTCCCAGTTTTCGGATAGTTTTCAACAAACTATAACTATAATAATTATCCTCTAGCTTCTTCTCTCTAATATTTCTGGCTGGGAGAAAATTGAGGACACTTTTGGGACACCTCGTACGTAGCAAGAATATAACTATATAAGTCATTTCCAGTTTTAATTCTCGGCGGGCTTTTTTATCCTGACGCTCGAGATCTCGCGATTTTAGAGACCACTTCCTATTTGGGTCGCTTTTTGCACAATTCAACTTTTTTTGTCCGATAATTCAACTATGATGGAGTAACGAACAAAAAAAAACCGTCAGAATGATTGAAATGACGTCATTCTTTGTGCAGACTGCGTACAATTTTGCGTCAGTAAAACCGTGACAAAAGATGATATTTATAGAAGGACCTAAGGCAAATAAAAAAAATAAAATTCTATGTCGTATTAAAAAGAGAGATTAAACAAGTGTATATATGCATATGTTATGTGTTTTTAATTTTTTATTTTAAAAGCGTTTATCCGACACTGAGATTATTAGAGAAACTTAAAATTCTTTATCATATACTTAGGGTCACTTCGACCAACGCCGATTAACTTTAATCGACGATTAACTCAATCAGCAGTGTCGCCAACAGCAAGATACTTGTCGTTATGTATGTCGTTCTTAACCAATCTTTTCAAAATAATATACCACTTTTCTTTAATTTGAATAAAGTTGTTTCGATTTTTATTTAAAATATCTATTATGAAAACGTGTTTATGTATTCAAATTAAAGAAAAGTGGTATATTATTTTGAAAAGATTGGTTAAGAACGACATACATAACGACAAATATCTTGCTGTTGGCGACACTGCTGATTGAGTTAATCGTCGATTAAAGTTAATCGGCGTTGGTCGAAGTGACCCTTACACATTTTCACACAAAAAGCCTCCACTACACATTTGGATTCAAATAAATTTTTTTTGAAAAGTGAAATTACGGTTACTACATTTATATTAACATGATTAACGATATCGCTTCGCCAATTAAGTTGAGAAATTGCAACTAATTTTCTTTCAAAAGAAGATTGACCAGGGTCATTAAAAACAAATTTCTCGTCGTTCGCAAAGCAAACAGGTTTAGTTTCGAGGCGGAAACGTTTTCGCATCGAAATTTATACGTTTGTCTAGAAAGTAAATTTGCTCGAGGTAATTGCTGTCAAATTATGATTATCATAATTCATTCCTTATAATAGCTTGTTACACGCGTGTCGAATACCGCAAGACTTAATTCTTCCAATGCTGACGAGACGTAGTACGTATCTCATCATATACAAATATTATCTCTCAGAAAGACTTCGCTTGAAATCTGTTCGGGAAGTTATTTCAGCGCCGTACTACGAATATCTATAGTTAAACACAACCAGCTAATGCGTGTAACATTATGTACATCACGTTTGAAATGACGTCATGCGTCATAATAGTTAATTATTTCCAACAAGCCTTACCGTAGAATTATACATTTTTTTTCATAATTCTATAAGTGTTTGTATAATTTTATAGAATACGTTTTGAATTATATGTCTAATATAATTTAAAAAATATATTTTTTATGAGAGATTATACATCCATATTAATATTATATAATGTATACACGTATGCATTTACATTTCTTATCGCTCGTCTATAATTAATCCGAATGTAAATCTGAATTTCTTGAGAGTCTTAATATCAATATTTCCATTAAATTGCAACTGTAGTTGAATGCATTCCAGGAATAAGTATACATATATTACGTCAACTATGAAAATATAAAATTGTGAAGTTATTGATAGAAAAGAATTGCATCGGGTACAAATGGGAAAGAACGGACGTGGGCGAATTGAAACGCTGGTAACTTTTATTGAGAGCCGATAGCATCAGGGTATCGTTCGACATTCGGTTGCTGATATTTTATAAACACCGATTTGGGAATGCAATTTCTTCAGGGCTGTCTTCTCGTTTCACGATCTGACGCGCTGCTTTAATAACGCAACCGGCGCGAGTATCGGTCGCATTGTTCGCCTTATTCGCGTTCTATCGATCGACACGCGTGCACGATCGTATACAATAATCCGCCCCGTACGGCAGTTCAGAATTTCCCGTTCAAGTCTCTTGTTGCGCGGCGCAAAACCGTGACGAAAAATTGAAACTTTAAGGAATTACAAGAGGACTCTTCGTTAAGAAATCACGATGATGAATTTTGATGCACGAGGTGTCCTCGAACGGGCAGAGACAGGATACGTAGCGCAGTCCCTTGAGAAGCTCAGAATGAATTTTTCATTAGCGAAGATGTCAGGAGAATGCAAGGGCCACCAATTTTCATAATCTTTTAAATTTCAATTTTTATACATGAATAACTGAAGCCCTGAAGTTTCGAGATCTCATTTAAATTGCAGTTTACTTAAAAACTTATATAGAGATATTTATTACAATATTACGTTATTAGTTAGCAGTAAAGTAAATTATAATTGCTCAAGCACTGCTCAAAGGACCGGAAAATAGAACGTTATAATCAGATTTAATTTGGAATTTAATAACATTACTTTACGTTAATGCTCTTCTTTATTCACAAAATTATTAATATTCTGTGAAAATTGTTATTAATTATATTTAAAAAATAGCAAATTAGAAATTCATTAAAAATACTTTATATTATATATTATATCATTCATCCTAATCTCCGTTTTGAATAACTTAATTCCTAATCTGTTAAAATCGCTACATTCAAATGTATTTTTTTACGTCGCATTGAATCGAATCACTTTATCACATTTTGGCCCTTATTAGGGTGATTTATGCAATACGAGAGCAAATGCGGAGGAGTCTATGTGGAGTTGCGTCATCTCGTGTAACCAGAGAAACGCCAGGGGGAGAGAGATTCTGGAGCACGCGATGCCTTCCGTTCGACCGAAACACGATTCGTTTCAAAAATATCCACGCTTGGTTGCATGTGTCAGTAACATTGAGCGCGAATGAGGTGAAATCGATTTGCTTGATCCTTCGCTTACGAGATTACGTAGATATTACATTAGAAATGTGTCAACGCAGCAAGCAAAATAATGTGCCTGACAAGCTGATCATTGCGCACAAATATTTATACAGCAAATATATATATTTTTTTATATGATTTTATTACCTAATCGTTTATTTCATTATCTCAATAACTATAAAAGATATCGATATAATATAATTATGAATAAAAATAATAACATTAATTATTTATCTTTGTAAATTATCTTCTAAATTTAGATAATATATATATAAAATAAGTAATTTTTTCCTTTTTATAATAAATATTTACAAAGAACTTCCAATGTTTCATTAGTTTGCTTAACTTACATATTTTACAATTTGCTTCGTAAAGTGAATATTGTATCGAGATAGCAGAAATAGTCTTCTTGCAACAGAGATACCACGTGTCTTTAGAGTTGAACGTTAAATTGGACATGATTCTCATCTGGCAAATCACATGAATAAAATTCACGTGATTAGCGTGACCTGGCGCTAAATAGTGTCGCGACAACACTGCGGACCACTGACTTCTCCGACATTTTACATATATATATATGTAAAAATACATGCATGTGTTGAAAAGATATTTCTTTTCTCCTTATTTTCGCAATTTAATTCGGCAATACGTGCCGAGTCTCGACCACGTGGGCGCGATCACGAGATTATTTTTAACGATTCCAAATGGACATGCGGCATATGCTAAAGTGGCCATAAATAGACGGACACGAGAAATAGACAGACTCCTCAACGAGCTCGAATCGATGTGAGAAAAAGAGAAAGAGTGAACGGCAACGAGAGGAGCCGCGACGTTCCGTTTAAGCCAATTATTCTCTGCATGCGAACTCATGCACGAGCTCGCTTTTCATCAATGAATCCACGCTAAAGTAATGCACGATAGTGCAACAGCACTCTATACTTCTCGTTGGGAGAGGCGGTCTAAGCAAGGCTTGGTCATAATGGATACAGTCGGAAGTAAAACTTTTCTTTTTATACGAGGTGCTAAAAAGCTAAACTATCCATAACGCTGGCCAACATGTACTTTGCAGAACTTACAACGATAGTAAATTCGCACGGCCGAAAGATACAAAACTACGTTTTGATACTCGGCCATTCGTTTCATAGAAGTTAGCAGATTTTTATTGCCCTCTATACATCGACTTTAAGTTATCGTGAAAACTCGTTAATTTTCAAGCAATAATTTCAAGCATTCTAAGAAAATGTGTATTTGCAATTGTTCTTATATAATCATTGTTTACATTATTTCATTAAATAAATAAAATTACATATCTTACTTATTTCCAGTAGACAACCAAATTCACTTTCAAAAGACGTTATTGAAATTAATACGAGGTAGACATTATAAAACGTTAATCTTTCAAACAAACTCCCACTCTACTTTAAAATTTTATTCATTAAAGTAATTAAATATAAGAGACCTCTCGTATAGTTTTCCTCTTAAAATCTAATCCCAGGATAAATTCTAGCATCAAATTAATCAAGTTTTCTTAGCGCTTTATCTCCCAAAGCAAACGAGATCGGACATTGTCAGCGTTGATAAAACACGTGGATCGTTCGCCAGCGGTTGAGTAATGTTCGCGTTAATCTGTCGAGATGGGGACGTACCGTGGCGAAAGTTGCGAGATGTAGGCGGGAAAGTACATTAACGTTATCGCGGGGAAGTACTTAATTGTTTCCACGAAGGAAAAGGAGAACGTTGCGGCATCGTCTATTCCTGGTGCGTGAGAGGTCACGCGCGATAAAACAAGACTTTACGTTACGCCAAAGTAGAATAAACTTGCGAAACTTATTATAGAGAAGCGACTCTAACAAAATCGATGTCTCTATATACTATCATTTTTATCCGCTTTCACTAGTTAAAAAAGAACGGTGCGTACAAGAGACAGAGAGAGAGAGAGAGAGAGAGAGAGAGTGAATGACATGAGAAAGAGAGAGAGAAGGAGAAAGAGAGAAGAAGATACAAAAATATATTATCTTAATTAGAATTTTATATAATTATTTATATACATATAATGTAATTCCACAAAAACGAAATGTTTAAAACGAGAACAATATTAAAAACAAATTTAACTTTGCCATGCAATTAATTTTGGAACTTTGTTAATCAATAAATAGACACATTCTCATTAAAGGAACAGAATTTCGTCAGTTGATCGAATAAATAATCATAACAAAAAATGTAAGACGTAAGACAAATAAGAGAAGCTATTTCGAGACATAAAAATATCATTATTTCATTACATACACACGAGTAGGTATCTACTTTACGGTACTTATTAAAGTGTACAACACACTTTGTGTAAAATAACATTAAGTAATTGTAATTTTATGGATGAACTCTACATCTCATTGTCAGAGGATACATATAAAAGGATATATCAGGCGCTAAGTATGAATGGATGAAACGATAGCATCGTGATCGCTTCATTGGCGATTAATCACGAATTAGCAGCCTTCGTCGATTCAAGTGGACGCTTAACTCTATCGCGCGTTAAGCATTTGTAACAATTATGCGTCAACAGTCGTGAGAAAACGTTCGATACAAGACATGAAGACCGGGTATATTCGGATATATCCTCAAAGTGGAGGCTCGTGCTCGATCTCGAGTTATCGTAACTATCGTAAGTAGAATCGATCGTGTTCCCCGTCTGATTTTAGCCCGTCTGACCATAATGCGCTGTTTCCACTCAAACATAATTGCTGGCTTTTGACTTATTATAAATTATTAATATACTCGTAATAGTATTCAAGTATTACGTATTACGATTGTTATATCAAACGGAGATTAAGAAATTTTTTATTATCTTTTTAATTACAAACATTATTAAAAAATCAATTAATTTCTATCCAAAGTTTATCATTTCTATTTTCTGTGAATATATTAATAACCGATACTGCGGTTTTTGCAATGATCTAAGATCTCGCGTCATTTTCAACAAATCGTAGAAAAGAGAACCTACGACATTCGAGTGACAACAAATCGTTTATCATCCTGAGATGATGTCGCGAAAGAGTTAAATAGAGAGAGTACTATCGGTCACACGAGGAGTGCCGTCCATCTCGGACAGTCGATCGTAAAATGTATTTTGAAATGCAGGCAATCTTTACCTAGTATTTGGGAGAAATTTTAATTATATATAATTAAATTTTACAATTATATATATTTAGATACATAAGTAATAATTATTATAATTCTTTCGTTAATAATTTATCGAACAAAATGTTTAAAGCGAGAATAATATTAAAAGCAGACTTAGCCTTGCCATGCAATTAATTTTAAAAACTGTTAATTAATAAATACAAATTCTTATTAAAGGAACAGAATTTCGTTAATTCATCGAATAAATAATCATAATAAAACATGTTCATTTGTTGATTAATAAATAATGAATTCGCTACGACCAATGATTATAACTGTATTATAATACAGTTTAAATTATTTTTTACTAATTGCCATTATCGTTGATAATTTGAGCTTTCGCGGTTATTGTCGGTTTGATTACACTTTTCCTGACAACGTCCTCGACTAATTGTTAAATACGTGCGAAATTCAAGCGCAGGATTACGCAATGTGCCGTTTCACGTAGTGTCACATCTAAAAATGATCGACAGTGAACTCACCTAGCAAAACCCGTTTTTCATTGACAAAGGGAATAAGAGGCTCGACGGCGAGACGTTTATAATTAGCAAACATCTCGAGACTTGAGCGATCGCGAGAGTAACCACTGGACACATCTTCTTGGCACATTACGCTCGACCACGAGGATGCGACCAACAGGTTTTTCGTATAGCTTGTTAATACCTACATCCCGAGTGCATTCGTGACGCGAATCATTCGTTGCCTTCAATTGCGGGCACACCGGGTGTCCCGAAATTATTAAATCCCGCCAAGTGGTATAAAAGGTATAAAAGGAGAGACTTACGTCCTCTCTGAATCCCTCTTGCTATATAAAAAAAAAAAAAAAAAAAAAAAAAAAAAAAAAAAAACCATAAATATCAATAAACCATAAATATCTCTACAATGAAGTGTCAAATACTTTCATCTTTCACAGGACAGCCGTATTAAAATCATAGATATTTTCTCATTTTTGCAAGGCTGCACCGTTTACGCGGTGTCTATCGTTTTTCATCGATCACGCCCTGAAAGGAATGTCTTCGTAATGTCCACGTGTTTCTCACCGGCCTTCAACTACTCCTCATGTTTCATAATTAATAAGAGCACGCTTAATGCCTCTTAATGTTAGTTGCAGCCGCAGAACGTCATCGATACTCGATATCCGACGTCACAGAGGCGTTGAGAGGAATCGTTTACTCTGCACTCGAGGTAGGTGAGAGAATATAGATACTCTTGAATGGTGGAGCTATTTTTTAATTAAATTTTTTCTTCCTTTCTCGTAAATACCGAAGAGTGCAAGCGCACTTTCCTCTTCCCCTCCCTCCTTTCATTGTGCTAATAGGCTAGATTATATTCGCAGAATGACGTCGGTGCTTATGTCGCATAATATCTTCAGAACACACATACATACACACACACACAACACACACACACACACACGCGCGCGCACATGGCATACAGTCCGAGATGATATTGTTTTCATCGAGATAATTCCCAAGATATTCTAGACTTAATAAAATATTCTTGTAAGGGTATTTTCGTTTTCCAGCGCTATTTTTAGCTAAAAGAAGAAAACTCAGCCGCGGGATTATTATCGGCTTTTAAATACAACGCTTGCTGTTCTATTTGTTGTATTCATTTATTATACTATGCCGACGCAAAACGCTTTGATTTTTTATATAACTTTTTTAAAAAATTGTCCTAGTGGAAGTTACTTTTCTCGATGAGAAAAAAGGTATGGAAAAGGGTTAATCGCGTCTTTTTCCTCCTTCTCCTAAAGTGGTAAACTGCCGATCGAGAATTTGTAATGACTAATAAATTTATTTATGTATCATATATAAAAATAATATTAATTTTGTATCAAAAAAGAGAGATATACTATATTCCCAACAATAATATACAAATAATGCGCGCGCTATTCGATTAACAATTTTGTTAAACTTTTAAAATCGAGAGGCACATAGACAAATGCCAAAGTTTCAAGCAAAAAATTAAGATATTACGCAAACAATAAATTAAAAAGCAACTCTTTATTTAGATAGTAGTAATAAATTTCTATTAATACCTAGAATCGTTTTCTCATCAATGCTGATTAATTTGTGATCGAAATTCATTAGGGGTTGCTTTTCTTTCAGAAATAATATTATAACGAATCGTACGCAACGCGCGAACGAAGATTATTCAATTGCATTAAAGTTTCATTATACTTTTAAACGTTCCAGCGGTTTTTTTCTCTGAACGAAACAAGCGCACCAGTTGTTTCCGTCACAAACAAACAAACGTGGGCGTATCGCGTGCATACCGGCGAGATGCGGGCAGCGGCGGGACCACAATACCATATAATGCAAGGTTTTGTGACGGAATGATTTAATCTCTACCTCTCCAGGAATTTGCAAGAATTACTGATTAATTTAATTTTACTTTCACACGAGATCATCTTTGTGCCGAAACCTTGAAATTCTCAGTCAAAACGAAAGCAATATAAAAACCATAAATAAATAACCACAAGTTCAACGAAGCTAGAATTCACTCTATTTCTTGTATGCCGAGGGATATCCGATCGCATCGGTGTTTCGTCCATGAAGACCGGTGAAATAAGAAGAAAAAATTTATTTAATAACATTCGGTTTTAAGAATCCTTTCTATAAAGATTAGAGACTAGCTCGTTAATCAACCGTACAATTTTGAATTAATTTTCTCTTATATTAGGAGACCGGTATATTTTGCAGAATCGGTTAAACCGATCGGATTGTAGCAACGGCAACGATCCGATACGACCGGCATTTCCGTAATTAGCGGCGATCCTTCTCTCTAGAAGGGTTGCTCCGAATGATTATACGCACTTACCTCGTTTGAGGGGCGCGACATGCATGACTCTTGGAGGGACCGATAAGAAGGGCGGACCGTGAGACCGCCTCTCATGACACCACGACGCTACTTTTCAATGCAACCACCGCCGTTCGCGCCTTACGCAGCCTGCTGTCCTCGCGCGTCCTTCGTCGTCCACACGTCCACTCGCACACCCCCTTCTTCTCTGCCACCCCCTACGACCTCTGCCCTTCCACTTCCGGGACCGGCCGCTGCTATCTCTCTCCTCTCGCCGCCCTTTTCAGCGTGTGCTCGCTCCCTTCTACGTGTCGCGCGTTCTGTCCGACTCCACGGTTCTCTCGTTAGCTCTCCTCTCGTTTCTCGCTGACTCGCCCTCGCGACACGACGCCGGCGCCGCTATACTCGATTCGCTGCCTCGCTGGATCTACTTATTCGCGATGGGTCTCCCTACGGGTCTCCTCTCTCTCTCTCTCTCCCGGTGTCTCTTTTTTCTTTAATAGATTATTGCTGACGCCTCTATCAGAGTAATGCTCCACGATGCTCCCTTAGCGAGCTTTCGCGCTTTACTGGGCGTTCGTCGGAGGCGAGGCGAGGTCTAGCCAAAGCCACCGCTGGCGAGTGGCGAGGGAGTAGAGAGACGCGAGGGTGAAGACGCGAGGGCGAAGCGAAAAGAGCCGGCGCGGTGCGCCGCGGCGCAGCGCGGCGCGACCAGACGCAACGCAACGCGCGCGTCGGAGAATATTCGCTCGATATCCGACAACGGAGCGACGCCACCGTGAATCCTTACTCCGGAATGGTGCGAAGCATCCATCGGTTTATCCCGCGCTCATCACGCGGCTCCTGCGTGCTGGAACACGCAGGACGTCCGGATGCCGGCGTTTAATTTCAACTACACTTCGTTGAACTAGTCTTGTACGGTCTAGATGAACGCTTATGCGCCTGATTTTTGAAACAGAATTTTTATTTATGAATATATAAATATATATTATATATTTAATAAACATATATTTTTTTTATAGAAAATTTCATATATATTGTATATGAATATATAAGTACATATACACGTATTATAAAACTTTATATAAATTATGTAAAATTTATAATCTATAATAAGGTTATAAATATTCTTATTAAAAACAGAACGCTTTTTAAATAAACTTTTATGTTAATGTATTCTAATTTTGGTATCTATTCGCGCATCTATTTAGAATGGCGCGATTGATAATTTTAGCAAATACAGAATCGACCCAGGTTGAGATTCAAGTTCGATTCGAGTATTAAGTATTTCCAAATTTTGTATAGCATCATTATCTTTTTGCACACATTATTTTTATTAATTAAAACTCACGCGTTATTATTTAGGTTTTTCGAGATGCATCACGCGCTTATTGGTATATAATCGGTCGAAAAAACAAGTAAATGCAATTATAAATTCATTATATAAATATTGCTCATTATATAAAATATTATTTTCAATGCGGCCACTTTTTTCTTCTCGCTAGCGATGCAGTAGACGCAGTCTTGTTGATTAATCTGCTGTAAGAAGTGTAAATAACGTAAAAAATCGCAATCACGTTTCGTACGGTTTGATTGATGATCGAATTACTTCGATTAGTTTTCGTCCTCTCGTACAGCCGCCTCTTTTTTCGTTTAAGGATTTAAGGACAGGATTTACTTCTTTGTTCCGCGGGGGTCCTTCTTTCTAAGGAATTAAAGTAGTTTATTCAATTAAAGTCGTTCAATTCGGAAAACGACGTCGTGTAAGAACGCTACATGTACATATGCATATATATACCGTGTGTACAAATGTATACATATAAATATATAAATGCGCGTTATTTGCATATCATTATATAATACATCGTCGTCTTTCCTCCTTATTCCTCTTTCTGTCAAGGTTTTAAATCCTAGGCCAGAAAATACATTATTTGGTTCATAGAAAACAACAGTGCGCGACATACATTCGGAAAAAATGTACAACAATTGATCAATACATATGTATACATATATATATAGTTAACAAGTAACGTATTAAAAAAGAGCTCGGAATGCTTTAATGTGGGCTGATAAAGTAGCGGTAGAAGATGGTCGCGAACACCCCAATGGCGATTGGAATCAACCAGGACCACCAAGAACTGCAAATTGCCAATCATCACATCACGATGCAGCATCGACTATTTTACACATAATGATTCTTAAAAAGGGAAACTGTGTCAGTACCCAATAAACATAGACAGTATGAACACGTTCACATTTGATTTTATTCATGCAGGCGTTAAAATCAAACTGATGTATTTTGTCTGTAAGTTTAGCGAGACTTTAAAAAGACATATTGCAACAAGGAGAGGCTAGTATACTATTAAATTACTTACATCAAAAATTCATAGTTTTTCAGAAAATCACGCTTAAAAAAAGATCTATTTTATTCACAAATAAGAAATATTTCAAATGTAAAACTAGACTTTCTAACACAATGCTAAATATTGGCATTGTAAAATAAAGCATTAGCATTACTAAAGCTACTGTCAAAGCACGGAATATTTAACTAACAAAAGAAAATATCATATTCTTGGAGTTACAAAATGGACAAGCTAATAAATATTTTATGATTTTACTGATAAAAGACAAGTATACAAAATACTCAGCTTTAATAATCTGCACGGTATAAGCGCCAAAATATCTGAATCAGATAACGTCAGATAAAGTATTATTTATGACATCACCTTTATCAAAAAAACAAGTTTCCATATTCATACCGTCTTTGTAGAATTATCAAAATTAAAGAAAGTTCAGAGAGAAGAGTTACTCATGCCAACAGAAAATTTAGGAATAGCTGTGACATTGGAAAATTTAGGATTGGATGTGGAATTTTGTAAAAGAAAAAAAAATTTCTGGAACAGTAAAAAAAGTATGATTATTCTGAAAATACTGAAACGTTAGAGAATTGTAAGAAAGTTAGTCATGTTCTTAAAATAGCGCGATAAGAAAATGGAAATGAGCTCATACCTAGGATTTTCATTTCCACCAGACCAGTCTTTACCCTTCTTTCCGGTATCTTTCGTCCTTTCTTCCTGAAATACGTATAAATAATCGACAATAAAAAAAAGTAATATAAGACACAGCTTGGAGTGAATTTAAATTAACTCTTACTTCTACCAGCTCTCCAATTTTATACGATTCCATCATTTGTCTCGCATCAGTCGAATGCCCGATATCCTCGAAAGGATCCGTAGCGTCGCGTCCACTTTGTTCCAGGAGTACCTCCTCACCGCCGGGATGCTGTTAAAGAAAATTAATGCATTAGATTAGTTCTGACAAAAAATATGCATACAATCTTGGATAAAAAAGACTTGTAAGAAGATTTAGATTGAACTCATTGAACTTGAGTCAAAGATACAAGTTAGTGTCTAATAGCGTTTTCTACTGGGAAAACTAGTGCAACACTGGTGCACACTAAGGCCCGTATTCATAGTCAAGTCTCAAGTCAACACATAAGACAATCTTGATCAAGTCAGTCCTATTCAATTCGGACCGTCCTAAGATATCTTAAGACGGTCTGGATTGAATAAAACTGACTTGTCTTTTTATCAAGATTGTCTTATGTGTTGACTTGAGACTCGACTATGAATACGAGCCTTAATGTGCATCAGCGTTGCACTAGTTTTCCCAGTAGAAAACGCTATAAGTTTCTCTTCTTTTTTTTTTGCGGGAGGGAAAAAACTGCAACCTCGTTGAGGAACGGAGTGACATTGTAGACGTTATTGTGGATGATGATCCACGCGTCCTTGGAGGTGTCGGTGTGCTTCGCTACTTCCGCCCGGGTGAAGAGCTTGCCGGTCGAAGTGGCAGCGGTGGTGTCGTCCTTAGTGTCCTTAGTTGCCATCGCGTTGGTCAGCGGGTCTATATCCTCCCGTTACTAACTCCGCTTCACCGATGGGATCAGCAAACGGCAAACAATCAACGTAGATTGACTCAGCGTTTTTTCTCACGCTTTCGTCACTGACGCGCGCGTCAGACCGTCGTCAACCAACGACTAGTGAGTTAGTGACGCTCGCGGGCTCGCGGTAGGAATGGTAGGATAGACTGATAGACGTCATAGACGATAGGCTTCGGTCACCAGTCACCACCCACGTAATCAACGATCAGCGTTTTCGATAGGTGCCGGTGATTTCGTGTTGTCATCGGTCGCTGGCTCCGTGCTCGCGGCTCGATTTCTAGAAGAACGAACCAACGAACGGAAACTTGTACGATTTCTCGGACCGTCTCGGATAATAATTGGTTCGTGAGAACGCCGCGCTGCTCCGCGTGAGCGACACATTCGTCGTCGACGGTCGACGGTCGAACGAACGGTTTACATGAGAGTACAAATAATCCGCACTTTCTACACCTTGAAATGAGATGAATGTATACTTCTCTCATAATTTGCCCCCACTTCTTCTTCTTCTTCTATTAAGCCTTGTGTCCACGATGATAGAACTGTGGCCGGTATTCATAGTCGTCAAGATTGTCTTAAGTAATGTCTTAAGACGCTGATACGGCTCTGTGATTGGTTCATGACATCTTAAGATTGAACTTAAGACGGTCTTAAATAACTATGAATACCGGTCTGTGTCCGAGTTTCAGTTTAAGCCAATGAAACTGCTACTTTTCTGTAAGAGCTGCAAGTTGATTGGCTTAAACCGAAACTCGGACGCAGTTCTAGCATCGTGGACACAAGGCTTAAGTCTAGACCTCTATCCCCACCAAGCGATCAGTAGAAAGAGAGAGGTTTTCCAGTGAGGCTATGTCTGCACCGTCTATCTTTCCCACGCTCTCTCTTACGCACGGTCTTCTACTCAGGTCTGGAAACTCCAGTGGTGGGGGTGTCCCGCTTAACGTTCACGTTTTCGGTAGTTCGCTCCGGTGTCGTGTCGATCGAAAAGTCGTCTAGAGACCCTGTAATAAGAGTCTGGCCATAAGCGATTTTGTCAAAATCCTGCGAGAGAAACGGATATACATTTTCTCTTTAACCTAGCACATACAGCTAGGTTAAAGAGAAAATGTATATCCGTTTCTCTCGCAGGATTTTGACAAAATCGCTTATGGCCAGACTCTTATTACAGGGTCTCTAGACGACTTTTCGATCGACACGACACCGGAGCGAACTACCGAAAACGGGGACATTAAGCGGGACACCCCCACCACCATAAAATGGTGCGAGTTTCCAGACCTGAGTAGAAGACCGTGCTCTTACGGCAGAGGCCGGTCTATCTATATGGCCTTAAGTCTATGATTGACGTGCACAGAAAGTGAAATTCAACTGATGACAATTCAAGAAAGAGGAAATAATGGTACGAACATGCTGTATCTGTAAGAAAGAAGATGGTATGGAGGAAGATGTGACTTTTCATAGGTAAATATTCAATGTATATTATATTACATAGAATAAAATTAACAAAAAAAAAACTGTTTTTCATACGTCTCCTCCGTGAGATATTTAAGTAAAAATATTTATTCAAAACATTTTCTGCACATGCTAAAGAATATTTGTAAATTGTCGTTCTTTATTATGAAAAGAGTAGTAAAATGACAAAATGTCTTAAAAGATTTGAAGGTTATAACGATGAACCTAGTTATGTGTAAAAATTGTAAACTTATTTAGAACAATACAATTATAGATTCTGCTTTACGTAAAATGAAATGCACTGTACCTACTATGTCTAAAAATGCCTTTTCCTACATATGCATGCGTTATATTGTACGATTAAATATTGCATTGTGTTAGAAAAGTAAAGTTGAATATTGTGTGTGTGTCTACATGTATGTGTGTTTGATAAAAATATTATTAATTTGACATACACATTATTTTCATTTTTCGTTCTAGTATACCGAAAAGTGAGGATGTAAGATTAAAATGGTTCGATGCTATAGGGAGAGAAGTCTCCAAAAATTCAAGTGTATGTAGCAAACATTTTCATGAAAATTACGTCTTTTATACCTGCATGAAAAATGGAAGCATAAAAAGACGTTTGCGTCCAGGAGCTATTCCTACATTGCATCCTACGAAAGAAATGCTAAGGTAAATTATAAATATTTTAACAAAGTATTGTTTATAGTCAATTATATTGATTTTCATAAATATGCAGCAAATGATGTTGTCTCATAATTTTTAGACATAAAAGTACTATTACCATAAATGACAATCTGAATTCTGAAAATCCAATTGATAAAAATCTGAAATTTGAAAATATGGTTGATAAAAATTTAAATTCTGAAAATATGATTGTACATGAGTGAGTATTCCATTCCTGTTAAATTAAATTCTCAGTTTATATAAGAAGAATTATTAACAAGAACGCGTTTTGATTGATCAAACAGAGATAGTGTAAAAGTCAGGCAAGTACGTATGGATAATAAGGATTACGAACAAGAGAGAGATTCCTTTAACCTTGAACATACATGTGAAACACATAAAATTGAAAATATTCAAGAAGCAGTTAATACAGCTATAAAAAGGTATGGTTAATATTAAAGGACGTGATAACATCTTTCGGTTATATTTTATTAATAATAATTGTGTTCTATATATATAGAAAAAGTAAAAGTGGAGAAGTCAACCAAAAACGCCGTCGTCTTACAAATAGATTTGTTGGTGATTTTTGTCGTGATGATTTTATATATGATCATGATTGGAAATTATTTCGAAAATATTATGAAAAAACATCACAAAAGTTAAAAGTTTTACAAGAAAGGGATAGACGTAAAAGTAAAAAAATTAAAACCTTAACGGATATAATAGTTTTAGGGATGCAACAGACCTGGAAAACCTGGAAAACCCTGAAAAGTCATAATTTAAATTGGTCATGGAAAACCTGGAAAAGTCAGGAAAATATATCAAAGAGCCTGAAATTTTGAACTTTGCTCATAATTCCCATAAATGCTCTTATTCTAAACCCAGATAGCACAGCTGATTTTTGAAAAAATCTTCAGCTGATCGTTTTGAATTCATAAAGATCAGTTGTGCTATCTGAGAAGAGTACTTATAATTTTTTAAATATCATATCTCACGTTTATAGTCAAATGCGTTCAAAACTCGCGCATTTTATAATTCATTTTTTACGTGTTGCTACGAGGAAGTATACTTTTGAGGCACTCTTGCATCTATTTCTTTTTCGTCTTCTCCCTACTTCTTTTCTTACGGTGTTAATCAACAAAATAATTAAACAATAAAATAATTAAAATTTATATTTTATTCGATTTGATGCTTTTATTTAATCGCCCTTTTCCGTCATAACTACATTCTTTCTCCAATACTTATTCATTTTTTGTTAGCCTGAATTGCATTCATGATTATATCGCCGCTCGGGAAGAACAATAACACAACTGCAAAAAATGTAATTTTACAGGAGAACGAAAAAACAAATATTACTTAAATAAAAATTAGATTAAACAAAGAATAAGTGTGCAATTAGATTGGTACTATAAAGCAATTTTTTAAATTAGATTTTCTTCTATTGGATGTCTGATATTTCTGGAACCAGTGATGCAAATAAATAAGAATAATTAAATTTTGCAGTTGTGTCATTGTTCTTCCGGAGCGGCGATATTACGTTATAGAATTAAACTTCCAAGTTTGTGTTGCTTCTAATATAATACACTCGTCAATAAAATTATCGCAACATTCAATTTATATTATTTCGCATAGGTTCAAATAAGCTTAATCTCCGCAAAAAATTGTATTTGAAAATTTTTATTTTGTTTTAAAGGGTATAAAGTCTACTTTAAGAAAGTATCGTCAGATTTTGATTTTATCCTCCTTCTTTCGTCATCTCTTCAAAAGTAAGAACATGTTTTTTCTCCCAAAACTGCATAGTTTGACGCATTCTACTGGGTGGAATAAATTTTTTTCGAAAATGTCATGACAACCATCGTAAAATATAAACTTTCACCTGCAAATTAAAAAGAAATTGAGGTCGGCCGTACAATTTTTTATAGCGTATGGAGGGTGGATAAAATAAGCCGATTTTTGCCTAAAAAATGTAACGTATGTTATATATATGTAATTTTATGTTTTTTGGGACTGAATACGTAAGTACGTAACTCCACGAATAAAACCTTACAAACCTCAATTTTTTTTAATTTGCAGGTAAAAGTCGATCCATATTTTACAAGTTATCATGATATTGCGAAAAATATTTATTCCTCCGCGTCGAATGCGTCGAACTATGCAATTTTTTGAAGACAAAACACGTCTTTATTTTTGAAGAGATGGCGGGAAGGGGGAGGGGTGAATAAACTCAAAAAGTAACGATACTTTCTTAAAGTAGACTTTACCCTTTAAAACAAAAAAATTTTTTAAATACAATTTTTCGCGGAGATACGCTTATTTAAAGTCACACGAAATTTTGATATATATTAAGTGTTGCAATAATTTTGTTGACGAGTGTATAAACTAACTTTCCTACAATCCCTGTTTCTGAACGTTAATATTTGAGATTACATATAGGTCATGGAAAATTCTCTGTTGTCTTGAAAAGTCATGGAATTTCAAAATTTATTTAATGTGACCTTTAAGGTCTATCCAGCAAACTTGCATAGGCGCATAAACATATGTATATAAGGAAATGGATTGGTCCGGAATTCGTATATGGGGTACTTTCCGTTTCACGCATGATGCGCATAATGCATCATTTATCCTTGTTCTTCACCGAATGTTAAACAAGGATAAACCCAGTGAGAAATGATACATCGAAAAGTCGTCGATTAGATATCGATACATCGAAATCGCATCGATGCGGGATCGATTTTATATTGATATCGAGATTTCGATATCTAATCGACGTTTTTCGATGTATCATTTCTCACTGGGAATGATGCATTATGCGCATCATGCGTGAAACGGAAAGTACCCATGGACTTATGCACATGTATATGGACCAAGGTCGGTAAATGGACGCGTCGGTAGCGACGAGCGTTGCTACCGTCATTTGAGTCGATTTGGCAAAGTCGTACTTAAGACCATGCTTATTCTCGATTCGGCTGTTTCCGTAACATTTCCTCCAATAAGAACATAAGATTCAAGCAAGACGCGCTGCCATATTGAATTTCGGTGGTGCCTCGTGGCACAGAACATGGTATACGCCTAACGAACAACGCTACATGTCAGAAGACCTTCCACACCATAACCGACTTGAGTGTGCACAAGAAGCATCACGATCCCGACAAGAAGTTTGATTGCGAAGTGTGCGGTCGCGAGTTCAACAGGCTGAACAATCTACAGAAACACATGCTGGTACATCAACAAGTACGTATAACTATTTTACTCGGACTATCTTTTATTTTTCTCAATTCTTAGAATCATATTTTCTCTTTACTATTACACTTTGCTTTCTTTTTTGATTTTGCTTTATCTCTTTTTTTAATTGCATTCTTTTTGCTGCCAATTTTATTATACATATATATATATATATATTTGTGTATATATATTAGTGAATCTATCTTTTTTAAGTATGTGAATCTTATTGTATTGTTCAATGTTTCAGACTGCTGCTACGAAGGCAATATCAAAGGCCCTAAAAGGCAGTAATAAGACCAGTCTAGCGAAACACGAGGAGTCGCACATGCCTGACGAACAACGCAAGTATTACATGTCAGAAGACCGTCCACCACATAACCGACTTGAGTATGCACAAGAAGCATCACAGATGAGCGAGAAGAAGCGGTAATGTTAATGTAGTCGTAGAGAATAGTATGTAATATTCTCAATTCTGTGATACGTACTTTACTCGCGTAGGTAGGGTTCGACGATTAGAGAGTTACTTATGCGTGATGCGTGCACATATTTAGGTTATTTGCAAGATAATTTTACCTTGTGTAAATACTGATGCCTCTCAAGCTCTTTCTTTCGGGTTATCTTTTAAAAAGGCTAAAACTTCCTGACGAAAATTGTTCAAAATGTAAAATTGATTTGTTTTGTACACAACAAGAACAACATCATCTGTACACGGTTTTTAAAGAATATTCAGACAAAGATTCGTTAACGTATCCAAGTAATAAGGTGATTACGTTCATACAAAACCTACACAATAGATTATTTCACTTTGCGATGAAAATGGACATAAGTCAAACTTGGAATCAGCTTTTAAGAAAGTATTTTTTAATAACTACAGCAGTGATTTCTGTAGCAATCATCGATGTGATGATGAATTGGTCAAAATTAGTTTAGCGTTTTTAATACATAAGTATGTTAAAGATAAGAAAAAACCGGTACAGGTAACTTCAGGCCATTACGAAAAAACCAAGCAATTTAAATCATTGTGATTTAGTTGCATTTTCTGCTTATTTGCATTTTTAGTTTCTCTTTGATATATTTGGTTTTCGAACTCTTTAATTGTAGTTTTTTCTTTTTTCCACTTATTATAGAATCGTATATTCTGTTATGTGTTGTATTATTATAGACTTTATTTGAAATCAAAATGTATTTTATGTTACACACTTTGACATAACAATGTATTTTATGTTAAACTTTGAAATTAAAATGTAATTCTATGTTACACACTTTGAAATAGAAATGTATTTCATGTTATAAATTAAAATTTTTAAATAAAAATGTATTTCAATTTATATGTAATTAATTTGTTCTTTATTGCGCATTCCCTCATTTTATGACGAAAATAACATATATTATTTATTAACATATATTCTATATTATTTACGGCTCATATAAACTGTGTTCCGATATACACTGCCAGTATTGAAAATCTATAGTTTACGTATAACGTAAATTATAGATTTTCAGTACTGGCAGTGTATTCGGAACACAGCTAGTAGCACAGCTAGTAGCTATAGATATAGAATGTAGTACAGTCCCTAACCGTTTGGAGCGCGTCGATCGCGCGGCGGCGTTTCGTGTTTCCACTGGTTACAAAGGAAGTTGCGCTTCTCTTAGTATATGTTCTGTGTGTATTCCTTATTACACCATGGTGGGTACGCTATGCCCAAGGAACTGCGCGGATCACTTCCCCCTGCGGCCAACCACCCCTCCAACTGCCTCTCATCGACTAAGTTTCCACCGAGGGTTCGTACTGGGTCAGAGTCGGGTCAGAATCGGGTTTGGGTGAGCGCTCTTGCGGTGGAAACACCAAACTCGAACGTGAACTCTACCCAACAAAATTTTAAGGTAGGGTCTAAATGAGGTTCGATGGAAACGACAAGAGTTGAGTTAGCGTTACAGTAGTGTTGCCAATTTGATAAATGAGTTTATACATAAGTCTTCCAGAAGACGTTTTACTTCATACTGTCGAGTTTGTAATATGAGAAATAATTTATGCATATTACTTTGGTACTGTGCAACTAATATTATGGCTCTCGGATCCATAATATTTTAAATGTTCTGATAGTCACATAACCTTCAAGCTACTGTTGACATTTTGTACAGTTGGTAACGTTCAACCTGGCCGCAACCCTGGTGTAACTCTGGTGTAACACTGGTTCGGTGGAAACAGGCAAGTCAACCCAACTCTGACCCGACTCTAACCCGATTCTGACCCGGTTCGAACCCTCGGTGGAAACTTAGTCATCTTAAATTCATCTACTTTACTGACGAGCAATGTGTGAGTTTTACCCATCCCTGTTCCCTACTAGTCCCCACTAGTCTAGACTTCTATCCCCCCCAAGCGATCAGAAGAAAGAGAGAGGACCATAGACTTATATAGGCCGGTATTCATAGTTATTTAAGACCGTCTTAAGTTCAATCTTAAGATGTCATGAACCAATCACAGAGCCGTATTAGCGTCTTAAGACATTACTTAAGACGGTCTTGAAGACTATGAATACCGGCCATAGATAGACCGGCCCCTGCCGTGAGAGCACGCGTCCGAAGATCGACGGTGCAGACATAGCCGTGGGGGTCTATTAATTATTGCAACTGCATGCGAGCTGATGCATGCGAGCTATATAAGCAACTTACTTTTTATTGTTTAAAAGCTCACAGGTCAGCTGATCAGCTAAATAATTAGATATATTTCATATTATCTGGTCACTATATACTTGTTCATAAAAATCATAACGAAGGGGTCGAGATCCGCTGATGATTTTCACAGAAAATATTTTGTTATTTCGGGTGAAATGCTGGATTTTAAAAGAATTGCAAGAAATTAATAATAATGTGATACAAAAATCTGTTTTCTGACAGGTGGCTTTCCTCAAATTTTTGTTTATATACTTTTGACTAATTATTATATACATTAAGGAATTAGCTTAGACATTAATTTAAACAATTCGAAATATCATTAATTTAACAATACGAAATTCAATTATCACGAAATTCGATTATTCGTGCCTGCATGACTGCAAGAAGTCCGAGGTGGTCGCTTCATGGGATACAATCCAAAGGAGATTATACGATGAAAACAAATAACGGTATAAACCGGCTTTCGTTCGGTTATCATCTCGAATCTCGGCGCCTACAATTCGTGAATTCGTCTACTCGCGGTGCATCGAATTGTACTTCACGTAATCACGTTTCGGATTTGCTCCGGCCTCCGGCTAGCTTGCCTCCGGACAGCCTCGACGGATGCGGCCACGCACGTTTTCCAAGCGGCAGATCCAATTGAACGCGATGGAGATGGAGAAGCGATGCTGGCTCGTGACACAACACGGCGCGGCGGCATGCCATCGAGGATCTGTCATGTGAGCAATGTTTACTTGTGAAAAGGAAGAAAGGAGGCAAGGAAAGCACCTGATAGCCAAACATGAATTTCGCCGATCGCGTTCTGGTGCCTTTACTTATTTTCACGTTCCTCGCGTCCGCACAATGCGAACTCATTACGCTCGGTGTAGTCGGCGGTGCCTTAAGTGGTTTAGGTTACTTTGCGTACGACAAGTACAAATGTAGGTATCAGGAATGCTGCACGGACGAATACATCCCTCGTGACTTAGACAGTGAGTGTGAATAATGTTTTTCTTCTCATGAAAAAGAAGCTTATAGATTCGTATCTCCGTTAAATTGAATGTGTTTACAGTCCGATGAAAGACTTCGTGTCTTTCTGGTGTGGATTTATTATTTTTATTGAAACTAATTTGATTTCTTTGATTTCCCTATTTACTTTCTTTGATATCCTGTCATACGATCGTCGCTGATCATTAGATTTTTTATTTAATTATCTATCTCTGTTATATTGTAACTTATAGTATATCAAAAAAGGGTCTTTCTATTCGCTAATTTAGTAACGGTACAATTATTATGTTTTATTTTATAGAGGTCTAGCTTTGAGCGATCAGTATCTTTGTATTTTTAAAATAAGAATGGCATCTATTTCATATTATCTGTAAGACTTAATATTTCTATGTATTCGCCTATACGATATGAAGATAGAAATGTTAAAAAAATATTAAAATTATAGGATTAGAATACACGCTTACTGTGAAGTTATACGGACAACAAATTGCTCGTGAAACAATCATAAATGCACTGCGGGGCCACTTGGAAACTCATAATTCGCCCAAGGCATTGGTAATGAGTTTACATGGCACGCCAGGGACTGGCAAGAATTACGTGGTGCAGATGATTGCAAAAGCTTTTTACAAAAACGGTATCCAGAGCAAGTATTTCCACTTTTTCAATGGCCGCAATGATTTTCCTCTACAACGAAAAGTAGATGAGTACAAAGTACGTCCAAATATATATATAATTCATTTTAATATACTAAAAGAAAATAAAAATTAACAGACAAATTCTTTTTCTAGGAAGATTTGTATAAAATTATCTCCAACGGCCTGAAAGAGTGCGAGAGGTCGATGTTTGTATTCGACGAGGTGGACAAAATGCCGGAGGGCCTGCTAAACGTGCTGGTTCCCTTTCTCGACTATAGCAGCTACCACAAATCCACCAAGAACAGCGAATCTGTGAACCAGAACAAAGCTATTTTTATATTTCTCTCGAACACCGGCAGCGCTCAGATAGTGCAGCATCTCACGAACCTGTGGGAAAGGGGCAACAATCGGGAGGACACGCAATTGCAGGATTTCGAGAAATTGATAGCCGACGGAGCGTTCAATGAGAAGGGTGGTTTCCATCACAGCGACACTATACAGGCCAGTGTGATTGATCATTATGTGCCATTCCTGCCTCTTGAGGAGGTGCACGTTAGAAGATGCTTGACAAGGGCTTTCACCGAGCGAGGAGTTACTCCAAAGGAGGAGATGATAGAGGAAGCGCTATCGCACTTGACCTTTGGCCCCGAGCCGCATAATCTGTACTCGATGGCCGGCTGTAAGAGGATAGAACAGAAAGTTGCTGCTATTGTGTATCGTAAACGATCGGAGCCCAAAACTAGTGCGAGTGATTGAGATAATTTAGAACACTCGAACTGTTAATAAAAGTAACAATACTGATGAGACACTGTCGTATAAGCATTTGTATAACATCTCGATAAGACCCTTTATTGATAGAATTTCTTATTGGCACACTCAGGAAAATATGTCTAACAATTAAAAAAATAGTAAAATTAATTTTTCGTACTTACAATAAAAAAAAATATATATGTAGATATATATATGAAAGAGATAAATATATATATTTATTATATATATTTTTGTATCTATATAGTTGTTCGATAACCAGTAATATAACTATAAAAAAGAGAATAATTTTTCAATTTCCTCGAATAAATTTTCTATAATTAATTAATTTTGTTGCTTGGAATAACGATATATCAAGCAAATTTTAAAAGTCGTTAATAAGATTTGGTGTATTTCCCTCTTAGACTTTTAAACTTAATACTTAAATATTACTATTCTTCCCACCTGAACAAAATTTTGATTGGCACTAATTGAGCTTACAATAAATTAAGATTTTTAGGCAGCTTTTCTTTCGTGGACTTGTAACTCCAAGCAACAATCAGATCATGGGAATTTATATATAAAATTACATTTTATTTTATCTAAATATGCAATATTATGAAAGTTAATTAATAGACACCAATAATTAATAGAAAAATGTGAGATATCCTCAAGAATCATAAAATTGAACGCTTGCAAAACGAATAAATTTTTTGAGACATAATTAACAACGTGAAACGAATATAATTATACAAATATATATTGATCTTAGACTTAACGATCTTACTCCTGACTTCATCTTAATGAGAAATTGCTCTCTTTGTTCTCCAATTACCGAACACCCTGTATACAATTTGTGTACTTATTTGTTCGCAATTTAAATATAACTAGAAATATCTCTTATTAATTGTACGGATAGGATTGTGTACAATTAATTTCTGGCAATTGACTCTGAAATTTAATCATAAAGAAGAAAGTTGTCGACAAGAGAGAGAGAGAGAGAGAGACATATAAACCATCACATATATTATATAGTATGCCTATAGAAAAAAGGGAATCAGTAGCAGACACATCTTTTTGTTAAAGTTGAAGTGGAGAACTACACATCTATAAAAGTATTAGTTTCAATTCTTTGGTATGATCTTTCTCTTCCTTTAATTTTCTTTAAGAAGAATTTAATTCTCAAAGAAAACAATCAAGCTCTTGTTCTTTTTAGAAACATTTTGTATGCATACATATTTATTTGAATTCACATTTTCAGACAAACAACTTTAGTCTTTATGATCGCCTAACGATAATCAGGAATGCCGCGTCGCAGTAAAAAATATATATACGCAATCATTATCTTTATATATTCTATACACGTGGCTAAAAATATTTTTCTAAGTTTTCTAAGTGTAGCGCCAAGCATTCATCGATGTGTCGCGTTCTTATCTCGTTAAACACAAAAGAACAGTAGCGTCAAAGTTACGCATGCGACGCGCAAATTGTGCATAAATTTACCTACATTTTTTTATACAACGCAAAAATGCCTCGTGAATAAACTCGTCTTCTTATTCTTTTCTACTGAGGTATGCGTCGATAGAGTTATTATAATTGCACCGTAAGATGATTACCACGGCGTTTATCAGCCATCGAGAGGTCAACAAATATTAGGTCGTTGCGTATAAGATGTCGGTTCTATAATTCCATTAAAAAGAATTAAAGTTTTGTAAAAGTATGATTTAAATCATACCTGACTTTATGTATTGTAAAATATTATTTTTTTACATTTTACCTTCAGTTATATATAACATTCTTCATGCCGTAAGATTAATAAATCTTACGTTATCAGTGTTATCACACAGAAGATTAAAATGTCTCCTCCCAAGTATAAAATTTATGTAACAAATGTCTGTGCATGTAGGGATCTCGAATAATATTATTACATATCTCCTATAAAAATATCTCACAAATTTTCACCAAATCACTTAAAACTTGAAAATTTATATTTACAAGCATGCAGTTTCATAAAAGAACCTTATCGTTTTGTCACAATATATAATAATCAATTATCAAAAGACTAATCGAAAACTTCGGAATCCGATATATTATATGCAACGATATAATAACGATTCGTCTTTAATAGTCCTATTCTTCCTCCACATATTCTTTTGGAAAGAATCCTACTTGATCGCCTATTTTACCCTTCCACCATCCTTTGGCATCACCTTCCTTGCTCAGCACCACGACTCGACAACCGCGTCGTAGGCTCAGTTGATTGCGTTCGCAGCCGCGAAAGTCGAATAGCGCCTTAGCCAGGACACGCCGATACGGCCATAATAGACGCTGGTCCAATTTCTCAAAGTTTTCCGAAAGCGACGCCCGTTCGTAGTACTCGACCAATTCAACGACGCTCTTGAAAAACCGGGACTCGCTAAGATAATACAAATCCGCGCCGTCCACATCGCGTTTGAATACTCGGATATGTTTGACCGCTCCTTCCGCCCTGAAATATATAATATAGTCTTATGTCTTATCAGTAAGTATCCAATGAAAGGCTTTAGGAAATTCTAATAGATAAATAAAATAAATAGAAGAACGTTTAACTTTAAATGTAATTTAAATATTAAAAATTTATCGAAATAATGGAATTTAAATAATCTAAATATTTTTCTTCAAAATAATATGGAAATGGAAAAGATAAAATTAAATAGAATCTTTCTAAAACAAAGGGATTTTTTTGCGCCGCGTTTAAGCTTACTTGATACTAAGAGCGTAATTGGTTTCATGTTTGAGGCGTGGCTGTCCAGCCGGACGGACGCGCAGCATGTAGGTGCCATCTTCGCGGGATTCCAGTTTGTTGGAAGCTGCATCCCTGCCCATCTCCCCGACGAACCACAGTTTCATGGTGAGTGCACGTTCGCAGGGTAACGGCGGTGGCGGTGTCGGCGACGGCGGCGTGGGCATACAGCGACCCGAGTGCGCGATGCATTGCTTATGTACGGCAAGGCGACATACTTCGCATTTATAGCCCTATGTGATACAGTACTCGATTAAAAGGTTGTGATTTGGATTTCTTGATGCTCTGAGAAAGATCAAGAAATAGAATTGCAAATTTGGGAAATGCTAATTTCTCAAATCGGTCTTTATATTTCTCATTTCTTATAATTTTAAATTATTTTCTTTATGCTTTTTTTAAATCTTGAAAATTACATGATTCAATATAAGTTCTCGATAAATTTTTATTACAGTTTTATTTTCAATTTTTTTACAATTGGCACTTTGTAAATTTTTAATATAAATTGTGACCACTAAAGATTAGATTATCTATTTTTCGTATAGTTATAAGCGACTGATGCTGATAGTGATCAAATGATTAAATATTTCGCAAGCTAATCACTTACCTGGAATATGCGGCCTTTAAGAAATTTCCCACATCGTTGACAGCTCCTGGGAATGTCAAACGTTGTCAATTTGAATTTATGATTGGTATTCCGACAGGCTGCAGGATTAACATTATCCATTGCATCCTGCAAGGCCTTTATCCACATCTGCTTCTGTTCCTCCGTTCTCGCATATAAAGTGTATGCCGTGTACGCCTGCTTATGTACAAGTAACCACTGGTAGGACCAACGTGAATCTCTGCCCAAAGTTCGCCGTCCTATGTGGTCCTCCAGTCTGTAGTCGTCTAATCGTAGAGTTTCTCGGTAACAATATTGATCTCCTCTGCCAGCTTTGCAAATCAGTACCACTTGTTCGAACACGAATGCATAACGGGCCTTTATCCGCTGGTCGCCATGAGCTTTTACCTGCAGAAAAACTGAATTAATCATGCGGTTTAATCGCACTAAACTAACTTTAGAGTCCATTGTAGCATTTTCTTGGAAACTAACATATCTATTTTATTTTTGTTTGAGAAGATATTAAGCAAACCTTGAGCTCGCCGTCACGAAGTAATCGGCCGAAATCCTGCAGTTGCGCATCCTCAGGCACATCCCAGTCGATTATTGATGCTTGAATGTCCTTGATGATGTCCAGTGTGTCGGAATCGCGTTTTACTTCGTTTATGTACTGAGCGACATCGACCATCACTTCCCTCGCCTTAGCCAACGCATGGCAGTCCTCTATCCACTCGCGAGGAGTTTCCTCCACCAGCTTATCCAATAGCAAGTGATACTTGAGCACCCTTTGCATCGGCACAGACAGTATATCGCGCAGTTTAAATTTACCATTGTTAGCTTCTTGTTGGCATCTCTGTAATAAATATTAATGTTAAAATAGCTCAAATAATTACTCTCTTTAATGAATTAGTGATTTTATACGACAGGATTTTCTAGAGATTATATTTCTAATATTATACATCGGATTATTAAATAAATTTGACGAAATATTGGTTTCTTTAGCCTTATAAAAAGTCTGAATGTAAAACATAAAGCTTTCAGTTTTTTTTTTGGTAGTTTAGTTTCATGATTTGCACTGTGAAACTTACGATAACTTCTTGATTGACTACTTCGTTACGCGTGCAGACTTCCTGCAGAGTATTTTGTGCTACGGTGAGATTTGCGCAGTAATCGCCATAAATGAGGAACTTCTCCCGCCAGTCCAGGAAGACTTGGGCGAGCGCGGCGCCGTTTCGCGCCTTGCGTAGTTGACTGTGAAAGCCCACGTGGATTTCCGAGAGCTCTTTGATACCGAAGAAGATGCGGGCGGAATCTTCGGGCCGAAGTAACGACGATAGCGGTCGGGCAAAGTGTCTAAGTAGGCTACTGAGGACCTCTGTGTAATTTCGCTCGGTCTCCACAAGTTCCTGGATAACGTAATCTCTCTTCTCACCTCCAGAAATGGCACCACTCTGTTGCACGAAGATTATCTCGATAAAGAGAAGCGTTTTTGTGCGAATTACAAAGTAGTATGTAAGGTGTAAAGCGTAGCGCATGGTGAATAACAAAATTAATCGTACGTAAATGCGCTAATAATAAATAAGAATTTACTTGACTTTGCTATATTTTCAACAATGAGATTAAACATTTAGTACATTCATGCAATCTTTCTGTATTTTAGCAGACGGTCTCTCTGACTAGCTGCTTCTTCTTCAAGATTTCAAATAATGGCCGAAGAAAAGGGAAGGTTTGGCAACATCTTATACAATTATAGTATAAAAAGTTGTTAACTGAATAGAAATAAGGACAAAAAAATGATGACCTGCGCAAGTGACGGAGGAGGCGGTAAATGCAGACTACAGAGGTCCTGGTAGATCTCTTCGCTTTGCGCGTGGCTGCAAAGAGCTCCATACCCGTCTTCCTCGCCGACCGGATCCTCATTATCTCTCCCGCCGCCCGTTTCGTCACCCTCCCGTCTCCTAAATCTCCTGCGGCGACCCTCATCTTCGCGACTTTAGCATAAAAACACGAAAAAAACACGGCCATGCACTATGACAATATGACATGCATACTGACGGGAATTGCTAAGTTCTCGGCAAAAATTAAATTATAATATAGCACGATTATAAGGTCTACCACTGATGATAACTGCGTTCAATATGTATCTCCAGCATGAAGAGTGAAACAGTGCCACCATTGTATCATGTAGATATATATAATTTATGCATCAACATACATATAATTTAATGTATATTATATAATGTAGACAGAGTATATATAATTTAATGCATCAACATGTAATTTAATAATACATAGTATGCACGTATGTAGATCAGTTATACATATTTTAAGAAAAATATACATTAAAATCTTTATGCTTTATAAAGCATATAAAATATATCATGAGAGTCTCTTCCACATAAAAATATTGATATAAAAATGTACCATGCACAATAAAAACTTTCAATATTAAAAAAAAGTCTTCCTTACAATAAATGTAATTTATACTTGTTTAAATAATAAATTTAAATAATAAATTTGCTGTATAAAGTTGAGACGAAAATTTGTCGTCGTAAGGAAAGTATCAGAATGATTAAAACGAAAACGAAGCTGAGGCAAGTTTGAGTCAAAATGAAATTTTCTGAGCAATAGGTTTTAAATCACAGCATAACATCTTGTTTGTGTACACAAGAACGTTTCGATTCATGCTTTGGATCGTTTACTATTTATAGATTGAAGAGGCATAGACAGCATTTGCGAAAGAAGGATACAATGATGGCTGGTATTCTTTCAGCAAAATGTTCAAATTGTTAAGCCGTAAAATGACGTATACCTTCTCCGCGGAAGGCCAGTTACGTTGAGAATTGCTCGAGAAGCAGAGCAATTCCTGATAAACCCGAGACTCATCTACGTCCACAGCCCTAGTCTTTATGGTAAACGCCACCAATCCATGTGTGGCGCTAAACCAATTAATATAAAAATTACTAAACTCTCTGCTGTGTGTTATTTTTGAAGGCCGAACAATGCAATTATTTCTTTCATTAAACGTTATTTAAAAAGATATATACCATACGTATCAATAACGTGAAAATAGAAAATGGAAGTTTTGTTTTAAAAGAGATAAACCTTAATCTTTTAGAATCAAGATATAATGCTTTTTGACTTCAATATTTAATAAATGTATATACATATATGAAGGATATAGGGGAAAGATGATCAAAGCCCATTTTATGTCGAAATTGTTCTGATCATGCTATCTTGTGGCATTTTCAAAAAACTTTTATAATTCTTATCTATTTTGATCAAGTTACAATTAATTGGAAATAAGACCGAAAGATGTACTGTACTGGGAAAAAACGATCATACTCCACGCGCTTGGAGGAAGAACCATGAGTCTAACATACAATTTAAATTAAGTAAACACTATGCAATTCGATATTCACTACCAGTACTTTTTTCAATAGCTTCCTAGCATATCTGATGTCTTTTTAATTGCGTTTTTCTCGAAATTACTTCGGATGGACACATTGATCGTTTCTCCCCTGTACCTTTCATATATAAGTTGTCAAAATGTAAAACTATTATTTTAGCAATAGACCCTTACCCTGCGCCAGCACTTTGTAAATCCTTATAAATGTCCTCTTGCGATCTTCCATGACCAACAGAGAATCCACTGCAACAAATAAAATATATTTCTTTATTACTTTCTATTCATTTCATAATTATTAATCTATTTATCTTATAATTGTGACAAATACCAATGTGACGAATACAGAAATGGACAAGTTACTCACGGTATACCCTTCCGCCTCAGTCTTTGACAATTGGACAAGGCGGAGAGTGTGCAGAGGACCCGATGGAAGTTAGAAAGGTCGAACAGCATAAACGGTTCGAAGAGCTCCGAGTCGGAAAGGCCAAAGACACTCGAGCATACCGATAAGAACACTTTTATATTACGCAGACACAGGAACTGTGCCATCTGAGGCTTTTGATTCACATCCTTCATGTCTATGCACCCGGGATCTACAATGTTCAGTAGATTGCACAGCAACACACCGTCTCGTAATGTATAGGCCAGATCGAACGCAGTCGCCTGTGGCCAGTTGGCCTTGTGATCTGCTCGTAATGCGCCACATCTGGTCAACCAACTGGCACACTCGTGCCAGCCCTTACCAGTATCCTCACTCTCTGCCCTATTCATTTTGATACTTCCTCGTTCAATGGTTAGAGCATTGAAGGCACACTTATAATTTTGCAGATACTTTATGCGTTAGATTCTGTTCGGCAAGCTGCTACCTATTAAAGAAAATAAAAAATTATTATAAATATAAGTATAATTATTATAAAAAGAGCACGTGGGAAATCTTTTAGTATTTATTGTATCACAAAAATTAATTTAAAAAATAAGAAGACTGAGAAGCTTGAACAAATTTAGATCCCTTATGAAAAGAAAACTATTGAGATCCAAAAAACTATTGGGCTTTCAAATAATAACCATTAGATTTGAATAGTACGTACTATTCAAATCTAATAGTTACTATTGAAATCCCAATAGTTTTTTGGATCTCAATAGTTTTTTTTCATAAAGGATTACTTAAATAATAGCATAAGATTTTCATGATACTTAATTTGATACTCTTTTATAAAATTTAAGATTATAAGTACTAACGCAAACGTCATATTGAGATACATTATAGGAATATTAAAAGATTATTATAGAATTAATAAAAGATAAATAAAATATTCTTTTACATACATATGTATATTATGTATGTTCTTTGATACTATAATAATTAAGACGTTAAGTATATTCTATGCTAGATAATATAAATATAGTAATATATATTCGTAGTATATTAAATAGTATATGTACAATAACTCTTCTTGAGAAAGAGCATGTGCTTTATTATATAAAAGTTGCATTTTTTTTTAATCACAATGAAACTTTTGCGAGCTAGCAAAGGAATCTCCCTATAAAATACGCTGCTGGAGAAACCAATTTGTGAGATTAAATCGCGTGTGCGTGATCCTTATCGCCTCTCGATCTTCGCTATTGCGAGTTGCGAGAGTGGACTGACCGACAATTCCAAGCCGAGCATCTCTCGGTCCGAGGAAGGGCCGCTTCGGGACACCGGGACGGAAGTCATCGCGCTGCTCGGTCACTGGAGCCAGCGATACTTAAGTCGGCGCGACCGGGACGCAGCGACGCTCGTGGATTCGTACCGTGCACGGTGCCATCGGCTATCACGGCATTTCCTCTCCTGCGAGAAGGGGGAAAAGACCACACACGGACGCGAGCAGAGAAGACAGAGGAAAGGCGGCGGACACCCAGCGGAGCACTGTGCACTGGAGCACACTGGAGCAGTGAGCACTACGGAAGAGAGGAGAGTCCAGACTCACTCACGTTGCGCGCGTAACCTAAGCCTCGTGCTGCACGCCACGCGTCGCTCGGTCATTCTCGCGAACCCCGCAATACTTCTCGCGACGTTCGGCAGTTCGGCACCCCGTTGCCTCCGCACGGCGAACTCGCGTCCGCCATACGCCACCGCACGAATTGACTGACCGATGCCGCGAGTGCCGCGGACCGACGACGATATCGCTGCTCCCGTCCGTGCGCTGTATATCCCACAGGACCGGCCGCAGACGTCCGGGAGCCTCGCGCGTGTACCGGATGTCTCGGCGTGACCGGATGCAGATCTTTTCAGCTTCGTCACGGCGAATTTTCGCTCGAAAATCGAGGAACCTCGAGGCAGAATAAAAATTATTTTTACAGCTTGACACACAAAGTTTCGATAATATATATTAGGTACTTGTATTTACATACGTCATATTTTTTATGTTTTTCTGAGATTCTCAGGATTTTTCTCTGTGGAATTTAAATATATCGAATTAATTTCGTATGTTTTAAATATATAATTTTATTTTTTTGTGCATGATGAGTTATTAAAGATTTCAAGCGATAAGGAAACATGCACCTGCCTTTTAGATCGAATCGATTAATTTAATTCAAATGAATTGTTTAAAAAGCAAAATTTCTTCGTTATCTGATCCTTTTTTCCATATATTAAATAACAAAAAATTAACCATTCTATTGTATAATCTTATGTCAACAAAATAATGCAGATACTATTTGATAAGATAAGTTAATCCGATTAAAGTTAATTAAAGTTTGATCGAAGTTATCGTATAAGGCGGATGTTTTCTTACCACTTAAGCGTAGCAGTATAATCGATTACTCGAATTTCTTGAATCGATCTTGTGGGTTCGCGCTATCAAGTTAAAAAAAATTAAGGAGATTGGCGCGTTTAATGAAATATACGACAAGTCTATAATACGAAAGTTAATTACATCAACAATATGTAGAAAAAATTTCATTGACTTTTACCGTTCCGTTTTGAAGATATATTTAATTTTAAATAGGTATATAGAATTTTACATTATTATATGTATCATACTTACAATATTATTTTAATCGTTTTACACAATATTAAGAATAAACTGTTTACTGACTAGCCCTAGCGCAACAACCTCCTTGAGTGCGGCTGCTTCCATATTTATTAGAGTTTTTGCAATACCGTCTTTCAGATATGGTAAACGCTAAATTCACGTTATTCATGTTTTCGGGTGGAAAGATGAAACGGGCGCACCTTTTCTTTTTTTTTCTGTGCGTGCGCCAGTTTTATCTTTCCACCCGATTACATAACGTGAATTTAGCGTTTACCGTATCTGAAAGACGGTATTGCAAAAAAACTTCCTATTATCTAATTTATTATTATTTATTGAAACATCTAGTCATGCTAATAGATACTGAAATTATATTTTATAATTCAAAGAATGCAATGAGCGTAAATAAACACGATCAATATATATAACAGCTGTTCCTCAATAAATAATAAACTAGAAAATATTAATTAATAAACCGAAATGCATTATACATTATAAGCAAGTATCTCCGTACAAAGATAAATGCAAGTAAAACTTGTAAAATACGTGTGTGTAATAAATACCTACATAAAACAAATCGTTAACTTGATGTTCTTTTGATGTACGTTTCATTTCTTCAGATCCAGTTTCTTCGTATAATTTACTTCTAAAAATTAAACGAATATAATAGTAATATAGTCGATAATGCATACGTTATTTCTATTATTTTTAATAATTAAATAAGCTTATATACACACACAACACAATACATGTAGGTACAAGGCTTTTGATACGTACGTTGTTCTGTGTGTACATAATTTTAAAATTATTTCAATCACGTGCGCGCATCATTCCTATTTCTCGCAATAAAGAAATTCCTGTTTCTCGTGTTCTACTGCAGAAATATAATGCATCGTCTGGATGCATCATGCGCGTGGAAGGGACGCATAATGTGACGTCATCAGTGGTCACTTTCTTGTGCCTTCGCGTCTCAGGCAGTCTCGGTGTCTCTTTTGACGAAACTCTCGGCTCTCGCGTCAGTCCTCGTCGCATTCCATGTCGTTTGCGAAAGTGGTCTGTCCTGCAACAGTGTCGGTATCATCAGTCGAAGAAGCAGATCGTGGGAAAGACTGTAGGTAAACATGATTTCTTAAACGACGCGCATTTTTCATTTCGATATTACTAATGAAATGAAAGTAATAAAATTCTCACGCGGCGCTGCTGCACTATCAAAGGTCATCGCGTGAAGATAGGCGCAGATCGTGCGCGGAGGCGATGCGCGGCATCGCTCTGACGTTATCTACGTGTGGAGGCGGTGGTATCGCTTTGTCCCCTACAAATAATTCCCGTACCTACTATGATATATTCCCTTTCAAAACGCTTAAGTTAATTTAGCATTTTAGTTGAAAAGTGACAGGATTTTTAATATACTGAGCGTTAAAGATTTTCAACAAAAATATTTTGTTGGATTAAATGATAGAAAAATTAATTTAATATTATAAAGTATAAACTCAAGGAATAAATAAATCTCATTTTTCCCATTAAGTCCAAATAAACTTCCTAAAAACAGAAATCGACGTTTAACGGAATTTTTGATATTAAAAATTAAGATATATCAACATATTCAGTAAAATAAATAATTAAAAATAAATTTTGAGAAATATAGCTCATTTTTATGTAAATGTTTGTAAATATAAAGAATCTATTTCCATTGATAACGAAACATTAATAAAAAATTGTCCTCTTTTTCAATATATTTATCAAACCAATATTCAAAATTTTTTATAAAATATTTATTAAATAATAGAGATTTGGAAATACAAAATAAATAATTGTTTTATAAATTACAAATATTATTTTATTAAAGATAACCGAAATTAAAAGACAAACTATTATCTTTCGCTATTATACGGATATTATGGAGTAAACGAATTTAGTAATCAATGCAACACGCTTCTTGTGAAGAAATGGAAGTGATTTTTCACTCAAATTTAACTGGACGCTATATTTTTTCGCAATTTCTTTTGCAACTTCTAGATTTTTATTGCAGGCTAATTACTTGAACAAATTGATTTGACAAGAAACAGCAGCTCATCCTGAGCACTCTACATATACATATATATATACATATATGTATATATATATATATATTTTACATAACTATAGATAGTATTTTACGTAACTTTTTACCGCTACGCAAACATGTGGAGTGATAATGATAACAATTACAAATAGACATTATATTCACGGCAAATGCCAATGTTATTGTAGCTGCAAATTTACATATAAATTCGTACGTGTTCCAGAAAGTGTTCCGACTGGAATGTGCGACGTTCAATTCGCTTCAATGAGCCAGAAGTAATGAAGACCGAACTATTTGTCGGCACTTTCGCTTTGTAATTTGTTGCTATGACGTAACAGGTATAGTATAGCGATACAAGGACAGTAGAAGTATGTGTTTGTAGATGCATTTTGATTATCGCCATTATATATCATAAATGTCTGCTAATTCAGAGAGCAGATCGTGATCTTGTGTGCTCACGATCGCTACGGATTTTCGTCGAGTTTGGATAATAAGTATAGCTTAATGATGTTTTCACTATTGTGCCTAAGCATTTTGTTATTTGCGTGTGATGCCGCAAATCCTCGGTGTAAAGATGAGAATAATCGAATCGTCGATTGGTGAGTGCTTTTAATATTTCATGTATGCTTATGTTTTCACTGCTGGTCACAAATTGTAATTTTAGTATTTTTTTAAAAACAAGATTGATTGTCTTAAATTATTTTGCAAAAAAAAAAGATGTTTTAGATCTACAAATAAATGAAATGATATGAAGAATTTAATATGTATATACAATTTATGTTAATTATAATACACGTTATAATACTTATAATTATTTAATTTAATTTAATTATTTATTTAAATTAATAATTTTAAAATATTTATTTTATTTAATAATTGAATTTTAATTAATTCTACTCATTTACAGCTTTTTAAATCTTTACTAGAAAAATTGAGTATGGAACGATATATTATATATTTCAGCGATAACGTGAAAACAATCGTTATTTTTTCATGAGCTTATAATGAATGTTATTTTGTAATGCTTCTCTATCGCCAGTTTTATTAATATTGCAATGTTGCATTTAGCGTGCAATTATATCGTGTTTCCGCTATCGCGATAACTTCATCAATAATTACTGCAATGCAAATTTTAGGTATGTACTTTACAAATTGCCGAAGGTATCGGAAAGCAGCAATCCTATGGTTAGAAGTGGGTTAGCGTATTTATATATTACCAGCGAGACTGTTGATAAAGGTTGGCAGTTATCCAAGAAAAAAATCAGCGAAAAGAATTCTATACCGGGGAATACTTTAGCACCTTTATACAATGACGTAAGAGCGAATAAACCGTAATATAAACATTAAAACATATATTTATTTATTTAGGTGTGTTTAGCATATAAATTATTTACGCTGACGCCAACTGTTAGTTTCACTGCTTGCTGTGCAATAAATATTTAACTTTTTTCCTATTAAATCAATCTCAATTGTAAATTGATGAATTGATGATAATTTATTTGATTTAATTTTTAATTCATTACAGTTCATGTATTTTAGAGAATTTTTCTTCTCGGACATTGTAAGAATTCTAATTTTTCAGAATATACATTTTTCAATTATCTACATTATTCTTTGAAGTGTGTACGTAATATTTATTTACATAATTGTGCGTGTTTAGTCAGTGGCGTCAAAAGCTTTCTGGATCTTGTACAATGACGATCCGCCTAATAGACCTAGCAATGGAAAGAACGGTCATACGAAAGGCGTTGTGATGGCGAACAACAAGCAAGGTTTCTGGTTAATACACAGCGTTCCGAATTATCCACCCCTACCCAACAGCGGTAACGATACAAAACGGGTACATATATGTATAAGCGTTTCGAATATAACGAATATCGATAATTCCTTTTCATTACTCGGTACTTTTTCCATAAATGCTTAATAATTGACAATTTTGTTATCGGCAAAATCATCAGATAAATGAACCAGATAACGATTATTTGCTAGCATAATTAATGTCGTCTTTTTTAAAGACGTCGTTTTTTTTTTAAATTTTTCTAAAGTTTATTAAAATTGTTAGTCACTCTCCTTTCTTTAACATTTTCGTTGTAATCATTAATTTAATAATTGAAAATCATATTTTTTACCCAAATGGATCATTCAACAGTTATAACATCCAAAGATATTTTTAAATGGATAAATTTTAAACTAAAGTATTCTCATTTCTCAGGGACAAAACGTGACCAAACATTCGACTCCGAAAAACGAGTCTGAATATGATTATCCGACATCCGGGATGAATTACGGACAGAGTTTTCTATGCATCTCCGTGGATGGCGATCAATTCGATTCGATCGGTCAACAGTTGATGTACAATCAAATAACAGTATATAGGAGAAACATCCCTGCCACATTCGCCGCAGCATTTCCGTTGCTGACGGATGCGGCTAATCAGAAGCGTATCAGAAAACCACCCTACATTAGCAAAAAATGGTTAAAATCATCTGGCGGCGGCGAATTCGTATCATTTGCCAAGAGCGACAAGTGGCAGAAAGGTAAATACCCCTGGAATTTTTGTGTATCAATATACCAATTGCGTAAAATAATTTAGAGCGATATCTTCAAAGTGAGACTCGAGATATTTTGCCTATCCTTAATATATCTACGTAATTTTTGTTGAGTATATATTTTACAAGTCTTACATATCTTTTACATATTTAGTAAGATATATATTTTTAATATTGTAAGTACTATAAGATATATCCTAATGTCTTTTAAATATAGAGCATCTGGATGTCTGCTGAATTTTAAAAACTTCTACCTTTAATTTAAACTATTTATTTTATGACTTGAATTTAATTTACGAGGGCAATAAATATCTCTTTTTCTTATATTGTATAATTAATATATTTTTTTTACAAAATCCTGTATAAATAACTACCGTATGCTTTAACGTGTTAATCTACAGATTTGTATGACGAGTTTGTTGCGCCGACATTAAAAACCGATTTATTTGCCGAAACGTGGTTGAACGGACGGGGTAGATTACCATCGGACTGCGCACAAGTGAAGTAATATCACATTTTTTTTTGTTTTAATCGTTTAGTAAATTTTAATTAAACTCATATCTCATTTAATTAAATTTTTATCATTTTTATAGAGTGTACAACATCGAATCCATTAATTTGAAACCGGTTGACATCGATTTTAAGAGTAGCCACGATCACTCTAAGTGGGCGGTGGCTGTTCAAGGTAAAGCTAACAAAACTTGGGTATGCGTTGGTGATATCAACCGAGCGGTAAGTGCACATTTTTTGAGATTTTTGCAAAAAAGGGAGTTATAAATTAAAATTGACAAAATTAATTGATAAGGGAGAAAAATTTATTAATTGGAGCGTTAAAAAGAAGAATTAAACAGTAATAAATGAAACTGGATCGCTGGTAAATGAAACTGGATCTTTGGTAGCCTGATAGGCTACCAAAATTCAACCTAACCGAAGATGGCACTTCTCTCTAGTTAATATAAGAATTAATTAATTCAATCAATTATGTTTTTTCCAAGTAACAGATACATTTAGTTTACAGCTTTCAACATTTCTTTTATATCTTCAAGGCTGATCTAATTTAATATAAAAGCCTATTTGATTTTTTATTATCTTTCAGGACACCCAATACGTACGAGGTGGTGGAACTGTCTGCTTTGATAATCGGAAAGTCTGGGAGAATTATCGGGAAGCGGTGAATGATGTGGAACCATGTCCTAAGCCTCCTAAGCAATATGAGATAGTTCCAGTTTAACAAATTTGCTAATAATTTGACTCAGAGAATATTAGATATTGAAAGATCTAATAATTTTATTCTTACTGCATATTTATTGTAGAATTGATGTATAATTCGTGAATTATAGAAGTAGTCCGTTAAATAATAATGGTATAACATTATAAATAATGCAATAATCGACATATTGTATGAAATAATATTTTTCTACAAAAAAACGAACTGTATGTCTGAATTGGCAGAATATATGCAACTTTATAAAGCTGTGTATTGTGTTATTGTTATTTTGTATTTTATTAATTTCCACACAAAACCTTATCGGTAGATTCTCGATAGAATACGTTACCGACAAAGTGAAAACTGTCGATGTAGGATTATTACATTTCACACGAGAGGTCTCGTCGTTGCTATATATGATTGAAATATAAAAGAGTTGACATAAAACAAAAAGATATGTAAATAAAATGTATGCCGAAAATAATAAAATTAATATAATAAAACATTATTTTAAAACATTACTTTAAAATGCGATATTGTAATTTTCTGAAAGAAATAGTATATCATCGCTTTTTGTACAGTATTTTTATTTTCATTTTTTAAAATAATTTTAGATAAAATTAATAAATCAATACAAAGGAAATAACCATGCGGTCCAAGCTTGGATCTTAGGTATCTTAATATTATTTTCTATATGTATTTAAATACGCGTATTTTCCAATATGTTAAACGCGCCGATTACTTGTCGGACACAGCTATTGTTGGAACATTAGAAATTCCCTCTCCCTTCCCTAATTAAATCGATATCGATTTAATATTAAAATCACTGTAAAGAACTTATCGCGAAAAATATTACCCCAGCCAGGGTTCGAACCTGGAATCTCCCGCATTCCATTCGGGCGTCTTAAATTAATAAGCGCGCGCATAACACAAAAACAGCTCAAGTTTTTTATAAGTAGTTTATTATTATAATTAATTTAATAAGTAAATAAATACCAAATCTGAAAATTCTCTGCTCTCTTTGTTTTCGAAAAGTTGCGTTTTACTAAAAAAAGAAAAATACGCTGTGTTTATAGCTCCCTACATTTTGCACGTTTTTATTATGCATTAACTGCAATCTTGAAGAAAGATGTCCTGTCGGCTCTTCACTACTTAAAAAAAATAAGGAAAAACGACAGGGGGGTATCAGGGTAGTTCTTAAATTGGATTTTATGAAAAGCCGGGGCAAGTGGAAGGGAGGAGCGATGCTTCTCCTCATTCTCGTACCTCTTTCTTTTCGCAGCTCTACTTATTGTCTAGTCGAGGAAATTGTAGAGTAGCCCGAGACGGGCCAGACGGGCCGTTAATGAGAGAGAAGAAGGAGGCGAGGTACGCAGCTCGCGAGGGGCAAGAGGGTGAAATATGATTCGCTCACTAATGAAAACTGTTGGAAATCGAGCGAACTTCGGCCGCCGCTACTTATCGTCCGACAACTTCGGGGTTTCATCCCTGCGATCGGCAGAAATTTTTCTGTCCAAAGTTATCGGGCGGACTTTATCCCGCAGCAAGATGGATTTTTACCTCTAAGCGCTTTACGACTTTCTTCGACTTCAGCCGAAAGCTCCGTTGCCCCTCCCGCCCCCCGCACACCTCCACGATCCCCGTTGCATGATGGTGCTGGTGATCCAAGTTATAAGATGTATTCGATCGACGCAGAAAATTTACGGTTTCGCTGTCGAATTCCGTTATAAAGAATATTCGAATAAAGTTATTGATTCGAGTTTCTTTAAACGCAGGATTGAAAAGCTCCTTTCCCTGCTTCTATTCCTTCTGGATAAGAAAAGAGAATGTTCTGAAGTCAATAATGATTGTTTAGATTAAGAAATCAGTTCAAAATGTACTGCCATTCTAAAACGATGATATAATAAATCCTCTTAAATCGCTTTGCAAAAATAAGGAGCTTAAAAAAAACCATCTCAGGCTGTTTAAAAATTCTGTTCTACTATGCCACTATAAAATGATTAAAAATAATATTTTAAGAATTCGCTTAAACATTTTAATTCGGCAATTAATTTCTAATCATTTCTACAGCAACGTTTGCTCGCATTTTTCCCTTCCGATCCACGTAGGCGCACGTGATTCGCAAAATACGCGGCAATAACGGGCAATAAATCACGACAGCCGCGGCGGATTCTCTTTCTTGGCTCGTCGAAGCCGACGTGCTGTCTGAATACTGCGACTATGGACCAACCCCGTTCCCGAGGAATTGGCCCGAGCGTTCGTTGCCAGCTGCTGGCTCAGAACCCTCTTAATCCCCTTATCCTGACGACAGCCAGCTTGTTTTTCCGAGTACTAACTAGGAGCTTCCAGATGCCCTCGAAACTTCCTTTCCGCCCGCTTTCCGCCTCGGCGACTCGTTGTTTTGCCGGTTCGGCTAACACTCAAACTCGAGACGTTTGCTCCCGTTTAAGCAGACATCGATTAGGCACGTAAGGCATTCAACTATGTCGATGGGATTACTAATCTTCCGCGTCTATGTAACCAATATCTATGTGTCCCATTCAATATTGCCAATGGCTTCCTTGCTAAATTACTCAATAAATACTTCTTAGAGAGAATAATAGTTATTGTACAATATTAAAGCATTAAAACTTTTCCACCAGTTACTTAACAATTATAACTGTAACTTTATGTATACGCATAAAACAAAGCAGGGGTAGATTTGAGCGTGCGGTTAAGGGTTTTGCGCACTCAGGTCCCGAAATATCGTGCGGCAAGACGGCGACGACGACGATGACGAGGCAACATTGCGACGTTCTAGCGATATTTCAGCATTAAAGGCCGGTCTGCTTCGCATGCTAAAACCCTCCGGCTGTGCACCGGCCAAATGTACGCGCTGACGTTATATGCATGGAACCCATCGTTTCGCGCGTGTGCGCTTAAGTATTCGTGCAACGCGCGCACATATCGCAGGATATGTTTTACTTCTAACGCGTTATTTCCTGACGACAGACTCTCTTTCGCCATTTAGGAAACAAATCTTCTTGAATGGAAGTGTCGGAGCACCTGTAACGTTTTTACGATATTTTAGTGATTGAGACTAAAGGGTGTCAGAGACGAATCCAGCTCTAGAGAAGGTGAAATGGTAATAACATTATATTCTTGGATTAATTTTAAATGGAATTTAACAGAGTTTAATCTTACATAATGCTAAAGATATAATTGTGATGAATAATTTTTTTTACGAAAGAATAAAACACCTTCACAGATCAAAGTAATACGAATATCTTGAGTATTTTGCATATTTGCGAATACCGAAATATACACCGAGTTTATATTTCATGAGGTCGCTTCTTCTCGTAAATATAGAAGAGAGATAAGAGTGCATCAATTGAATAAATATGTAATGATAGATATCAGAAATAAGATGGCATATAAAACAATTATTTCGATTAATTTGCGAAGGTATCTCTTCGCAAATTTTTGAGCATTGAAAAATACGTTTTTTAGAAATTTAAAGAATTTAGATATTGAAAAATTTAAGAAATAAAAATTTAAAAAAGCTTCACTCTTTAGACGTTTAAAAATATTTTTGCCGCTTTGTATATTTCATCACCCCTCTAAATATATTTTTTAAATATTCAGCTTGAAAATAATTTAGATGTAAGATGAAACATTGAATCTCCTTATTTATGCATTTAAAAAAGGATGCGAGAGAACAGAGAATATTCAACAAGGGGAAAGGTATTTATATGGTCAGCCTTGCGTGAATGGTATATATATCCTATCCACTTGTACGCTTCGTTGAGGCTGAAAGGATATATGTATCGTGGTGGATAGCCCTATGCGAAGCTTAATATTGCCTTATACGTATTCATATCGTGTGCTAGAGGGTCCGAGTCCTTTTAGGTAGAAACGAGCTTATGCCCCGCCGCCCGCGTCCCACGGATGTAAACGGAATACGCGAACTTTTCGATGGAAAATTGCGAATAGTTCGACAGATTGGAAAGCCAGTGTAAACGAAGGTAACGCGTACGGCGATGTTGTTCGTCGCAACTCAAATTTGTTTGCCTGTCGATCGCGAAGTGCCATAACCGGTACGACGGCATGATCTGCGTTAATTCTGCATATGTATACTAATTATATAAACGCACGAAATGTACGATACCCATAGTGCGGACGCTATTAGCGTTGCGTTAAATTAGAAGGGTATGAGAATTTCACGATGCCCTATCAAATATTCTGTGCAAAACGTTAACAGTATTTTGCTTTAAAAATTCAAAATTGAATATTTCAAATTAAATTTTCGCAAAAATGGCGCAATAACGAAATCACCAGTCATTAAAAATATATCCTTGGATAATAATTCAACGGCAATTCGATATCACATATTAAATAACAATGGTTTCCCCCAATGTTGATAGGATAATTCTCAATCTAAATTCAAAAATAGATTCGAGAGGAGGTGTTTTACGCGCTCGGCTCAGATTTCATTAAATGCGTTGAACGATATCGCGCGCATGGCCTGATGGCGTATCCGGTATGCACAAACGAAACGGATCGGGCAACATTGGGAAACTACATCGGACGAAGGGCACAGACGCGTTTAACTTTCGTCCGACCCGTTTCAAGCGAACGTTTCCAGGCAGATGGATGCTCATTATGTAAATTATATGCAACGCGAATGTATGGGTGACGCGCGAGTTGAAGTTACGGGGCGCCGGCACTGCATTTCCTCGTGTTTAGGATGAGCGTGTGTGCGTGCCGGCCCCGTTATGACGCATTATAGCGTCCCGGCGCCAACTTTAGTACAGCCTTATATGTATTCATACCGTATCAGACCGACGAACCGTCCGGGAGAACGTCCGGGAAACATCTCTCTTCGTCCGTGCGCCGCACCGACGCGACGGGTTACGTTTGCGGACGGGATAAAATGAGCTGCCAAACTTACGCCTCGCGCCCATTTTCGTGCAAACCTCATTTTACCGATACGAATAAGTAAACGAGCGAGTGTGCAATTCATACCAGCCCAGGTCGAGCCCTACGCGGCCACAGACAAGGGATGACGCGTTGATGGGGCAGTGATGGCCGAGGGCGATTAAAGCTCCACGAGGTGTATATAAAGCTAATTGCAAGACGTAAATATATCATGTCTAAAGCAAGTGAAAAAGCTATTTTCACATTCCATCTTTTCTGGAATAGTTCCGCGCTAGAGAGGAGAGCGTAAAATTAACTCGAGAATATAATTTTGTCGTCCATCGTGTCTCTCGAAACTTCGGGTTTGCTGAAGAGATCTTTCATTTTTAAGTGTCAATTATTCGAAAATAATATGCGCCTTCCCAGACAACACGCATGTCTAAAAGACGTTTTAAAAACGTCTCTCTTAAGATGTCTTTAAAACTTTACCAAAAGACGTCTTAAAAACGTCTTCAAGACTTTCCAAATAGACGTCTAAAAGTTATCTTTTATAAGACCGTATATTTTTTTGAATATGCACAGATATTTACATTATATATATATGTATACGACTATAACAATTATCGATTAAAATAATAAAATGACATAGTCAATTTGAATAGCCTATGAAAACATTTATTTTCAACTAATTTGGTACTCATTTTGAATTATGTAGTGTCACAATAAGACATAATTAAGGCGAAGCTATTCGGAAACGCGTTAATAAGAGGAAGAATACGAGATAGAAGCTGGAATTATCTGATATATCGGTATCAATGATTTAATACTTACATAACTTTGCTAACAACAAAATTGCGATCTTTGTAATATACATACAGATTGTTATCAAATTTTGTTATGTAAATATTAATTACATACCGATTTATCGAACAACATGGCACTAGCTTCTCTTTTGTATTTTTCTTCTTGTTAACGCGTTTCCGTATTATTAATTTTTATTTTACAATATGTCTGAAAGTAGTCGTTTAAATTAATTAAAATAAGACGCTTATAAGACGTCTATAAGACGATAAAAGTGTATAAGACGTCTTTAAGACGTTATAATGCTCTCTGGATCGATACTATAATATCGATACTCTGAAAAAGCATTCGTTTATTACTATAGTAATCGTACGTAGTAAGATGGTATCGGTTTTCCAGCGAAGACGCTGAGGTCGAAGGTGAGACGTCGTGCGCACCCCTCTCGGCTGAAGTTACGTAAACGGAACGGAACGGAACGGTGCGGCACACTCCCGGCCGAAGTTTGATATTCATGCCGCACTGGATAACGCCCTAATCGAGCCTTTGCGTCGTGCTTTGGGGTCAACGGCGAAGTCCGACGAGGTAACGACGACAAAATCGCCCCGTGTGCATGCCGTCGTCCAGAGCAACTTCCGGGAGCGGGACGCCGAGAGCGGAGCTTCGATTAACAGCGAAGACTATTACCGCGAGCAAGTTTAAGACTGAGTTTAGTTTAAGCTCAGATTACGTGGAAAGGACGGAGATATATATACGCACACGGGGAATCCCTTTACGAGGATTAGAGTGATTCTCAACGGTTCCCGTTGTTCCGCGGTAACTGTCGTCGGCGTATGGTTACGGACAACTTCATTGATACTTATCTCTTTCTCTCTCTCTCTCCCTCTCTCTCTGTCCTTCTGGATAGATTTGCATTAATAAATTTATAACACACGGCGTAGCGTGTAAAAAGAATTTAGAAATATTTTAACTCTGACACACTCTTCTCTCTCTCTCTCTCTCTCTCTCTCTCTCTTTCTGATTAGAAATTTATTTTCACTTTTTTACATTTAGAAGTACTTCTACATTAATCTTTTTTATATGTATGTATATAATACCTGGTATATTTGACATTTCATTTAACGTTTATGGTATTAGGACATTATAAAATTTTCTGATACTCCCCTGAGTATAACACCCTATTTTAATTGATTTTCTACTTCCTCACTGCAGGAAGTTATGATTTCCTTTTATATTTCGAGATATTATTGTGTGCCCCGTCCACGTAGATGTTGTCCATTCTATAACGCGCCACGTATTCATTGTAAAACGGATTACACACACTCTGTGTAATCTTGACTGACGCACCTGACTTGACGCGACGCAAACGCTGAAGTTGCGGCAGCTAGTGGTTGATCTCGCTGTCCCGTCGAAAGAGAGGAAGGAAGAGAGAAGGGAGAGAGAGTTCGTTTGCGCCATTCTCAAGGTAAATACAGAACCTGACCAACACTAACGAGGTTACACGGCTGATGACGCGGTCGGGAGCGAATTGAAAGTTTCCGGTATCTGTCGGCGGGGCGATTCGTTCGCCCGATGTAATCGCTCGGCGTGAGCCGGGATAACCGCTACGGCGAATTCCATTGTCAGTTATCGCCCCCGAGCCAATTACGCCGAGTTCCGTCACTCAACGGCAACTCGCCCGTGCATTCATCTTCCGGTTTGCGCGCGCGTTAAATCCCCTTCTTTAAACAAGACTACACAGAGACAGAGGCAGCAGCGATGCCCAAGAGAAGAAATTTAATTTGGAAATATAGGAAAGAGAACAAGTGGACGTTTCGAGAGTAGTCACAGAAAGAGGCGAATAAAGATATACATATAGAATGTCTCGCTTTTGTATACAGTAGGTATACCTAAACTGGCGATAAATATTTTAATGACAAATACTTTGTAACATTTTAAGACGAAAATTCTAATACGAAAATGCCGAGGCTATAACAGTTTTCAAATGAGAAAAGTTTGAAGTGGTTAGTATTTCGCGCATAATATGGCCAATGATAAAGGTGCTTCCATGAATCAAACGCCTTTGACAGTAATGTGAAATTATTGTAAAAAATTCAAAAGTTTTATTAAGAAATTATTTCTGTTTGTCCGTAATAAATTATAAAACCAGTTTAAAAGTATTTATTCACTATTGTAGCCTCGGCAATTTCGTATTGGAATTTTTGTCTTAAAATGTTATAAAGTATTTGTCTTTAAAATATTTATCGCCAGTTTAGGTACACCCGATATAATGTATAGTACTTGTAACATAATTAAACAGATCAAATAATAATAATTTGTTATGTGCAATAGCCACGCGTGAAAACTTAGAAAAAAACAGCAGTTGACTAATTGTAAGATAAAAATATATCGGGGGAAAACAACTTTTATATAGTTACTATTAATAAAATACGTTAACTATTTTCTAACGCTGCAAAATATATTCTTCTATTTCTAACGCTGCAAATATATATATTCTTCTATTTCCTTAAATAGCATCTAGCCTTTTGCAGCCAATCTTGTTACACATTTTCTTATTTATCTTATATTAATTAGTACAAGACATGAGATTGATATTGTATAATTAATTTCACCGTTAAACGCAAGAATATCTGCTCGTATTCTAACACTATCGATTTACTCGAGTAAAGAGTATTTGTAATGAGTATGAGTAGAGTACATGAGTACTGAGCAGATCATCAAACACGCGTTTAAACTTGGAACTTCCTGGTAAATAAATATTTTGTCACATACATATACCTACGCTTATTTAGTGCATAATAAATCCAGATGGTATTAGACAGCTTTTAAAACTCGACATTACCCTTTCAGTCTATCATTGGGTTACCATTTTTAAAACATATGCTTCAACTTATAGCGTTTTCTACATGGGAAAACTAGTGCAACACTGGTGCACACTGAGTGCAATTTTATTGTTGTAATATAAAAATCAATTCACATATTTTTAGTGTTTAATGTTCTACTGGCAAAAATTTGTCAAATTAAACACAGTAGAACATTAAACACTGAAAATATGTGAACTAATTTTTATATTACAACAATAAAATTGCACTCAGTGTGCACCAGTGTTGCACTAGTTTCCCCAGTAGAAAACTCTATTAGTATTTTTCCGAGCATGAATCTTTTATTGTACGCACATATGCTTATCGAGTATACAGTAGATACAGACGGCAATAGTCAGTCTTTGAAATGCAATAGCTGTTTTACATCTTCCAAACGGGTCCCTCGTAATCAACGAAAAGACGCGGAGTCGACAGGACCTCGCGTTTTACGAGTAATCTCTATAAAATCGTGTCTACGTCGTATTATCGTCGTTTATACTTTGACCCAGATTTACGTTCACGGGGGAAACGGTGCGCGCGGGTACTCAGAAAGTTTTCGGGCATCAGCTCGCTGCCTCGCAACTAGCGGCGGCGCGATGAAGAGTTACGGCGCCCTTTTAATGGCACGCTCGTGACTCACATCCTTCAGGAGTTTCCTTCTTCGCGGGGGCTTCAAGCGGGAGACTTCACCTGACCGGAAGTTGCGCGAAGTCTCTCTTAAACGCTATCTCGCCGATGTTAAGACGTGAATTACGAGATGCGAAACGCGCGCGACGCGACTGCATTTAAATTGTAAGTAGCGCAACTCACGACACAAGAGCGGCAGCCTGCGTCATTGTCCCGACGAAAGTCGACGGAAGTTAACTTCGACTTTCGCGAATGATGGAGACGAGGGTGATTTTTGCAACGTGATGCAAAGATGACGGTGTCTGCCTGTAAGATGTCGGAAGTATTTTGCAAGGAGTTTGCGAAATTCATGAAAATGATGAACTCTGGATGTTAGTCAAGAATTTAAATGGCACGAAAGACGAAGATCAAAATTGCGTAAGTGGAAGAGGAAAAATAAAAAAATAAGGAATAAAATCGAAATTTGAAACGCTGCATCATAAATAATTTTGCGACAAAAATGATTCTATTATTGTTTTTTTACTTATTGTTAGTCTGTTAAGAGACATGCTGAAGTTGGAAAGTTCAATTTAAGTAGAACGAAAAAAGAGAATGTTAAAGAGAATATAAAGCTCTGAAAAGTATCTTAAAATAGAAAGCTCGGCATCCTTTTTCTCTCTCTCACACACACACATAAATAGTCTTAATCCCAATTTAAAAATATAAAATTTAAAGCCCAATAAAAAAATTTAATCATAAACATTAATTAATAATGTACTTACCAACAATAAATATAACTATTCTTTTTGTTCATACATGCTCTTTCAATCTATTAAATATTCAAAATGGATGTAGTGATAAACTTCGTAAATAATGATATAATAAAAAGCAAACTAATAATGCAAAGATGAAAGTTTGATAAATCTCAGATTTTTATGAATCTAATTTTCCTATAATTCGCTAATAGTTAAATATATAATCTAAATCCTTTTAATCCAGATTTAATTGCATCTAATTGGAGAGTCTTCTCTAATAAAATTAAATTTAATTGAATAAAATTAGATGGATTTTCCGTCTTTCTCGTAATACGATCGGTGCAGCGTATTCCAAATAACCACTTCAAGATTATCGAATTTGAACCCGGACGTCGGATCAGGTTCTTCATAGTGAACTTATCGGTTGGCAGAAGAAGAGAGTCGTTGACTCATAACTACCCATCCCGCTACTTCCACATTTCCGGTTCTCGGAAATTCCTTAAGGCTAATGGCGATTTAATTCGTCCTGCGACGAGCGAACCGTCGCGCTTTAAAGACGGAGCATTATTCCGGATAATTGAGAGAGCAAGAAGAGATATTCATCCCGAGTTTTCCGACTAAAGAAGGAACAAAGGAGCAGTATTCATCATCTGCAAATAGTATACTTATCGCGATCTTATTAATGTTGCCTGCTGTTTCCGAAAAACGCACTTCTTGCATTCAAATTTCTGATGCGTTCGTCGTTTAATTATCTCGCATTAAAACTTGCAAGAAGACATTAATTATGTTCTTGGAGGTATTATTCCAAAAATGAATTAAATTCTTAACGTTACTATTATCGCAAACTTATTCACTATCAGTGATCGCTACAATTATTTTCCACTATTATCGCTACTAGTAATCTACAATTATTTATTATTTTAATCGCGTTAAGGAGTAATTCGAGCGGTTAGTAAAAATGCTGATGAAATGTGAATCGTATTTATCGAAAAGACTCTTGAATAGACAGAACGAGAACTAGAGATAACGAGTCGAACGAGAAGACACAATTTCAGAATCTATTTGAATGTTACAGCTTATCAAACGTGACTGGGGAGAAAGAGAGAGCGAGAGAGGAGAGCGATGCAGGTCATCGGAGCGCCCGCGCCGCAACAATTACCGTTTTGCAGTCGCAGTGGTAGAGATGCGGTTACAGTCAGACGCGATTGTACAATAGGTCGCGTTGATGGTACTAGTGTATGTGCACTTATCGCGTTCCCTCTATAGGCTTTGGCGTCGTCATTATCGGTTCACGTGGCCATGATGAGTTCTATACATAGGTATACGTACCACGAATACGAACCGTACTTGCTGAAACTGGTTCCATCATTAATCTGACTAGGACTGGTCAAAAGTCTATCTAAAATTCCGTAAAACATTTCGTAGATTGAATTAACTAATTTTTCGGTCTACATTATGAATTCCGTACCTGCCGCAGTGAACGTAAACAGTGCTTCTAACTCGAGTAGATAGTCAAGAGAAGGGACAAAGAGAACAGACGGGTTGAGGGTGCAGGGTGCGGGGGAAAGTTACAGGGTTAAAGTTGAAATGCGAGCTCTGGTGGGGGACGAAGCTACTCGCTTTAGACAAAGCCTAACGAAGCTCCTATTCACAGCGACGGTAGGCCGCGCGTGTTTCCACGACTTCACTTCCATTATACATACTTACTCGCGGCGTGGCGCCCGAGTGAATTTTATCCATCAATGCGGAATTCCAGGCTAAGCAGCCTCTCGGCTGCCGCTGCTGGTTCTCCGAGAGGCATATCTCTCCAGCTTTGTCATTCAGTGCAATAAGTGTTTTTTTTATTTATTTATTTGTTCTTTCTTTCTACAGTAACGTCCCCTTTGTGTTTTGCCCTCGCGAAAAGCGCGCCTCTCGCGCGTCGGTAGCTTCCTTGCAACGGCTTTATCGCGACAACATTCTGTGTGTATTGTGTACGTACCTCTTTCTAACGCCGGTGGCCGGTGGCCTTTACCCAGCGCAACAACCCTAGCCGGAGTGGAGGAGGAGGAAACGTGAGAGCTAACTAGACTCTTACGTGCGCGAGATTTTTGAGAGATTTCGAAATGGCTTGGTAATAACAATGAGATTGAAAAAGATATGCGCTAATTTAGCAAGGATGTATATAAAATGTATTGTAAGAATGCTAATTTAGATGGAATGTTTTAAAAGATAATTATGAATCTCGTTTTTGATAAAAGAAAGTGATACGGTTTTTGGAACCAACATCCTTCTCAACTATATTACGATATAAAAGACAATCGCGGCGGTATAATTCGGTGATAAAAGTCTCGCAGTCTTTGAGATTTTGTCTTATATCCAGGTCTAACTATGATAATAGAAACTTATGATGCGTCACGTCATTTCTAATAATACATATAAAAAGATAAGAAGTATTTTATCTTTTATATTAAATAATAAATTTTTTTAATAAAAAATTTATTATTTAAATTTCTCCTATTTTTACTATCAACGAGGCGCAGAGATGATTGTAAGTATACTTATTATTTAATTTACTTCATGGATAATTATCTTCATAATAATGACATATGCCATTTATTATGTAGATACCATTTTACGTGGTGAACCATTTACTTCTGGTTCACCACGTACATCCGCATCACCGTACCTCGACTTTTGTTTCTCTATTTGGTCCTTTCTTTCCCTATAGGATTTTTCAAGTTTTTCTTGCTCTTAAATCTATCGATGGTCGATGGCGTTCCAGGAGGAGGGAGAGGACGAGGAATGGGGGAAACGGGACAGGGATATGTTAGCGCGGATCTGCGGTCGGGATAAGCGTGTCCCCGACGTAATAAAACTCTCGGGGGAGGAGCAGCCAGCGGCTTCGTAGTCGAAACTTTTCTACAAAGAAGAAGAATCAATCGGGCAGTAGCGACCGGGTTCTCCGTTATCTACCTCCCTTCCTCCCTCCTTGCGTTGCGGTTACGCGGAAAACTTGCAGACAGACGAGCTCGCAACGAAGTTTGTTTTTCCGCCGGGCAGAAACTTGCACATTTATCTACTTTCCGATGGTGAGGACCCTCCGTAAAATCGCGCCTTTGCAAAAGGGATATTTCACGATACGGCACGCAACGCTTTGCGATTTCCAATACATATTCGGCTGTGCCAGAAAAGATTAGACTGATTACGTTGCGTATATGGCCGGTATTCATAGTCGGATCTTATATTTAAGATCGTCTTAAGTCTGGTCAAAGGCAGTCTTAAGACTCCAGCCAATGAAATGACCGTATTAGCATCTTAAGACATTACTTAAGACGATCTTGAAATAAGATCCGACTCTGAATACCGGCCATATAGAGTTTCGATCGTATTTAAGACGATCTTGAATATAAGCTAGAACCATGAATGACCGGCCTATATCCCATTTTCCTCATCGGTAAATCGGTCTTTTAACCCTGTAACGCTCACATTTTGATTTCACTGTCATAACTCATATATTTGTCTGAAACTCATATATTTGGCTTATTTAGCTTTTTTTGCCTTATTTGGCTTTTTTTGCATTTTTGAATTTTTTGCTTTTTTGGCTTTTTGGCTTATTTGGCCTTTTTTTGCTTATACAGTGGGTTCTACTTTACTACGACAGTAGAACTAACGATCCCTACCAGTAAAAGATCCTCAGTTATTGACAGGACAATTTGGCGCGCCCATGAGCGAGTGTTGCACTAGTGCAACTGTGGGCGCTACAGGGTTAAATAAACGCATCGATTGAATCGATATTTAAGTAAAAAAAAAACAGTAGTATGAAGTTAATTACAACATGAGAAAACAAACATGATATACATATATATAAATATGATGAAAACATAGTTAAAAATCAACTATAAATGAATAGAAATATATCAAAAAAAAAAAGAAAAGAAAGAAATAAGGTTATAAATTTGTATAATTTTATTTTCAAATTTGTAAAAATGCTATTTATAGTATATAAAAGTAATTTATCTCATTTCTTTTCTTTTTCTTCCTTTAATTTCTGGCGAATTTGGGATAATTAAGGTGTTAATATCCACTGTTAATATCTCGAATTTTTATCCTGATTTTGGTTACTTATCATCTTGTACCGGATCACACATCGGTCATTCGCAACGAGAAACAAGGAGGGAAAAAGAACAAGAGATAAAGGCTAGCTCGGAAAAATGCGGGAGCTCGCGATGCGCTCAGCTGCCGCTATCGTGTTCGCGCTTTTACAGCGAAATCAGGTCGTGTGATTTGACGATCTAACGAACTGTGGTACGTGGATCGGGGTTAGTCGGCACCGGCGTGTTTTACAGAACGATACCGCCGCGGTTTTTGCCCGTCACAGAGCGACAGCGGGGGGGGGGGGGGGGGGGGGGGGGGGGGGAGCGATAGGGTATTGAGACGCGACCAGGTCAGTCACGAAACTCCAGCTCCGACTTCTTGCTTCGAGGAAACTTGCACGTCCTCTCGCTTCCGGCTTTATCTACTGCTCTCCTGCTCGATCCCCTGTCCCTCTCGCGCCCAGCATACTGCAGGAAGTCGAGCTGTGTGACCGGAATCGTAATATTTCGAGACGTTGCTTCGACGTTTTCCACACGGTTGACCCCGAGAACTCGTACCCCCCCTTCCCCTCCTTAACATATTGTTGTTACCGAGGTTGTTACGGACTTCCACCTCTTGTATAGACTTTGCAGCCTCTCTTTTTCCCCATTCTCGCAATACTTTTATTCTTTCCTCCGAGTGCCTCGGGACTTCATAGTTGGGAAAATGAGAGAGTGCTGGGGCTGGAAAGAAGAGGGTGTAGCGGAAGGAAGATATTGTCGACAAATTCGAAAGTCCCGATCGGGACACATGTAAAAGTTGCGAATTTCGATCCGCCTTGTCGTTGTCATTGCATCCACCTTCCGCCCTCATCTTATCCCTTGTTCCCGAGAAGTTCATCTCACGAAAAGATGGAGTCGCCTCATAGAATTCTTGAAGGGAACAGAGAGAAAAGCGGGGGCACGGACGAACGAGGTAATGTCGTTTCGCCGTGAAGTCGAATTCGAAACTGAATAAGGAGCAAGTGTTGCACCTATCGATATCGCATTGAATATCGCGTAAATAATTCCCGTCATGTAGGTACTATTTCGAATAAACGTCTATCTTAGAAATTATACGAAATTAGATTGTGGGACGTATATGTCTCGAATTAGCTGCAAAACGAGAACAAATATTTTGAAGACGGTGGCAAATCAGATTTTAAATTTTCTCAAGTTAACGTCAGATAATGAAATTACGGCGAATGGAGGCAACGGATTTGTTTTAATCAGATTTTCAATGAAAAGTAAATGAGCAGAAGGAGAGGCAAACAATCATCCGTAATCCGTTTAACTCTCAAGAAAAGATTGTAATTTTTAACTCATAAATTTTCTAATATACTCGAATTCAGAATAACGTTCTGTAATTTGTAATATACAATAGAAACGGAAGTTTCTCTCCTACGTGTTTCTGTCAAAGATTGAGGTATTATGTATGAACTTAGCCGTTGATTAATGTTGGAATTTCATCGGATCAAGTTTGCTTGTAAAACGTGATGCAGATAATAACCGAGCGGGTGCCGGGACTACTTGCAGACATCAATCAAAAATTTAGCGTCGCCCGAAGTAATCAGAAACTAATGCTTTACTTTGTCAATTAGCCTGCTTAAGCATGCGAGGAATTCCTATCTTAAGCCGGTAATAAATCGCTCGGAGAACGTTGAACTTCCCTAAGGTCTCGACGAACGTCGAATTACAACACTCTTTTGCTTTTCACAAAGCAGAACCAGAAGACGGAGGAATTTTCAATAACCTTTATAATTTCTTTTCACAATAAAAAAAGACATTATAGTAAAGTACGTAAAGAGTAGATTCTTATTTTTAAGAAGACGTGGAAACTCTTTTTGTAAATATAATAATTTCAAAAAACTTCTTTTTAATAAGTAAAAAGATATAACTATGAATGAACTTCCGTGATTTCTTGTTATCACAATTGTTCTTCATTAGTGAGAAATTTGTAAGCTTTTAGCATCATGTATATCAATAATTAAATTTTAATTTCGAAATATCAAATAAAACTTGCTTGAAATTAGAAATAAAGTTGTTAAACAACAGTATCAATAATCGTGTTAAGTATATCAAATCACTATAGGGCTAAATAGACATATCACATTATGCGGCACATTAAGAGTTAAATGGTCCGAGAAACGACGTTACGTACGAGCCTAATATGGTTGTTATAATTACCAACGGTAAAACCGATCGTTAGTCAGCTTTACGCGGCGCTAAATAAACCGCATACGAGCACGAGAGCGTCCCGCTATCGGTAATAAATATCCAGCGATAAATAGCGGGGTAAGGGGGAACGGAGTCGGCCCTTTGTGTCATCCAAGTGCACGTGGTGAACGCGGCGCGCTAATTAACAGCTCGTTAAACGGAAGAGGATTAAATTCGCCGCCGACGCGGCCGCCGGCAGCCGTTCGGATCCTCTTCCTGCATAAGAATGCAAGAGACGGTTAACGGCCCTCGCAAAAAGTGAAAAAAACGCCGCCCGTTCTAAATCCCGATAAAAACGCAACATTACATCTTTCTCATCAAACTATACGTTCGTTAGCTTTAATGACTTTCTAACCGCGAAATGTACGTATCTAATATACACCAAGTTCCGCGATACTAGAATATGGCGATGCATTATGGTAAAACCTATGGGTAAAACATTTGTTTTAAACTTGAGTTAAAAAAAGGATCTCTTTTGTTTGGGAAAAAAGTTTAGTGCAAAATATTAAAACAACTTAAAATGTATTAAAACAATTTAAATTGATATTATTTTGTAAATTTATGAATATCATTAAAAAATGGTGTTCTTTCTCATGCAGCAGCATCTTATGTATTTTTACTGGCAAACAAGCTATATAATAAAAATTAAAAGTTTCAGTATCAAATTATTCAATAAGATTATTATTTTTCTTATTGTATGTTTTAACGAAACGAGACATTAATTTACAAAATACATTATTAGTTTAAAATGATTATTTATATGTACCTTAATTAAAGAATTTATTAGTTTATTAATTATTAATAATATGACATATTATTCTTGTTTGATTACATCTTTCTCTTCCTAATATAAATTTACAAATTAGTTCATTTAAACCAGATACCATTAAACTAATATCTTCCTGCAACCAATTCACTATTTCTCACGGAAAGCCGAGCTCAATAACACCGATCGACAACGCTGGGAAAGAGAAATCTTGCGCCTCTTGGCAATTTCCTTGGTGAGCGAAGGAAAATTGATAATAAGGAACGCTGCCATTAAGCAGCGCGGAAACTACGTTTCAAGCTCGATGGGATTGATTCGTGAGTGTTCCCGAGAAATGGTCCGGCTGTTGCTGAGGACGGCCGAAAGGAGAAGAGCGTCGGAGGAAAAAAGAGAGACGGGCGGCGGGCTGACAAATGCAAGGGAATGGCTCTGTCCCTGAGAGTGTCTGGCAAGCTCTAGTCCCGAGTAATCGAGCGCGTGATCAATGGGCTTAAGTCCTCCTCGGTGGTGGTGCAAGTTGAAAGGCGAACGGGTGGAAAGGCGACGGCAAGTGGAAAATCAGGGTAAAACGAGACGAGAGCGGGATGGCGACGAGGGGAATGGAAGGAAGGAGGGATGGGGGAGGTGTTTCTCATCGACAAGTTTCTCGTCTATCGCCAACAAGATCGTCCGGAATTATTGCGACTACGGGAAATTGATTTACAGCCACATCGAACGTGGAATTGCGTTTACGATACGAAAGTGAAAAACGGAGTCTGACGTCGCAATGCGCGCGGCCTGTTTTGACATGACTTTTACGTTTGCGACTGAATTCGACGTTATATATCATCATGGGATTTATGATTTTGCACGGTAAACACGCAACCATTCGCAGGGAGTACCTACCTATGCGTGGTGTACACCGCGAAAAGAGATACGGCGACAAATATTGCCTTGGAAGGGCATTTGGTGTTGGTCCCTTTTACATGCCATGAAGACAAATATTACGATTGGTGCTCCTCCATGTAGCCACTATTACATTTCAAAGTCAGAGACTAAAATAACGTTTAGTCAGAAATTCAAATAAAGTAGAAATAAACATTTACATGCAAAAGTACAAACTGAAATTATACTAAATTAAAATATAAAATAGCATTAATAAGTATTAAAGCAAAAAATCTCAATAGATATTTTACAAACGTATCGGCAATAGATGTAAATTTATTTCTAATTAAAGCGACAGCTCGATTGATATCGTCGTTATTGCCGCATAAAATGCCAAATTTGAGAAATTATATAAAAAAATTATATATAATTACTTCTGCAAGTGACAAATGAAATGGAAAATAATAATTCACTCACATGGTCGTCTGATGCCAGGTCTTTCTTCCTTTTCTTCGCAGATTCGTTCGTTGTACTAATGTATACTCATATAACGAGCACAATAAACTCATGAAAACATCCGAAAGCACCAAAACTCGATGCAAGATACATTTGAATCTTAAAATCACTATTAAAGAAATCATTATCGCTTGCGTATATGATAAGACAATATTTTATAATTTCCATCGCATATACATGTCTCTCCGATTTTCGAAGTAAAGCGAACAATTAGCGCGAAATATTCGCTTCGATAAAAATAGTCGATAAATTTACATACGTCGGTTGCCGAAGTTAATTAATCGTATGCGCTGGTAAACGGCTAATTGCTCGTCGGAAATAATCGCTTTTGAATAATGCGGCGACACGAGGAGTGGAACGCGCTGTTACCTACTACCATCTCGAGTCTCGACACAATGACAATAAAGGCGTACGGCGGCATTGCGTATGAGGCTGTGCGTTACTAATCAAGGCCGTACGTCAGACAGCTTCGTAACATAAAATATTTAATGTTATTTCTATGAAATAACTATGCGAGTATTCCATTACTTGTATTTTAAAATAATTTCGATAAGTGAGCTGTTATAGTACACATTTTGCGATGCAAGTACGCGCGGATACTTTGGACTAAACGGAGCACTTCCGGGCTTCGACTGTTAGTAAACTATTATTTTCTTATCGTTATGGACCTTATAGATTGTCCTCGCACTTGTACATTTTGGTACAAAACGCAGGAACAGTCGTTAGGAATTTTTTATCTTACATGTGCAAGTACGCGCGGGTACTTCGGATTGAACAGAGCACTTCTGGGACTTGACTGTTAACAAACTGTTATCTTTCTAACGTAATGGATCTTAAAGACTGTTCTCTCACTTGTATATTTTGCCAAAACACACAGAAATCTTTGTTTTCGTAAAAATTTTATTCCGCAATCTCTTTTATCTTTTCTTATTTGTTTATTAATTTTTTGTTATAATTTCATTGTTTTATATACTTATATACATATATTTTTTTCATAATTTTAGAAAGAATCCTTTTGGATTAAAGCAAATTTTTAATTTTTGCTCCAGGAGCGCTCCAAATTTCAACTACATGCTTTAATGTCGCGTTTTGCATGACGCCCCGCAATTTCGATAAGTCGTCGCGAAACATCGGGCGGTTTAATTAAGTGTGTACGCAAAAAAAGCGAGTTGTTGTAAAAGTTTCATGTTTGTCGCGTTGTTCTTTCGTCGGCGTATTCTGTGATTGATAGCGTGTAATCGCGTGAATAGAGGGTTAAGGAATCCTATACTTTTTATGTGACTGCTCATAAAAACTCCCCTAGGTAGGTAACGCCGCCATTCGGAAGTGTGAACTATGTTGTTAGTAGCAACAGGGATTTTTGTACTATGTATACAAAACTGAGCATTACAGAAAATATTATGTAAACTTGCAAAGAATTTATAAATTTCTGGACAAAAAGAAGCGGTAAGCTCATCTTTTTCATGTCAAATAACTATCTCTTACAATATCAGTTTATGTACAACAATCGTAACTACACACGTATAATAAGAAAATTAAATGTGTCTTACTATTATAAATTGGAATGTTAACATTAATATAAAGATTAATTTTGGATAAAGGAATAATTATCAAAGAGTTTGTTCTTCAAATATCGAATGCTTTCTTTCTTTGAAAACGAATATTGATGCGTGTGAGAAGAATCACGATGAAATATTATTTGGACGAGCGCGAGCGTAGTGAATGTGTGAATTGAAATTTGGACATAATAAAAGAGTTAAGTACATAAAGGGATTGGCGAGAGGTTGGCCACTACTGTTGGAAGTTCTTCCCCGTCCAGGGGTGGTTCCAGAGAAATGGGCCAATTACACGCTGCAAATAAATCTACGAGGCTTTTCGGGTCGGTATATGACTGTTGCGAGCTTGCGAGACAGAGGCGGGATGGAACCTGCGAGCGAGAGGCAAAGAGATATAGCATAAAGCGAAAGAACGATGAAAAGAGAGAGAAAGACACAGAACAGAGGGACAGACATAAGTTACGGAGTGAAAAGAGGGATAAGAGGGTGATGGGGCGTGCAAGGGCTGGCGGTTTCCATTGTACGCCTCGGCAAATTTTGTTGGACAATGGAAAGGGTTGATTTGGCACTCGTGAATGTATATTACATTAGCACCCACTACACTCTGGGACTTGAGCTAACAAGATTTCGCCACCCACGCTACCCATCTTTTCTTTCCTCCCGTACGCATGTATAGATGCATGTATACACGCACAGACAAGATCTCGTAGATATAAATTCCCATAGAAATAAATTGAATATATGCCCATGATTTTCGAAATGACGAACAGTAATATCGATCGTCTCTTCGCTAAAATGTATAATTAAAGTTTTACGAGATGCATTATCCTTGTTTTTGTGTATATTACCATTCGTACATTATTTATTGCAACTCTGTTTTCAGTAAATATAAACGGTAATAGTTCGATAAAAATAATTAAAGCTTGAACAGATAAATTAATCGTGCTTATTAATATAAAACTTAGAGAAGCTAAAAAATATGTTAGAATAAATAATTTATCTCCATCAACATCCGTATTTTTATCGTATTCTAGGAAAAGGAATAATTTTAATACTTTTCGAGATATATTTAGAAGTTACTTATCTAGGAATTATTAATTAACAAATTAGATCAATTAATTATATGTATTCTCTAATATTGGGCATGCTAATAGAGATAGAGTTTATTGCATAATTTACGCGACTTATATAGATAAATTTAAAAGAGTAACACAGAGAGAAAGAGTATATAAAAATCAATGCCAAATCTCGAGAATGGCATTACGCTACGTTGTGAAATCACAAGAAAAATGCGCGAGTGATGCGTTTAGCATTCCGACGAGTGAAACGAACAACAATTGTTGGCATTCATTCGTGGGTGCTTTAGAGTCTAATTGTCTCAAGCGCTTTTAACCTTAATCAGCGTCTCGAATTGAACGGTTCGAGGAGCCGCTGCTGCCGGCAAGCCGTGAAAGTGGAAACAGACGACAGGCACAAGTACATAGGTGCGCACGATACTACGGGTGATGGTGGTGGAATGTATACCCACCACCGCACTCCGGTCGGTATTTACAAGAGGAATCTGGAGCAGGCAAACTCGAATCACTTCGTTCTCGCTCCCGTCTTTCTCTCTTTCGGCGAGAGGATGTACATGAGGAGGAGGGAGGAGAGGAGGTGCTTTTGTACGCCGTTTGCGGGGGAGATGGAAGCGTTGAGGGATGCATTAGCGGTCGGGAAAGACAGGGCTGGGAACTGGGAAGAGAAAGAGAGGGCGAACTATGACGAAGGAATTCTCCGGACTAACAATAAGATGGCCCTAAAGTAATAAGGATGTAAAAAAGAAGGGCAAATACTTGAAGTAAGACTTGAATAATGATAATGATGTTAATGATTGTATGAGAACTCAAGTTTGAGTTGAATGCAAATGTCTGTAAAATGTATATAGGATGATTAAATAGGTTCATAAGGTACTTATTCAAAAAGATTTTTGCAAAGAAAATATTAAATTTTTATTAAATCTTCGAAATAATATTTTATTTATATAATATCTTTATAGATATTAATGGAAAAATTAAGGTAGAAGAAATAATTGTCTTTAACAATTTTGCTACCAAGATTTTTGAAAGAAATAGGGTAAACCGACCAGTGAATGAACAAAATCACTTATATTTAAAATTTTTAATATAAAAAAAAATCATGGATCGAAGATAAATGACTGTAATGAAAATTAAGAGAAAAATTCACAGATGACGTTGAGATCGGTGTCACAATTATAAAGAAAGTGTCGACTCAAGGAGAAATATTTTGGTAATTATTTGATAATAAATATTTCTCCTTGAGTCGACACTTTCTTTAAATTGTGACACCGATCTCAACGTAATCTGTGAATTTTTCTCTTAATTTTCATCACAAAATCATTTATGTTTGATCCATAATTTTTTTATATACTTAAAATATAAGTGATTTTGTTCATTCACTGATCTCTGTTCATTCACTAGTCGGCTTACCCTAATAAGGAAAATATGAGATAATATTTTATACAGAGATTGCGTAAATTTTATACTTAAACAATTTTTTCAACTTTATCATGAATCTCCTAAAAAATGTAGAATTGAGTTTTGCTTTTATATATTCCCTCTTTATGTTGATTTTTAAATCATTATTAATTATTTATTTTAAAAAAAAATAATGCAGAACGCCAGCAATACAGAAGATAGGTTTGTTTGACAGACAAAACGCGAATTGAATTTCGAGTTGTGAAAAAAACAGAGACAGAGAGAGAGGGACTAGAGACAACTTAATGCATCGTGATGGTTTCATCTGTGCCACCGCAGGCAATCGGCAACCAACGGTACAAACCACTTACTGGTTTTAAGTGGTGGTTCCGCCCTACGCTGTCTGTCCGAGAGAAGAACAGGACGAGAAGGGGAAGAAGAAGAACGGAGGTTGGCACGCGGAAACGAGCGTGGCGCAAGAAGGAACCGAGCGATTGCTGGATGGAGCGAAACAAAAACAATCGCAACGCAGTGAATGCAGTTCGGCTGCAGTCAGACTCGCCGTCGTGTAAATGGCGCTCGACGACTACTCGCGATAGCTAGTCCTTCCTCGAGAACGCGAATGGACGTTAATGGGTGGATAAGTTTCGCTCCATTGGAGTCCTGGTAATCGACACTCGTGCGATCTTGATGGAATCGTCTCTTATTTGTCGCAATTATTGTGCTTCGTGTAACTGAGAAGTAATTTGATGCAACTGAGAGTTATCTTATCCGACGAAATAACGAAGAGGTCACGCGCTAAGAAAAATTGACAACTTGTTCTTATTGAATTTTTATTACTAACGACAGCTAAATAAAAACATATGTCAACGCAGTTCATCTAAAAAGTTAAAATCTCACGGATGTTATTTTATTTTGATATAATATTCTGTTCTTGCGATTAATATTATCTAATTTGACTTGAAATATTTAATAAGAATTAAATATATCGAAACTCTTAAGGGAATTAAAATAGAATATACCACGTTTAGAAAGATAATTAAAAAATTAAGTGAAAGAATGGTCTTAATCCGTATAATTGCATTGCCTTCGCATTGAAAAATTGAAAAGCTTTTAAGAGTGTTTGAGATGAGAGAAATTTAGTTATTTTAATATAATACTTCTTTATTGTTATGAAAAAATCAATTATAAAAATATGACACCGTTTGTTTCAAAACATTATTATTAGTCAATGTAACAAATTTATTTCGAATTGCCGAATAAAATTTCTATTCGGTACTTTTTACTTTTTGTCACGTGTTCAATCATAGTACATCATTTCTTTGGAACGAGGAGAACCAATCTCATTCTGCGGCTTGGAAGTAGAAGAAAGGAAATGTTGTATGTATAGATACAAGATATATATAGATATTTCTCCTTTTACCTTCAAGTTCCAGGATTACATTGGCTTTTCTTGTTCCAAAGTATCGAATAGGTTGTACTAAGCAAGAAGTAAATATCTCAAGATGTAATTTCAAAAGCAATCTAAAATCTTATGCATATTGTATATCATAAATACTAATATAATCTATACTATCGATTTTAAATATAGCCATTATTTTCCATAATTCCCCAATAGAAAATAATAACAGAAAAAGTAGTAAAATACCATCTTAAAGCTTCCATTAAAGTTCCTTATAGGTTTAAAATGGTTTGGAAATAAGTTCTTGGATAATCAACAGGTATACTAATAACATTAGTTATTTGACACTATGTTGCTATTAGTATTACTACATTACACGCAAATAATAAGACATCGCCGCAGTAGAGATGCATGAAAAGCTTCTTATTCTCCGCATTTTGATTTATCATATTCTTCTGACGTTCAGTATCTGTCTGGTTAAACCCCTTCTTGTCCAGTGGTTTGTTCGCTCCCGGCAATGTCCTGTCTACGGGGAGATGTCGACGGAAGAGTGAGAGCCACGTGGTATGACGGCCGTGGCATGACGGCCGGAGAAATGTAAGATAGATACATGTACAGGGGAAAGCCGGAAGGAAAAGAGGTCCAGAGGTCTGCGAGGGCCGGGAATGTGTAGGCGGGGATAACCCAGGAGGATTTAGTAGCATGATATCATAACCAACAGTGATTTCCCGCTAAAGCCGGGGCGATGCTATATTCCAAAGGACCCCGGGGAAAAGCGCTGGCCTTCCGCTCGAGTACCGCCATTACGACTGGTTATGTATGAAATGCGGGATTACGTGTTTCTCACTCCTGACTTTCGTCCCTTAACTCGCTGATAACAGCTTTTACAAAGTGATAATGTTAACCACAGTGATTGTTCGTGTGGCTCGACAAAATGTTCAAGCTTTCCTAACGGCGTTATGTCTAGAACAGCGTTTCCATCCTACTTTGGCATGCAATATACTATATATATTTATATTTTATTAAAGAGATTTAGAGGTTTTAATAATTTTAATATATTTTATAGATGTAAGTGTAAGTTTTCTTCGATAACTCGTCGAGTTTTTTCCCCCAATCATTCAACTGCATCATAATTATTGTATTTATATGTAGGTATTGTATATGTATTTTATAACATTATTTAACAGTAAAAATTTTAATATATCAGATATGCTTTTAATACATTCAGTTGCAGGATCTCTTTAATTCAGTACTTTTCCGGAGAGTAAAATATGCTGCATGTAACTTCGTAACTTCCGATCCTCCAAGCTCTTCTATGAAAAGAGTACAACAGTAGTTCGTTCCACTTTTTGAAAGAGAAAATTAATCTTATATTCAAGAATTTTAAATTTAATATTAAAATTAATAAATTTATATTAATATTTTATATTTTATTATATAGATATCTTATGTTTCATTGTATATTAAAAATTTTTAAGTGGAAACAATAAAATATTTTTATCATTTTTCAATTAATGTTTGAGAAAAAATGGATTATGTCGCCATTACACCAAATTTTCCGTTTATCTCAAATATTTATCACTTGTCGGAGATTCCACTTACTTCCTTGTCTTTTCCCAATCTCTCTCTCTCTCTCTCTCTCTCTCTCTCTCTCTCTCTCTCTCTCTCTCTCTCTCTCTCTCTACTTCTCTTTCTATGTGGAAAGTCGGCCGCACGTATGATCGAGTATGTCGCGTGCTTCTCCGTTAACAACTGTCGTCGAGTCCGTCTGGCCGAGCTCCATAGGCTCCATAGACGAGGCGACGGGCAAGACCTCGACGTACGTGCTGGATGGAGGATCCTCGACTTCGAGTGGGTCTCTCTTCAGCGTCTCCAGTACAAGCAAACCAGTCTCTTGTAAAAGGGGTTGACGAACCGACCGACCAACCGACCGCCTTGCATCCTCCGCGAAACGTCCAGACTCGGATTTACATACAAGCCACAGAAACACTAAATCTTAGAATCTCTCATTATTAAAAAGATATTCACATGTAGACATTTACATTTACATTGATTTTTCTACCTTATTTTTAAAATATCGATGTAATTAATTAAATTCTAGTTCCTCCTTGGAGAAACCTAGAACAATTTTTAATACGTTCAGATAAAACTGACATTTAAATATTTAAACTGACGATAAAAGCTCGAGTAAAATTTTTGGAAATACAGGGAAATATATTATACAGCTTCACATGTGTAAGACACGATGCTCTATAAACCTTATAGTCATATTTAAGGATGTTCGGGCGGTACAGGTATATTTTCCCTGTCAAAAGTTAAATTGCTTATGTACAATCAATTTCTATAGTTAAATCACTTTTTGAATTTGACGACATTGCGTGGCATTTTCGATAGTGTGCGTGTATCTCATAGTCTCCTCATCTGTAATTAAGCGTATTTAAGTACGTATTGAGCGTATGTAAGTATGTATTGAGCGTACTTTTTGGCTAACTCTAAACCGAGAAATTTTTCGGAAACATTATTAAATAAAAAAAACGAGTCTCCTAATAAAGCTAAAAATTTGTGTGGATAATTATATAGTCTTACTCGTTCTGCTTGCAAAATTTCATATTTTTTTCATCATTTTTCACTGAGATATAACAATTTTTCCTCATTTTCCCTTAAACTACGTGTGATTTTATTATTTAATTTCTCAACAACAAGCTTCCTAAACAATTTCTTTTTATGATAAAATCTACAGAATTAATTTTGATTCAAAGAGTTTTCATCATTTTAGTCGTAATGCCCGAACATCCTTAAGTTTGAGAACTCTGCAGAATCACTGCATTATATGTCTACTGTATGAAGTATACTATCGATGTCGCAAGGTTCATAATCGCGAGAAAATCGACACGGTAGATTTTTTTACGGTGTGGTTGCCTCTATCGGTATTGGGTCAACAAATAAACGACCGCGATATTGTACGCGCCACGACCACGCGGTCGCCTAATCCACTCGATCTAGCCACCGTTATCGTTGCGTACACCCGGTATATTGCAGAGTGTCCCGCGGCTTGTAAATAATGGCCGAGCTGTCAGGCACCGAATTTCGGATATCTCGGCGATTGTACGCGTAAAACGCGTGTGAATGTGCATGCGTATAATGCACACCCGTATATATGCTTGTGCATTTCTGCTAGCGGTATGTCGGCCGAAAGAGTATTCGGCCCTAGAGGCATCCAATAATAGAGAAAATCCGGGAAATTTTACGACAATTTGTTCAAATTCATTCCAAAGAATAGTTATACATATCAATATTAACCGAAAAATAGAATAGATAATAATAAACTAGAAATTGTAACATATAGTATCAAGCACCTTTTGTCTTTCAACATAAATTTTAAGCTCACAAATTTTTATTAATGCTTGATTATGGTATGCATTTTGTTGCATACAAAATTTGTGATTTAGTTGCGTTATAAACACGCTCTTTTCTCATCCTATTTTTATTCAGCATTATGAAAAATTACTAGTTTATTTCGGTATTTTTTATTTCAGTATTTTTAATTTTCAGGATTATTTTCAGTATTATTTCAGTACTTTTAATCTTCTAATACATTAAGTCGTAATTTACAGCATTTTATTTATTGCAGTTCGGTATACTTAATGGATACAGTTTTTTCGTGAAGTATCTCGAGGCTTATGCGAGCATTTCATTTAGTTATGAGCGGTACTTTTCTGCCCACTTAAATGTCGGCGGGATAACGGCGAGGAAAATAACGGTGCGGGTCTCGCTCCGAAATCAGTCGTTCGATAAATCCCGTTTTCAGGATTTACTCGCGATTCGGCTGGCCGCCGGTACATCCAAAATGCTCCATTTGCAGCACTGTAAATTCTGTGTAGACCGATTTTTTTTTTTTATTCCACTCGCCTCTATCTCGCTGTCTCTCTTTTACGCCACCGCATACCGGCCGCACTCTCGCTGCAGTATTTAATCCGTGCAGTTTATCAGCAAACCACAGTGAGAGGAGGGCCTCGATACACCCTGGAATTAATTCGCGAGATTCTCCCCCACTCCCTTCCTCACTCTCTCGTTCTCCCTACCCGGCTTTTTTTCATCCTCGCGGTAGCACAATGGCGTGTCGATCGGCCGACGCTCGTCGATCATTCGGGATTAATGGACGCGCGTGGCGCGCGATTTTTTTCTTGCGCTTTTCGTTGGTATCGCGCATCGTGTTGAATGCAAGAAAAATCGCTCGCCATGAAATCGAAAGGATCGAAGAGCTGAAAATCTCGCGGATGAACAGATTACTTACAGCTTTTAGAGAAGAATTTTATTTTACAAAAAATTGCATTGAAAATTCAGTTGACGAAAATAATAATACACACTTGCTGTCATTCACAGATTTTTTTAAAAGCATTTTAAAAGAGATTAATTTTCTATTAATAAAATTCTGATTTGATTTTTTAATATTTTGTTTTAAACAATTTTTAAATAAAATTTCCAATTACGATCTCATTAAAGCTCACTTAAAAATAATCAATAATAATATTTTGTTTTCTATTTGTAATGTAGGAAAAGCAGAATTTATAATAATTTTAAATTTTTAACCACTTTTATAATTTAAGAATCGTAATGTTTCTAAAGATCATTATTTTTATTTTTTAATGCATTATCAAGTAGGAAAAAAAACGTATTTATAAATTTTATCTTAATATGTAGGAATGACGTTATCAGATGATTTTAATCGTATTTCTTGAAAAAGTTCACAGATCGAGAAATTCTCTTAAAATGTTAATTATTACAATTTAAATATACCTATATATACATATTTAAAAGATATTTTCTTTGCATCAATTTATCATAGTCATATATGTAACTTTTCGTATAGTAACGTATTTAAGATTAGCATTTCGTAAAACGTATTACATTAAGAAAATTTAGAAAGAAAAATCGGAAATGATAATTCTGAGAAATAACACATTTTATATTACATTTCTGAGATTATTTTTTCTTGAATGTAAACATTTCATTTTTCTTTATTTGCTAACTTCGTTCGAATATTCCATTTATTCTGACAAATTCTGATATACGAGCCGATGGAGTTCAAGGAAGATTGGGTGTTGATATTTAAACGCTTTTCCCCTAGCCTCTCTCTGATCGAGAGAGGCAATATTCATGGTGTTAACAATGGCGTTAGCTCGTATATACTATAATTACCATTGTAACAAGATAATTATAACAGAGTGTAACGCGTGGAGTGACAAAGATAGAATGACAAAGATAGAATTCTATACGTGTTATCAAGTGATTACAGAATGTTAATGCATGTAAATTACCACCACGGGGTTAAGAAAAATTGAGGGATCGTATTTTTGTGGAAAATGCAAAATCAGAAATTTGTATAATATAGCAAATAAAAAGCTCCAATAGTTTATATCTAATTGTAATTGAATAAATTGTCATAGTATGACAAACTCTTATTATAATTTGTTATTATTTTATATTCTTTCTCCCGAAATTCCAGAAAATAACATAAAATACTATGTTCTTTTTTAAAGAAAGAAATATATGTTCTTTTTCTCTTTCAGCGTAGATGTTTACTGACCGTCTTTAGAGACAAATCTCAGGAAGTCCTCTTAGAACTCTTTCTTTTCGAGAAGAAAATAAAAATTGTCGCAGCGCAATGTATGTGCAATTTTACTATTTTTAACTATATATTTTCCTTGAATAAGTTTTTATAGGTTTAATATCTGTCATTGTAAATCTATAGTTAATAGAATAAAAAGAATATCGTGAAAAACTTAAAACTATTTTAGTTTAAATAATATTTATAGGCGCATATTAGGTATCACATAGACAATAAAATTCTTCCTATTTGTTGCGTGCTACAGTAATTATTTCTATTGTTAAAAATAAGATTAAATATTTGGGAAATGTGTACCTATATAATAAGTATGATTGTTACAGCAAGAAATGTAAACTTTAAAAAGTGCCACAGAAATATGTTAAATTATATAAGTAGTAGTTACGCAAAATAGAAAGAGTTTGAATATATGTGTGATACACGAGTATTCTTTTGAAACTTATTTTGAATGCATACATATGTAATCATTTTTGCAGTTTCATCGTCAGATCATATATTACCTCTTTCAACCTTTTACAGCAACGACAACGTTGCCAAGTAAAATGCAAATTTTTTCACCAGAATTAATGATTTACAAATTCACGTCGATGGCATATCTGGTAAAATAGAATATTAAATACTTGCGTGTAAAATAGAGAGTAAAAGAAAATAAAAAATAATTCGTACAGGAAGATAGCTTGCATTTGTGGTTTCGTCTAAAAATTACGTCACGTATTGTTTGTAAAAAATCTCATCATATATTGTATATTTATGTCGGATGGCTTGTTAAAAGATGCTTGTTAGTCCCACTTAAAAGATTCAAGTCTTCGTTACGCGATGCTCGTTTTGGCGTTGCGGAACAGCGTTGAGTTTTTCTATTTTTATGTAAGGCTCGACGATATTTTGCGTCGGTATGCGACCCCAGAGAACCGCAGGAGCAACATAAAACACAATCCTCATTGCGATGTCTCCCTGGTTGGGCAAGGTTGTTGAGGAAAAAAAATCTAGAAGCGGAAGAGTTAGTGGAATGAGAGAAGGTCAGATGAAAACGAGGTCTGGGATCATGCTTTGTTATTTTTTGTGGATTCTGATAATCTAACTTTTCATCAATTCTTTTGTTATTCTCTGCTTGTCCGGTATTGTTCTTAGATAATTACTAATATTTTTTATATTTTGTATTCTTTATATCTTTTTTTGTATTTGTTATATGATATCTAATCCGTTTTTTATAATACTCTCTTTTCTTTGGATGTTCAAATAAAATAGAGGAGAGAGATTGATTGATTTTGTTTATTATGCCCAAACATCAGCTAAAGGGCAAAGACTCATAATAGCAAGACATAGAATACTAGAAAAGCTCTCAGAAGAGAAGCAGATTACCAAATATATTGCAACATGATGCATTACTTAAAAACTAATCTTAAAACTAAAAGAAAAATTATTATTAAGAAAAAGCAGGAACGGAAAAGAAAACTTAATGTAAAGCATAAGAACTAATTAATATTACGCAACGCAACTTAAACTAAGATGATTGTGTGTATAACGCAAGGAACTAGACACACGACTAGACGATGGTAACATTGCACCAATATAATACACACAAGAATGCCAAGAGCATCAGCCAGTTTCAGATGCAAGCAAAAATAAGTGAAGAAGGTTTTTAAAAGATGCGATAGAAGATGCAGATGTTATACTAGTAGGAAGAGTATGCCAAAAACGAATTGAGGAAAGATGAAAGGAGTGCATATACGTGGCAGTTCTACAAGTCGGAATATGAAAAGTTTGTGATGAGGCACCAAGACGGCCAGAACACCTAAGCGATGGGTCAGGAAAAGTGAAAAGTTCACTAAGGTAAGAAGGAGATTGTAAGAAAAGGATACGATACATCAGACACCCAAGAAAAGAGAGAGAGAGAGAGAGAGAGAGAGAGAGAGAGAGAGAGATCCTATCACAAATAATCATATTTACCAGGTTAATTTTTAACAAATATAATAGCACTTAATATTTAATTAATCCAAGGAATTTTGAGAATTTGAATTTTTGAAGAAGAAATTTACAGAATTTTTTTGTTTAGATAATACCAGAAAAATAAATAATGTAATTGCGATAATTACTAATAATATAAGCTTCTTGATATAACGTGCTGATACTTACAATTAGATAAGTAGATGCTTATATGTATTATCAACCAAAACTAATTAATTAGAGAGAGAGATTAAGTCCCAATATAGCTATCAAGAATACTAGTAACGAGCAACTATTCCGAGGACCTTATCTTGCTTCGATTTTGCAAGTTCAAGCTGCGTGCGTCCTCGGTAGTCGGTGCCATGGCATTGAATTGATTCATCAACGTGTCTCGCGAGTTCGTACTTCGTACTTCTGCGTTCTGGGTCTCTCGTGCAGGTGGTTTGGTGGCAAGACCCACCAACAAGTGATACAAGCAGTTCTGTGGTCGGACACTATGTACATGGCCGCGCTACTACGCCGTAAAGCGCAGGTCCTGTGATTACCGTCGACAAGAGCTTGTGGCTTACTCGCAAGACCTTCGCATATCAAACATTTGCGACTGAACCTTGGCGACGTTCTCTTGAAATTGACTCTTACGCGCCTCGCCTCGTGGTCGGAATCTTTCTGGATTAATCAAACCTTTCTGGATCGCTTCGAAAGAACTCTGCCCACAATTTTGATCTCCAGTTAGAAAAAATATCTTCAACAAAATGATAAAAATACATTTACATATTCCGAATTTTATCCGCTTTTATTATTTCTTCGGTTATTATTTTTTCCCAATAAAAATGTAAGTTAAAATCAAATATTCATTATACAATTAATTATAAAGTACAAAACGTATATTATTGCTAAATGGCGTTATTTTATTATTTTAGAATCTTTACACACAATGTTCAACAGAGATCTCTAAGAAATTTTGAGTTTCTAAAGAACGTCACTGCATCTTATACCAAGTCGCACAACTCATCTATCTTTATTAATTATATTACGACTTTGTCGGCAGGTTTGCGTTTAATTGAATTCGTATTTGGTCACGATGAAGTCTACCAAGTTCTGTCAAAGCAACGCGTATCCCTTCCAATATAGCGGACTCCTTCTAATGAGCGTATGAAGGCGCCGGCGACGCGACTCCGCAAGAAGATTTCCTTGCTGCGCACGTAAACCGCTTGCAAACGGAGACGGCATAAAGTTCAAAGGATCCGTCGAAGTCCGATCCGATGGTAAGGAGAGGAAGTTCTTCACTTTGTCGCGGCCTCGTTATGTCTCGGAACTACCCTCGCTAACCGAGAATTCGGCTGCGCCCTGCGCCTGTCAGAGTCTACGATTACGCTCTTTGTCTACGAATATTATCATGTACCGGATGTATTGGATGTCCTTCCTACTTCTAGCTCACCTATGGAATGCCCTTTTGAAGAATTTCCTGAATGTTCGAAGTCGATCTTTCCTCGGTAAAAATTTCATACGCGACTTTTCCTCGTTATTCGTTATATAAAACATTTTTCAATATTTGGTTAAACTCGGCAATTGAATTCTCTGAAAGCGAGATATCAATAAACGTGATAACGAGAGAAGTATACTTTCTGTTTTCCTATCAATTTTCCTGGAATTTAAATGTTGCGCTTTTCGTTACGTTATCTTGTATATAAAGTTTACTGTATACGTATGCGTATACATATAAATGCGTGTGCGCGTGCGGATGTATGTGTGCATTTAAGGATTAAGCTTTTACGATGCTTAACAATCTGCAATTCAAGTAATGTAACACAAATCCACTTACAGGAGATGAACTTGCGTCAATCGAGTGCTAGCATCTAAAATTAAGCGACATTGTTTCACGATTGCGCTCGTAAATACTGCAATCGTGATTATTTCGCGCGTGTTCAGCAAGTGTTACCTAGTGACAAGTTAAAATTTTGCCTAATGTTCTCCATCAGGACAATCGTCTTACGATTCCCGAGCTTTCAAGCTTACATGTAAATTACTCGTGATATACGAGTTGCGAACTCCAAAATAATCCTTCGAAACTCAATCCTTTATGTCCTTCCAGCTTATATGCTTCAAAAATTACAGAATAAGCTTTAGAGTCCATATTGCTCTATATCGTATTTTATCTGTAATTTTAATAGGTATATTAAGTCGAGGAAAAAGTTTCTATAATTATTAGAATAAAAACCAATCCTTTTTAACTGAATTATATCTATATTTATTTTAATTATTGGACTTGTTAAATTAAACTTTTTAGTATTTAACGTTAGATATCTCTCTTTGTAAGTAAAATTCTGTGAAGTAAAATGTAAGTAATATTAAATGAGGAATAAAGTTTGGCTGTCAATTATCGCTTCGTCAGACTCATTTAAATTGTCAAGTTCTCGAAATTTCCTTTGTTATAGTTACATACTGCCAAACAGAAACACTTTAAACACTGAATCAGCATTGCACGCGAGCATGTTTGCGTCAAATTCGCGCAGCTTTCCTGCGAGGAGAGCTTGCAGCAGCCAGCTGGAAAAAGGGACATTCGGCCGACTTTCGGTAAAAGCCCTCGATCATTCGTGCGTGAAAGCTCACAGTCGACGCTCTTCTTTCTTTGAACGCTTTCAGCGGATCTCGATTTTACCTTCTTTCTTTCTCAAAGGGCACAGTAAGAATAAAAATGTTCCTTTTAAATTCTGTGTAGATTTTGAGTAAAGCGTCAGTTTGCCGGACATTTTGGTGAAAATTCGAAGCATGAATAAGAATTCAAAAATCCTGCTTTCAGGTACAGTGCATAAATCAGTATACAGTAATATCGGATAGAGTAAACAATGTGTGAGGTGACCATAAATAATGTGTCTTTCCGTGTTTCTAATATTAAAAAAAATAAAATATCTATAGTATTTAGGAAAATTTATGATTGATTATATCATAAAGTAATTATAATATGTATATGTTACAGTTAAAACCCGAAATCCGTCAAAACCCGAATTTACTAGGAAATTCTAGTTTTAACTAAGCCCCCTCGGTAATTCGCGTTCTAACTGAAAGAATATAGTTAAAACTAGAATTAACTGATTGTCAGTCAATTCTAGTTTTAACTATATTCTTTCAGTTAGAACGCGAATTACCGAGGGGGCTTAGTTAAAACTACAGTTAAAACCCGAAATCCGTCAAAACCCGAATTTACTAGGAAATTCTAGTTTTAACTAAGCCCCCTCGGTAATTCGCGTTCTAACTGAAAGAATATAGTTAAAACTAGAATTGACTGACAATCAGTCAATTCTAGTTTTAACTATATTCTTTCAGTTAGAACGCGAATTACCGAGGGGGCTTAGTTAAAACTAGAATTTCCTAGTAAATTCGGGTTTTGACGGATTTCGGGTTTTAACTGTAACATATACATATACATATAATAGGATTTATACCTAACTTTGATATAAAGGAAAAAAATAGATTCTCGATTTTTTCAGCAGGTGGCTAGAAGAAATCGCAGATTACTGTCTCTCGTAAGCTCTCGAGATTAAGCTTTGCCTGCTCTTTAAGCGAGCGAGCCTGTTAAAGTCCGTTGGATGAATGCCGGAAAGAGGGAAAGAGGGAAGGGGGAGGGACAGTTGGGGTTTAACAAACTATGGAGAAAGACTGAAAACGGGACGCGAGTCTCTGGTGAGACTTCGTGAGCTGCGGCTCTTTTTCAACAAATTGTAGTTATTGTTCCTGGGATGCTGACACGTCTCCAGCAGCTGCTGCAGATGCGTTATAGCTCTGTATGTTTGCAACTCGCAGAAATATTTAGGATTTTCGATCGAGTCCTCCAATCACCGCTACGTGAAGCAATATCCGTAGTTTTGCAATTCGTAGATTTGAAATTCGATTATAAGCTTAATTAATACAACGTTGCATTTCAAATCTAAAAATGTCGAAAATCGCGAAGGCAATATTATTGAATACTTTTTACAAGTTTAACTTAAAATATGTATAATTTATGAATACCTTAACGATTAATCAATCTACACTATTATCATAAAATTGTTTTAAAAATTTGAAATAATAAGATAGCACCAAGAAATATTGTATATCTTTATGCAATTTTTTTCTTAGTTTATTTAAATATTTTTTAACCATGCTATCACGTTTTATACTAATAATTTACGATATAACATTAACTGACTCATTCGATTGTTATTATTGAGATAATGTAATTCCAATCTTATTGAAATTCGTAATGTTTGAATTTTCAAAGGACCATTTGTAAAATAAGCGGCTCAATGTTAATTCCATTTCACACATTCGCTCTTTCCTTTAGAATGTCCTTCAGGAATGCACCCCGAGAGAAGACTTGATGCGCTTATCGCAAATCTCCGGAGGTGAATCGCCGTGCACCGTGGAGGGAAGTGACGAAGGGGACGCTTCTTTCATTCGAGGAGGATTTTCCGAAGACAATATGTGGGGTCGCGAGTGGCAAAACAATGGACTTCAAATACGAATGGGAGACAAAGTGTGCTCTCGAAGGTTTAAACAGCTTTGCGTTACTTTTTGCTACTGTAAGCTGCTCTTTCCTATGCAGGCGGACGCGAATACAGTGTGTTGGATGGCTATTGCACAATTTGCACTGTTCTTTTTTTGTGAATCATGAACGCTGTATTTCTTTACTTATATAGCGCGTAGAATACCGTTCATAATTTTCTAAAACATTTCCATACATTAATTTCAATCAATGCACCGTTCCTATGTCACGAGAAAATCGTATAAAGAATATCGTGTTGATATTACAGATTAAAGGTAACTTCATATAGAAATGGATAAGTATTATCACTTCACGCGCATTTACGATGCTTTGTTTCGCGAATTATAATAAATAATTTTGTGAAGTAAAACGCTGGCCTTTTCGGTAGCGAAAAGCAGCGACAAAATTGCGCATATCTAGAACTAATGCACGTTATTGTATTACTTTCACTCGTGTGGCGTTGTGATGTTTCAGAATGCAATTATGCCACAGGCGAGACACGTGCGGCATATCCCGCGAAATAAATTACGTTTCGCAAAATAGATTTCGCCACATTCACGGGTAAATTCGACGAATTAATCGTGTTGTTCTCGCAGTAGCAGCCACAATAGAAATGTTTCTTTTTCTAATTATATACGCATTATCGCTTTTTATGCGTGTAATAAAAAATTAGTACATAATTAAATATTATATATACCTATATAGAAATTATTTATGTAGGTACATTTTTAAAAATAACATTTTTGAAATATAATAATAAAATAATAAACAATAATAACCGCACGTATACATATATAATTCTCCATGTTACAAATTCATTAATATTTTGATTAAATATAATATTACAGAAATAAATGAGAGCTACAGAAAAAATGACAGAAATTATCAATTAAGGAATTACTTTTCCTCTCTTAATATGACGTGTCGCAAGAATGTGACAAGATACAATGCAATTATTATTACTATTTTCTTCTATAATAACATGTCGCAAGAATATAAAATATGATACAATAAATATTTTAATCAGCAATGTGTTCACGAATTTACGTAATTTATGTTTCTGTGCATCTTGTTAATGTTTCTGTTTCGGTTTCGATACGGATATTATACTGTAATGATGATAAATATTCTGCAGATACCGTCCGCGAATATATATTTCGCACGAAAATCCCATTCAACCCTGTATATCCACGTAATCCGTATTCAACCTTGATATCGCGAATAGCAAGCGGTTCTGTCGTGGCACGAAATTTCCCCGTCTTTAAAACCCATTGCTTCGCGATCCCACGGGCGATACCGGAAGTCGTCCAGTGCTATTATGCAGCTTTTTAATCCTATTACAGCGGTTAATTACCGTCTGGTGGCCGTTAGCGAGTCACGGACAAAAAAGGAAGAAGTCGACACCTTTCTGTAAGAGTATCATTTGTTTTCTCTTCCTTTTTAAGCCCGCGACCTTTTATCTTTTGGCGAAACAAAAAGTGTGCGTCTAATTAACGATCGCCCTTTGCTCATTTTTTGGCGCACGTTGAAAAAGCGGAAGCTAAAAGCGCAGAATCTAAGACGAATTCTTCAGAGTTGTGTACAAAAGAAATGTACAAAAAAAATGACTAAAGGGAAAGGAGAAGCATTTAATCCTTTTGTTAAGTTTCGTTTCATTCCTTTTGTCAAAATCTTTTTGTAAAAGAAAAAGTATTGCATTGTATTCATTGTAAGAAATTGTATCTTATTTGGTGCAACTAGGTTTTACATTGTCACAAAATTATTTGTAGTAAAATCATTTCTCTTTTACTCGGAAAAATAGAAGTTTTCTCTCTATAAACAGAAAAATACGAGAAAAATACAAAACCATCATCTTGGGTATTATCAAACGTGTAAAAAAAAGAGAATTTAGCTCTGTTGGCGCATATATACTTCGAAAAACACTATACAGTTACAATCGGATTGTTTGTATTGTTACTAGTATCTCGCAAAATAGCAAAGATAATAGATTCCGGGAAAAAAAACAGCTCCCATTTGCGTTACAGTACATTTCGATCCACGAGATGTCGAGGAAAAGTAGGTCGGACCGAGAATCCTTTCATGCGCGCGACAGGATTACGAATCTTACCTCTACGGTGCGAAGAGCACGGGAGAATAGATACCGCCGTGTAATCCCTCGAAATTAAAATTTTAAGACGCGTCAGTTCTTCGTGCTCCCCCGAGATGCCCCCGGCACCCGTTTTCTCGCGGTGCCGCGGTCCCTTTTTTCTCGATTTTAATCTCTGGCCGGATTCGTATCCTCGTCTGAGACGCGTACTCGTTAGAGGATGTCTCCGACACCCTCTTTTCTTCGTTCTCTCGGTGTCGTTCTCTCGTACTATTCAACGAGCGACTCTCGAGTCTCGACACACCTCTTCATGGCACTTTCGCGTCATTCTGCTTATCTTCCTCGGCAGCTCATTGAAAGAAGCGTTTTCGGCGCTGTTTCATCGCGATTTAGTCTTCGTACACGTCTCTTCTGGCTACTTGTGAACGAATTAGTTCGACGTCTTTCCCTCTAAAAGCGTTCTTTTAAATCTAAAATATAGGTTAGTAACATATTTATATACCTCGTTTTTTTTCAAATTTATCTTTGGCTAAAAAAATTTTTTCGAAATACGTTAGGATCATTTATTTGTAGTTTATTATATACGATTTTACTAGAAAATTCTTTTACATAAAAGTTTCTATAATTCTTTTATATATTAAATTTGTGTATCTCTCATTATATTCAAAGAATAATTTTTGTGTATGTACAAAATTGTACTTACAAATTATAAATTATTTCCTAGCATAAGGACGTATATTAATTTAGAAATGCAATAGGGTTTAATGAGGCTAATCTATGAATGAATGGCCTGCACTAGATCGTACTACCGTGTTGGCTAATTAAGCGTTAAAGTCGATAAAGTACTATAAATGTGCTTTATCTTACTAAATGTGATATAAACCACTATTTATAAGTTCCTTCAATTATCACATACCGGAATATTAAAATTTAATCTAAAATAGATTCCATTAACTTGTAATATGGATCTGAAATTTCCAATAACCGCACTAATGGATATCGATATTAATACGATTGTAATTACGGATATTGTATTCAAATATAGTATTACATGTTTTCATCTTTAGAAGTTTTCATTCGTGCTGATAATTAATGACAAATACATTTATCTTATTATTTCGAAAACCGAGGAGAAATTTTGTAACGTATTAAATGTCCTGCGAGGTAACAAATATCTGTACGTAATGAAAAATTATAAATTAAATTTACGTAACCGTCGAGATGAAACAGCGATATTAATTTTGCAACTGTCAAACATTCGCCAGAAGCAAAGCAATTTTGTGTTTCGTATAAATCCTCCATCTTCCCATTCGTATAACTGCATAATTAACGACTGATTTTTAACCACATAATTAAAATATACACTTAATAAGTTCGGTGTTGGCAGTTTCGCTTCTTTCGTAGCGTTGTCGTCATTCCTTCTCCTTTTCTTCTAGACTTCATTTTACAAGTTATCACAAGTCATAGGATTTAAAAGGGCTGTTCGAGGGCTTAACTTCGCAGCTTAACGGATACAGAGTGAGAGTGAAGTTGCGCGCGAGGGGAAGTGCTCGAATTTAAAACAGCGACTCCACGGGTCAGAGAAAAGCTTGAAATTATGAATACGCCGAGATTCGGGAATTCGCAGTTATGCTTTATAACAGCACGTTGTTATTGTATTTAACAATGCAGAATTGCATGAAAGTATTTCATTGTTAGTAGCCCAATTAAATTTATTACAATGGAATTTTTTGTGGTAACAGAAGAATGTTAAAATAATTATACCCTGAGGAAAGTTAAAATAATCTGTGTTTGAGAGATTTATTAAGATTTTTTAGAAATATGGCGCGTTAATTATCTCGATGAGTTTGATGTACGTGATAAATTATATAATACTATATAAATATCTCTAATAATATTAATTATTGTAAAATTGCAATTAATCTAATGCATAATGTATAATTATACTGATATATACATTTAAATTATTTATGGTTTCTTGATTGGATGTATGTATAATTAAAGTCAATATTGCATACTTTATATTTCGTAATTAACATATTGTGATATAATGCAATATCCATTTAATTTTGCTAAAAAGTTTAAAAAAAAAATATTAAATTTTTTAAGAGATTAACAATCTTATATTTGACAATAAAGCTTAATTTTTAAGTTTTTATCAGAGGTAATGGTTACTACATTGCATTTTTTATGTATTGTTTACATATATACTGTAATATTCTCTCTTCCCACACGAGTTCTTTTACTAAAGTGTCTAATATAATTATTTCTAATGTTTCACATTGTCTGTTATATCTTTTTGACTAATTTTGATAAGAGAAAATTTCGTGATAAACATGAGAATCTTTGAAGGCAATATTATCCTTACAATTAGAAGGATTTAAGAATAAACTGCATCCGTGTAGGAATTTTCATGTTCCTTCCTTTCTGCGAAGCTACTCATAATACTCTTTATAAGCGAGAAAAATAAAGTGCTTATAACATAAGAAAACAATACGATTATTATATTTGTAGATTAACTTAATAGCTATATCTGTAAAGTGTAAAGTAATCGAAATATTTTTCAATTCGGATAATTTAGTTTCTTTTTCATCGAAATAGAATATGGATTATGTACCATTTTGCAGATGTTTCACGGTTCATATTTTTCGATAAAGCCGTTTTTATAATAAAAGTATACCTAATAAAATACAAAGAAATATATTGCTGTTTTTAAACATACAATCTTACATCCTACAATTTCTTACCAGTTTTCCTCTAAGAAAATAAAATTTTTTTTGGATATAATGAGAGATAACTGATTTAAAAATTTCATTAATATTCATCCCCAAGTTTTGTCGAATCGGCTCGCGATAGAACGAGAGAACACGTGGAGTCTGCAAATGCATAATTGCAGATAAACCGGTGAACGTGTTCGTGCAACTTTGCGCTATAACGCTTTAACGGCACGAAGAAGCGCCTGGCTTGCTTCTAGCCGGGCAGAAGCGAAAGGGATGGGCATGCCTAAAGTGCATGGACAAACGAACAGCGATTCTGGGGGAAGTTTGAGGTGGCCAGCACTCGAGGGAATGGATTATAGGTCAAGATAGGGCGGAAGAGAAGATTGCTGGTAGAGGCACACAGCGGCGGAGCCAAGTGATTGTGTAAATCAAGAAGGCACTTAGAGCGCCTGAAATTCTGCTCTATGAAGCTTTTGGTTCAATCAGCTGCTAAGGATTACGCAAATATTCTCAATGGTCTCTCGAGCAGTTGTTTTCAAAAGTAAATTCTTACATAATCAGATTTTTCTCATGTTAGGAGAAGAACGAAGGTGTATACTGAGAATATTATATTTACCTGCTACTTTTTTTAAATCAAATTTAAATAGTTTGATAATGGCAGATTCAAAACATTTTATTGAAAATACCTAATTAAACATTACTTTTTAAACACGGTCAACAAGCAAACGATAATTGCACTTGACATGGAAGTATATCCAAACACAAAATATTCAGACAATGTGCAACAGTGCAATTATCCAAAACTACATAAAATATAAAAAAAAAAGATAACGTCCAATGAAACTGAGGTAGAAAAAAAGGTCATTTCCAAGATTATTATTATATATGAAGGGGTTAAAGCCATAGTGGTGTGTCACTTTTTTTGACCACTTTTTCTTTCTTTTTCTTTTTCTGCATGTGTAGACTGCACCTATAAACTCAACTCGATAGGTTAAAAAAAGTGACTTACACCACTATAGCTTTAACCCCTCCATATATATACGTGATGTACCTACACCGTTACATTTATTATCGCCTTTTATTTTGCTTTTATAGAAGAAATCCGCAAATCTTTTTTACCTGTCTCTTTTTCTGTTCCCAGCGGGCGAACGAGCGTTTCTATTGCCAACCAAGTCATGTACAAACAGTTTCTTCGCGAAATTCCATCGCTTTTTGCGCGGCACACAAACACAATTGCACGCGCGAAGTTTCCCATGGGGACCCCTTCGGCTTTTTCCATTTGTTCATATCAGATAAGTCTCTCGCTTGCGATAACTTTGTTTCTCGCGAAGTTTCGTCTGACGCGCGCGCGCGCGCGCGCGCTCAACTTCCGGTTCTCTTTCGCTCGTTCGCTATCGCTTCCGTCCGATTCTCCCTCGACCGCCACTTGTCCCTCATCCCTTCGTCGAGAGTCTGGCTGGCTTTCATGAGGGAAGTAACTCTAGCCGTGTGATCGGATAACGCTTAAACACTCGTCCACTTGGCGAATGCTTCCCGAAACGTAGCACGCGCGACACTTCCCGTCACCCTCGACTCGAGTCTACGATTCAGATTTTAGACTATTGCTGTAGAATGTAAACAATGAATATCAATTAACGCGCAACATTCATCGCGTTGTCAAAATCGTTTTTCACGGACTCGAATCTCGATATTGAAGAGTGTAGCACAATTCCTCGACGGCCATATACTCGTAAGAAACCGGGAACGATGAGAAAAATCGATGTGGAATTTGCGTTTCTTTTGCGCAGATAAGACGGAAATCGAATCTGTCGTTCGCACGCGCGCCCATACGCGGCACGTATATCTGGCACGAATGATCTTTCATATATGCTCGATTTGAAGAATCTATTCGCGTGCTCGATTAAACGATTGTGCTCGTTCGAGGGGCTCAGAGGATGAAAGCGCCATTAGGAAGGACAATAAGCGAATCATAGAACGGCACAAACGAGAAGAAGACTGCCAATGTCTAGAAGACTATGAGGAATTGAAAGAAAAAAAAAAGAAAAAATAAAATTGAGAGCTTGCGATTTTATTCGAAAACTTAAGACAACGATTACTTTTGAGTTTCTGGCAATTTAAGCTGGAAATTAAAATTTTATTAAAGTAAAGTTATTGAACTTTCGGCGTTCCAGACTATAAAGCTCTCATCGAAACCTTCGATATTTATTTATTAAATCTTTACAATGTTACGCTTGAGGTATTCACGTAATGTAAACTTCTCGGTTTGCAAATTCGATCTGTATCGCTTAATGAAACACCATGTATGTGCATATGTATGATTGCGTGGATCTGTGTGTGCGTATCGTACATTCCTGACATTGTGTTCCGTGTCAGCTGCGCTTAGTGCACGCGAATATAGACACGCACGCACGCAGGGCTTTACGCCTGCGTCACACGACGATTGTCTTCATGCACGACTCACGAGTTGCTCTATAATACAAGTCACCTGTTTAACATTATGTGCTTTGCCGTGAATACGTTATATATTACAAAGGTAAATTGTTATCGTTGATACACTCGTACCGTCCATGTAACGTAGGTTTTAAGATTTAAGAGAATTCCATTTTACAGGTGAAAATTATGGCAGTAACTAGAATCGGTAATGCGATATTTTAAGTCGCGAATTCACACACGTCGTTGGAGAACGTGATCGTGTTAAAATCAAAATTAATATTTCTGGCGTTTAATCACGAGAATTGCTCGAATAAAGTGGGAATTTCGAAAGTCATTATTGGAAAATTAATACTCATCAGTCTGTATTACCGTTTCTGTAAATTAAGCCGAATGCGATACGCTTGATTAAATGGCACGCGAAATGTGATACAAAATGAGAAAGCGGAGATTAATTTGCGCGCATTTTTTTACCAATGCGATCTGCTAGTAACAAGATCGCTTCGAATCACAGGAAAAATAATACGCTGCATTCTGCTCGCTCTGTTCTGCTATTCTTCCCTCTTACTTCTCTACTAGATTATAACACTGATTACCAGAAGACTACTGCACAATTCAACATGATGAAAATCTTATATTTCACTAACAATAAGCAAAAAGAATTAAACGCGAAATTTCTTTATTTTGATTCAACGTAATCTTCACGCCGCAATATACCGTGTAACGAGTATCGCAGTGACTTCGATAAGTGGGAAAGCCTCGTAATTCCACCTAATGTTTGATCTCGTCTCAGATGCTGCCAAGTCGCTGGCAATTAAAGCCGAGTCCTGGACCAGTTCGCACGTCCTCCGTCCGTAAATACCTGTCCTGCCGCAGGCGCATCCCAGCAGCATCCTGCAGGGACGCCTCCCTTCTGCTTGCAAGGATCTCGACTTCGTACACTCTCGCTCTTGTCAAGCACCGTGCCGGATAGTTGCTCGAGCTAAGCAATTTGTTAATGGCGATAATTTAGCAAAGCGGATTAAAGCAGCGCCGGCCCGACGCGGCATTAATCAATGTTAAGTCTCATCTGCAAACCGACGACGCGAGCTTATGCGAAACGATCGACTGCAGTAGCTTAATAGACATGACTGGCATTTGAGGAATCGGCGAAAAACGCGTGCACTTTCAAGGAAAGATCAATTGTCTCTCTCATATCTTTAATTTCTTTAATATTTTTATACGCAATAAGAGAAAAGATGAAAAAAATTCTTTGGTTTTCAAATGGCTAACAGAAACGATAATAAAATTTAGATTTTTAGTGACATATTTATATAAAGTGATATATACCTACACATAATTCATAAGTTAAGAAATTATTTGGATAAATAATTGTGTTAAAAAATTAAAACAGAACATTTTTTAATCCATTCAAAGGAAAATATTAAAGCTAATAATTATGCATTTATGAATATACATAATATATATGCTAATTTATTGATAGAATTTATATATGTTTTTTTATGAGTATTATTATTATTATGTGTGTATTATTATACATTTTTTTATATAAATTTATAATGTAAGTTTATATATATCGAAATGTATACAAGATTCTTGCTTTAGTTATTATTTTTTAATACTTTTTTACTTTTTATTACTATTTCTTTTGATATACAAATTTCATTTTTGGGAGAATTTTCTGATATATAATTCGAGATTACATATTTAGTAAAAATTTTGAAAAAAAAGATAATTTTATGTATGTTGTTATATCTTTTTATTCTACATTATAATAGACCGTCGACGTTGAATGAAAAACGTGAAAGCCAATGTAACCGCGTTGTGAATATCTATGTAACCGCCAATTACTGCGCCAAAATTAATATATAATTTTGCTTTGACATGCTTTGTGTATAACTTTCAGAATATGGTAGCCAGAACAATGCTAATTATCGTTCCCGCACTGCAAGAAATATTAATCAACGTATCCCGGTTAGGATATAACGAGCGCACAGTGTGCAAAAACCTTCATTTTTATTCATTATGGTACGATGAAAATATACGTATACCTACATTTATTTTGATAAATATCAAACGAGATACCTGTCCGTTCTTTATTATTTTTCTTTGGCGCAAAATTAAGCGTATCGAAATATTCATCTTTCAGTACGATGTACGTAATTAACGCAATACATTCATGTGTCTGTAATCATGATATAATATTGTTATATTCTGTCTTACAATAATAAAATTAATTTCCTATTTATACAGAACGGAAAACGAGATCTTATAATTATTCATCGTATTACTTACATTTATCCTGCTGTTGCATAAAATAAGATAATTCATCTTTGAAAAAGCTTTCGCGCCGCTTTGTTATCACTTGAAATATTTTAACTTTTTGATGCAACTTTGAAAGACAGAGATTCTTGTGCTGGAGTTAAAGTGATATGATTTCAAAGAACTCAACATGAGACGGTTCTGAGAGACATGACCTATCTCTATACATATTTGCTTTTTTAGCGACGTCCTAAATCGTATAAAAATGCTCGCGGGGATAAAGCGTTATGTGAACTGTTCAATATAGCCATCGATTTGCGCGAACGTCTAGAAATACAGGCAGCGCATAAAGCTTTTTAAAAAGAAAAATATACGAAATATACCCTATTTGATATTTTCGCTATGAGATTTTCGCCGGTGACATCAGTGAGCGGGTGGCGGATTTTGGGCGTAAATTTCGACGCGATGCATCGCCCTCGCAAAAACGAAGAATGGCACGAAACGGTCGAAGGGGATGAGAGGCGTTTTAGTGGCTGTCGCCTACAAATACCGCGATCTTCTCGGCGAAATCTGCATTTCGAAGGGCTGTGACAGCCCACCCCTGCACGCGCCACCACTTGCGCCCCCTTATCTCGTATCTTTCATCGCCATTCTTTGACTCTGTCATTTCTCTCAGCGCTTCGTATCATCGTATTTTTCTTCGTCGCTTTTTTGAGCGCACCTCTCTTTTCTCTCTTTTTTCCCCCTTGCAGTATATATCCAGAGATATTTCAGTGCACCTGCGCATCCCCTTCTGATACGCGGAGAATGTGGAATAAATAAAGCAGCATCTAGTGGAAAAACGATAAATCCCGAGAGGCGCGCCAGCAATTTGTTGAATGGCGAGAGAAAGAAGGTAAGAGAAAGAGAGAAAGGCCCAGTGAAAAACGGGTTCGAGTAGGAGGAAGGGCAACGTGAGAAAAGCGAAAGGCGGGTCAAGAGTAGCCGGGACGGGCACGTTCGAAATCTTGGCGTGTAATTTACGAGAGCAGGCATTACGTAATCTGAGCGATAAATAATGTTATCATAGCACTCTGACCCGCGATTTATCACGGCAATCGAGATCTTTTGTTTGTTCACTCGAGGTTTACTTAGTCCGAGCTTTATCTACGTTTCGATATGAAGAGAATTCAAAATCCCATTATATTGTATATCTCGCAAATTTATTAGGTACGACACGTGGAATTATTTGCACCTATATTGTATCCAATTTTTGGATGCTCTACAAAAGGTATGCGTTTTACCGAATAATGAAAGCAATGTCATATTAGCACAATGCAATCAAGATTTAACATAGAGAATCGCTGTGAGTCATCTTTATATGTGTGATTTGTATTTTTCGCTATTTTTAAGGGACTTACCAAAAGCAATAATGTAATAAGATTTAATAAATACCGAGATAATATATAAATATATTATCTCTTTTAATGTTTATACGACCAAATATACCTATGTGTATTTGTTTGTGTGTATTTTAATATGAATGCAGTATATTAAATATACTGCTCTTATATAGTGTTTCGTAATTACGTAACGCAACGGTTCTTATAGAATAAGCATACATCGTGTGCCCAGCTTCTTCCTAAGCTGAGGATTAAAACTCGCGAAAGTTTAATCGAGTCACGTGTATATTCACTTTTATCCGAAGCAGCCGGGGTTATCTTTGAAAATTAAATGTAAACGTTTAGTTTCTATAATATCCGCTGAGTAACCCGAGATAGCTTCCTCGTGTTAAAAGTTTATTTAAACAAGCTGCGAAGAAAATAATAAGCTTAAGTCAACAGACTGGCGTATAATTGAAAAAACTTAAATTTTATAAAATAACTTGGATCTAATGGAAAAGTAGAACATTCAATTTAAAAAATAGAATTAATACCAAGTATATAGTGTAGGTACAATAAAATGTAATTCATAATAAGACAATTAAGTCGACATATGACAAACTATTAATATTTTTAAACTTAGAGATTATAGAAAAGCGTATGTTAATAAAAAGTATGTTTTTAATTTTTACTGATTTATAATATCTCTATTATTTTAAAATAAAGTCTTTATTTTTTATTCTCTCATTTTTCATTTTTTTTAAAGGAAAGTTATACGGTCGTTCTACATGATATACAACATTTTACGGGATGTTTCGCCCTATTTTATGAAATCCTCTATATATTCAGTATTTCAAATTTATGACGTGAAAATTAGCGTAGCGACTTAAACAGATGCATTATTCGCTCCCTCGCGACACATTCGGTTTTTACGGACGTCAAACGCGATTAACAAATCGCGGTCACGATTTACAGCTTATGTAATAAATCGCAAATAATTATAGGTACGCAAGGTTTCGGACCGCCGGGGAAATAGCTGCCAGTTATTAATATTGATGCGAATATGACGCTCGCGCTCGAACGAAAATGAGACCGTGCGGTATTCAAAAAATGCAACGTGTCTCTAATTAGGCCATTCTTGCAAAATTAATCACTCTAATTAATATCGCTTGATCCGCAAATTAATCTCCTACGTTCACCAAAGCTGATCTGCAATTTTATTAATTCACTTGACGAGCATTTATTCGATCTGTTATTTTTATACTTTGCGACTTATTGCGACGCATCATATTACGATAAAATCATATATATGTCCATTAAACTATTTTTACAAAACTATTTTACAGGTATTATTAATTTATTGGGAACATTATTATACCTACAGAATTTTTGTAATATCTGAATTCTAGGCGCAATATTGAAATAGTTGATTGAAATAGTTACTCTTCTTTTTCATTCGTATTTCCATCTGATTTAATCTTTTTTTAGTAGAGAGAAAATTATATATTAATTAAATTATATTCATGCCTTTAAATAATAATAATCTTTTTTTTTAAATTATCCATCTTTCATTTTCATTATTTAAAATTTTAAATAAAATAATTCTTATGTATATTTTTTAGAATATAAAATTGTGTATCCTTTGAGAAATGCGTTGTGCATTTTCAGATGTGTTAAAACGAGATATAGGCGTATTAGCTACGATATAGTGTAATAACCTCGCGAAAGTGGCTTCTTTTCACCGCTTTCCCACGACAACGATACTCTTAAACGGAATTCCGCGAGCATAATCGAAGCTGCGAGGATAACAGCAAAATAACCGTGCGCCATTTACGAGCATACTTCTGCTAAGAAATAATCCGAAGTCCGCTCGTAAAGGCGCTATTACCGCCTTCGCTTGTCGCATGCTTGTCGGACATTACGTCGACTATTACTACTTCGGTCATTTATGGCCATCACTTATGGATATAAGTGGTCTCGTCGTAGCAGCTTAACCGCCGCTACTTTTCCTCACTCGCTTATAAATGTTTCACCGAGTTTTCCTGCGTGGAAAATACGGGGTGTTCAATAATAGGCACGTTTGGTATACACGATATTTTACCTGGAAAACTGGGACAAATTTGTGTTCATAAAAATACTGAAACATAAATAGCTGAATAAGTGGTAGAAAAGAAAGTTTTGACAAATAGTGTTTGAGGAATTTTAAATATAGATAAAATTTTATATTCTGAAATTAATTTAGATAAATTTCCCTTTATCAAAATATATATCTTTGATTTGATTTAAAGAATATAAAAGTTAAATATTAAAAATATAAAATCTAAAATGTTAAAATATTTAAAAATAGTGAAAACTATACTAATTAAATAAATTTAAGCAGAATCAATATTATTTTAATTTTAACCGAAATAAGATCGCTTTTCATTCCAAACGTGCCTATTATCAGATACAATATCAATCGACAGAAGTTTATATTAAATTATAGTTTATATTAATTAAGTTTATATTAACATATATATATATATATATATATATATATGTATATAAACTTACTACTTAATAATAATTCTTGTAATGTATAAGTGTATAAAATTCACAAAATTATTATTAGGCATAAGAATGAACGCTCAATGACTAAAAATGTCAAAGTTTACTTGCATTTATGTTTCCTTAACAATGTTTAGATTAAGTACTCTTAGTTATTTAATGCGTAAATTATTTCATATAAAAACTTAATAAATTTTTATATAAAGAATTTTAGGAAAACGTGTCATTTTGTAGATGTATTTTGGAATTGATAATATGATAGTGAAATTATAAAAGTAAATACAATCCTACAAATAGCGCATTGCAATAAAATTTTACAACAAAAGGAACATTGTAAAATTTACTCACAATACAGAATGATTTGGAATGGCGGTTATTTTGTTCAATTCTTTATTCAGAGCGTCAATCGATGTCCATCAATCCTGTAACATAAAAGCAACATTAGTTATTAAAAGTTTTATTGCATATAAAACAAACATATATTACAATGTATAAATCTCATCACAAAAACGAAATATAATTGAGAATCTGTGGACACATTTGGAAGTCCATTACGCCAGTAAAATTTACATTTTCTGCGAAAATAGAAAACAGAAGGTACCTGGAAATGGAAAATCGAACTAAGTGCAGAGATTATCATAATTGAGATCTCGTAAATTTAAAATTAAATAATGTGGCTGTGAAATTGCAGTAGATATAATATCCTAAAAGTAGCGTTTTAATGGCCAACAAATGGAGCGTTTCACTTTACCGATAAATCCGTAAACCTTGAAATAAAATTCTGACATGTGAAACCATGTCAGGATTTAAACGACAATTTGTTACGAAAACTGATACGAGAGAAGTCACGGCAATACGATAATACATCTTTCAACGTAGGATGTACGAGCTGTCGGTGCTTGAATTTACGAAAAGAATGCTAATGTCTCCCACGGCGCTCGTTCTTACGGCGATCATTTCGCGAAAATACGTGGCGCATATACGAGTATTTCGATGGGCAGGTGCAAACGCAAATATACCTAAAATATTTGTCACCAAACCTGATACTTTCATAAATAATTAAAAAATTCCAGATAAATTTGAAAGAGATATGTTCGCTTGCTGGTAGATATTTTTCTTAGCTTTAACAAATTTTTTGTTTGAAAATTTTTACCAAGATTTTAACTTTACTAATTAAACTAATTACAATAATAAATAATTAAAATATTTTTAAATCTAAAGAAAGGTACATATATTACATAGATAAGTCGATTTCTGTCATTCTTCGACGAATTCTCCATTTGATTTGGAAATTAATATTTCAATTTTTGCAAATCTAAATAGAAGATATATATCAAACTTAAACAGAAAATAAATATTTACATATAATTGAGATATAATAAATATAATAAATATTTACATACATCACGAACAGTTTCCTTTTTTAATCTAATGAATTTTTTGTCTGATCTAAACTTACTTAAATCAAATTAATTTTGATTTAAGGCATTTTAATTCTCCCATTACAGAACCCCTTATAAACGATTCGAAAACTTAAAATAAGATATAAGGAAACATATTACGCTTGCAAGTAGAGAGTTCTGTCTTAGTTTGACAAATTTTTTTATTTGCTTGAAAACTTGTAATGACGTTTCGACTCGAATATTCTGTCTTCCTCGCCATCCCTTCCATACGTCACTGGTTGCAAGGCAGTTTTCCCAGACAGGTATAAGTTCGTTTTAGCAGGCCGTGCACGTGTGCGCGGTCGTGTGCACTTCTCGTGACACGCCAACCACGTACAACGGACCGCTGCGGATGGTGCCGCGCGGCGCGGGCGATGCAGACTAAACGAATAACTTATGCGTTCTGAATAAGAGACCGGCGCCGTCTGGCTCGATGCCCTACGTCACTACTTTCGCGAAACGTGCGTCTTTATAGGCTCTCTCCAAAAACAGTTCCTTTTTTGCTTAACATACGTAGAAAATTTATTAAAAGATTACAAGAGAGAGAGAAGCATATCGCATTGTATCTTAAACAGAAACATTTTAATTCTTCTTTGCTTAAACATATAAATTTTAAAACGCTTCCATAAAGTGTCAGAGTGAGAATTGAAGCAAAAATCCTACAGATATTTTCTCGATTTACAATTTGTTGAGCGTACCTGAGGTCGCGATTGTTCGAAGCTGCGTGAAAAATGCGCCGGAAACGCAAACGTTGGTATCACGGCGGATTTCACGGGAATATTGGCAAGAGTAAATCAAGCCACTTTGGGAGCGATAAATTTCTAGCAACAAGCAAATACGAACTGTCTGAACAAAGTTGCGCGTTACTATTTTGTCCAATATTATTCGACGCTGCGCGCTTCAAAGTCGCCGTCGCCGCGCCGATGATAACGACAGCTCGGAACTGGAGAAACCGCAATTAGCGAATTAACGGGGTGCAATTATCACGAAGGATTCTATATTAATTCCTCTCTGTAGAATTTCTGGTGGTAGAATTTAATGCGCATTAGCAATAATTGAACGTGGCTAAACTCTAAATATTTTTGTTAAATAATACGATGTCGGCAATTTTAATTGCGCAGCTCATAATTTTTAATTTATAAATTATAAATTATTAAAGTTGTAACTCTCTTTAAATAGATATGTATCAATTTTATGAGAAAAATATATTATCTTTCAAATTAATAAGGGAAAAATAAAATAATAAAATCATTAGTATAAAATTGTTGCTAAATCGGATATGAGTGTTCTCATTTTTAACAAAATACTCGGTACGAATAAATGGCGTTAATTAATAGCATTAATTAAATAATTAATTAATAATATTAACTTTCTTATTTTTGTAAAAAGAAGTAATTGTTTTATACGGAAAACCAGATATATGATATAATGGAAGGTGTTTCTATCTTGCATCCATTTTGCGTTGGTCATTATTTATACGCCGATTTACAACGATAATTCAGCCAAAACGAGGCAATCAAATAAATCAGACAGCGGAGTAACAATTCTGCCGCTAAGGCCACTTATCCGTTCTAATGAGTAGTTAATCGAATCGGCCAATCCAATAGGTAGTAGCCCAGGTGGCGGCCGGAGCTGCATGTCCGGTGGTCCGTGCTAGTATTAGCCGATCCGTTCATCTGACGTCACATCGATCATCCGAGCCCTTCGATCGGGATGAGGTCCTTGCATGTATACACGTCCGCCGGCTAAACACGTACATTTGTAGCTACGGGCGATACGCGTCGCTCAGTATAATACATGTGACAGCTTCTTTGTTGGCCATTGTCAAACTGATTCGACTGCAACTGAATCGACAGCGGACCCTCTGTCGCAATTTCGTAGATGAGCAATGCCGGAGCTATATCTATTGACCGATTGCAACTCCGTCGTTTCGCGGATTCCAAAATGGACTCGCTGAACGATATAAATGTCTATCAAACCGCCCGCGCCGCTGAGCGGATGCGACGATAAATTGGATGAATTGGCCGATTCATCATCAGTCACTTAGCCTTCTCTGCTCTCTCCCCTCCCCTCCCAGCGTGAATTTCTCATCGCAATCATTTGTCGCAGTGAAACTCTGTTCTTTCACTGTAATCGAAATGCGTGATTTACCGCACACATCATGAATAACGTTTTCAAATAATCCAATATTTTATTTCTTTTTAATTTCAATAATTCTTCCCGACTCCAACAATTAGGTACAACTTGTTTGACTCATTATGACAATAAAACTAATATATTTTTGCTTTCTTTCTTAAACAATTTAGTCGTATTTTCTTCATTTTATGTAAAAAAATGAGCATATATTTTTAAATTAAATACGGAAATGGAACGCCGAGTCAAATGGATCCATTTCATCTCATGGATGCATTTTACAATTAACATCTATTTTTGGTTAAAGAAAGAACAAAAACAAATAGATATCTTTGCCCTGTATGCAAAAGATCATTGAATATGCTATGCATTATTCCTGAGTGGCAGATGTAATAAATCCGATTATCCTTGAAGCAGCGAGATCCCCCCTCCTGTCTAGCTTAACATTGATATTTGAAGGACTATGATATTGCGGAAGGCGTTATCCGTCGTGGTATCCTCAAATCGACCACGGAATAATCCATGATTTTTTGTCACAAAATATTTATCTTTGATATTGTTATTAGAAACAGTCATTGTAATTAACATTTAATGCAATTAATAAATTGAAAGCAGCCATATATAAGCAGCATAATAAGCATATTAATTTTATCACAATGATGTGACAGAATATCAAAAATGACTAAAAAATTTTTAAATATGAAAGTTCTTATGCAACAACATAGAAGTAGCGTATATATAACATTTTTTATAGCAAAAAATGTATAGAAAGTCTAGATTTTTGTACATATTAAATAAATAAAAATTAGAAAAGAGAGAGAATATTAATATTGACGAAAAGAATTAAGTAAGAAATTACGATCTCAATTGAGATCTCGAACTAATTCTTTTCTTACTGATAAGCTTTGCTACGCCAAAATAATATGCTTGATGCAAAATAGGCTTTCTACCGTATTTGGAATTTAGCACATTAAATGCGTCTACGAGACTGAGGAATAATTTTGGCCGCCGTCGACGGCGACGATGACAACGCGCTCGCCGATCGAAGGTCAAGAAGCAAGTAACGAGATTCGAACTTCCGGCACACGACTGCGACTGACAAATGAGAGGCGAAGTAATGGGCCGACGCTACCTGCATAAATAATCGGGCCGACCAATGCGGCGCCGCAACCACTTCCAGGAACAGTTCCACATCGCCGCGGCCGCCCGCCCGGTGGTTTATCGACCTACGATACCGTTGACCTACACCACCTATACACCACTCGCGTAAGCGAATTCGCGCTCTACTGTGCGATGCTTTATTTTGTTTCGCTATGGAACCGCATCCCTTTGGCAACTCACTCAACATATTGAAAACGCTTCGGAAAAAAATGTAATTAGAATAAAATTTATATGCATAATAAAATTTAAATTTTATGTGTGCTCTGAGAGTAACTTATTTATACTTAAGTAGTAAGGATATTTTATGTACATGCTATGATTATAATCATAGAAAAATATAATTTATTTTCAGAAATAGAAAAAGTGATTATTAAGAGCGAAAGTATTTCTTAATACTTACACTACCTATATAATACTAATATTATACTTATACTATAATTGGTATGTGAACTCTGATATACCTTGAAGTGTTATTAACATTTTCAATAGTAATTTTCATAAGAATTCAATTTACCACGCTTCCTATAAATTTATTTCATCCTTTGACTAAAATGATGTATCATAAACGTTGGTAAAATATATTATCTAATCAACGTTCCATTGAGCGTCTCATAACTCCTTTAAACTGGAAAATTAAAAAAAATTTATTTAAAAGTTTCTATGGATAAAAATTACTTCTTTTGAGTATATAAAGCCTCGTTAAGACCAATTTAAAAGGAATCACAACCGGTGCTTCGCAAGCGAGTTCACGTTGATCATTTTTGTTCGGACTCTTTTCGATTGAATTATACGGAGTTTACATTAATGAATATTTGATTTAACATTAAATATACCAAATAATTTAAAAAAACTTTGCTAAAATTAATTACACAGTAATTGTGAGGACTTTCTTGAGAGATGTAAGTAAAAAAATTCCATTTTAAGAAAAATAACTTTTTAGTTTTTAACAGTAACTGTCTAATTACTAAAATAAAAATTTGTGTTATAAAAATTCGTTTTTTCCCTATATTGTCACAAAAATCAGTCAAATCAGAGTCATAATTGTCGTTATCAATGGCGGCCGCCATCTTGCTGATGTCTGTTCAAAGAAAACAGAGTCAAGCTACAAAAATTGGAAAACGCTTTTTAAATGCTTTTTTCCTGCCCATTAAACTTATAAATAGTAAGTTTATTTATCTTATTTTTGCAATAAATAAATAATAAAGATGTAAGTCGACTTACATTCCTCTTGCATAGAGAATCTCAATTATAAATTATTAATTAATATATTTTTATTCAATTATACATTGAATATTATTATAGAATAATATCGATAATTGTAACATAATAATTATTATAATATATTATTATAATAGTTCCACTTTAATATAATAATCTGTTTGCGTTACCTATTTGTGCAAAAACAAAATTGAAAGAGAGAGAGAAGCTTCATATTATTTTGATATAAAATGTAATTACTTGCAATATCTATTTACACTTTTCTTTAGCTACATATTATTAAATAAAAATTTTAGATGTTATCGTTAAATTTGTAAAGATTATTTTGTCATATCTAATAAATAATTTTGTTTTAAGGTTCCTGTATTTGTTACGGACAAAACACTGTCTTTGAGGAACAATAAATTTATTCGTGCTCACTATAAAACAAAACAAATGTGACTTATAAAAATAAAAGTCTAAATAAATCTGCGGATTTATATTTACAATACAATCGTGTATAAATAGAGAAAAAAACAGACAATGAAGCAGAACAGAAAAAATTGACCGCTGCAAAATAATCTATATAAATGATGCGATAAATCACCAAAGGTGTCCCAACGACATACACAACTTAAAGTTCTCTCGCGATGTTTAAGTGTTGCGGCTTCGTTAGAATTTCCGTCGTCTCATTAATCAGGAGCGTTGCCGCCCGCGCCGGCCGCGTCAAAGTGAATGAGATCTGCACTATGCGCTACGTTTCCAACGTAAAGCTTCCTTTCGTGACGTATCGTCTCTTTGCAACGGATAACTTTATTCCTGTTTACTTCAAAAAGTTCTGCGAGCCGTATCGTGTCACTATTGATTTTTTAGATCGCGTCAGGGTTCTGCACGTTTCGTATTTCCCTCCGAAACCAAAATAATTGCATTCTGTCCGTGGTAGAAAGATATATTGGAAATATCACGGAAGTTAAATGAATTTGGAAAGAAGTTCCTAGTTTAGTGCACTTGAACAAATGTTTATCGGAAACCGTAACTCTCAACAGTATTGCGTAAGTTTGATGAAATCCAAGGTATCTATGTTAATCAGTCACCAAATTAAATAGTAATCAATAATAATTATAACGTAAGTTTTAAAAATTTATTAATCTTAATTTATTATTTTAACCTATCTAAATTATAGTTTAATTAAAAAATGTTAAAAAATATTGCATTAATAAACAGATTGGAAACGTTATAAAACTAGCAAAAAATTTGTAAAATATTGTATTCAGCGAATATTAATTAAAAGTCAGTTTAAAATTATATATCTCATTATATCTCTCGACGAAGAAAACAGTTTTATGTCAGATTAGGTCGACATGATTAAGCTTCTTTATGCAAGGAATGTCTCTTGAAAAGGAGGGAGGACTTAGGTCTTTCATGAAGAGCAAAGGGTCAACTGGGTCGGTCAGATAAGGGGCGGTAAAGCTTCTTAAAAAAATGAAATATTACCCGTGTACATTATCATATAAAACACTCAGTTGAAATTTCTGTCGTACCGCGACGCGACGGCGTGAAAAGTAGACGTGACCGCGCGGTTAGTATAAGCGCACACTTGGGCAAAAGAATTTCGCGTGACATCCCGCCACAAATCTGCCTATCTAAATAGGGATACACGTCCAAGTCTTGGAAAACGCTTTTCGGATACGCGACGTCGCGATAAGTCACATTCTATAAAATATGAGTTATATATGTACCTACCTATATAGTATATGTGAAATTGCTAGCACTGAATACGAGACAAGCTCATGTAAAAATACGCCAAGTTATAGAGGTTCGTTATACTCATGTGAACAAAATAGAAGTAAAAATATTTTGAAAATTTAAGCTTAATCTTTGTACATGACTTTTCATTAAATATAGTTAACATAGGTTGTCAGATATTGAATCTTAATTCTCAGTAGATATCATAAAGTCTTTAGATGGTATATGTGAACTAAAGAACTTTGCTGCATATTCAATTGCAACATGTAAAAAAATAAAGTCTTATACATAAAATGAGGTAATCAAAATTATTTTCTTATAAATGTCTTAATTTAATCTTAATAACTTTTAATATAATTTATAGATTCCACGTAGTATCAAATATTTAACAATATTTATGGTAAGAATTAATTTAATTTTTGTTTTCTATATAAATCGCTCTTTTATAAAATATTTGCAATGTGTTATCAGCGAGTGCACGTTTATAAGTATCACGTTTTCGTTAAATATGCGACAAATCTAATATAACAATGAACTATATGATTCTTCCTACTTATGTAATGACAGAAAAAGTGAAAAACATCAATGGAAAGCGATCGTTCGAAAAAAGCTCGAGGAGTGAATTTAGAAGCCTTTCAAGAAAACTTGACTTTTCGGTGACGTTTTCTAATAAGAAGATGTTATGTTACGATGACGTGGCTGCAAGACGCGTTTGTAACGAGTTCTTGCTGACAGGAAAGTCACCCCGCGAAGATCGGAGCGATAAGAAAGCGTAAAGTCGAGGAACGAGAACTTCGCAAGTCGCTCGAGGGAGAGGCAAGGAGACACGATCGATTTCTTCGCGCGATAAAAGGAACTCGAACGAGGAGAAACGAGTATTCATCGACGCATGTATAACAAGTGTGTATTCGAGTAAAAGATATCCTACTCGTCGGCGAGGACTTTTTAACGGGGTTGTCGTGGCGTGAGGTGGAAGAAATGGCCGTAAGGCGTATTAGAGAGGCGGAGAAGAAGCATGAGTAAGCTTCTTAGACAAAGAAAACTGATTTCCACTCGAGAATTGCGTAACGAAAAACGCATCGGGTTTCCGGAGCTTCGAGCGTGAAGAATAAAGCGACGTTTTAAAATAAAAGAACAAAGAGATAAAGAGTAAGAAGAACAGAGACTGTTGGAAGAAAGAAAAACAAAGAATATAAAGAAAAATAAATACGTATTATAAGAGCGAGAGAATATGCAATGTACAAGAAATATTATTGAAAGAGAAAGAAAGTAAAGGGAATCAATAACAAATGAGAGAAAGAAATACAGATTTAGCTTACAATTAGAAAAAAGTAAAAGCGCAGAAAAAGTAATGAAAGGAAGAAAATGAAGCTGATGAACCACCTATGTAAAGGGAAAAAGGGAAAAGAGAAAACGGAACCCCTCAAAGAAGAATGAAAGTGACGAGGAAAAACGGAAGTAAAACTTGAGAAAAACATAAATACGAGGAAAAGAGAAAAAATACAGAAAAGCGTAAACATAAAGGATAAAAAAGCTGGATCGCAATGAGATACGACGCAAGATATGGTGAACTGGATGAAAGTAGAAGATAAAGTAAAGTCAATGAAAAGAAATAAGGGAGAAGCAGAGGAAGTAAAGAGATTCGCAGAAAGATAGACTTGACGTAGAACGACGCGAAAGCGAGAGCTCAAAGGAAAACTCCGCAGCAAACTTGTTGGTTTCTCAGACGCTCGAGTAAGCATACAATCGTATTACGCCGAAAAGCAAAGCTTATTAGGCTACATGACGTTGCGTTGCACAAAGAAAGGGACGTCAAATAAGGGCGAGCCGGGTCAAGTTTTTACTTCCGTCTTTTCTTCATTATCGGACGAGCGTGAAACGTGCGCGTCCGCGGATGCGAAACGGACGTTATCTCTCAGCGGCTATTTTGCGCGACGAGGTCAAACGTTTAGACAAGAAAGAACGGCGGCGGTAAGATTTACGAAGAAACAATTTGGAAGGAAGTTCTGTGTAAAAGAAATTAATACGCATGACATAAAAAGGGAGTCGGAGGCAAGAATATACAGGATGTCACATTTTGCGACCACGTTCCGATGGCAGAAATTTTTCTATTTTTCTCCAAAGAGAAAATTGTCTTGAAATTCGTCAAGAAATTTCCTTTACAAATTAAGGTATATATTAAGATACGTGAGATTAAAATATACTTTTATACAATTCTCTTAAATTTAGCCATTAAGACGTTTAGACTTTAGACTTTATCGACATTTATTTAATTAAAAATAAGAAATTGCGTAAGGCGATTCAATAGACTTATTCTCATAAAAAATTTATTCTTTAAAATACATTTTCAGGCTTCCAATTTCGACCTTCCAAGATGGTGGATGGGTATTCCCTCATGTATAACCACGATCTATTCCAAAACATGAGCATGATTGACTGCTAAGATTTTTCAATTTTACGTTGCATTTCTTACGACGAGTAACCGGTGCTTAAATGCAGAGTGAAAGTGACGGATTACTTGCAAGTATGCGAATTAATATTAAATGTATATGTAACATTAAATATAATGTGGGAAATAATTCATGCTAATTACGCAAATGTGCATTGTAGCATATATGTAACATGCATATGCTCGAGATAAATTATGTTTTATGCTAAATCCTGCCAGTGATCCGTCATGTCGACTCTACACGCGAAGCTTAAAATAGTACACGTATCTTGCATATGCAGCATAATTAAAACATTGCATCACGAAGGTAACTAGTGTATTGATGACGATATATCGCTTAGAATTATGTATAACTCCTGGTTATTGGATCACTGTGAATATACTCTATGAATATTTCATAATTGCAGTATTATTCTTTAATGTCGAGTGCATTTGGCCGAAATTTACCAAAACGGTAATTTTCCCTTAAATTTATCCCACATTTAAAATTATTTATTTATCTGCAAATTATTGCGCAAAATTATAAATAGCGTAATAAACCACAAAATAATTTGTATCGAACTGAAAAGGTTTTATGAGTTTGATATAATGTTAAGCTTAAAATATACTATCGAACTTGGTAGTAAGTTCTAATATTATCAAAAAATTAGTTTTATTTTAATTATTTTAGTTTAATAGATATATTTTATCCAAAGCTACGTGAGATGAGCATATTTAATATCGAGGAAAAAAGTTGCGACAGAGACTATGACATCACGTTTAATCTTCGCCAAGGTAGACTTCAAACTCTTCGGAGAAAACTTCGTTAAAAATCAACGCAGCGATCGCGAAACATCCTGTATAAAGTCAGGATGAGAGGAAGCTGGCGCTTCTGCCGGACAGGAAGAAAAGGTGAAGCCGGAGGTGGAACAGCTCAAAAGTTCTTTCTTTCTGATCTTCGGTTGGTGATGGTTGTAAAAAGGTGTTATAAGCGAGAGTAAAGGGTGACGTTTGCGATGGTCTATGGTTGCTGGAAGCTCCGATAATCCTAGCTTTTTTCCACCTCTTTCCCTTTCTCTCTTTCTCTCGTTCTCTTTTGAACATGAACGGCCGTGTACACAGACAAGGTGTACTTAGAAACGCGATGAAAAAGCACACGGACGAGCCCATGGCAGGTTGGTTAAGGCGATGGTTCTCAATATGTGTAGCATAAGCCCTTTAGGTGCTGTGCTATGTTTATATTTCCAAGGAATTGCCAAGGGGATTGCATATAAAATGTAAAATTATAGTACAAATGTCTAAGAAAACTACGCAAATATTTTTCTCTCAAATATTAGGTGAAAAAGTACACAAAATGGAAAATTGGTCGATGTAATGACCATTGATATAGACCACATGGTTCTTTGGAAAGTACTATTTAATTTTCATGGATCCACCAAAACTCCCCTTTTCTATAATTAATATAGCGATTATGAGGGATATAAGGCTATATAAATAAAGCTCAGAAGAGTATCACAAACGAAAAAAAGGTTGAGGAACACTGGATTAAGGCCACGAACACCAGTCGCGCGGCTTTCTGTCTCTGCGTAATTCCCGGTGTCAAATCTAGTAACGAGCTTCGTGAGTGTAGACAGGCTTAATCCGTGCGGCTTACGCCGATAAAAATGGTGCTGCTGTTGGACGTACGTCGTTTCGTTTTTACGTCTTCGAGTGCCAAACCAATATACTTGGAAGATATATAGAAAAGGAGATACGGAATTCTTCAAAAAATTCTGATAACAATCGGGATTACTTATTCTCAATTCGCGTGAAATATATTAACTGTAATTCAATGAAAATTTGTACGAGCATTCGAAGATTTTGTCTCTCGAATAAATATGAAGTTTATATAAATTAATTAATAATTATGAAATTAATGCTGTATAACCAGTTAATATTTATAAGTAAGCAGAATATTTTAATATATTTCTTATTTATGATTTTTAACATTTTCGGCGAATAGTGTTAAAATAATATAATATTGAGCGTTAGAGATTTCCGACGACAATCCCGTTCACTTCAGCTTTTCTATGAATGATGTATCTGGGACGTCTTTTTAAGATAAACCTAGATACACAAATGGTTTCTTTATTTTAAGAGTCTTCGTCTCACCTTATTATATCAACACTTCAGAACACTTTGCTCTGCAGAATGAATCTACAATGGAGTTTATAAAATTGTTTTGTCTCCGTTATTGTTATAATAGTCAATTCTTACGCAAAAATTAGAATTTTACGTATATGTTATATTATCATTTTATAATAACATTTTTCCAATGGTCTATTTTAGATTCAATCTGTAGCAGTGTCCTGAGGAAAACAAGACCAAAAAATGGCAGATTGAAATTCTTTAGAATCGTGGCAACACGTGAGGCACTCGAAATTTTTCAGTCTTGTCTTCAATGACGGAAAACTCCTATATTTTTAATATAAGTTTTGTATTACATAAATTAATTTTTAATATTTCAAACACAGTAGTTAATACCTAATAAATAGAAAATTGTGTCCATTCATTCCATTTCTTGAAATACGTTAATTTTGTCTTTAATTCGGCCATACAAACATCCTCTTAACTAAGAAAAATAAAAATGTATTACACTAGCAATAAGTATATGTAAGCTATAATAAAGCTAATATTTATTGCATATTTATAATAGGTACCATTAATCAGCAAATCTTCACACGAATAAATAAGATTTACCGATTTCCTGCGCTTTTCCAATTTATGAGGGGCTTTAAGCTCGTAATCTCGGAGCAAATGAGTAGGAAATAAGAGACGCGTGTTTTCTTCAGTGACGGCGGCGGCGGGCGGATGTACGTAATGAATTCCGAACGAAAGAAACTTAAGCCCGAAATTAACCCAAAGAATTTAATTACCACCCAGTGAAATTAAACTTTGCCTTTTGATGCATATTCATGGTGAAGCTGCCGCGGGCTTTCTTCACCGCTTCTGGAAAAAGAAAGGACAAACGCAGACCGAGAATAGTCAGGCTCGTCGTCCTGTCTCGTAATGAGGTGCATTGTGTCGCTATATAAAAGCCAAGTAATAATCTCGATTAAGGAATACGATAACTGCTTTAGGCATGGATTTTGCTGTCTCGAGCCGTACACAATATTCTTTAAAATAGTATAAAAAATGTCATTTATTTCTAGGAAGACAAGATTATTTAATTAAAAATAATTATCTTTAAAAGATGTTTAAAGATAATTACACATAAGTTGGCAATTACCCAGAGATCGACACGTGCTTTTACCTTTTGTAATATTAACTTTATAATCCTCTCGGATTCAAGGCCACTATCTGTTCACCCACTTAAACGTTCCTGTCGCACGAGCTCGAGCAGGCGGGCCCTCCTTTTTCGCGTTCGTCTTTTTATTCATGAAATTCGCTCTGGAAAGATTTCGCGAGCCCGCATGAGGAAAAAAAACGGTGGCGCATTATCGAGGTTTAAAAGCGTCGTTCGTCAAGTCACACTAAGCGGATTTTGCCTTGCGTGTTCACGTGAGGGAGAGAGGGAGAGAGAGAAGAAAAGATGGGGGAAAAGAGAAAGAAGAATGTTCTCTACTATAATTTTGGACGCGTTCGTTTGACAATCTTTGTAGAGGACAAATATATTCCTGACATAATCAAATTGTATTTCTCAAAAGCATTGTACCTATTTGCATGATATAAAATTTTCAGTAAAAATTCGTAAAGAAACCAAGAAAAGTAAATAAAAATAAACATTTGTTCACAACCATCATTGTGATAGTTCGCACAACTTGTAGTCTGAAATAGCCATAAGCAAAACTTTGTAAGCTCGTTTTGTGAGATTTAAACATGTATTATAGATGCTGTGTAGATCTTTTTATAATATTGGCATATTTGTTTCTTTAGAATAACTGCTTTTACGTTCCATAAAAGTGAAAACTATGACAATGATTTTTGGGAACAAATGCTCTTTAACTTATTTAAACGATTTCATCAATCGAATGTTATAGACGATTTGCGATAGATTTCTTTCCATAGAATAATTTCCGCAAAGGTGACTTGTAAAAGTTGAGGGGTCACAGAATTGGAGCCAATCTTTGTATAAGAGATGGATAATTTAAATAAAAATTTTACGCTTTATTCGGGAAATCGATTCACCATCTATCCTTATTTCGCCCTTATTCTCAAGCAAAGTTAAATTTTTATCTCATCGCGCGAGCATCGGTTTTGTTTCCGGCTTATATTTCTTTTCGTTTCACCGAACAGATGGGCCGTTGGTTTCGCGAAGTTTTCGCAGTGATTTAGATACTTATGCAAATTTATGAAAGTTGATCGATCACCGCGCGTATACATTTATTTCCTATAGTAATGCAACAAATAATTGATCGCAAAAATCGTTCTAAGATATTAATTCTTCTTGCAAGTTTACAAAAGTTTTACAGAAAGCGAAATAATGATCCAAATGATAATTCTTTAATATTAAATATTAGTATTATCAAGATACTAGATTGTAACATGAAGTACTTGAAGCATAAGCATGCTTGAGCTTGAAGATTCAACAAGCAAAAAGTCGGACATGTTTTGGAACCACTGGAGAGTCCAGTTAGTTCTTTATGTTACTTTTTATCTTCGCTTTTTTTTTAGCAAATGCAGTATTACTATTTGCAATAACGGATTTATCGATAACGGCTAAGTGTTTTGAATCATCTTATAAATTTATAACATTACTTTCTTCTTAATTTTTATAATTATCAATAACATAATGTTATCAAGTCGCATAAATCTAAGAGAAACACGAAAAACGACTCTCTCTATTAATATCAAAGGGTTCCGGGAATAAATGGACCAACAGTTCATAATTTATAAGTACCACTTTACATATGATTTCATTGCTTGAAGTGAGTCTTATAAATTATACACTCGATCTATTTTTGCCATAAATCCCCTGAAAAGGTCTCTTCAACTACATGCCCCCTTATATCTGCCCACATATATTAGCATTTAATTAATTTTCAGTATTGATGGAATCTGAAAATTACAAAATTGTGTAGTTTGGGCATTATTTTTGAAATATGACTAATTCAATTATCCATATTTTACATATGTTTCTTTAAAGGATATTTAAAAAGCTAGGAAATAAGCTAGGAAATGTCGAATCCATTAAATCGGACTTAAAGTTTTATATTCTAAATTGTATAGGGCCTACTCTTATACTAAAATAATTAATCTAGAGAAATAATAAATGCCTTTTAACTGAAGAGAGTAATACACGTTACAGAACATCTAAATTGCTCTTAAAATTTTTATAATGCCTCGACTTTACCGTTTGCTACTCGCTACTCGTTAGTGTCACCTTTTTTAAAGTCTTTCTCCGACCGTTTGCCGATTGCTATTGTCGAGAGGTTGTCGCGAGGAAACTCAGAACCGCCCTTATAATGTAAACGGACCGGGCGGATCCGCTTTTACCTTTCACGAGAATCGAATCGTTTCCGCGTCGCGGCGGACCGTACCTTGCGCCCTCGCCTCGTCCTTCATCTATCTCCGGATCCAGTCGTTCATGTATGAGGGTAGTATCCTCCCCATACCCTATCGCAATTTCATCTTTCCCGCAAAATCTCGCGGAGGCGGCGGAAACTCAAACTCGGAGCTCGTAACTCCGAAGAAGAGATCTAAAAGTGCCACTGACGATGAAGGAAAATATCCGGAATGATTTTGTACGTGCATCCATCCTTTTCCCAATCTGCAAAATTCTTATTACACGCGCTGCTACTTTACTGGGGGAATTTTTCTTGCCACATATTCATGATGGAATTTTTAGAAAATAAATTTTGATCAAATTCACGAAACTGTGAATCAAATGTTCAAAATTGATTTTGTTGCAAATAAAAAAATAAAAAGATCTATTTTAGATCCCTAAATTTCATCTTATGTTATTTTGAACTAAATAATGAAAAATAAATTAATAATAATGGTAGTATGATTATTGGAAGTTGCAATTTTAGAGAGTTACATTTGATATTGATAACTTTTATTACTTCTGGAATATATATTATATAACTTTCTCTCTCTATTTGTTTAAATTCAGTTTGTAAATGTAATAAAAAATAAAAAATTGAAGCGTAAATGTACAGTTTGTGTACGTATACCAATTTTAAAACAGATTAAAGTAATAAAAATAATAAAGAAAATATATTTCAATAAATAAAATTATAACACGAGAACTCTACGTGCGATTTCTTTATTCGAATGATGATAGTATGAAAATCGAGATAAACTCGACTTAACTTTCAGAAAATTGTTACTCCCACGCCAGTGCGACTTCCTCGCGCAAGATAAATCGTCAGATTGATACGAGATAATCAGGTTAATTGCGAGCGGTGCAACTCGGACTCGGTCTATTCCGGCGATTAGGTAGTGTAGGAACTACGGAATTAACTACCCTCATTATATGCGCCGTCGTAAGTTCCGCTTGACCCGCGCGAGATCGATGCTCGGCTTACGTGACGCGAGAGAGATTGGAATTGGACGAATCGCTTGCGGACTTGTCTTTCCTTACAATTTTTCATTTCTGAAGAATCGCGCCTCGACGAAAAGGTGCACTTGCCATTTTTGGAGCCGAATCAACGGGCAGTGAACAATAAAAAGAAAACTAGCGAGAGAACGCGCGTGAATGAACACGAACTGTGAACGCGCCCGCCGAGTCGAGAACAAAGAGTCAAGTTTATTTTCTCGCGAATTTTTCCCGGAAAAGAAAACTCGCACGAAATGTAACGGACGCCGCCCTCGATCATCGCTGTTGTACCTAACTGCCTCTTCGACGATTTTCGTCTTTGGGGCGTGTAATTCCGCGTCTACACGAATCTCTGCAAATTCTTTATTTAAGTCTTTGTTGGTTCAATAAAATAAAAAGAATGCTGAAATTTCTCCTTAAAAATATAAAAATTTTAATTAGTTTCTCCGACATAAAATGCTTTAATATATCTTCCGTAATTATTTTCTCGAATGTAAAATTTAATAATTCTCAGAAATATATTATATATGGCGTATGTGTGTGGAAGAATCAATTATACATATAATTCTAATAAATACAAAATTGTTCATAAAACTAGAATATACATATTTCTTGGCTAAAATTATAAAAAGAGTATAAAATTAGTATTCTTGATCTATAATTGGAATGAGATTAGATTCTAGTTAAAATCGAAGACTATCAGATGCAGTTCTTCAACGATCTTTGCCTACACTAATTCGACTGTTCCTTTAATTCGCTTTCCGATTAAATCATCGAAGAAGGAAACGCGATCCGATCGAAGATTTTCTTTCTGCCAGCGAGAATGAAGAGTAGGGAGAAAAAGAGAAATAGAGGAAAAGAAATTCGCTACAGAAGAGTTAGCACGGAGCGGGCAGTTGGCCAACGAAGTAGCGAACGTCGGAAGTTCCGTTCCAGACAAAATTCCCATTCAAATCGGCCGAGCAACTCCCTCCGTCGCGACCCTGGCCTGACGCTCAACTACCACCCCTATTTAAATTTCACGCAGCAAGGACAGAAATCCGAGCTAAGAGCGTGGAATTCTTGCTCGACAAGACGCCGAAGAAATTTGAGGATGAAGAGACGAGGAGAAAAATGGGAGGAAGAGTCAGGGAGAGAAGAGGGCAGCGTGCCAACCTAACACCGAGCCCTTCATCGATCGCTGCACACCTACACCGTTATTCAGAAGCTGCCTCTCGTCACTCTTTCTCTTTTCCACTGCTTTACTATTCTTCCTCTCACTCGAACTTTGCGCGTGCTGCTTGTCTCTTCCTCCCTCCTTGCTACCTTACTCCTTGTCGTTTCGCTTTAGCTTTCCACTTCTCGATGTATTAGTGTTCTCTTCCTCTCTTTGTTCCGTTACCACTCTTCGCTATCTCACTCTTTCAATTCACTAATGTGTTGATCTTCTCCGTTCTCTTCTTCTTCCTACCCTTCGTTTCGACCCAACCTTCTGCTTATCCATGTGCTCGTATGTTATCCTCTTCTCTCTATGTGTTCTCCAACTGCATCCTTAGGCAACAGAGCCGAGGGCGGGCAACGTGCCAGCACACACTGATGTAATTAACACCCCGGCCTGACTCTGACTACCCGCTCTTTTCATCTCTCTATCCTACAGAGCCTACTCTTTCGACTCTTGGAAAATGGGAAGGACTGCTGGAGTAGGTCGGAGTGTTTCTATTCCTCCTTCTTCTTGTCCTCTTTATCCGTTGCCGTTCTTCTTCCTATTTTGCTTATTTTTCGTGATGTGATATTTCGCAAGTGGCAAGTCGCACGGTGAGAATTATGTTTCGTCGCAGAAAGTACTAATTTTTTTCGCGGTAATTAACGAACAAGAGAAGAGAGAGAGAGAGAGAGAGAAAGAGACCCGCATATGTATTAGTCTCTCTTTCTGCATGAATCATAATGTGCAACGGTTGCTATGACGTTGCAATTATGCGGCTACAACTCCGAGGCGTGTTTTAATTATACATATAACGTGGTATCACGATGAAACGGTAATGCTAATGTTATATCGTACATTTTAACGCGCCCGGCCATCCATGCCAGTTCTTTCTGTGCTTAATTTGCGCTTCGTTATTTATGAATTTACGAATACATTGATGAATTGAACAACAAAAAAGATGACATTAATGATACAAAGAACATTTACACCGAAACTTTCCTCAGAAACAATATGCGTATAAACGTTAAAATGTACTAATTTAATATTGAAAGCTTCTCTCTTGTATATTTATAGATTTACAAAATTACCGATTATTATTATATTACTGAAAATTTATTATTTTATTGTTCCATTTATCTGGATATTTTAATTATCTCGTTTAGTATAAAATATTATATGTTTGATATATGTATATATAATATTATATTCCACTCTCTAAAGGCCGCGGCAGTTTCAGGCAACTTTCTAGATTTTTGATAAAATTTACATAAATAAAATTACGTCACCATAATATCATATCCATTTAGCTACGGCTCGGCAGGCAGAAATTGCTCATGCTTTTCCAACTGTTCCCTCGCCATCTCTGTATTACACGCGATATTCGCGGCATGATAAATCAAGACAAAGATTCTATCTCGCTGGTTGCCTCAAATAGAATTTTGAAGAATGCAATAAAATTTCGGCTTTCGTATACAGATGATACGTTGTTGCTGTTGGATGGAATAATCAACGTACTGACATGATTCCGTTTACTGTGCGCGTTTGCGGCTTCCGCGTCCGTGAATCGTCGGGAAGAAAGTTGGATATATTTACGGACTCGTCTTTTAAGACAGGAAAATATCGCAGAAAGCGAAGCGACGAAATCATATTTCCTGTTCTCTCTCTCTCTCTCTCTTTCTCTTTCTCTGATAAAAGTTGCGTAACGTAACTGTTGAACTCCAAGTAGTAGTATCTTGTATTGTGTTATAGTAATATTTCTCGGTATATAGGTATGTTTAGTTATTGGGAAATATTGCTTATAGTATACTTAACCGCCTAGTAGATGTAATCTAATAGGTTGAAAAATTATCTCATATAATTGAAAAATATAATTCTCTTATATAATCTCATATAATTGAAAAATTTGCATCAATTTATTACAGTCGACATTGCATGTAACATTAAAAAAAAAATTAAGATATTCTTAAATAGCATCAGAATACGTAAATCCGTCAGTTGACTATTAATTATAATTAAATAACTTATAGTTTGAAAAATTTTTTGTTAAACATTACCTACAGATAATCTGTTAAACAGAAATTTCCTATTTGAAGAAATAATCTAACAAGCAGATATAAGCTCTAAACTTTTTAGAAAAAATATGGATGATGGATTGAACTGCGTTATGTTTCGTTATTTGGATTTTTAGCAAAAATGTGTGAGGAATCAGATGGGGAAAGGATTGATGAGTGGCTCGAATAGAGTATTCCACCTGTCTTCTCTCGGTCTTTCTCTTTTGTTCAATCGTGCGGCACTGGCAGCAAGCTAAAACAGTCGACCCATGCGCCGGGTATCTATGAATCATGGACAAAATCTGTCGGATAGCTCTTAGCTTCAACGAGCGTGGGATGGACCAGTACACGTAGAAGAGAAATTGAATTTGTAGCTCCGAAATTAGAAAATAGATCTTAGGGCCGGCTAAGGAAACCGCTTCTGATTCATTGAAACGCGTGACGTTCCGAGAATTTAGATTTCCGATTATAATTTGATTACGTACATTTGAAAACTATAGAAAATTGATCAATCACAATATTAAATTATATGAAAAATCTCACAGATAAGTACCTATACCTATTTGTTTCTTTTTTTCTAAAGTAAAATAGTTTTATATATATTTTAATAGAATTAATTTTTCTATTATAAATACCAAAAATAGCCTAAAATACTTAATAACGTTTTAAAAACTTAATTTATGAAATTATTTGAGAGATTTCAAAATGAGAGAGAGATTGCAAAATATTATGTATAAGCGATATTTTCTAAAACAAGAATGTATTATCTTCCGCTATTTATCCTGCAAGCATTGTTCATTAGCCTAATTAGCGCTTATCTGCAAATGTGTCTAATTTGAAACTGTACACGTTTTGACGACTAACTGTAATTACCGTATCGCGCATTCAACGTTAGTCATCATGTCGCACGATTAATTCTAATACCATAATTACACTGTCGAGTCGATAAACTGAGTAGCTTTTATGATAATCGAAATTGTGCACATTAGTATAATTATGAATAATTTTCACAGAAAAACACATATTGTTCAAAACAACATTATTTCACAAGCAGCTTATTAGTTTGTTTTAAAATTAAAATTACAATTAAGCTTTTATAGTTCAAATTCAAAGTATTATGTTTCGCAACAAATGTAATGGTGTTAGAAATGGTTGATTATAGGGCGAAACTATGATAGTGCAGAGTACTTGACAATTAGTATTTATTTGGCACTGCCCGCGTTACATATAGAAATAAAATAAAGTGGCTTAAACGAAACTGGTGTGCCCACGCGGAAGCTACCGGAAGAAGGAATGAAGAAGAACATAGAGTAGTACATTATATTAGATAGTAAACTCGAAAAAGAAACTAGCCCTCTATCTAGCGTTACTAAAATATATATCGATGGTAACTAGGACCTAGGCACAAGCACACGTAGATCTAACATTCTAACAAATGGTATACCTTTTTTTATTTTCTTTTTACTCGCATAACGCCTTTATGTCTATTTAAAAAAAATTTTAAATTATGCATTGTGGAATCAGATAAAATTATTGCAAAAAACGTATAGTATATTTTATTTTTTTAAAGGCTATATAATTAAGAAAATTAAAAAGAACACGCGTTTTAGAATCAATAGAGAGCAAGTGTTATTCGATCCGAGGATTAATACATCGAAATTGTCGTCTTGACACGAAAGTGCCTCGGGCCGTTTTGTTCCGCAAAGAAGCACGTGTTCTCATTTGCGGAGTGGTGGCGCACGCTAGCCAGAAGTACTCGAGAGCGTTAAGGGTGACGGCAATGTACGATTGGAAGTGCCACTCTGTGCCAGTCGCTCGTTTAATTCGACAGGTGAGATAGCTCGTAAAAGAACGACGCTACGTAAAAAGAAAGTGCCGTCGCAATTGTATCCGAGATTTCATTGAACTTCAGTAGTCGTTTCGCTATGATTAGGATGTCGCTTTAACTCATTTCTTTTCTGAATAACGTTAATGTCTGAACGAGAAAAAAAATTAATTTACTAAATAGCAGTTTTATTTTATACAAGAGGACAATTCCAGAAATGAGGCTTTTCTTTAATTGAGACGTACAATGCTACTGTACTTGTATCCATATGTACACTGTACAGGCATATTATATAGAACATGTTAGAATAAAACATTTTCTAAAACAAGAATATCTATTTGGTATAATATGGTAAGGGTTAAAAAACCCTTTCTAAAATAAGTAATTCAATTTTTTGTATCCATCGAACTAAAGAATAGAAACTGTCGAAGAAGACGTCACAAACCGAGAGATTCTAACGGAGAATTCGTGTTACGAGGTTGACTCCAGGAGAACAGCCCGGTCATTTAATCTGGGGATGAGACGGAAAAAGAAACGACCGGGCGAGTGTTTAATTCGGCAAGAAGCCATCGGCGCGAACACGGTCGAGTAATTGTTGGAAGTGAGAATTGCCCCCGTGACGATCCGTCTCGTTTTTTCTCTTGTATCGAATCTTTGTCCATATCTCTCTCTCTCTCCGTCTTCTCTTTCTCTCCACTAATACTTACTCGTTCTTGGAATTAATTATCGCAGTTAACGATCTGTGGTCGCCTAATCTTCGATTTGTTCATTCTTGATTGCCTTCGAGCAGGTATACATCTTATCGAAAAAAGTTTACTGCTCTCATTCTCTTCAAACGTGTAGTTCTTAATTGTCTAGATAAGTATATTATCGGAGAAAAATATCAGTGTCTTTAAATGTAATTTTGATTGTCAATCTTAGTATGGAGTATATTATAAAATATGTGAGAAATATTAGTTACAATTGTATAATAATTTTTTTATTAGAAAATATAACAGTCCATTTATTTAAGAAAATGTTAGACATTCTATCATAAAAATTTAATTAAGTCTTGAGCTATTTAATATTAGAGAATAATTAAAGTTTAGATTAAACAACATTAAAATTATGAAGTATAGATTCTCTGTAGATAAATGATGTAGATAAGAAAAATTGTAAACCTAGTCCAAGTTCTTGGCTGTTGGCCAAACTAAGAAAATAATAATAATAATAATACTTCTTTATATATATTTTTTCTTTTACTCACAAAATATATATGTATAGATATTTAATCTTAGAGAAGTCGAGATATATTAATTGCAGTACGATTAATTCTATATAAGATCAAATCTCCAGGAGAAGATATCGGTGAATTCACGTAGTTATCTATCGGGTTATCGCCGCGGAGATTAATATGTGCTTAGCGATATTCTCGATCTTAAGGTTCCAGAGAGGGGGTAAGCGAAGTTAATACCTCGGGGATGCACGTGGTATATATCCTAAGATTTTATTCAAGAGGTTACTGGTCCCCGTTGTCTTCTGGTCGAGACGTCGCCGCAAACGAGCAACGACCAACCAGCCAGAACTCCTGCCGGGTTTACAAAGTCCCACAACTACCGCCACTCATTCTATATATTCCGGATGAGAGTGAATAAGCAATCATTATCCGAGAGATTACCGATAGTATTATAATATTACATTGACCAAGAGAACATAAAATTCTCCGCAATGTCAAAAAAAATTAATAAAAGTAAAATCAGATCTAAAAACTTAATAAATACAGCAAAATATCAAAATTTGGTAATAAATTTTTATTGTTCATTTTATATTGTCAATTAGAAGTAGAAATTTTCCTTACCTTGACTTTGTTATAAAAATTATAATTTTATTAATATAATAAAAGGTTATAATAAAAATCTTTAAATAGACCATTCTTTGGCATTCGTAAAATTTTCAATTTTTAAAACTATGAAAAGCAGATTATTTGCTAAACTATCTCCGGGTCCGAAAGTATGTATTTTAGGTCAACAGCGTGGATTGAAGTAATCAAGAATTACTGACATGAATAATTTTGTGGATCATACACTAGAGAGCCGTCCTGTCTTAAGGACCTTAATACCGCACGAGGTACGCGAGCTAAGATTTTATTCACAACCTTCCTAGTGACCTGGCGCAGCAACCAACTCGGTCATCGCCAACGAGTAAGAATACGTGCTAGTAGCCATGAGTCTTCCAATTCCCCGAGCAAACCGCTGCCATCTCCGAGGGGTTGCTTGGGGTGGCATCAGGAACGGGCGTAAGGTGGAGGTCGAGCGAGATAGTAGAAGCGCAACCGGGGGCCAGTAACCACTAAACTAGGCGTCTAATAGCTCCTCTCGTCCACCCACGAACAATAGCCCGTGGCGAACGCCATCAGCTCCCTACGAGTCCTCCAGGAATAATACCGTACTCTGCGGACAGTCGGTACACGTACCGCATCGCGCATAAATTCGCTCAGCCCCGTTCACCGGAATGCAATTCAGTTTTCATACTAACTCTTAGATTACCGCGTTTTGATTTGTTGTATAAAATAGTATGTGTGTTCCCCTGGATCTCTCCAAATATGTTTATTTAAAGATATCAGAATTTCTAATTCAACGAAGCTGTGTTTGTCATAAATACAAAAAAAATTGCACAGATAAAAAAATATAATATAAAATTAATTTAAAAATAATTAAAATAAAATAAAATCACATCTTTTAAAATAAATTATACTTATTTCAAAAGCATGTTTTTTATTTTTAATAAAATCTCGCTTGTTGAGTGTATTGTAATTTGACGAACGGAATAAAAATAATTTCGATGAGTTGTCGCGATGGAAAGTCAGCGCCTTATGTGACGCATTCCGTATAGGGAAGAGATAACCATCCGTGATATTTCATCGTGTGTCACGTAGCGCTTTAAACGGTTTTCGAAATATCGCAGGACGTTTCCTGAATATATACGGCGTGCATGCGCAAGCACGGATGCACTATCTGCTCAATAGTTCGAATGCATTACACTCCTGTCGGAAGAATATTAAGCTTTCTTCAATTCTATAGATGCCATCAGAGACAGAATATTTCATTTCGGTCTATCGCGTTTGTATGCGATAAAATTTTATATATACTAGATATTTATGCGAATATCAAATATTATGTCGATCAACGTGTTAATTATATCAATTTTCACTGTAATCACAGATTTATTCTCTTCTCACGTTTGAGTTTGATTAAACACTGATGTTAATTAATTGAAGCCTGTAGGTACAAATATATACAGCACCGAATATCAACATGAGTACCAAGCATCCTCTCGAACTCGATGGGAATGACATGTAATCATGCCAATTACGAAACTCAATTTGCAACAATCACGGAACGTTTGTTACACCGTTCAGGGAGTAAGATACCGCGATATGTATACAATAACTGCTTATGTCAAATTAGAGATACGTCACCGCGTATATAAGGAAATAATATCGGATAAAGCATAGGATCAGAGCGCTATATTCACCGCTAAATACGCCACTAAATACGATAGCAGCACGAATATCAAGTATTGCCTCGGTGTCGGCGACAATAAGGCATAATTACGCCAATTACCCAGTGTCAATTTCCGTCGTAATTCGCGGAACACGTTCGTCTCAATGTACTCGACGCCGCGCTGTTACGACACGCTATATTTCGCAAAAGGTGCAGTTCGACGTCGAGAACGAGAGACGCGAAACTCTGCGGATTCGTTGCTGCTGAACTGATGCACGCTTTGTTAGGCATGTGTCTCTATCCGCAGTAAATACTAACTAGCTAACTAACTGCGCCTCCATTTCCCGCAACTTGGCTCGCTCTCTCTCTTTCGCTCTCCCTCTATCTCTACGTATTTTCGGCACACACGTGTATTCCTCCGCTCTCTATTTTCTGCACCGATCAAGGGAATTCGTCGAAGCCTCCCTCCGTGCCAAATTGCCGTACAAATAAGGTACGTAATCAGAAATCAAGACGTATTCTACCGATGGAAACAAGACGTGATCTGTGTTTTATATCTATTATTATAAACTTTTATTAACAAAGGAACAGGCCATAAAATCTCGGTAATTTGTAATTTATGTAAAAAATTTATATTAAAAAAGAAATCGTATTTGGAAGCTTCAATGTTAAGATATTCAATGCAGGAAATTAAAAGGTTTCAGCAAACAATAATCTTTCTTCATTAAATTTCTGCTAAACAAGAAAGTCGACCTTAAACGCCCTAAATGCCCTGTGGCTGAAAGAAATATTCTGTAAGTGTTTGAGTTGTGTATGCTTTTTCGCAAGTACTAACTTCACTGGAAATATTGAAGAACGTTATTGCTTTACTCTGCACGCAAAAGGATCAAAAAGCTAAAATCCAGAGCTGGAAGAGTTAAGATCGGCAAAAGTGCAACGTATGCAGCTCTCTCTCTCTCTCTCTCTCTGTCTCTCTTCTTTCTCTTGCTTTCTATCTGCACAACTCCCTGCTAGTTCTTGTGTTGCTCAGAAGGTAAAATTCCGGGGCACGACACATTTCACGGTATGAAAAGCCTCACTTAAGTTTCGCCCGGAACTTTTTGTCGAGTCGGAGTTTAATTAAATTAAATTGCGCGTTCTGTCCTGAGAAACGGCTACGAGAGAACCGGAGGTACGCGTTTCTCTTTTTGAGTTTACTCTCTGGTTTCGCATAACCCTGCTGTCACACTGTCCCATCTTTGGTGCAAATGGTAGCCCAACAATCAGAGAACTACTTCCACTTAATTTGGTTTAGATCGAGCGTTCCTTGTTGTTTTCAAAGAAACCGGCGGCACCTCACTAATTCATCGCCATCGCGTAAAATTAGACCGTTTAATTATCCCGAATGTAGTGACTACACTTCGGTTTTTCCACCTCTTCTTGCTTGTTCCTTGGCGGGCATTTGCACCTCGTAGATTTAAATTTGATTTGCAACGTTTGCACGCCGGAACTAGCAAGCTAAAACTGTTTGGACGTCTTCGAAATTCCCTGTGCTCGAATGAATTATCTTACACTGAAGAGAGAGAGAGAGAGAGAGAGAGAGAGAGAGAGGGGGCGGAGGCGGAGAAGAGAAGAATTTTCTTCTATCGATTATATTGCAGATAGGTACGTAAAACTGGAATAAATTTCAAAAAATTTTATTTAAAAATTTTATTATGTTATAATATTTAATAATTAGAACTATATTCCTGTTTAATGTAATATTTTTTTCTTCTTTATATTTTTATCTTCTTATTATGCTTAAATAAAATATATTATATGGATAATCTTTTAAAATATGTACACTATTTGTATGTACTAGGTATACGTTTTTAGTAGTACATTTCGCACATAAAAATAAAATTAAATTTTGTTTTATTATTATCATATATTATTCGCTTATATAAATTAAATACCACACATTGTCACGCTTTGGAAATTCTGTGGAATGTTATTCGCGGTGACTTTTCGCGGTTTTGCAATAATTATAAATTATATCAATGCAAACTCTCTCACAGATATTATCTGAATCTTCTAACTTAATCCTATAATTGTTTTCCTCTTGATTTATTACAACTTATATAAACCGTTTGATTGAATCGACTCTTATACATTCGTTACGTTTTTTTCACTTTTCATTTAGATTGCTGCCTGATTGCTGTGTTATTAATTTACAGCTAGGTAGATGGTGACTTTTCTCCCCGTTTTGGTAAAATTCTCGTTGCAATCAACCAATCCATATATTGTGATAGCTTTTTTCTGATTGTCCGGTGCCAATACTTTAAATTGTTATTAGCGAATGCTCGATTCGTGCACTTTTATTCTGACTAATTAAAGAACTTTCTACAGAAATAGTCTTAGCGTAAAAAAATAATTATATCATTGATTAATTTAACATTCTTTTTAATTGTAATAAGTTGAAAATATAAAAAGTAAAATATAAAACTGTGGTTAATGAAGTCTTGTGTAATGAAGTCTCTTTTACTATTATTTTTGTAAAAAAAGAGAAAAGGAAAGCAAGAAAGTACTAACACATTAATATTGATTATTTAAAGTAATTGCTCTAAAGTAATTACTATATTTTCCCACACATAATATGCACACACACATGTTTAATAAATAATTAACAAATTGTAAGGTTGTCGATAATACGCGGAAAACAAATACAACGTTGAAGATTATTAAATGTGCACGCATCAATGCACTATCAATTAATATGATTGACAGTAAATATAATTTAAAAATATTTAAATATATAAAAAAAAAATGAATTATATCAGAATATGTAGGAGAAAACAGAAATTACTAATAATTAGTATTGTCGTAGAAATGTCATACGGAATATAGGTACATGTTAATATTTGAGATTTCTTCCAACAGGAACGTAAAAAGCGTATTGTAATATTTAATGTCCGTCTTTTCCAATATCAAAGATACAAGAAATTCTTCAACGAATAAGTAGATATATTGTGTTACGATGTAGCGATTCTTTCATTTTATAAATATTCGCATTGAGATTTTATCACAAAAGAAGAATTTGACATAAAATTATTTTTTCTATAGATTTTTATTTTATTTACACAAAACAATAAATTGAAGAATCTTAATAAAATAAAAAATTACAATACAAGGAACTTCTAAGAGATGAAAAAAATTCATGTGTATGAAACTATTAAAGAAAATTGATGTATATGCTAAATATACATGTCTCACTCTCAAAATAAGTTATAATAAAATATATTTCATGTCCTAAAATTTATACTATGTTCTATATATTACGTATTGGTTTAGTGTTTTATTTTTCAGAGAATTTTTGAAAATGTGTAAATATATAGATAATAATAAATCATATTTATATGTATGTATATTTTCCAATAAAATAATAAAATTCATATTACTTCCAATAAAATTAGTTTTTTATATTTTTTTGTTCGTATATTTCGAATAGTATAGTATATGTTATTTATAATTGTTAACACTTTTAATTAAAATGTAAGTGAAATACGTTTATAGTTATAAAATTGCATTACTAATAAAACGCAAATTAAATAAAATATAAAAGCCTTTTTAAATTAAAATCTGGTATTTTCCATATTGCCTTTAAGTTAAAAATGTGGAAGAGATAAAATTTTAATATATCGAAGTTAATTATGTACATTTAATACATTTTCACGAAAGTATTTAGAATTAGTGATTCGTAATAGCAATCTTTTTTCTCAAAATATATGAAGTAAATTTAGAAAAAGAATATCGCTCATAAATATACATGCACGTACTTATATCAATTACATTTCATTATTCGTTATATTTTCATATTTTTCATTAATTCTCTTTCCCTATATATCACTTGTTAAACACATTTGCCATTTTATTTGTAATAACCGAAACTTTAGATTAAGAATCAAGAGAAAAAGGCTGGAAAATTGGAATCTTGACAGACTTTTAGGATAAGAAAAATTTATTCGCCCCAATAGCGCGGTATTAATGTCACACAAAGGAATCGTCTGACAACGGAGACGATTCAAGGCACAAGAGTCGTGTTCAACTGCCTTATGTCAAAAGGAATGCATATTTGAATTAGGGGTTAATTTTGAACAATGCTCTAAATTTTAGTATTCAAAATTATTCAAATCTCCAAAACGGTGCAAATCTGGCGTCAGGTTAAACGCGCTTTCTCTAGCGCATGTTGCAATATGTTAGGTAGTCATTGTTACCTATATCTAAATAATAATTATGTAATAAAAAAAGTTTAATATTAATGTATACAAAAGTTAAAAATCTGCATTTTTATATGACTGGATATAATAAAGAAGATATTTAAGTTTTCTTTTTAATATTTTAATGCATGAACAATTGTGGGGAAAAGGGTTAACCACCCTAGCTGACTAAGCTTTTGAGGGAAAAAGCAAGACGAGTAGGAAAAGGGTTGAAGAGGCAAGTGGCCGGAGGGTTACTCACTTAGGAATTGAGACATGTTACAACGGCGCGCGGAGGCGTGGAAATGAAAGTATTACCAGCAGGAAGCAATTAGGAGAAGGTAGTAGGTGCCTAGGGATTAATTCTGAAAAAGCCCTGGGAACAAGCCGGGAAAATGAGGACGGGAAAAAATGGCAGACGGTAGTTTGGATGGAAAAATGGCGAAAATAGTTGCACGTAGTCAGAACCGTTGTTGAGATAGTGGAGGGGCCATTCTTTTAATAGACCGCGCAAATTGCAACATTGGGAATTGAAATTAAGGCTTCTAGCAGTTACAAACTGGGCAATAAAAATAATGAAATATTTGATTTTATGTGCATATGTGTATAGTCAAAATGTAATACAATATACATATTATACATATGAAAAAAGAGATACTAAATTGAAATAATAATAACTTTTATAATAAATTATAAAAGTTATTATCTACAATAAATTACGTAGTTGAAATATATGATATTCTCGATGATATTCTTTTCGAAATATTAATTTAAATTTTTTCAGATTATTTATAATTTTAGCATTTCTTGCGTTAATAATATACGGATATAAAGTTAGAACAATTATAATAATTAACGATGGATTGTTTAACACCGGAGTAATTAATCGATAGTTCAGAAACCGAAGTTATATAAAAAGATTCGGAGTCACGTTAATACAAGGCGATTAAAGGAAGATTAACAAAAAAGGAGAATATTGCATCGGAAGTGTTGCGAGATTAATTTCTAACAGTGGAAAATCAGAGCATATCGGAGAAGACATCTCGGCAATAATAAAGGGGAGCTTCAGTGAATTTTCGCGCATTTCGAGAGGGCTTAATCCTGTCGGAGGGCTAAGATGTTAGCGCCTGTAAGTCCGTTTCAGGGTTTTATCCCGCTGGAACGTGGCCAAAACTTTCCTCTGCTTGCCTGCCCGCGACGACGACAACGATCGTTACAACCTGGGCAAAGTCTTCGTAGGAAGCGAGCGACATTTGCCCGCTTTAAAGCCACTGACATTTGTTTTCGGGTCAAGAGAGAAAGAGAGAGCTCGAGGGCGTCCTTCTACATTTAAAGTGCATTTCGTCTTGCATTCTTAATTACGGTCTTTTCTCGACGCCTGTCCGCTGTCGTCTTACAGCAGAGTATATGTGGAGTTGAAGTAAAGTGAGTCTTTTGAATCATGTAAGTGACATCTCGAAAATCTTGTTAACTTGTTGATAACTTTTTAATTTTAGAAACTAGAAGCTTCTAATAGTTTGATCAAAATATGTATGAAATCGGCACGTTTGTATTTGCTGATTCTGTAGATTTTATTTTGTACATATTAATTTTTTTATTGTTCAACAGTTTGAAAATAAATATCTGACTTAATTATTTGGCAATCATAAAGTTTTAAAACTAAATGGATCGCGACAATAGTGGGTATGTAATGTAACTTCCTTTTATTCCTTAATTCTTATCAAATTGTCCTCTTTTACTTTTAAGACTTTATTAAATTATCATAATGCGATATTTTAAATAAAATTAAGATAATATTTCAAATTCATCTTTTATATATGTATATAGAAATAGTACTACCCATTCTATTCTTTTACAGCTTTAAATGTCACTCAATTGTGTCATTTCTACGAAAGTAACAAGCTGTTCAACTAAATTATTTTAATTTTTATTTGATTATAACTCCTTCAATTGTCTCTTATTTCCAAAATTAAAAATAGAATTTTCTTGAAAGAAGACAATTCAGTCTTGTTGGTTTCTAGGACATGCACGGAAACTGTGACAAGCAGAATGCAACTCGAAAAGAAAGGTTTAAAGCATGTTTGCGAGCAGAGAGATTGAAGTCGAGGAAGAATACTGCTTGAAGAAGAGACAAACGATAAATACTTCCCTCAAAGTTTTGTTTCAGCGCACGATTCACTCACACGTGAAACTTTGTCGACGCACCTTGCATTCACTGTGAATTATTGCGCTTCATGAGTTTATTTAGGAGCCTTGTAAAGAAACATCAACGATTATTTTTCCTCTTCGCTCGCCGGATTTTTCAATAATGCTTTTTTAAGTTTTACACTTTGATAATAAAAAAATATAAATAAATACACTTTTAAGAGAGGTTTTATAAGAAGAATATATAAAAAATATAAAAAACTATGTAGAAGGTATTAGCCTGGTAAAATTATTAAATTCTTGACGATACTTACAGTACTGGACAAAATAAAGTACGCACTCGGAATATTTTCACATTTGTGTGAATAACTCGTCAGTTCTGACAGATAGAATAAGGTTTATTCAGACAAAAAGAAGGTTTCTTAGTCTACTTTTAAGTTTTGACTTAAAAAACTCCAAAAACATTCGAAATCCTTCAATAGTCAAGTTTATTCTATTTATTATATTACATTTACCTTGGACAAAATAAAGTACGCATGGGAGTGTTTATTACTTTCAGTAGTAAGGACATGTATGTAGATTACCCGCGGCGCTACTGGAAATGATATATGAATAATGAAATTATTTTGTTAGTTATTGGTGTTGCTAGAAAGAGTACAGTATCGATTTTTTACTAGTAACAATGAAAACTAAACAAATTTCTGTGTAAATTTAAAACTTGATTGTTAAGGACCGGCAAAAGGGACTCTCCAATAGGGAAATTGGTCGAAAGTACGGCGTAAGTGAAGCTGCGATCAGGAAGATCTGGAAAAAATTTTAGGAGCTTGGCACAGTAGTGGATAAGATCAGACGCGGACGGAAGAGGAAGACAAATCCAGTCGAGGACTGCAGGATCATCCGGGAAACGAAGAAAAATCCAACTGTTATGATCCCAGCCGTATGATCTGGGAAAACATTCAGATAAACATTTCCGAACGAACCGTGGCGTGCGCAGGAGACTTCGGGAAGTTGGGCTGAGGAATAGTTTTGCACTGGGTCGCCTTTTGATCTGGTGGGCTAATAAAATCAAACGTTTGGAATTCGCAAAAAAAATATGCCGAAAAGCCATGCCGACGAAACTTGCTTTCGTCACTCCAAAGGATCTTTTACCAGAAAACTGTTCCTCAGCCCAATTTCCAACTATCGAGTTATTCACACAAATATTCGGAGTACGTACTTTATTTTGTCTAGTACTGTACCTATAGCTTTTACTCATTTCAAATAATAAATATTCCACATATTTAGTACTTCTATTATAATTGTTATAGTATAATAATACCAAGACAGCCATTTTAATTTTATGTTAATTTTCTGCTTTTGTGATATCTGATCTACTTACTAAATTCACTATGTCGGCGAGAAATATCATATACCATCAAAGATAAATGATAACGATTAATCGGAAATCCGGCACGTTCGTAAATCATTGCTTCTCTCCATCACTCGATCTCTCTCTCCCTCTTTCCTGCCCTTCCTCTGTCTCTCTTTCTCTCTCTCACGCTTGCGTTTGCAACCTCATTGCTCCTTTATCTCGTGCCCTTCAACCCACTCGATACCAAAGAAACCCATCAGCGATTCAACCCTCGTGCCATCTAATCCACGCGAGTCTGGATGGCGAACAATTAATTTAGGGGAAACACGACAAACCCTCGTCGACGATCTTTCGGATCCAAGCATAAAGATGATGATGGTGATAACTAAAGGTCATGGATGTTTCATGGGGTTGATAGTACAAGCAAAAATACTTGAAGGAGTGATTAACTTGTTGAAAAAAATTGATTACACGCGATACCTCACTGTGTAGATATTATCTGAGATATTAATTCTCAAATAAAAAATTTATAATCTCTATAAATTGTAATAAGAAACAATAATTCAGTGATAAGGAAATAAGTTGAGTTAATTTAAATAACATATTCAAAGTCGCTCTTTTTAATTTCTTTTGACACTAATTTCTTTACATATATATACAGTAGAGATTCGTTCTTTACAAATCAATAATTAAAGTTTTTGCCGGTTTACGTATTTGAAATGCGTATTTGTGTTTGACAGGTGAAATACTGATAAAGGTGGAGTACAAAGTTTCAAATTTTTCGCGGCATTAATTATATCGGACGCACTTTGGAAAAAATGTAATGTGGAAAAAAATCGCAGAACGTAATACCGGGACAAAAATGAGAATGAGGCGGAACTTAATCAACCAAGCGAGTTCGTTATTCTTGAGGACGAGGCGTGCCGGTAGCATGATGGAAAAATATGCAAGAGAGCATATTTCCGAGGTCGTTCCACTTTCGTCATGGTCTTTAAAAAAAGAGTAGAGCGACCGCCGGCTCGTGAGAAATGCTCCAAGATGTTGAAGAAATTTGAACGGAGCTACCGTAGGAGTGGGAGGATCTTTGTTAATGGCCGAGAGGTAAAGAGCTCCTCTTAACACACACATTCTCTTTCTCTTTCTCTTTCCTTAGGGACTAATTACGTTAATAGCGTTCGCTATGGATCCTATTGCGGGAACGAAACGGAAGAAGTCCTGGAAAATTATATCCAGAAGCGTCGTACGCCGGCAGCGGGACTCGTCGTCGCTGTAGAAGGAGCTTACAAAAGATATGAGATAACGGCATAACGAATGTTGGTGGAATACTGAGAGGGAAAAGCGCGTCCAAGAAAAGAATGGGAAAATAGAAATGAATATTAAACAAATAGGAGAGAGGCTCATCGGATTACAACGTCTTAATGTCGGAAATGTGCAATTTCGTTAAAGGCTCTTTTTTGCTTGGCCGATTTTGATCTTTAATTTCAGGACGATTAGTTCGAGCAGAAAAGGAACTGATCCAATGCTGAGAAAAACGTAACGTTACAGACGAGGTAAAAGCCGGACAAAAAGAAACAAGCTGGATTACTGTTTGAACTTTTCGTATTGTCTTCTTTGAAGCGAAGATAAAAATCAACATAAATTCTAAAAAATTCAAAGACACTGCAGCTAGTGTTTTCAATATGTTTTTTAATTTATATAATTTATCGCATATAAGCTAAATGTAAGAAACCACATACCTATGTCGAACTATAATAAATGTGAGGAATTGTGAATTAATGTTACATGTGAGATTTGTTATCTAAGAATATATTTAATTTAATATACTTTTATCATAACACGTCACATACTTTATTTGTTGCAAATATTCTTTTATGTTATTATTGTTATGTTAGCTTTTCTATTTTGGATCTATTCTCTCGAATCGAGACTTTATTTAAAGAAAATGAAATAAGAATCCATCATGGCAAAACTTGGAAGTAAGTGGACGGGCTCTGCGGTGCATTCCTGGAGTCAAAAATTAATTATCTGTCGAGGACAAATGGAGAAAAGGGTCGTGAGAGTCCTTTCTCGGTGGATTGCAGCCGGAAAAATGTGTGACGCGAAAAAAAGGAAGGAGAAGAGAAAGAAAGAGAAAGAGAGAAAAGAAGAAGTAAGGCACTGTAAATGCCGCGGATATTTTCCTTCCTTGCCGCGGATAAAAATAATTTTAAACTCGGCAGAAGCAGAGCGCGGCTAGGAGACGAGAGGGAAGTGATTCCCGAGGGACAACGATGGCCAGGAGCGCATCAGGCAGGCAAGACCGGCAAAAAATCCCATTCCCCTTTTTTTCAGGGATTTAAGCGCTCTTGCCACCGTTGCCGGGCGCAGCTGCGCTTTTCTCAAGCCGGCGGACGCCTCGATCTTTCTTCTCGCCCGTCCGACTATTTTAACTGGAACCTGTGAACGAATTTCCTTGTTACCGACCGGCCTCACAACGCAGACTCATCTGTTTTTGTTTGTTCTCGCGGCGTGAATGTATATACTGCAGAAAGTGGATATGTTGCGCTGGACTCGAAAAGTATAGCTTTAGGTAGAACGCAAGGATAATTGTAGCTTTTTCGTAATATGTTATCATCACTTTTTAACGTAAAGGTAATACAATAAGATTTATAAAATAAAAATATTATTATTATATATTAAATTATGTAGTATATATTATATATTAAATGCTTAATGATAAAATTTGTAAATACCCACATATGTATACACATTATACATGTGTGAGTATATCAATAGAAGATCCATTAAAGTCCATAAACAGAATTTTAATATAATAAACCATAATTATATATACTTTCTCAGTCAGAGTAATACAGATTAAATAATAAGTTAATGTTTACAAGTTATATACATAGAAACGTTTCTAACATAACTTCTAGGATCAGAAATTATTATTTCTTTAATAAAATAAAATTTTTATTTAAAAAATAAAACGTTTATTCTTCGTAATTTAAAAAAGAGAATTACAAAAACCTTTGGACTGATATTTTATATTGGTACGAATTTTCTGTTAGTTATAAATATTTCTTCAGAAATTCCTTTTTATCATTGTTTCTTTTCTCGATCGCGCTCTTGAGAAATTTATTATTGGATTCTTCTTCGAGGACAATCGCGATTGAGAGTATGAATAAGAAGTTCGGAATCCGCTCATATGTTCGCGATCGTATTTTTCCTTTTGTTCCGAGGATTCGATCGGCGCACTAAAACTTTCAATGGAAGATACGCGGCTGGCGGCTGGCCGCAATAGATGCCGGTGCGCGTCCGAACGAATCTTCTGTCGGTTTTACTCGTTTGAGTTTACTGTATCGGGTAGAGATCTAAGCCTTTGAAAATCTCACAAGGAATCCTGAACGCATTTTTGCGGACTACCGATCCCTCTACTACTTACTCGAAAAAGCTTTCTCGTAAATTTAACCTGTATTTCTTTGTTTCAGCTTACAAATTCATATAGTTACGTTTGCAATCAGTTTACGATTTTTCCAAAGAGAATATTTTTTTGAAAAAAAAACAAATAAATAACATGATAAAATCCTCTATTATAAAAATAAACGTTTTTGTAATTTGTAAGCATAACTTTTTATATTTTTTCCTCTATACTAGCTATTACTCTGTAATACGTAGGTAGGTATATATTCTAATTGTATTAAAGTAAAAAGTGCAGGAAAAGACAAATTTTAATTAAATTTTTTAAAGTGTCAAAAATTGTAGTGACCTTTGTTGTTTAACGTTATATCTTCCCCTTTATAATTCTATTTAAATTAAATGAAAAAGTTTTAGAATTTTTTAAGTACAAAAAGCAATAAAAGTAAATTAATGTAACAGTAATTTAATTAATAATAAGTTAATTAAAGTTAAATATTAATGACAGTAAAATAAATACATAAATAAAAAATTTTGGTAATATTAGAATAAACATTATAACAGTAATTCAAATAATTTTAAAGATAAATATTCCTATAGAACATTTATATATTTTATACCTATATCGTAATTTTATTATTTTTATTTTATATCAACTATAAATTATTATAATTTTACGACGATTTATTTTCTTAACACAAGATGTCTGCCCAGTACTCGAAAGAAACTACTCGCCTCTGCAATGGCAGAGAAAGTACTTACGACGGTAGTTTCAAAGTTACGAGGTTGTGCGGGCGTAAAGAAGGGAGATATCGTCTCGACTTTCCTTCGTCGCGATTTCGTAATCGAGTTTCTTAGCACTAGCAGGCTGACAAAGAAAGTGGAAAGTTACGGTTGCGAATCGTAACTTTTGCGTATCGAAACGTTCGTAACGGCCTGATACGCGGCTTGACGAACCATTCCGCTACTTAACGCCGTCGAACCAACTTTTTGACGAAAACGACGAAGCGGATGGAATAGAAAATGGGGATGTCAGGAAATCGTGACAGAAACGAGAGAGAGGGAAAGAGGGAGGTGGGGAAGGAGAAAAGAAAGAAGAAAAGAGAGAGAGAGAAAGAGAACGAGGTGAGAACCTGACGAAGGGTTGAACGAGACGAAACGGAGGGAAGTTTTCCCTTCGGCTACTATATCGTGCGGACGGAAGCTTCGAACTGCTGGAAGTTCCCAGAGCTACCTGCGCACGAAAGCACACGGTCAGTTAGTTTACAATTTTCCGGCCGTCGTCAACGATTTGCCCCTTCGATGATAACGAGTTTGTCTCCCTTTGGGTCATTGGGAGATAAGAAAAATTTGATTGGAAGAGAACTCGAGAGCGAAAAAATTCGCTATTCTTTGGATTCGAGTATTCGTATTTATATGAGTGTATGAGTGTTTATATGAGTGTTATATGAGTGTTCGAATCGAAACTCCTGCCGTTTTAATTCCACAATGCATAATTTTTTAGATTATTTTTAATAACTGGGTATATTTAAATATGTAAGGCATCGCGATATTGTGAAACAAAAAATATGGAAATTATTATGAAAAAAGTGTGGAATCTTTTAATTTATATTTATAAAACATGTGCTAATTAATTTACTATAATTTTAATGTTATATTTTTCTATCAGTGTTTACTTAAGTTCACTTTAGATGATGACTTTAGATATAATTTGCATTCCGCATTTTAGGAGAAATCAATTCAATATAAATCTGACGCGTTTCTATTTTTAATTTTTCTCTGCTGTGTATATTAAAATGTATGTGTATTTTAATCCATATTTTATACTTCCGATTCTTTTCAAATGTCTTTATTACACGATAATAAATAATATATATAAAATTATAAATAGAAATCTATTCTGAATTCCGATATGAATTACAAATCGTCTAAAATAGGTTTTTATTAAAACATCAAGAAAATACTAGTTTTTTTAGTTACATAAGCAATTAAAACAATTAACGATATAACAAGCTTAAGAATCGTTTGCGATTGGAAAATGAAAATAATATTTTAATGGAATCTTTTAAAAAGAAAGCGTTAAATTCCTACAGAATGTCTCATATAATAAATTCGTCGCACTTTACTACGCGATATATGGGACACAATGTATATTAATGTGTTTTTCGACACAGGAGGAAAATGAGCGTTGAAATTCAGTTTGCATGCTGTGTAATTAGTGACAATTTTGCAAAAGTTGCCGCTACCTGCTCCTGCGTCTCTGTAGATTAAAAGATAAAACACAAAGGTAATAAACATACATAAACGGCCGTCCACGCGTAATCCGCTGTCGTTCAACAGTTCGGTGAACACTATTCACAAAAGCAGATTAAACAGCAGCCCTGAGCTATGAAGTAAAATGAAACAAAACGGTTGCGGAATACGCCGGTTCAAAATAGGCGGACCAAATAATTATTACAATGTAAACATTTCCTGCCGTTTCGTTTAAAATGAAAAAGTAATACAGGATCAAGCGCAAACATTTATTCCTTTCATTTCTTTCAAATGCGTCTCGACTTTTTTCCATATTTATGACTGCTTTTAATTAAGCTTTTTAATTTAGCTCTTTTTTTTAAAAACAGGTTTTCACGAATATGTCGATGCTTGTGGAAAAATGACATTGCAGCGAATATCGCTCCTCATACCGAATAAACGAATAATTATTCGTATAATTTATATAATAAATAAATTTGCTCTTCCTTGATCGTTTTTTTTTTTTTTTTTAAGTACGTATGTAACAGGAATTCGAAATTTTATTGCGCCGCACAGAGTTAGCGCGGAAATCGAGATAAATTCCGATCTTTTATTAATTTACGGGAGCGCGCGGGACTTTTGTTAAAAATCGCGTTTATTGTAACGATGTAACGCAACGACACGACGCCAGATTGTCCCGCGATTAAATGTGAACACTCGTGCAAATATCATGGGATGAAAATTTACTCACCGGCCGATGACGCAGCGCCGCCCGTTGCCGTCCCGTTTCTCCTGCATCCTCCATCCTGATCCTGCATTCCGCATTCCTGGCTTCCCGTCCGATACTATGCTCCACCAGGCGCGGCCGCCTCTCTCACACACTCAAGCACGTGTCGATCGGAAGCACGCTGTTAATTATGATCTCGCGCACCAATTAGCGATCGCGATCGTTCATCGTCTTGTTGCGCGCACATGAAGCATCCACGATTAAATAACGAGAAATGCGAAAGCGTGACGACCCGTCCGTCGATCCCGTATACGTACAACTCATAACTCTCCCGACTGCGATATACAACGTTATGTACAGCGTTTTACGTAATAATAACGTGACGTACGCTAATTGATTCCTCTCGCCTTCAGCGGAAAAGTCGTGATCGCGCGCGGACTAATCAACGGCCGGAATTGTTCGCGGAAACTCTCGATAACTCGTTACGCGCTCGGGTACACCACGGTACACCCTCGGCCATTAAAAGTTCGAAAAAAAAATGGCGTGACGCTGTCAGCCGGTGATCGACGCTGATTCTCACCCGTCTTCACTCGGGAATCATACACGAGTGTTTTCTCACGTGTCTCGATCAACGCTTTTTCGCTCCGATGTTCCTCTCGTGTGTTTTCCTAATGCTCGATCGCGGCCTGCGCGTGACGTAACGGCGTTATTTTAACTCGCGAAACGCGAGTATTAGAGCGTACGCGTATACCTCGCGCTGATGGACGTTGACTCGACGCACCGTTCGACCTGTTCGACGAACGGATTGCGAGCGCTCGCGAATCGCTCTTGATCGCGATCATACGTGCTAATTGGTACGCCGACGTGGATCGCCCTTGATGTATTCCGCCCTCGCGTGCGGGATTCACTCTTGCCGAGTACGCGACGGTCAACTGCGACACGGAATATAAAACATTTGCGACGGCCGACGCGACACGTACGAGCTGAAGGCAGCCGCGATACGGCGATCCACACTTGACGCTTTCGCGCTATCGAGACTATCGAGAGTATCGTCCGACCGCGCCGTTCGTAATTTTCACTAAGGCCGGTATTCATAGGCCGGTATTCATAGGCCGGTATTCATAGTCGGATCTTATATTTAAGATCGTCTTAAGTTTGGTCAAAGGCAGTCTTAAGATTCCATCCAGCCAATGAAATGACCGTATTAGTATCTTAAGACATTACTTAAGACGATCTTGAAATAAGATCTGACTATGAATACCGGCCATAGTCGAATCTTATTTCAAGATTGTCTTAAGTAATGTCGTAAGATGCTAATACAGCTCTGTGATTGGTTTATGACATCTTGAGATCCGACCATGAATACCAGCCTAAAGGCTTCGAAAACAAGAACAGCTGTGCATAATACGCAATATATGTTCACAACGTATTCACATTATATTTGAAATAATCGTATTGAAACGTTAAGGATTTGTTTGTAATCGGAATGCGGAAGCAATTATAATTCAATTACATAAATAAATCGCGATTACTCCGGTAATCAAATTATGCGAGATTATATAAGCTCTTGACGGACTGAATTAAATTCCGTGCACATTCGCGACTCGGGCTTTTCTCGATCGAATCATTATGCATTATATAGGGCTTAAAATTGAATCGTATAAATTGCGATTTATGACGCGAGGCTAATCGAGAGCGATCGAAAAACTAATGTAACGTAGAGCCAAATGTTTTTACACACTTGACTATCTCGTTTGAAGAAAGCTATCCCTTCCGACACTTGATCGAGCCAAGCAAGTTTAAGATTTTTTCGTTATATTAAATTCAAACGTGCCAAAATCACGAGTGCTCGGGTTGCGATTTTCAGCAAGAAAAATCAGCTTAGCAAGCGCATAATGATTCTTTAATATAATTGGTTCTTACACTTATATGATTATATCCAATGAATAATTAAAGATAGGAAATAATATTATTAAAAAATTACTACGCGCTTTCTATATAAGCTGCTTTTCCCGTTGAAATAATCTCTCTTCTCGAAACGCGTTCATTGAAAATTTAAATCAAATCGCGAGATTAATACTCGGAATCACGTTATCGTTCATGTAAACAGATATTGTCGCCCACCAAGAAGTGATGCGATAGCCAATCAATTTACCGTTTTATCCGTAAGAGCGAAAGTGATTGGCCACCGGGTCGCGTCAAGCATTTCCGCGTTTTGTCCGCACTAGAGTGTCACGGCATCCAAGGCGAGTGTTAATAAAAGCGATACCGCGCGAGATAAGTAATCGTATTACATCGTAGGTATTATACGCGAATACACGGCCCGATATGACGAGAACGTTGCTCTCAATGTTCGAGCGCTCCGACCGACTGGGGCCGTGGGCGACTGGTAAGTGGCACGTAGGCACGCACGCCGCGCGCGCGAGGGCGAGGGGTTTGTTTTGACGAATTCCGAGAATCGGTGTTGTCGGTGTTGTTTGTCTCGCGCGCTGACCCCCCACGGCGGAGGTAGGTGACGTCACGCGCGAAGGTCGTCTCGGCCGGTCTCGGCCTCGCTCGGAAGTGGCGAACGAAATAAACAGATCGCTCCGGCCTATTCGAACGGCGCGCACGACGGTGATCGAAGATGTTGATCTCGCTCCCGCGGAAAGCCGCTCCGTATCGAATACGCGTTTATATGTTCGATCGAGAGGGTAGGATCGTCGAGCGGATTGTCGGAGCGACTAAGGTACCCGATGATAATTGGCCTTTTGTCGGTTCTCGGAGCAATCGAACTTTGAAATTGGCGTTATACGGCTCCGTTCGTTTCAGCACCGTACTTTCCGCTTTCCGTATTTTTAAGATAAAACGTGAAGGAGCGAAAGAGAAAGGTTGGTGAAAAGTGCGCGAGGTGCAGAAAGTGTTGTTGAAACGAACAGACGTCGTATCGCTCATCGGCGGGCATAGATATAGTTCATATAGTAAGTATAGACCGAGTGTTAAGGAGTGGAGGTATAGGTGCACGTAGAAAGAGAGAGGCACTCTGTTTTGAGACCGTTCGTTCGCTCTCCTCCCACGGGAACGTTTCTCTCTATCGCGTGCGAACGAGAGAGAAGGAACGGTCACGCAACGACTTCTATGTGAACCTATACCTCTACTCAAATAAGGGAATACGCTCGGTCTAGATATATTATGTCTATGTCGGCGGGTGGTGACGCCGCGATTCGCGTAACGACGTGAAATTGCCGCCGGGTGACACGAACTTCATCTAGACTTATATAAGTCTATGAACTTCACCTTCGAGCAGGTGTACCTACGTTCGCGAGACTTCTGACGAGCATGTCGGCGGCATCGTGCGAAGCGACGAGTATAGGTATAATGTCCGTGTGTCACGCGATCTGATCGCCGCGAGCGCGTCGGGAGTGCGATAAAAATGTCTCGGGAGTGCTGTGTCGTAAGTATTAATTAGCGCGCGCATAAAATCGGCCGCGTTTTTCCGATCGGTAATTCGTATTCACGCGAGTGAGCGTTCGAAACAACGGAGCAAGCACCTGGCAGCGCAGCGGCGGGATCATGCGAAGCAGCCGGCACCGTTCTTCGTAAGTACATTTATTAATTACTAATTATTTATCGCTCTGTGTTAAATGGACGTTTATTGCTACGTACTTATCAGCGAAGATCGAAACCGATATGATTTCACTGATTGTGAGTTCGATTTACGATCCGCCGTGCGCACGCAAGGAAGAACCGGGTGTCGCGATTCATTTATTTGCGAATAAGGATCATTAATTCATTACCGCGTGCAGTTGGTATCTAAATATGATTTGTTGTCAGTGAAATTATATAGGTAGGTACTAATTTTCGTTTATTGGACATATGTATATTAAATTTTATTTCTTAGAGAAAGAGATGCTTTAAATGCACCTTACGTTTAAACTTTCACATTATTAACTCATAAACTTTGTCTGCAAAAATTTCTTGAATTGCAAAAGCTTTTCACGTATGAAACAGCTGTAAAATTAAACATTCTTGATTAACATAAAATATAATTACCTATAATATTATATTGGTTAGAAAAAACATGTTATATATAATTTATAATTATATAAAATATGTGCTACATTTTTATTACTCGTGTTTATCCAAATAAGTACGTACGTCATAAGATTTACATGTGACTTCTTATTGTTTTTTACTCATAAACGTAAAATTTTAATTGTTACAGGAATGCGGGAGCAGCGGGAGAGGGATTATCACCGTTCGGTGAGTGAATTTATTTATTGTATTTGCATGAATAATTATTCGTTTACTCGTACAACGATATTTTCGGTACCGCCGCATTTCGACTGAATAATCGCATTTCAATATGCGCTGCTTCATTTTGCTCGTTGTCTTCTATCGAATTAATAAAAATCTATATTTATTCTAATTTCACTTTATGTGATATCCGTTGTTTATGTATTCTTCGCATGGGAGGGTTACATACCTAATTAATAAAATTTGAAAAATCTGATTAATGTAGGCATGTTTATGCGCAAATTTATCTAACAATAAGTACATAAAATTTTAAAATTTATCGTTTTATGTAAATAATACTTTTGACAAGATTATATTGAAATTTATCTTGAATATTTCTAAACTTGACACGATCTTTGGCACGATAATTTACCAATACTATTTTTTTTAGCGTATATTGTACAAATCTTCTTTATAAAAAGATATGTCGTCCCGGCTCTTCCTGCGATATTTTATTACGACGATAGTTTGTTATAATCGAAGTATTAAAAAAAAATTAAAGTAATTTAAAGAATAATAATAATAACAATGATATATAAGAACATGTGCGAATAAATGCAGATTTTAAAAATATTCTTGTATCGCAGAGAGTAACTAACAGTAAATAATAAATCAACGGCATATTTTAATTTGTCGGCGCCAATTATTTTTATAAATAAAATCGGTGTGAATGTAAATCAGGAAACGTTCGCCGGTTATGCTCGTAGGATTTTAATGAAAAAAATGAAAAAAAGGAGGAAAAATCCAGAATCACTCGGGCGAGATGAATTTTTCAAAGTCCGCTCTGTTGCATTTCCGTCGTTGGTTTTTTTTTCTGTTTTTGATCGCGGCACGCGGCGTTTGGCTGCAGGATCGAGATGATTTATCGCAGGTAGATCGCGAACACAACGCAGAATCCGATTCATGCGAGCGAGAATAAAATAAATAGCTACGCGCTAGCGATGAAAATTTTCGTCGGGGGCGAAATTCCAGTCGGATTCGAATCGAGCCGAACGTGACGCGCCTCCCTTTTGTTCCTGGCCGTTGTTGAGCACAAAACGCTAGGAAGGTCCTGCGTGTGACGATTTATCGTCCCGCTACGTATCCATTTTACTTCCGCGCCACTCGACGAGATATCTATATAGAGAGGAAAAACTATATCCTGCGGGATTTCCCGGGCAGCGCCGATGTTCGGGAAACGCGAAACGATCTCGACGTTTAGTCAAACCGCTTCGACTCGCAAATGGATTTTGCGTATAATTGAATGTCTCCTTTTTTTCCCGTTTGAATATTATAGTCGCGATCTGGTCGATTTTATTCGCAAGCTATTGCGCGGAACAGTAGTAAAAATCGGATTTCTCTCGTTTCGAGAGCCAAAAAGCTTTTCAAAGGTAAAGGATATAATAAGAATTGATAAAGTAAATTTGAAAACACGGTGAATTTCAGTAAACATACATAAAATCTGATAGACTATTTACTTTAACGAGAAATTCGAACATTTTTTTTATAATTATAAAGTTTACCCACTTTTGCTGTCTTATCCATAAATATTTTAAAAGGTATTAGAGAGAGTTATTATTTATAAAATCAATAGTCTTATAACAATAATATTTTATTATAATATTATTTATTTACATGTTATTATCATTTTACGTAACAACTTGTTCAGATTTAGCCATGTTTTGCGAGCACATAGGATATTTTATTATATGTTTTGAGAAAGAGAGTAAAAGCATTTTAAGAAAATGTGTTTAGAAAAAAAAAAAGAAGTAATTGCACTGTAGAATTTAATTTATTATGCCATTTGCAACATAAATATCTACTTACCTTGCGAATACATCTTGCCAGTAGAAAATAATTTTTACAGAATTTGAAATAAGTTTCGGCATTTTGCATTTTTCTTTTTCGGTCGAATAAAAATTTTTACCGAGAGTTTTGATCAACATATATGTATATTTCCGATGGAAATATCTATAGTACGATGGGAAATATCTATAGATAGTACAACATATATATTTTTGATGGAAATATCTACATATAGTACGAATAAATATTTGATTTGATTAAATTCGTACAGTACTGTTATGATTAATTCCCTGGGCGTTGTTTATTCGTAAGAAGATAAAAAATTGTAGCGATTAATGTAAAAAGAAAAACAGCCTGAGCATAGATTTCGTTAATACCCGAATTTTTGTTTCGCATCCGTATGATAGATATGCAGCTGGCTATACATATTTTTATAGCATTGAGAATATGTATAAATGATCACGATAAAAAGGAGAAAAAATATGTGTAAAAATATTCGTGGAAATCTATGAATATGGAATTTGTAAATGTTGTGATTCGATTACGTATATTTATAATCTAAAATAATATACATTTATACATAAAAGATAAAGATTTAAGAAACCGTGACTAGCATTAATCGGCTTTTTAAATTGATGATGTTGATATTAGAAATTTTTATTAAATAAATAATAAAGTATTGTATGTTAAAATAAAGTCTTATTAAAATATAGGTTTATATTTCAAATAAATCTTGGCATTAGTGTGAATCTTAATGTAAAATATATCAGGTCGCATTTTCGTGTATTTGCATATGGGGCTTGAACTATATTTTCCATTAAAATGCCCTAAAATATATATATACTTTTGTTTTATTACCGTTTATAAATTGCGCGATTGTAAATCAAGTAGGTATTATCAAGTAAACCATTTGAATCAATTATTTAAAATTTCATCTACCTATGTTGTCAAGGTAAAACTAACATTAATAGCTGCAAATATTAAAAAGGTGTAAAATATAAAAATATATATAAATAATATACAATGACTCTCTCACACGCGAAACTGATCAAATGTATTACATAATAATTATTTACTACTAACTTATTCGAAAAAGGCAATCGACGAAAACGGCTTTTAATATATCAACGTAATATATAATCAAACAAATAATTCTCTTGCTACAGATCTTTTCACAAGTTTTCAAAAAAAATACGTAACAATGGTATGATTTGATCAGTTTCATGAGTTATTGTATACATGAAAAGAGAATATAGAATGACATCGTTGAAATAAATAAATGTAAAAGAAATATATATATGTTATTGACGAAATATTTTAACATTTTTATGGTGGGATATATTAATAAACACGCAATGTGTAAAAAACGAAGAACTTTTTTTATTACATTCGTTGTGTCATGAGATTTTGTGGTGTCGTCGTCATGTCTTCGTCTACGGGGAGTCACTCCAAAAGTAGCCCCCACAATTTCTCACTTTCGCTTTCGATACACTGTATAACTGTACAATCGATCCGACCCGCGCGGCGGCAAGATCGAATGAGCGAGACTTTACCGTTTGCCCTATTCTTATACGCGTTATCATGTCAAATATCGATACCGCTGGAAGCGACACTGTAGAAAAGATCGAAAAGTATATAAGTAACATCATAAAATTGGCAACTACGAGAAGATTTATATCCAATGTTTAAATGTTAGGCTTATGCGTTACGAGAAAAATATATTATATATTTTTAATTTTTGGTAATTATTACGCGGAAATAATATTGAACTGCTATAAGTTTAATTTGAGAAAAATTCTCATAATAATTTTATTGTAAAATTTATGTCACTCGCTCTTTTTGAAAAACTTAATGTTCACACTTATCTAATATATTTAATTTTTTATTTTCTTCTTTAACTTTGAATTATGTAATTATTAATATACAATATAATTTTGGATCCGCTCTTTATAACTTACTCAAGTAATAATTAAATATGGGAAAGAAAGTTTTAAGAGACTTTTATATTGAAATTTAAAAAGAAATTAGAAAGTTTATTCTCGGAATTGCCAATCCATCTTTATTTAAGATTCTTTAGAAGTATAAAATCGAAGCATCGGTTACACAAATCTCGATGTAAATGCGATGTGAAATATCCTTATCTGTAAATCACCAACGATAACGGCAGTTTAGCGAGAGAGAAATACACGACGCAGCAGTGCACGTTTGCATATCTTTTAATATCGTGGTCATATTACTTCGATATTGCTTCGATCTTTCCTTTGGTGCGTCCCTTTTGCTTCTTCCACTCTCGCATTATTCTCGTTGACTTCTGAAGCGATATTCCCGATTGTTCTCTCCTCGCCCCCTTCGGTCATATGTGCGATATGTACCAACGGATAGTTACAACTTATTCGTAGGTTATTCATATAGTATGTATATAATATATATACGCATTTTTTATATTTATACTTCTCCGCCAGAGAGTTTGTTCATTCCCGCCTTTCTATACGTATATTATATACACATATGTATATTTTTATACATACCGAGTGTCCCAAGTATACACCATTTCGTTTTTTAACGACATTGATCTTAGTAAATCTGATTTAATTTTTTTAAAGATAATTTGATAAAGTGATATCATAGTTTGCACAATCTATATATTTCTTACTTTTTAATATTTATTATCTTGATAATGATATGAAATATTTTACAAAAAATTGATCAGTAGGTACTTATTGTTAGAAATGATCAATTTATAACTATAATTTTAACTTTGTCCAAGAATTTGTTTTTAAGATAATGAACTTGGCACACTCTGTATAAATATATACGTGCTGCGCGCATGATCTCACCATCTGGATAATTTCTGATTCCGATTTTGCATATTCTTGCACCGATAATAGTAATAATTATCTAGATAAATCTGAGCCGAAAGTTTCGACGAAGACCAGTACAACCGCAGCCGCGGACTTTCGCTGGAATTCATCTCGGTATACTGATAACAGATATACGTACGTAGGTACGTGAGGTTCGGCAGGATCTTTCTGATTACAAACTTTCAGTATACATCTTCAAGGAATCAAGAATCTCGAACTCTCTTGAATAGAAATATTTTTAAAAAATCTTTGCTCGCGCGTGAGACACCAATCCGGTGCGACTTGTACCTAATACTCTTATTGTTTCCTGGAGCGGCGGATATCCGAAGGAAATGCCTCGTTCGTATCCTGTCAGAATGAAATTCCGAAGATGTTCCGCGTGAACATTTCGCAGAAATTTCATCGCGTCTTGATCGAATACATCGCGTTCGCATTCGCACCCCGAGAAATGCTGACGTTCACATCCGGCCGATTGGAATTTTCGGCGCATTCCGACATTCGCCCGTACCTTATGCGGCATTTTATGATGCCTCGAGGCCCTATCGATTTAATATTAATTAAATTGAACTGTTTTATGACAGTCAACGAAACTGCAACTTTTCACACGCTTTTAATTTCGGGATTGTAATATCTTTTTTGGTGTATCGTGTATATATCGTATATTCGTATATGTCACGAATTCGCAACTCGCTTTAGTACAGGGCCAGGGGAGCAATTTCACAAGAAGATTACATACTGATTTTCCCGCGAATATCTTTAGAAAATGATAATATACAAATATAAATGCGTTTTTCCCATGTCTCTAATTTCGGGAACGTGATTTCCTTTTCCGGCGATTTTCGCGTATTTGCAGATGTCGCGAATTCACAATTCAGAACTGGGTGGATTCTCGACACGCGATAGCGCTCTCGAGACGACGCGACGGCGATATGGATTTTCCCGGCGTAGTCAACGTCGCACCTGCGGGCGCATCCCGCGCGAGCAATTTAATCAGATCCTTCTGATCCTTAACCCAGCTGCGCGCGGTTGGCCTCTGCGCGAATAAGAGAAAAAGGTCGGGGACAGGCTAGCCCGGTGCAACGAGCTCGTCGAGGACTATAGGGTGGGTGGGAAAAAAAAGATGACAGAGGGTTGAGGGAAGGGAGAGGCGTATTACCGGGAGCAGCTGGGTTCCGTGAGCAAGACTTACTCGCTAATCGTGAGTTTAAAGTTACCTTACGTTACTTCCTTTTAACGGTAAATTACGGCTATCGATCGTGGAACTTAGTGGCTAGTGCGTAGTTTACGTAATAATAGTTCGATTAGACATTTCAATCGCTTTGACTGTCGTTGCCTTTTTTTCACACGTATCAAAATGTATACAGAGCTTTTTATTTCTCATATTTCTCATATTTTATGAGAAAAAATATTTGGTTGTATATGCATAAAATCTTGTAATAAAATTTAATACTTAATGATAGAATTAATCAACAAGTTATGGTCATTTATACATCTTAAATAATTTTTCAAAGTGATATACAAAACACATATTAATTGATTTTACTTTGGGCTATAAAACGCTATAAGACACTCTGTATACATATATGAGTCTATTCCATTGGTCTCGTAAGCCAAAAGCGATGTCGGTCCCTATAATAATAATAACAATAATAATAGTAATAACAATAATAATAATAAACGCATACGTAATTGTCGGGGAAACGAGTTTTAAGCTTCTCTCGAGACTCTTCTTTTTGTCAGATAATTCTAATTCGCTTTGAATTCCATAGTGAGAATGAAATAATCTAAGCTTCGAATATTACAATCAATTAATGCGATATTTGTAATATCTGACTACCAACATGAGTTACTGATACCTCGACTGATACGTACAATATTTTATTCATTATATAAATTATTAATAAAATTAATTATTTCCGTGCTTTTCTCGATTACGGTCAAGGGCTTATTAAGAATCGCGAATTTCTAAAAAGTTCAAGTTTAACTTGAACATGAGAACGGAACAAAACAAGATCAGATAATTCTCTTCTCGTTTATCTGATTTTGCGACAGACAGAAGGAACAAAGAACCGTCGCTGGTTCTTGGGGTAGACAAGCCGTCGCGGGGGGTGAGACAACCGATTATCCGTATTCGTAGAGCGGCAAAACGCGAGAGAGGGAAGTTAACGTGCCTTTAATTAATTCCGTGAAACTTTCTGATCGGCGGATAAAAAGGTCGGCCCAAGTTCGGAGCGTGAAGAAGGGTGTTGGAGATTGAATTTCAGTTGGATATTCTGGGAGGGTGATGTTCCGCACGACGGAATATGTTACTGTTTCGCATTCTGCAAGCGGATCTAATGTCATGCAAGTGTCATGGAAAGCCTTTACTATTTATAAAACAACGATAAACAAATTCTTATGTATACTTATAGCTATAATTTTTATATGAAAATAACAACTTGTTTAAGCTGACGCCTCTGTCATTTTTATAGAAATTAATTATCAACTTTGCAAAGCAAATTTCTCAATTTTAATTCAGCAAAAAATGTTTCTTTATGATTAATTAATTAATTAATTGCATATTTTTAGAAATATTGTAATTTAATCACACACGATATAAACTGCAACTAACAATATAAAATTATATTTTATTAAATTGCCATAAAACATACTATATTTTTAAATAAAATTTTGCGACTGAAATTTAGCATTTAAACATAACATATTAAACTTTAATCATCTAAATATTTAAATATTTTTATATAGTCCTCCGAAAATAAGGTTAACAAACCTATTATAATAAAAATATGTGTGTATTATACATTTATTACTATTATATTACAATATAATAAGATATATGATAACAAAAATAATTATATTTTCGGAAAGAATATTTCTAAGAACACAACCTTTTGGTCTCATCAGGTGCCTTAGTCTAAATATTGACGAAGGGATAACGCGGATTTAACGTAAATGTTTCACGTGCTCACGCTTATGACGACAAGAATAATTCTATGCGTAATTCGGTTTCACGATAAATTCGTAACCGCGACCGTGCTTGACAGACTATAAATATATGGAAAGCCTTAATGATATTGAGTACCGTGGCTGATCGGTTAACCGCCTTTACCGTTCGTGGTCGTCCGCATAGAGCGGAAGCCACGTTGCGCGCGAGTAATGCGCGAAATTTCCGCACAATTGTTTCCTCGCCGCATTTGCGGCTATTTCGAGATTCCAACGTCCGCGTTCGACTTTTAGCTTTAAAACTGCGAACGATAACAATAAAAAAATTTTTGTTACGGCAAATCGTAATTGATTAGAGAATACTCTGTGTTACACATATTTGGGCAAACATGAATATCCTTTTAATGTTCGAAAAAAAAACATCATCAAGAACGATAATCAAATATGCATAGAGTTATTAGCGAGTTTCAGCTCGCGATATTGATTTTACCAAATTATGTTGCAATGAAGGAAAATTAATTCTCTATCTACCTATAGTAAAGCGAGTGATGAAAATAAACTCCGTACTATTCTATACATATATTCTGCGTAGTCTGAAGCGACTACTCTATTTATCTGAAAATAGAGAAATCTGATTTCTCATATCGTCTCGCGAAGAATACATTGTCGAAGAAATTAGATGTAAACTTTTATAACTTGACATATAAGAATCAGGCAGTTTTTAATTTAACAGCTTTCAGCTGTTTTTGCATCTATAATTAACAAATATATAAAAATAATATTTGTGTATGTAATAATAATTTATATATAAACCGTTATATGTATACTATATGATACGCGTCATTGCTTATTCGAATTTAAAGTGAGGAATATTGTAATTTTTACATATTCTATCTCTTTTTGTCTTTTTTAAATCTAAGATTCTTTGCTTTTATTCGTTGTGAAATCATGTTTGCTCCATAGAGTTACAGATATGAAATATCTTCAGATTATTTAGAGCTACCATTATCTGACTTTTATGTTTGCGAAAACTTGAGATTTTATCTCTGAAAAGTATAGCGCATCCATATTGTCGATATTCAAAGACTTCTTTCGGCGTATCCTGCGAATTTCGCGCACGTTTCCAACGTGTCTATAATCCGCGGTTGAATTTGTAGCATGTGGTCGATACGGAAGCATTAATAATGTCGGTTGTTGCGGCCGGCCGGATAAATACAGTTACTACTGGCCGTGGTGAAACTGCTGCACGCAACCGACTAGCATTCAGACTTCGATTCTCGGGTTGTTTTGCGTTTCAAAATGTACCGAGTTTACTTTGTCAGCGGAAAAACGGCGTGGCGGGGCGAGCGCGCGGAGTAACGAACCGGAGTTCGCGAACGTCTCTGTGCTTTCATTGCAAACATTTATTCGTATCGGCATTATTTATACGATCGACTCTAACAAAAGTTAAAGCACCGACTGACAATACCCGGCACTACTGAAATCATTTCGTTCGCGGAATCACGTACCTATTGGCTATTTCTCGTATTTCCATTGGCAGCTGCATATCCCGCAATTATAACAGACGTGTTAAATATTACGGTAGGTACGTTGTTTTCTTCAAAATAATTTTTGCAAACCCGTCTGTTTTTGTTATACCAAGTTTGTATCGTGGAATCTTGATTAAAAGCTTCTTCACGACGTGAATTCTACATCTATTTGTTTGATTAGTGATAATGTATAATGCGCCAATTTCTATTTGTATTTCCATATTATATCCTCTCGTTTGTAACAATGTTCCAATACTGATTGAATTTATTTATGCGAATTATTGGGTACATGCTGCCATGAAATTCTAATTAAACTAAAGCATAGTGATACATTGGCGTTATGCGAATATTGATTTTGAAATACAATTTATACCATACTGTCCACTCTATTGTCGGAAACGATACGACATACTGTCTATTATATCAAAACGTAGCTTTGTTAGGCTACATTTAATTTCATTACGAATTGATCATTAAAGTCATATTGTATAGAAGTTATTCACGGCATTATGATCGCGAATTTATAGAAAATATATTGTAATACTTCCGGTTTGATTGAATAAACTGCGTTAATATCAAAGGGTTGAAACATATTAATTAACACTTGTGAAACTAAACTCCTGATAGTTGAATATAAAAGAGATATTCTTTTACATATAACAAAATTACATATGTTTCACAATGAATAACAATTATAATAAAATATAAAATTATAATGACAATTATAATAAAATATAAAATTATAATAAAATATTATTGAGATCTAGATTGTCAGATATTTTTAAATTTTTTTAAATCTATTTCGCGATTTAAAAATAATAAATAAAATGAAAAAGTAAATAAGAAATGACGTATTTTTTAGTTACCTTTAATTTGGATAAATTGTTATTTTTTTATTATATATTTCCTATTTAATTTAGTAATTTAATGCCTACGGAAAAATTAGTCTTTTAATAAGTAACTTATCGAGATAGTCTTAAATTATATTCTTGCCATTGTCAATCAATGGCACATTTTCAACTCGATAACCTTAAGGCAATGTACTTTCTTCATGTATCCATTTATATGCAAATTGAATTGATTAATTGTGAGAACTTAGGTGACGTAAAATATTTGATTAAAGTTTATGTAGACGTACGAGAATAATTAGCATAATGAATGAGCCAATATCGTGTTATATAAGAATATATTTGTATAGCTATATTTTGTATAGCTACTATAATATTAGGCAGCCGAATAGCAAGCTTCATTTAGTATTCTTATTTGCGTTGAAATGTCTGCCGTGGGTGTGCGTTTCCATTTTTCCATCGAGAGGAAAATCGAACTTTCAGACAGAAGAGAGGAAACGAGCGTTCCGTCGCCGCCAGTTTCAGCGTTGTCCTTTCATTGTCGAGAATTTAATCGAAACTCGATCAGTTCTACTTCGCGACGTACCGTTTCGTAAAATATTCCCGGGAATAATGGTGGTATTTGATACTCAGCGGAAAGTAGCGGCGGAGAACAAATAGCGGTGGCGGCTTTATTCCGTACGTCTGATAAAAAATCATCGCTATTACTTGGCTTTTCGCATGAATCAATGAAATACACATATATTTTAACGTAATCAGTGTTTATAAATTTGACGATTTGAGCAATTGAAGTTAATCCGAAAATAAATTTAAAATCGTTGAGTGACCATTATTATTACTATTGTTATTATTTGAATTTATTACTTTTTGAGATGTTTACCGATTACTTCTCGGGCAATACACATAAGTTTTATTAATGCCTTAAGTATTTTAAATTTTTATTTTTTAGCGTTATGAGATTATGACGATTATGATGATAATTTGCACGTTTTCCGAAAATTTAACAGTCTTATCATGGCAATTTGTCGGATGAGATCACGGAGATTTGTGATTTCATCTGTAAGGCAAACTAAATGATCTTAATGTTTTCGTATTTTGCTCTTACGACCGACTTTTGCAGGCACAGAAGCTCCAAGTGGCGTACCGTGTAACGGAGCCAATAAAGCAATATTGATTGACTGTGACATGATTAATTATGATGAATGAGTTACCCGAGTAATAATGCGATTTCGTTTTGTCACGGACTTTGCGGCATTAGTGATATTTGTGGAAAAAGAAAATATAATCCGTCATAATTGGCTGGATAATCACTTGGCGCGAGTTTCAATTCTGTGAAAACGTTTCCGATATTCTAGAAACGTATTTCTTGAAATAACGTAAATCAACTTTAAATTAAAATTTCTTTTAAATAACAAATAACTTTTAGAATATTTTATAGCATACAATAATATTTTTATATGTTATTTTGAATATGTAATTTTATTCTATTCTATCGAATATAAAATCCATTTATCTACATTTACGTAATTAAACATAAATTAATTTTTGTTATAATTATACAAATTCCAATAAATTTTGTGGGTCTATGCACGCGAGTTTATGAATATAATTCCTATATTTTTCAAACTTTGAAATTTTATAATTCTTCCGTGTAAAGTGTATTTGCGTCCCTCCGCTTTTGATGCCTCGAAAGCTTTGAGATCTGTCGAAGCCACTGATGAAATATAAACGTGTCATGCAAATGCGCCGCATATATACTATCGCGGTTTTTAGAACATTTCGGCACGTAGACCTAAATATTTCACGCTTCGCTTGCGGTTAGGTAATCTTGAATATCGATATTCACAGCGTTCGAGCCTCAGTATATCTTTCGTAGCGTGAATATTCATGCTTCCACATATGTATACGTAACGTTTGTAACGGCGTCAATTTATATATCTCGCTGCACGGGATTCAATATAGAGAGCGCGAAATAGCTACGCATCCTTCACTGCAGTAAATATCGCAATCATCCGTATAATCGAGAACACCAACGGCCGCAAAGAAAATTAAATGATAGTAAAAAATTATACCAGTCATGCAACTTCACAATACATTTGTTTTCTTTCTTTTATTAACATTTTTAGATTATTAACATATCATGATGTAAATTTAAACGAAAAAGTTACTTTAAGTAGAATCTATTATATATAGATTAAAAAATTAATATCTGCCGAGAATAGCATAAAATTTGATTTTACATAAAAAGTAATGTAGAGAAATTTACGGAAAGTTACTTTGGAAAAAACATAAAATTCTTATTTTCCAATTTTTATTTTATGTACATTTTATGTCAAATTTTATTTAAAATATTTAAGAAAAAATGTAATACTTTGTTCAGAGATTGGTTAATATTTTATTAACGTAACCCTTCTCTTTTATCTTTATCTATTATATATTATATCAATTCTTCAAATTAATGCTGTCATTTATAATTATCTTTCTCTTTCTAAAATGATAACTTCTTGATTCATCACGTACTGATTTTCCGTGGATACGATCCTAATTCTAGAGAGCTTTCTCTCCTATACTGGGTGACTCGTAATTTCGGCGTCGCTCTTTCTTTTCGTTCGCTACGTATGCCGACACCATTTCCGCACCATTATCGCGCCCGTTTTCACGGCGTGGCTCTTTTTTCGCTTTTTCTAGTATCCATAAGTACCCCCTTTCCCTATCCGTTGCCCTCACCCCCAGGTTGGCATGGTTTTTCCGCGCTTATCTACGCGGCACTTATTTGCCGGGGCTATCTGGAAATTTAACGCCTGCGCCCTCACCAGGAAGATCACCGCCATTCCGACACCCACCCACCGTGCTTTCGAAACTATCTCTCACATTTCCCGACCTTGCTCCGCACACACATACAGATAAAAACACGCACACTATTCACGCACTCGTCGCTTTTCCAACGGTAGAAAACTTTAACCGGACATTATCCTCGCGCACCTCTCACTCGTGGACCTTGTTACTCGACGTTGTAGATACATGGACACGAGTGTTAGCTATGTCGTGGACTACATAGAATTCTATTAGAGGGAATTTCCGCGAAATTTGTTTGCATTTTTAGTAGGAGATCATATCACTTAATTTTTTTTGTCCGAAGTGACACAGTGAAGTTGTCAATTATATGTTGAACCCTCACAGATTTTTAAATAAACCTCTTTTAATCAAGATAAAGTAAATAATGTTTCTAAATAAAGCATTGACGTTTAACACATAAACTATAACGTTGATCGTATTTTAATCATGCTGGTTTAAGAATAGGATATGTTAATTTTTTTACAGAAGTAAATTATTAAATTTTTGCTACATGCAATAATCTTGCTGTGCTTATAATCGCGTTGCGCAAATACAATTCGTTAGAAGTTAATTTGCAAGTAACAATATCGATGCAGGAGCCGGAACAATTTTCTCGCAAAAATAAAGAGTCTCGAGAGGGAACCATTTCGTTTCACGCGAAGTTTCGTGAAAGTCGCGTTTGGCTCTGACAATTTTCGTCTCTGCGACATTTCCATATGTTCCACTGTCGTCATGCCGCAGCATCGCGCAAAAAAGAGAATGACTTAAGCCTAAAGTAGAGACGCTGCCTCGGAACGTGTTTTAAAGCTTATTAGATTAGCTTGACAAAAATCATTTAGAACGCGCCGCGCGCGTCGGATCATTTCTCCCTTCGGATGATACCTTTCCTCTTTCTTCCTTCCGTCGACATGCTGGGCCAGGGAAGAAAGGGCCGTCACGTGTTATAGAGCGCACTACTAGCAGTCGTCCTGAGTCGAGGACGATTGTAGAAGCGCTGCTACTCGTTCTGAAAAGTCGCCCGAAGCTGCACCCGAACACTGCAAATATAAAGACATCGATACGTTGATATAGCTTCGAATCTTTTACACTTGGAATTAGTTTTATTACGCAAGAAGATATAATAAAAAAATAAGTTAACCAAAATTATTTCTCGAGTATTATTAAAATTGATCCAATCCAGATCATCTCTTAAGTGCGCTGACATTTTTAATGATGCTTTTTATGTATAAACAATATACAGATAGTATTTATTTCCCTGTGACTTTATTTACATTAATAGCAATGATACATTATTATTACTTTTATATAAAAGTTTGCCAATTTTATTAGCAAATATTTCTTATTTAATTTTTTGTCTTCACGTTAAGTAAAGAGAAATGTTATTTGAATAACATTACGTGTTTATCGAGGTAAAAATAGGCAATAAATGTTTCTTGCACTTGTCTCGTTTTTATCTTTGTCTTTTTACTTTGCGCTATAATATCTATTGGACATGTTTGTTGGGAGTTGAAATTAAGAAACGCACGTGCGAATAAGTGCCATGATTCTTCTATTATAATACTATTATTGTGTCTCTTCTTTTCCTATCTTTCGTTTATCACGTTGCATATGGACAAGTTTATAACAATTATTGGCACTATAATTTATATTTATATAGTGTACACACATAAGAGTAAAATAAAATTTTTTATATATTTTGAAATTTATATACATATAATAATGTAGTAGAAAATATTTTAATAGCATTTTCAACTACAATCGTTTTCTTTGATATTGCAGTTATTTTATTAGACATGTTTTAACTTTCACAATATTTTTTATTACTATCTTCCAATTATTTTTTTAAGATTATTATGATAGACAAAAATATAGATTTGACGACAGAGATAAAAAATTAGTACCAGAATCTTTTTGTTATTGCTTACATTAAGGGCTGTAACACACAAAATGCATAACGTAACATAAGAATAGCATAAGACCGCTGGACCAATAAACATCCAGCATAAAATCGCCATATTAATTTACATAAGATGCTCATTGGTCCAGCGTTTTTACGCTATGCTTATGCGACGTTATGCATTTTGTGTGTGATGGCCTTAAGACGTAAAAACAAAAAACAGCAGCAATGAGATAAAAAGCTGCAAAACATTCGACATTCTGACAAGGTGGAAATTCAAGATGTTGCACGTGGTTAAATTGCAGCTAGCGCGCGTTTGCCGCATTTCATCCCCCATGGGAAGTAGTGGCAGCTTGAAACTTTAATGTTGGTTGAAGCCGGAAAGGTGGTGATGAGATCAAGTCGATTGACTACTCTTCTCTTCGGATGATAATTTTTACTTTGAGAATACATTATCTCTCGTAGATTAATTATAAAAGGCATTCATATGTGATATTTATATAACAAAGCAAAATAAATGTTAAATTAATAAAAGTATAATTAATAATAAAATAAATATAAATTAGCTTTTATTTTTTACTAAAAATAGCATGTAAGATACGCGCGTATTACATATAATATATAGAAAATGATAGTATTCACGACTTATTTTAATGCCTTAATGTTACATCTAAATTTTTTAATTTATTGTTCAGCTTAATATATATTAAGTAAAGAAAGAAATTATAACATAATACTTATTGTTATTATTTAGTCTGTAATATATTACTTTTACAATTAGATTATAATTGCATGTTTAAATTTGAAAATAAAACTCAAGAGATTAGAATTATCTAGCATAAAAAAATTAAGGGTCCGATAAATAGTGTCATGTTTGCGCTCTTTCTTTCTCTCTTGTTCTATCTATCTATCTGTCTGTCTATCTGCCAGTCTATCTTTCTGTCTGTCTTTCTTTTGGCGTAGCGGCACTGTCGTCAATGAAAACTTGAAAAGTTTTCGCTCTCCTTCGCGAGATCGCTGAAAGCGCAGACGATGTTGATTTCCCAACGGAGTGTCGCCCGTCTATAAATCTACACCCAAGGTTTGTTTAGTCGGTCTGTGTGCGCCGCGAGCGGTACTCGCCGTCGTGTATTTTTGAGTGACGCGGGAGGATATCCCGCCGAGCGGAAGTTTTGCGTCGTTGAGTTTAAACGCGGACTACCGCTTACGATCGAGAAATGGGAAACAGCGGTCGTTTATTCGGTTCACGGGTCGTTTCTCGCGACGCGACCACCATTTTTACGGCGCGGGAACACCTCGGCAATTATGCGACGCACCGCGGCATTTATTTCAGGATCGTGTCGCGGACTTTAAAATTACGTCTGCGTGCGGTTTTTCATCTTTTTCAGACGTTGTTTATTTTTTTTCTCACGCGGACGGTAAGCCGCGCGGAGCAGGAAAGAGATAATAAATTGTTCTCTATTTTAATATCTTGCGCTGTTGTGTGTATAATATGCAAAAAGATATTAATAAGCTTTCTTATATAGAGATATCTATGGATAACGATATCCATGTAAATAGCGCGAGTGAAGAAAAATAGAATTCGCAAGAAATTAATTTATATAACCAGATACTTTTATAAGTAAATAATTAACTAAAGACCCCCGATATTAAAATTAATGAGTAACAAGGAAAAAGGGGGCTTTGAGAGTTAAATGCAGTTAGTTGTGCGTGAGTTAACGTTAATTATGTAACATTTAATTAATAATTCGACACAAGTTATGAATCGTACGTTTCGGCTCTACTTTGAGTCTTCAAGCCCATTTTTTTCTTGGTACTCGTTATTACTTTTAGCTTACAGTTAGTTTTCTTTATTTGAAAGTTGAGGTTATATATTATATTAAAAATAATTATATTAATTTTAGAATAACAATAAAATTGTAGTTAGGGTGCGATTATGTTGGAGCAGTGATAAACGATAAGAGCGGCGATATTAAAAAAGCAGTGAGAATAAATGCATTAATTTATATGAAAGTGCTTATATGAAGCATATAAACAATTGTAAGTACACAATATGTAAGTGTTTATATGAAGCATATAAACAATTACATATAAATAAATGCATTTATTCTTGCTGCTTTGTTAGTATCGCCCCTCTTATCGTTTATTACTGCTCCAACATAAACGCACCCTTAGTCATTATATTATTGATATTTTTAATGTATAATAAAAATTATTAATAAACTTAACTTACGAAAAGATAAATTTATTAATAAAGAAACAGATTATTTCGCAGTTGGTGCAAAAATTTTTAGGGAAATCGTCAAAAAATCTCAAAGCGGAAGGTGACGAGTCATGAAAATATACGAGAACTCTCGAAAGCGTAAATTCCACAGGAATTTGTGGGGGGCACTGTGGTCTTGGTGCTTAAATAAATATCCTTAGGGATCCTTTTGGCTAACGAGCGCGGTTTCCTCGCAACAAAAGTGATAACTCGAAGGATTCGGTATAATCACGAGGTAGATCCGTGATTTATAAAGTCTATTTTCAATATGAAGTTACGTGAAAAGAGATTTTGTGAATTATGGGCTTATCCTACTCCTGCACAGAGAATTTTTCACTTTGTCCAGTAAAGCTCAAAAAGCTGGAAGTCCGATTTGCCAGCTTGGGGGGGGGGGGGGGGGGGGGATATTCTTATCCCTTCAGGCTACTCTCCTTTTCTACGCACCCTACCACTCTGATCTTTTTATGCCGCTTTGCCACGTTTTCTCGCAATTTCTCGGTGTAGACTTTTTCTTCCTTTTCAGGTAGGATCCCCCTCCGGTCTCTTTTCCTCTCAATCTCTCGTTTCACTTCTCTTCCGGCTCTCGCTTATCTTTCTTTTTCCTTATTTAACCACAACGAGATAAACTGGAGCTCGGCGAGATGGCCGCTGTGCGAAATATCATTGGCCTCGCGTAAGTATGATATTACGAAGGCAATGGGGATAAAAAGAAAATGGCCAGAAAATTTACCGGTACCATCAGGAAGTATACTATGGAAATTTCCAATTCTATTCTCATGATGAACCTTTCTTCTATCTGGCTCACAATACGGTAAATACATATATCGTTGAATATATGTCGAGCGTAAAAATATTTCCTAATAACTACTATATTTAAAGAAAAAAAATTATAAACGAAGATAAACAGTGTGATGATTAGGAAAGCTTTGTAGCGAGCAATTACAAATAATACATTATCATGAACAATAGGGAAAATTTGCAAGATAGGAAACCACATCAAGCCACGTGTTAGAGCCACACAATCGCGCGACTGCAAATATTACAGGCTTGAAATATCAGCACGAACCGTAAAGTAACGGTTAAATAGGCTTTATTGATTTTAGGCGTTCATCGGTAAATTCCGGTCGCGTGTAGTAGTAACAGTAAATTCAATCCAACTCTATTTGCCGGCCGACTGTTTCATTAGATAACGATTACCGTCGGCAAACGCGCGTTTGTAGGTAAAGCAAACGATACTCAAACGTTATATCCGGGGCCTCTCGGTTTATGTACGCGCAATTATTATGCAGGCCGCGCACACGGTGTGTGCGGCCCATTACGCATCGCATGCGTATCACACAATTAATTTATGTAGATACGCGCGCGTCGTAATCGCGCACGCATACCGCTGCACCGCCGTTGCAGAATATCGCGTTGCGCGACGCTCCTTCCTCCTCTCTCTCGCCCCCTTTCTCATATGAAAGACCTCATCTATTGAATTAATTAATGTGTATCTTCGCGCATTGTGAACGTAGCATAGTTGTTAAACACAGTTTTACAAAGTTTGTGATTAAAGTTTCTAGAGTTGCTCGTTATCTTTGCTCAAGCATGACATTGTGAGTGCGATAAAATTGGAGGCTCATAAAAGAAATGATAGCGAAAGTACAGATTAGTAAATAACAAAAAAAAAAAAGAACAAATTATTTGAATAATTTCGTTTTTATTTAATTTTAATTTTACCTGTATTTAATTATTCAAATAACTTGCTTCAATGAGAGTTGTTTGTAGATGAACATATTAATTATTAAATATTACATTTTTGTAAATATATACGTTGAGAAAATTTGGAAACTAAGATTGTGTAAAGGTGATTTTTTCAATAAAACTTTACTTTTGTTTGTTACACACATTTTTACATTAATTACAGTTGCGGCAACAACGTCATAATTTTAACAAAGCGCACTGGCAAACCCTGACATTAATCATATTACGATTAATTGCAAACTTGACAAATGATGAACGTATACACACGCACACACTCACGGTTGTCGGTCGAGCAAAGGGTAATTGATATGAGTATCTCGTATCGATGCAACACGTGTGAGAGGTATAATTGCACCGTGTCACCGCTACGAAAAGTGTAATTTGATGACAATGAAATGCTAATTATACCGGTAAACCGGTTTAACGTTATTTCAGCGTAATAAATATACGCGTTACGATACACTCGGTACACATTGCCGTTGTCTGTTGATGAGCAATGAAAAGATACGAAGGGAAATAAAATACGGAAATTAAGGTTTGCATAATACATTGTACTCGAAAGAGAATAACATTTTGAAAATTAATGACATGTAAAAGGAAACGTAAATTCTGTCTATCATTGTATGAATTTAGCTCTAGCGCGATTATTCGAAATGCCAATTTTTCAATATAATTGTTAATCCCGGAAATACATTTTACATAAAACTGATGAGTGTTTATGTAAAGTATTTCAGTCGTTTTTTCGAATTTTATGATTTATATTTATCTAATGCAAATTCTTTGTGAGTCCAAAAATATAAAATATATTTATTTGAAATAAAAATAAAAATATATATAAGAATGAATATAAACATCAAACCTTTATTTAAAAAATATATATTTGAAGAAGATGCTTATGTGATTTTATACGTGTTTTTTATATTTAAAAACATTTTATATTTGCAAACATTAGTTCTAACAAAAATAATATAAAAATTCTTTTCCATATACCTACAATATTTCCAAAATTTAATACAATATTTCACTCAAATGCTGAATTCAGGCATCTGTTATGCATTCCTTTCCCAGATAAAAATCCGATCGAAAAGATCGGTTCGGGTAACTCAAATAAAGAAGGTTAAATGTATTGGGAAGGGAAAAGCAAGGGTGGTCCCGTCGCGGCCGGTCGGTCGGTTTCCACGCCACCGAATTCTCCATTCCCTTTCGGCGATCCTTCCAGCCTCCTGAATCTCTTTATCCCTCGCGATTGTATACTACACATTCGAGTATGCTTCTTCTATTATGCTGATTCCCATGCCGGGTATCTCGCTATCGTCTTTAAGTCATTCTGTCAACGACAAGATACGAAACATAAAATACTCAACGGAATAAGATATAATAACTGTATAAGATAAATATACTCTTTTCTTTCTAAAAGGACAGTAATGTGCTTTACATTATGCAACAAATACCACAGATGCTTTTATATTTAAACTCTCGCTTTTGCGAGATTCTGCGTGGTTTATTGATATATCACTTATGGCATCAATTTACGTTGGTCTACTTTTTATGAATTCCCGCTTCTACTTTCTTTCTTCGAATACGAATCGAGTGAAATTGCATTAAACTAGATGAGGAAACAAACGTGAGAAGAAATCGGAAAAGACTGTTCGCGAAGGGGATTTATACGGGGTGACGGATGCCGAAAAGTCGGTGCGAGTAAAAGGAGAAACTGATCGACTAGAAAAAAAGAAAACCTGAACAAAGCTTTCTTCGGTTCTGGTGCAAATATTTGCCCCGATATAATCCAAGTTATATCCGGCAGAAAATAATATCCTGCCGGGAAAATAATCATTCTGTTGTGTTTCATAACGTAGTTAAGAAAACAACTGATCTCTCAAGAGAACTTCGCTTATTTTTCCATCGCTCGTGAAAGTGTGCAAGTGGACGTGAAAGTATACTTTTTGTACTTTCGATTTACTTTTGATTAACTTTATTAAGAGAAGGAACGAATGACGGATTCTTGAGTATTAAATTTTTTTTGTTATCAATTTTCCAATCTTTTTTTAATCCTTTTAATCAAGAGTCATGCAAGAACGTAAAAAATTGAACTAATTCCTTACTAAAATCATTATTTTCTTTTCTCAAATGGGTAGATATATTTTTATTAACAAGACCACGAGAGCAATTATATATTCATATCTTGCATTCTCATTATTGTATTCTTATTTGAATACTATACTAGTAAAGTATAACATAGTTATCTGCTTTAAAGAACCTTCTTTTCTTCAGATAGATAAATACATGCTTCTCGCGTGTAGAAATTTGTTATCTTTTCGTTCAAAGCATGTAACATCGAGATGTAAGGGTTAAAGGTAGTTCATCAATCTGCTAAACGAATCGACCTAAAATACATCGCACATCGCCTATAATCCACAACATGGTTAAGGCGTAACTGATACCAATTAAATCGTGAATAGTTACGTTGGTTAGCCGTACCGTATGTATATCTTACATGCTCGCGGCAGGATCGGTTACGTTGTATTTCGTGCTTGTAACGCGAGAATATACGACGACCCTCTAAGCATCTCCACACAAGTGCAACAACGGCAAGCTTCCGTGGATGTTCCGGAATATTGCACAGCAGTATTTTCCTATTAAAATATTGTAAAACTATCGAGCAATGTATCCAATATAATTCCACTTGCGTATTTTGATTTAAAAAATTATTTTCTAATAATTAAAAAAGTATTTAAAATTATATTTTATTATATAATAAGCTAATATAATTAATTAAGATTGATAAAATGCAGCTTTCTAGCTTTGCGCTGTAGGTATGTATTACTATCAATATAAATTTTTTATAATTTTGTTGAATTTAACGCTTTAGAAGATAAAGTTTCCAAATGAGTATCTAAACTTAGTCGTTCGTGAACCATGTATTACGATGAAACACGTTAGTTTTTGTTTTGTGACATTATTCTCATCTCTATCCAGCATCTTTGCAACCTAAATACACGCACACGGTCGACCTCGCAGATGTTTCCCGGTAGTTTTTGCAATCGGCGAAGTGGCGCTCTCGTTACTCTTGTTTTATCCGGATAACTTCGGCTTTCGCTTCTTATCGGTTGGATATTTATCCCCATGCAAGAATATATATTTTTTATTGAGATAATATTATATTGAAGGAGATTGTCCGGTCCACAATCGGCTTTGTATAAATCTGCGTTTTATAACGGGTCATTATTAACCTTTATATATATCGTAGGTACCAAAGAGATGAGACAAGAAAGATATATGTATAATAAGGAAGATATATGCCATTCATAAATTATGTGTATGATGATCATCAGAAATCTTGCGCTTATACCTGAAGGATTAAAATAATGTTTATTATGATATTCAATTTAATGAAGTGAAATTGACGTAAAATCTGAAATTATTACATTTATCGAAGATTGTTTAATCAATTAGGTATTTTATATGATTAAAAGATTTTTGGCTAGCAACATTCTATTCTTTATCTAGTTTTAAGGGGATTTTATTAGAATATATTTAATGTGTCGACTATTGAAAAGTTACGGCATAAATAATTATCAATCGGAATTTGATAAAAAAAATTTACTTTAGATGAAGAGTAAGAAAGTTTTTGAGCTGAAAGAAAAATATTTCTAAAACTTTGTATTATATTATATTATTAATCGCACGACACATGTACCTACGATTCTGTTTCTATAGAATCTTGGCATCCTCCTTGTTTCTAGTATATAGCGCTTTGTGCGCGAACAGTTGTTTCTATATCTATTTTAAGTCTACAGTCGTTGCAATCCATATTTACGCGGAAGTGAAGTGAAAGACTTGATGAAAAGAGAGAGGAAAAGCAAGATACATGCTTGAGACGTGCAAAATCTTCTTGGCGCATATTTCGCGTAGAAGCTTTCGCAATAGAAAATATTTCACGTTCCGCAAAAGAGTGAGACAGATCGTCACTTTCATACTGCGACTAGGTAACCTGAGTTTCGAAGATTTCTATGAAACTTGGTACGTAGGTAAAATTCTTTTCTTGATATTACAAACTGATATCTCATATTACAATTATTTATTTTTGATAAATCATTATATCTCTATTCTAATATATTATTTATCTAACAATAAGCATAAATTAATTTAACGTTAAAATACGTGTATTTATTTATAATATTAGTTATATAATTTATTATTTTTATATACATATGTAGCCTTTTCTTTTTTTATAATTTTAATTAATACGATTGTCATTAATCGATTAATATGATTGTCATAAATGATTATAGAATATATTATTTATATATACAAATAGATGAATTATACACATAATTTCTTTGAAATAGTTGTTCTTTGAAACGATATTTTCTTCGAAAAATTTTTATAGATAATGTAAGGTGTTTAATTAACGTGCGTAATTAAGAAACAATATTCGAAGCAACGTCTTTTCATATTCAATTCATAAGGCTCGGACATTATGCAACACGCGGATCTGAAGAACTCCATTAAGCTCGATTAAAACGCAATGTGGACGCCGACTACGAGGAAGAAATTACGGGCCCGTCGTTAATCAGCGTTAGGAAGCACCTCGGGGGTGCTACTCTATTTCTTTGAACTTTCCTGGATAGGGAGAGAGCGGCCGTTCAATTATTCGTCAGAAGACGTGCATAGAGAATATGCAAGAACTCCTCGCCGATCCGGATGATCGAGAAATAAAACTTGTTCCGGTCCGAATCACTAGGGAATCCGCTCCATTTCTATCGTAATTATTTATGGAAAGCAGCGCGGCTGGATTTAAACGTCCCTGGTGTATACTCTGGCCATTATCATTTAAACTGGAGTCTAAGAAGGCCGAGAGAGATTGGCCCAGGTCAAACAGACTCAATTTTCGCGATAGATAATTTATGAAGAGCATCAGACAAGCACAGGAAAAGAACAAAGGGGATAAATTCTGCGGTGCAGATATTTTATGTTAGCTCGAAAGAGAGGCGATCAAAAAAGTCGAGAGAAATTGAAAAACATGACTGCGCGAAAGAATTTACTTTGCGCAAAATCATCATTACGTGCAACTTTGTCTGACAAATAACTTTCTTTTCCACTTAGAATCCTAGATTCTGATCTCTATGAATTTTTATTTCTATAAAAATCCATATGCATGAAGAACATCAATAGATAAATTTAGCAATTTTTTATTTGTGATCATAAAATATGAAATTTTTGTTAAAAACTAAATCTTTGATTTATTGACAACAATCTGCATAAGACATTTACATAGAGTAATTATACGTTTCACGAGAGTTTCTCAATATCTCTCAAAGTAAAAAATTGTCACTTTGCTCGAAAGAAATCGGCTAACAGAAAGAAGTGCAAAAGTCATACACAGGAATCAGTATGCACTGTGAATAAGCACATCGCGAACTGGCATCTCGCTCTTTTCGCTAAATCAGTAGAAGTTGCAGCAGGAAAAGGTGGAAGATATGGAGGTGGATGCGACGCAGTGGTGGTTGATGGGGTTTTCGCGGAAATCGCGTTGGCAACAAGGGGGGCGTAGTCGGCAAGCGGGGTATAGAGGAGTATAAGGTCGTGTACTCAACCGGAATTCGATTTCTCGATCTAAGGGGGAGAGAAACGCGGACAGACACAGTCGGAATGCTCAAGCGAAATCTTCCGTCGCGCCAACAGCGCAGTGCGGAGTTAAACTTGCTATTCGGCGTATGTACGATCCCTGGTGTGATTGTGGACGCGCATCGTCAATTTTCCCAAGATATGTCCCTCGATCACCCCTCGCCTATCCTTACTACCAGAAGAATACCGCGATGGATGACGCGAGCGAAACACTTTACATTTCAAAAGAAAAAATTTAAATATTCTTCTAATGCATTCAGGATAGGGGTTTATTTGATTTCGAATTATATAAGTAAATTTTGATATTGTTAGTATACAGCATTAATATTATTTAATTGATTATTGTCATATTAGGTATTATTTATTTTAATATTTATATAAGAAATTGCGCAGAGCAGCATTAGAAAGAGCAGTTTCATAAAAAATGCAAATTTCTATTCTACATTTTTGTGGAAAAAAAATGTATTTTTTGTGTGCGTTTATATTTTATGCAAAAATGATTAATATGTAAAATCCAATAGCAAAATTCTATCAATTTTGCTATTATTTTAATTTAAGTTGATTTTTCTAAATTTGTGCCAAACTAAACCGAAGCTGAAGTCGAAGCAGAAACAGAGGAAGAGAAAGGTATGGACTTTTCAAAGTGCGCAGGACAGGTTTTAATTGACGCGAGAAAAAAAGGATTTGCCCAACGCATCGATCCCCGCAGACAAGCTCCAGCCGCGAAATTTAATTGGAATACGAAGAAGAGTCGATCCGAAAATTCGTCAGTTCCGAATTCACGAGCACAAAGCCGTAAATTAATTAATAGTGTATTTTTTGGTGGGTTGCAATTTCCAATAAAAAGGCGAACACAAAAAACTATTAAAAGACAGCTACACGATAAGCTTATCGTCTTTTATATCAGTTAGTGGTTTTCTTTGAAAAGTAATTATTGACAAGCTATTATACATATATACATGAATACATATATACCTACTATATGTATATTAAAATACTCGAATCTTCCGGTACTCTTATTTCAGCCTTTTGATGAACGAAGAGGATATTATGAATCTTATTGTTATTAGAAGTTGTTCGGAAGATTTCGAGCATTTCAGCAGCATTGTATATGCATCACAGCGTTTCACAAAGATATGACCAGGTCGATGCACCATCTGGTATATAGGTACAGCGGCGCATCGGCCAACAGACCGATATGGAGATAAGCTCTGTTGTTGTAATCGGCCGAAAACCCATCGTTACAACGTCCGAGGACCGCTGAAGCAATTGAATTAATTTCGGTAACAAGAAGCCGCCGAGAGCCGCTAACGATAATTGCTCTGCCTTTCACTTCCATCTCTGTTGTCGACCAGCGAGCATTCGAATTAAATTTTGACGTCTGTACCGTAATCCATCGGATATAATCATGATAGCTCGAAATACTTTTACATAGGATTTCTTTAATTTATTCAGATAGATCCTTTTTTATAATGAGAATTTCATTCAACATCATACCTTTTTGCACTATTCAATGTATTGAAGAATGTAAATATTTTAATAATTAAGACTTACATAGAGATTTTGTTAAAATATGGTGGGTGAGAGAGATATTAATACAAGATTTGATGTTACACGAAAAATAATTATTAAAAAGAGCATAATTCTATTAGAATAAAGTTTAAAATTGTACGTATATAGATTTGAATATTAGATAATAAAGTATTGAAAAAAATAGATATTGACCGCGACAGTACAATCCAAAATTTTATACTCTAAATCGACGTGAAAACATCCGACTAAGTATTTACGGTTACAGGCTAAAAACTTTTGGATAGTTCTGTCCTTCACACATAGAACAAAAGACTATTCTGTTATTTTTCTCCTTCAGTCGTTTCTTTACGTCGAATAATCGTGAAAATCGAGGTCTATTTATTATTGTATTTCTAAATCTAAATGGTCAATAATTTTGGCTTTTTTTACTTTTAGTATTCCTAAAGTGTCCTTCTACTATATATTCGTTTTTCATCACTGTGTTGTAGTTTGTTCTAAATGTAAAAAATAAAAATACGAGATTTTCATACGCTTTATATGCAATACAAAAGAAAAGTGCAATTTTTGATAGCGATTATCTCGAGTTCGGGACGGTCAGTAACTTTTAAATTGCACAAACGTGTAGATCTCACATTTATTAACATAGTTAAATTTACAAATTTTTTTTGTGGATTGCGATTTTTGAGACAACTACCTTAAGTATTGAAAAATTGTAATATTTGTAGTATTTGTCATTAATTGTAAAAATAAGTTTGAATAAATTTAATTCGCGTAACAAAGTTTTATAACAATAAATTATGTGTTGCCCTTTCTTTTTTAGCACAATTGTTTCCAACTTCGAGGAAAATCTTCGACTCGAGAATTCCAATTAAAATAATGAACTTTGAACGAGGTCGAAGATTAGCTGCACTATTGTTAAAGATCCCGAGAGCTATTCTCATTCTCATTTTAGAGGCAATTAGCGAATCGGAGAGATTTCTCGATCAAAGAACTACTGCACAAAAAGTAGCTTCTAATTGGAGACTAATCTTGATATAATATTTAGTTAATTCTTGAAATTTCGTAGCGTTAAATTTCAATTGCATGATAAATTTATGTTGTTATAGTAAGCTAAGTATGATGTTTAAAACTATAAAAAAAGCACATGATAAACATCTCATTATTTATAAACAATTGTGATATTACTTATATTACGAGGTTATTATTAAAATTAAGTTATTTGGATTATTTATTGCAGAACCCTTCAATTAATTGCAATATTGTAATTATTATTATAAAAATTACATAGATCACACACTGGAGCTTACCAATTGTTAGTACGTCATTTGGTTTAATTAGCCTATTACTTTTTACGATGAGCAACAAGGACGACAGTTATTTCGAATTAAAATAGTTTGAATTCTTTGCGTTCTCTTTAATTTCAAACTCATCCATTGAACAATTTGATATAATATATTGAATAACACGTAAATTATGAAAATAGATTTCGCGATATAGCAATGCGTTCGGTGCAATAGATTTTAATCATCTCTAAAAATGTAATCTTAATCCGTAGCACATGGTTACGATGTTGTTGAATATCGTCCGGGTACTCGTTTCTCCGAAGACACGTCCCGGGCGGCGCGGGCACGCCGATTATCGCGATATTCATTTAGAAGAGAGCCAAGTTTCGAGAGTTTCGGCGATTTTCGCAAGTTCAGATTCTTAGGTGGGAAGTGTGCAAGCTGCGACTGTGGCGATATTTCCACCATTAGCTCGTCGTAGATACAGCCTTTGCAGGCTGTATTTCTATCTCCGTTAAATGCTACTACGCAATTACAATTACGTTTTGCTTACACACGACTCCCGAGCGAATACCTCCTGCGGAGTGCACCGACCGCTCCTGGGGGGACAGTTAAGGAAATGACGCGTATCCTATCGCGGAATCATCGTGTCGTCGCGTATCGTTGTCTCATCGGAAGAGGACGCTCTGTAATATGCGTCGCCGGTTTCCATAAAGTAAATCTACTGTTTTTAGGAAGCCGCGCTGGATGTTCTCGGGGGATGATCTCTCTCTCTCTCTCTAGTACTCCTGGTAATGACGGGCGGAGAAAGAGGTAAAGAAATGGGTGAAGACAGGAAGCCAGACGACGGGATAGGAGAACGATCTAAAGTGTCCCCGGAGAAACCCCGACGAAAATTACGAGGTCAAACTCGTCCCCCCCCCCCAACCATTCGCGGAAATCTTCCTTCTTGTCCTGCTCACTTCCGCCTTGCGACGCATAAAAATAAAACCACGCTTTAAAGACAACGGCGAAATGCTCCCTGCAGAACTCTCTCGAAAGACCGAGGATGGCTCGGGACATGAAAGGGTAGGGGGTATAACAATAAAACGCCAATAGAATATTGCGCGTCAATACATATTGCATGGGCCGAAACCGACCTCTTTGCCTTCGATCCCTTCGCAGAGGGGGTTTCCTAACCGATAACATATATATACAAAGTCGATCCTTTAGATCCCGCGTCTGCCTCCCTCAGCGTTCTTGTAGGCCATTCTCTAAACGTGCTTGCGGAAAAATATTTAGAGAAGTGCAATTTATATACGGATTTATTTAGATATGGAAGAATTTATATGGTTAATTTTTTTTGGATTTTTCAGAATTGCAGCGAAATTTTCGAAACGTTATCGATGAATTTGCGAAAGAAAATTTATGTTGAAAATGTTTGAAATGTGGAATTAATCCTTAAGAAATAAGCAAAACGTCAGATGAGTTTTTCTTAGGAATTACTTAGAAAATTTTTTTTAAGTTCTTATTGCGCGTTAATTACTAATTAAACATTTTTTTATATATTTTGAATAATATAACACTTTTAGAAAGTAATTTTTTATGCATAATTATATAGGGGTGGGTTTGAAGACGACTTCAACGAACTACATTATTGTATACATAGCGTTCATACGCAATATCGCACCAGGAAGGCTTATGATGATCACGAGGTGTCCAATTTTCATGTAGATTTATATATGCATAGTGTTTTGCATATGATGGAGGGTTGTAAGGTTTACTTTTCTCGGAAGTTTGCATCCTTCAATCATATGCAGTGTTTCCATCTACACACAAATTCTCATGAAAGTTGAGCACGATAATACTTTTATTTTTTAGAAAATGATTTTGTGTAAATTATATGAAAAGTCATATCAATATAACTTAAATCACCATTTTTCCCGCGCGATATCGAAAATAACGTAATACTTCGAAGGCAACGAGAGAATATGATAGATGGGTCTTAGATAGGAGCGTCGTAAGAACGAGATAGTTCCATTGTCTCGAAGTGCTTTTCTTTTCGACGGAAATTCAGGGACGTTCAGGGAGACAAAAAAAAATGGATAGGAAAGCACGATGAGATATTTGCGATATATACAACCGATATTTCTGCCACGCTAGAGTGAATTGCTTCTACTATCCCCATCCCCGGATTCCCGGCATCTATGCCGCCAGTACAACTCCGGAGGTCTGTTATAGCCCGCTCTCAAACTACCCCCGAAGAAATACTGAGACAAACCGGCACGACCCACGGACCCGGCGATAAATGAGACTTTCCCGCTGCTTCCTGACCCGGCTACTGCCTCCCCCCTCCCCCTTCTCTGAATTGAGTTTTGCTCTCGACCTGGTGGAATGAACAGGATGAACTTGTCAGGAATGTATCGCATGCGATCCGAGTACCAGGCTCATAGAATCTCCACAAAAAAATTACAGACAGATACATCAAAAGTTGAAAATGAATATGAGAGAACTATTATAAGTTACCGTAAAAATATTAATTTAATTTTAAGAATGATTTTATAAGAAATTGGGAAAATATAAATAGAATAAAATAATTAAAAATAGGTATAAATAAAAAGATATCTTATATGTAAAAAGAAAGTATATTTTATTGGCTATTTGCTAAGAGATAATTAGAATTTTGATATATTCCTTATAGTTGGTAAAAAAGTTGATGTAGGTTTAGTGTTTAAACGGTGAATATGGTTTTCAAAGTTAGCGCGATATTGAATCTTTATCAAGCCGACACGGAACATCCCATAAAATTCTAAGAAAGCTTTCGTTCTTTCTCCATCTGAATGTCAGTTTTCGCCTAGAAAGTTACGCCACTGAGGCATTCGAAATCGATATCCTGTCTCTGTCCTCCTTTCCGTATCTCTTTTTCTTTTCTTATTTTTCTTTTGCAACGAGTAGATACACGATCCCACTTGGCTGTTGCTTCTATTTTGCAAGAAAGCAAGGTGTCTTCCAGCCCTCTCTACCTCTTCCTCCGTTTCTCATATCATCTACTCCTGACTTTCCAACCCTTCTTCCTCGCGGCTACGAACGGTACTCCTGAATTATGTATGGCCGACGGTAAAAGTTTGACTGTTTCTCGTTACTGTTAGCCGTAAGGATAGCCAGGATTTCGGAAATGTCGACGGGGAGTCGGCGGTTCGTGAGGATCTAGAAAGGATCTAGAAACGTATCGAAGAAACGTATCGAAGATCGAACGAATGCGCATTCGTTTTAATGCTGAAGAATCTCCGGTAATCTTCCGGTCTCCACCGCATCTTACTTCCGTTTGCTAAATTTATTCCGCCGCACACGGTGATCGGGGAATCAATATCTAGGTTATTAATTCACTATGGCGCTTGTGTTATCCTTAAAAAGATGTTTTTTTTTATGACATGACAAAGCATTACAGTCTATTGAACTTGACGAGTTATTAATATCCCTTTATAATATTCTGAAAAATGTTGTTAGTTATCACATTAACGAAATACAAAAAGAAGGATTAGCAGTATATGAAAATTTTATTGCATTATGTTAAGTTTAATTTTTCTTAGCTGAAAGAGAGATCATCTTTAATTATTTAACAAAGTAATTACTAAACTAAAATGATTTATATTACTAATATCTTTCTACATCTTTATGAAATTGACAATTATTTCGTATTAGCTTATCTTTTAGAATTTATTTTGATCGCAGTAACGCGCTAAATAAAAGTGGTTATTTAAAGAGAAATAACTCATGCTTTTTATGTTTAATAATAATAATAATTGAATGAAATATATTTGTGGTTATTAAAAATATGATTTGACCCATCTAAAAACAAATTATTCCAACTAATTTGATTTTCTATTAAAAGTTGGAATTTTTTAAATTTGCTGCTATAGTTATCGCGCGCGCGCGTATCTCTTATATCTTATAGCTTTCTTTATAAAGCCCATTTTTGGAAACAAATAATGATCGCACATTTCAATCAAGGGAATGGGTGATTCGTCTATGGGAAGAAATAGAATAAGAAAAAATATTGATGAAGAAAGGATGGATGGAGCAAAGCGGTAGAAAGCGGAGCGGAAGAATTGCGCCCGCGGGTACATAATGAGAGCGCGCGATAGAAGAACAAAGGTGGGGAAGGATTGTCCGACGAAGCCAAAAAGAAAGGACGGAGCTTTCGCCGCCGGGAGCCGGACAGATTCTGAAAATTATTCATCACCGCCGAGCATCTGCTGTAACTTTTAACCAAAGCGGTCGATATGGCCAGCAATGTCCGCGCGATTCTTGATTCTCTCTCGCGCGCATTATTTCAACGCGTTGAAAGCGTCGTCCTTTCATAGGGAATGAGACTTGGCAAACATCGCCAAAATTGAAAACGACCCGACTGGGAAGAAAATAGATTTTTAATAGAAATTTAAAAGCATTTTTTTTTAATTCGAAGAATAAATATTTATATTTTTACGAGTTATATCCAATATTTAAATAAATGGAAAATATTTAAATGAATGAACGGGATAATTCGTAATATTTTAACTGGTGAAAACTGCAAAAATGTTTAGAAAATATTTCTGAAAAAAACCCAAATAAATTAGAGACTAAAACAGCACACATATATTTAAAAAATATAAAAATATATTTCCTAAATTATTATAAAAACAGTATGTTTATCTAATAATATGTTAATCTATACATAATTTTAAAGGATCTTATCAACAATCCTTAAATATATTTATAATTTTTTTCCCCACCATTTTATATCATTACAAACGAAGCAAATGATAAAATATTCACGATATAAGTTCATTTTTTAGCGAACAAAACTCTTCTTTCTACGAGAGAGGTTAATGAACCCCTTAGAATTCTCTTGATTGTTTTATGCCGACAAACGAAAAGAACGACTCGCGATGCAGACGACTTCGCCGTCATTCACGTTAGCGATGGATCAATCGATCGATGTAAATTGATGCCGTCCGGATATTTCTAAGCGGAAATCGCGATTTGTCAAGACCGTTCGATTGGAATGACATTCGGCTGTTAGGCGCGGCATGCATCGTCGCGACGCGACGCAACGCCTGATTTCCATAATTACGCGAGTCAATTTGAAGCCACTGTCGATTATAATTTACGCGACCCTTCGCTTGATTGACGAATCCGTCGCTCGATCAGCCATGTTGAGAAGTCCTACAATCGATGTCAGTCTTCTCTATGCTGATGTTATTATAATTGACTGATAATATACGCAGGCAGTCGCATAGTTTTAAGTCTTTTTTAGGAAGTAGTATAAATATCTTTCTTTAGTGACACATTTTTATCGGTATTCGATTTTCATGATTACTTTTAATGTAGCTATTTTCTATTATTTAATGTAAACATTTCAAAAAAGTTTTTAACAAAATGAAATTTAGGTATATGATTTTCTCATTTTTGAAATGTCAAATAAAGAAGATGATTTTTATAATGTTTTATAATAATGTTGTACATTTATTTATAATATTTGATGGTATAATATAAATAATTATTTTTTAATAAGAATTTTAAATCTACAAGTAATGATCTCGAACAAATCAAAAGTTTATTGAATCTATACAAAAATTTGCCTAACAGTAAGTAGTACCTTTATATTATACAGAAATGGAATATTTATTATATGTTTATTGCAATAGAAAATATTTTGAGATGTTAATAATCTCATCTTATTACTCACGCGTATTTCTGTAGTTCGAATTAAACTTTTGACCTGATTACTAGACTTGTTCTGGCGATTTGTACTTCATGATAATGTCAAAATTTAATGTCAAATCTATCACTTCCCCTCCTTATTTCCGACAATGTACTAAAAAACTATTTGCTTACGTCTTGAAGAGAAAGAGAAAGGGAGGAAGAGAGAAAGAAACTGAGGAGAAGGGGAAAAGAAAGAAAGCGTAAAACTGGTAGTGCAATTTTTTCTATTGTTCTTTTTGGTTTTACAAGGTAGGTATATTGTTATGCAGAGAATTAGCGGTATACTTTTAACTCTGTCAATCCCCGAGAAAATTAAATTTCCCAGAGGATTGATATTGAAAGGAACAGAATTATCTCAAAACTAGCGCTTACATATTATTATACATATTATCAAGATAATTATATTCACTATTAAACCTGAGAATGAGCCTCATAAAAATTAATATCTCATATACATATACATATATGATATATACACACACACACATATATATATGTATACATATAATATTATCTCAATAGTTCTGAAAGAAATAAAGAGCCCTGCTTCTGTTTTTCATCGGGTATTCTTTGACAAAGAAAACCATAGCTTATTCTGGAATATGGTCCTCTATCGGCGGCGGCATCTTAAATTAAATATCCCGAAGATTTAATCTAAAGGAGCGTCGAGGATCTCGAGAATCTTCCAAGTCGAAGGAAGTCTTTTCTCCTCCCAGGCCTAACTCGACATCTTTTTTTTGCCACCAAGGGGGTAGGCCAATAATAAATTTCTCAGTCGAGCTAAAGGGTGAGGGTCGAAGGTCGGGCTAAGTCCTCGATATCGCGGATAGATAGATAACGTAATCCCAGAGGGTTATAATTTGGCTCCATTATCCGGGATACGCGAACAGAATAAGTAATCAGCGGGCGGCGCGATCGGAAGAGAAAAAGGGACAAGATGGCGTCGAGGACGTCTGAAGGATTCCGGTCGCGTCCCACGGTGGCTACGCCTGTCTTCGCTTGCCTACGAAACAATCGATATCCTTTCGTCGATACTTGCATCTAAATTCTTTAGACAAGACGAGGTGCATACGAGAAAGAGAATATTAGAAGCAGATTTTTTTGGTTCTCTCTCTCTCTCTCTCTCTCTCTCTCAACCGATATTAGCACATTGCTGATGAGCAATTATATTTTACGGTTTTTAAAATAAATTTCTATTATACTTTGAGAGATTTATAATTTTAAAATATTAATTTTGCATTAAACAATCTTGGGAAGTATTGCTAGATGGGCCTCTCTGAGTACAGATATAAACAGTTTTAGAATTAAACTAATATTAATATGATTACCATTTGTGCTATTAAAAGAGTTATGAATACAATCATTATTAAACTATAATTAAATTAATGATATAATTATATACATAATACCGAATATTGCAATCTGCTCATTTAATTTGCTCATATATCTGCAAAATCACTATTAAGTGCTTTACTTTACTTATTCTCATCACAGCATTTGCATTTTTAAGTTGTTTTTATGTGTTGTTTATCAATTAATTAAAAGATACTCGAACCCTCAAACGCGTTGGAAAGTTAATTCCATAAAAATTACATCGGAGAGCTTCGATACCAACGCAGAACATTTGCGATCAGTGTTCGTGTTATTTGGGGGAATACAGAAGTTGTTTAATAAAAAAGTTTAGACGATACATCGCCGTTTGTTTCATCGTCCTCTCATAAATTCATGGCCTCGCCAGTTCGTGCAAATTAAAATCGTGTTATATCGCGTTATATTGAAGGAATTGTACGGCAATTCCACGGAAGTTATAACTATAATGTTAATAAAATCTCAATAACAACCGCATTAAACATCAAGATATCGTTATTATTGTTAACATAATATTTGATTTTTTTTTATATTGATAGTTTATGTTCATAATACAATATAGCGTTTGTTAGTATAACACTACATTTTTCTATTATACTTTTCTTTATAGGACATGTGTTTGATAAATTCAATATTTTTTTCATAATAAAAAAGTTATAAATTATATATATTTATAACAATACACATAAACTTTTATTTAATTTTTTCACTTACTTTATTTTTATTATGTAATTTCAAATTTTATCGAAATTATTTAAAGCCTTTTCTTAATAAAACATTCTTTTCAATACAGATTTGAAACTTTTGCGAGAATGAGAAGTGATGAGACAGTTGCTAAATGTTTGTCATATTTTACCAGATTTATTGTATTATTAGATTTGTCATGTATTATTAGATTTTCCCGAATAAAATCCGCAAAATATTTTAATTTCATTTTCTGGATGCATTCGACACTGCGGACGTTCCTAAAGGGGTGTAGGATCAAGAAGTCTCAAGATACGCGTCCAGGATGTCTGATGCTGGTGACGTGTTATTCTTTTTTGATCCTCGCTTGCTCTTTCCCTTCGTACGTCTTGTCACCCGGGACAATGCCACGCTTCTCCTTTCAGCTGGCTGTCTTCATGCCTCTACAATCGCCGACTCGCGACACAATGCGCATTCAACCTTATCGCTTTACCGTGCTCTCTCTCTCTCTCTTTCTCTCTCACTCTCTCTGAAAACTAGGTAGTCAAAAGGAAGAAACGGGAGAACACGATGGTGAACTTTGGAGGATTACGGGAACGCGGGAAGGATGCTTTCGATGGGTATAAGGGGTGGCGTGAAGGGTGGGAAAGGATCGAAGGAAATTCGGCAATAAAACTTTATATCGGCGGTCAACCGCGGCGCTTCGTGGCTTGACCAGCGAGACATCAAAGTGAGACCTCTTTTACGTCCACCTTCACGTCCCCACCTTCCCTTCGATTTCATCCCTTTGCCGATATCATCGCGCTTTCTAATTTCAAAGAGGAAACAACGTCGTTTATAGAAGCAGGAGGAGGATTTATAATAGCAAGATTACACGCGAATCAAAAAATTGTAATATAACATTAAACATATATTCCTGCACTTGTATATTATAAGCTGTAAGCGTTACAAGTGAATACATAGATATACTTTTCAATGATCAGAGATTATTTCGAAACGATAGAATTGAGGAAGAACCGTCAAAATGAAATAACATTCCCTGCGTTGTGGTTAAATACGGATTCCGTCTTACGAAGAAGATATATTACTAGACTCTTCCTGAGCCAATCTGCTTACGGTATTCAGTTAGACTTAATTCGCAGCAACTCGCCTACCTGACGTTATCGCCAAGCGCGCTCGCGCACGCACGTCACAGAGTCGCACATTCCGCGAGCTTCCACGGCTTAAAGCCGGTTGAATGGAATGTAATTATGCGGGTAACTCCCGACGGTACTATAACCGTATTCTATATCTGCTGTATTATTATTCCAAGGAATATCGTGTTCCCGCGTAGCGCGCGCGAGAGCTCTTAACTTACTATAGTCAAAAATTAAATTCTTCTGCAAAACTACGAAGATGTATATCGCGAAATTCTAATAATTTTAAATTTCAACAAAATATCGTTTTAATATAATATTGTTAGTACTTTTTAATAATATAACATAAATACTATGTACAGCTATAGCGTGCGCAGCAGGTAACAGCATTCACTACAGTATATTATTAATACGGTGAAGTTTTTTCTGAACCGCAGAAAGCAAGAGAGCTCTTTATATTTGTATTCAGTGTCTGCAACTTTAAGTGAATAAGTCAAGTTTTACCTCTAATCCGATCTAGTCTACAATCCCATTTGCTCGACATGTAAATTTGTCACGAGGCTGCGAGAAACATAACGTAAGTGTAGCCTCTTAAAACCAGAAGTTAAAGGTCATGTCTCCACAAAGCCAGTTCTGCTTGCGAATTTACGGACGGTACATCGCGTATGTACATGCACGCGCCGTGCATGTGTACATATACATATATTGCGTGTAGTATATATGCGAGGAAGCCGGAAGTGCCTACGAAACGTACGTCCACAAAATTTCGCTTGGCGAAGGGCCTCTGTAAAGTGTTTCCCTTCGAGCGTGACAAAGGAATGGATTTAGGGAGGGAAGAGCAATAGGAAATGAGAAACGAGTGTATAGTGGACCGGTTCGCTATTAGAGAAATCGGCTTGGTAGTTTTGTCTCTCTCTTTCTCTCTTGGATTTACCGGATGCGAGATGCGACCGTAAAACAGAGAGAATTGCAAATCACTTATTACGCATTCGACACGTGAATTATCGGAATTTTTAAACGAACATCTTTACTCGCGGTACGCGCGAAATTTTTGAGAGATGTGATAATAAGGGTAATCTTTAATCAACGTAGCCTCTTATGCAGACGAACGGTCGCCGTGGAAGCCAGTTATCAATTTTAATATCTTAATCCTTTCTCTATTAGTTACAACGATATTTAACGCTGTAATTAAAAAAGTTGCGAAATTCTTGCAAGGGAAGAGCTCTCAGCATTTCTCATTAAACTTTAATGTAACGGGGATACGACAGCCCCCGTAGTTTGTTCCGATAACATAAAAATGCATGTATTTAAGAGTTAACGAAGTACATAGCTCATAAGAATATGTCACTTCGTGCAGCGCGTAATACACGAAGGAGTTAACCGGCGTATGCAGAAGGGCTCGACTTGTTGGAACATGTCGGCATGGTAAAAAATCGCGGGATTTAATGTGACTATCCACGCGATGCGGGATAGAGCCCGTAGAGGGGCGATGTTAAAGGGCGAGTTTTTTTGTCGCGTAAAATCTCGTAATGCAGTTAGCAGCGTGGGTTTATGACGACGTGAGCTTGCAAAAGCACCCTTCGCGCGAGGGAACTTGCCTCGCTACACGACGTCCTTCCTGAAATCCGTTTTTGCAAAGGTTTGCTCGCGTTTTGTGAAAAGATAAGGATGTTCTTTTATCTGATGTGAGCTCCCATATCGCTACGCTTGCTTGAGGATTCAAGAAATGACGGCCCGATTGCGCGGAATAAACGAGTTGTATTTTTCGCCATTTCTTCCAACAAACTTTATAATCATATAACAAACTTTGTAACACACATTCACTTTTTGTTTCTTCACATATATGTAAGTTCTGCTTTCATTAACTTTACAACTTATTTTTTAAATTTTGCATGTTACTACAACTATGCTATTTATATTATATACATATACAGAACCACTTCATTTTGAGTTCTGTCCACGGCATTTTACATTTACTTCTGACTATAAGTTTTATTTTATTACTTGACCAGAATTTTACGTGACACACTGGATACTTTGGACCAACATTTTCTTGCTTCCAAACAAAGAATATGTTAAATTAACATGTTGTTAGAACATTTGATTAAAAATCACTTTTTTTTTATTATGACTCAATTAATTATCAAACAACTTAATTTTTATATATTACACAAGACAATGTTTCTATCCTTTATCATAGTCTCTTGATCTTATGTGTGTGTTGTTTTATTTTAAATATTTTAATACATTACTAACGTATGTCAGTTTCGTAGTACTTACTTTAATTTAATTTATCGTTAATTAACTTATTCACTCAGTTATGATTATTTTTAACTTTAATCTTATTCTATATATGTATGTATGCTCGTGTATTGTTGGCTCATCAATCTCCTTATATTGTATTGCATATCACGAGCTTAATTTTCCATTATTTTCATATTTAATTCGTTAAAAATCGTTTGAATTTTATACTGAAATTGCTTTCTTTAGTTTGGTATCCGCGAGGAGTACCTATATCTATTTCTTGCAAATATAATTTTAAACATTTTTAAGGGAAGAATCCAAGTAAAATGACGTTAAAAGACAACATAGTGATGTCTAATAAATCAAAATAGACTTCGCTATGTCGTCTTTTGACATCTTATTTAGGAATTAGCTAATCAAAAGTAGATAACATCCGATGAGAATACAAGTCTTTGTTCGTAAGAATTTTGTCGTATCTTCAATTTTTTGCTATTCAAATCTCATTTTTGCCATTTTCTTCATTTTTAAGAAGAAAAGTTTATAAAATAAGGAAAGCTAAACCGAGGAAAATTAAATAAGGAAAGCTTTACCTTATAGTTACAAAATTTATTCTGCATATAACTTTGTGCAGTTGCCATTTTTATTGCAGGAAAATTAATTAAGAATTAAGAATTATAATCGATTGTACACAAAATCCAATTATTAAAGCTTTTATCACGAAAAGGCTCTTTGGATCTATCTGGTATTGCTCCCTTTAGTATTGCGTCTCGCGAGATTCTGTGTACTTTACCTCCTTATGCGGCAAATAGCACCGTACTTCGTACAAGTGGAAAAGGCTTTTAGTCTCAGACACGTAGCCGAGGAGATCGTAGCATCGTAAGACAAGAAAACCGCGGAAGATTCGAGAGTCGTCAGAGGCTCGCAGTGATTCTCGCTCAGACATAGGAGGAGGAGAAGAGGAGGTAAAATCCTTTTTACAGCCGGTGCGTGATCGTTCTTTCGAAATGCGAAGAAGGCGGTCATGCCTTGCCCTTAACGTCTCTCTTGTGCCATCATGAAATTTTGATACCGACTCGGAACGGCGATTCATTCTAAACTATCTATTTGGAAAAATAAACTTCTCAATAAAATCAGTGAATCGCCAAAATGTGTGTGTTAACAATTTCGTGCGTAGATCTAATGAGTGTTATAAGTATAATAATTGACCCCATCTTCGAGTGGATTGATTAAATGAACATGCTGTGTGAGAGAGATAAATGATTTTTTAGAAGAAGTTAAGTAAATGTTATAAACAACAAATTTTTTAGTAGAATTTGCAATATTCTCACCGAAATTAGTGTGGGTTTATCATAAAGAACTGTGTATGTCAAATCTACTTCGAGATAGCAATGGGTTAAAAAGGCAATCCGTTGATCAATAACAGAGGCAGCGTTTCTTGTAAGTGATGCATCACGACGACGCGACGTTTAGTTATTTCTGGGAACGGAGGAAGGCCGTCAGTCTCGAAAACGTGCTGGCGCATTTATCGAGCTTATTTCCCGCTTACGCATTAAATGGAGGCGCCTTTTGATACCGAAACGGCGCTCGTCTTTACACAACAATGGCGTGCGACCGGCATTCTGCGGATTCCACGCGAGCTTCGGTCTCCGCCTTATTCGCGAGAGTCGTTCGCCTCGGGCTATAAAAAGGCCATATAACCGCGGAAAGAATATCGCGGGAACAATACATCGCGATACACGACTCGTATACGGGGTGTCCGCGAGATACGTGCGTATCGGATTTTACTCTTAGTACAATGGAGTGGATAAAGAAGATACCTCGTATTCATATGAATGTCTAACAATAAGTCGCTCTCAGAATATATTAATATTCTAAAAAAATATAGGAGTATAAAGATATCTATATTAAAGAAGGATGATGCACATCAGTATATCAATATTTCAGTAAAAAAAAAACGAGTAACAAAAGAATAAGATTTTTATATTAATTAATTTATTAAAATAATAATAACAGAATTAAATAGTACTCTGTACTTTTACAAACTTTTCTCGTATCTCTTTATTTCGCTCCAAATCATTCATATATAAATAAGCCCCGTATACAGCGCAGGCGATTAGTAATTCTCCATATTTTTTCACAAAGAAATAATTGTTATTTAACAGAATTAAATGTTGTAAGAATTCCGATCGAAGGAGGACACTGTATAGCGACGTAATAGCAATACGCATTTTCTTGTCGTTCGACCCCATAAGAGGCACAGGCTTCGAACGATGCGGGTTGAACCACGCGAGGAGAACATTACGGAAACACGCATCTGCCGTTCTTTATTTAACTCTCAGCAGTCGCAGAGAAAGAGAGAGAGAGAAGAGAGGAAAACGGGAAAAGAAAAAGAATACCTCTATAAAATCGCGAAACGATCGTGTTCGCGAAAGCCGTACCGTTAAGATCAACCCATTTTATCGCGTGCGCGTGCATAGGATTTTCGCACATCGCTGCATGACGGGGTAAACATCGGGGGAATTGTCCTCTCTCTCTCTCTCGTTCTTATTTATTCGCCACCCTTGTTCACACCCCCGAGCTTTTACCTCATCTCTCGCTATAATCTCCGGAATATTTAGAGATATAAAGCCCGGCGTCCGCGTCGATGCAAATTGCGCTCATTTTTTGTTGTAATGGACGATTATGGAAATTATTGTTATCACTTCTCTTGATTCGCATTAATACGGCGTGAATCCATATTTCAGAGAGGGAAAGAGAACAGCTATTGATATCTTGTAAAATTAGAATAAAAGTACCTTGCAGAGGGAGCGAAAGGGGATCTCATTAAATAAAAAGGTGAGATCATGAGCAAAAGAGGAATTTCTTTGTCTTTTTGATTTCGTAGCGTCATTGTTTGTGTAAGATTGTCGCAATGATGAAGAGAAATGTGACATGCCGTAGCGAAACTTTTCAAGATTTCGGGTTAAAGAATATTTCTTTCTCAAATAAAATAACGAGACGCTTTTCTAACAATACCAGATTCGTTCGTCGTTATGAAATGAAAAGATAATGTCTTTATCATCCTGTATATTATAAAGAATATTGGCTGTTCCATTTCTATGACTGGAAAATTGATATGACGGAACTAAGCGGGTACGTACCCAGTGGGAGAAATTTTGTTAGACAAAGAAGCGAATATGAAGGGGTAGAAGGTATTAACAATGCGGGAGAGATAGGACGCGAGCAGTCAGATAGAAGGATTTCGGAGTGGTTTCCTTGGAGAAGCAAAGGGCTGTAGGTGGTCTAAATCCGCCAACCGCCTCCATTAGAGTTTCGGAGACTGCCCATCGTCTGCTCTGTACCGCGGGACGGTGAGGGCTTCCTAATGTACCGAGTGCTTTAGTCCCTTTTCTATGGATGATCATAGTTGCTCGAAACGGGCAAATATTATCGCGAGATATGACCTTATTATGCGCGGACGTTAAACGTAAACTTACGTTGAGGCACGCGATACTATGTGGATTAATATCAGAAGTTAACAATTCCCTAAGTTGGCAATCTTCATAACGCAGTTGCATCTTAAAGCGAGAGGCGGTTTCCTGCCTCGCTCGTTTGCCTCGAGATCTGAATTTCGAGGTCTCGCTTAAATATTCACTGACTGTATTACGGACTGTATTACAGCCCGGTCTTATGCGTTTGTAATACAGAAGGAGGGAGGAAGGATCACCGCGACCGCGGTGGAAGCGCTTGAAGAAAAGACCATCGTGGCCGAGGAAGGAAGAGACCGGGAGATATATTAACTTCCTCAGACGGGGCCGAGATATATATAAGCTTTTATGGCACACGAAGGCGCATTCCGCGGTGTATAAGCCATTAATGTCAATGGCGCTCGACATTTATATTAATTAACACCTTATATAGGTTCGCTAATGTCTTTTGTTCGATAATTTTTAAGAGATATATAAAAATAAAATGGTCGAAGATTAAGACAAATTTAAATTAATGTAAAGCTTTGGAGATTACTATAGTATTACTACTTTAATAATTACGCAAAAAAATTGTTTAAAGTATTTTAAATAAAATTTATTTCTTTTAAGAAAATTTTTATTTAAATATGCATCGGGTGATTAAGACAAAGATAATATCTAAAAAACAAAGTATCTTTTGCAAATATAACTTGTAGGATCTCATAAATTTTCATTGCGCGCACGCTGAAAAATTCATGGCAGAAATGCGCGTAGCGAAAGCCATAATCAACGACATCTCACGAAGTGCATCAGTGGCTTATAATTAAACCTTAATCAGGACGAATCGCAGAACCGGCAGGCCAGACTTATGATATCGATGCGTTAATTCATGGTGCATTAGTATCCTGTGCATTCTGTTGGCGAATTTAATGGAACCCGATATCGGTTTCTGGAGGGAAGGATCTACCTTTCTCCAACGTTCTCCTCTTACCACATTCATCCCTCCCGGCTCTTGCTTTGAGCGGGCGCAGCACGGGACAATCTTGGAGTCCTGCGGCAGATTTCGCGTAATCGAGCGAGCAGGGCCGTAATCAGGCACTGCCGCACGGCGTTGCGAAGTAATAACCGCCCGAGAGAGAACCGAATACCGATGAAACGCATTAATCCAGCTAGTATATACCGGCGAAGCTTCCACTAGGATGAAGTACTGATATTGGGCTCAAAGCATCTGTGATGATTAAGCATAGCATGAAGTTGCGGTACTGCGTCGGTCACTTATTCATTAATCTGTAGACTAAGACATAATATGATAGGTATATAAAGGCAAATATCTTTATATAATGTTTGAAATAAGAAAACCTCCAAAAAGTTCAACGTTGATTTTCTGCAGATTACGGAAATGTGAATTGACCTCGCGTTGCTAATTGATTTCATAAATTCGCAAATGTACGCGTACTGCCTGTCTGCCTGCCGACGACAGATCTCGTTCCGCGATTTAATGGAATCTCAAAGTTTAAGGGATATTCTCCGGCGCGATCCTCTTTCTCGTGCGAGCGTCAACCATATCTGAGGCAGACAAGCGAATAGTCAGCAGATATACGAGCCCGAGTGTCTTCTTCTTCGGGAAGAAAGAGGAACGGATAGAAGAAGTAGGAGGTGGGCCGGTAGGTGGAGAAATCACGCATTTATTTTCGGGACAGGGAATCTCGCCGTGGCTCTCTGAATGGAACTCGTGAAAGAGAGAGGATTGCTACGACCCGCTGGAAAATATACGTCTTCTCGCGAGGAGGTATAGGCTGGATCCTGCTAAATCTACCGGAATTAAACGCCGTTGGGCACTTAAGGAAAGGGAAACTCGAGGGCCGATTTATTCCGCAGCTTTTCAGACCCGCCTGCGCTGCGCGGCGATTATTTACTCGCGCATATCTTCTATCCGATCGCGACTGACAGCATCTTATGCTTCTTACTGCGTAAGGTTAGCACGATTTTATGTAAAGAATGACATTTCTGACAAAAACATTTTTGTGGTAGGAATTAGCATTGTCGATTTTCTTTTGGAGGATTTCTCAAAAGATTCTTTTGGTATTAAATATTAATAGTAAAACATATCTAAAACAATATAAGTATAAATATAAAATTCTTGTTTATGTATCGGAAAATTGGTAATATTTAAAACTAAAAATTGATATAATAACATTGCGAGTTAAAAAGTTCAGATCTAGAATCATTGCAAATGGGCAATTGAGTTAACATATTGGAAATTTGTTAACATTTTGAAAATGCCATTGCATCAATTACTAGATTATCTGATTTCAGTTAACCTGATTTTCCAGCTCGTGTTTCCATATCGAAATTTCGATGAAACTGAATTGTTTCAAATACAGTTGATACGTTTTAGGTTACGGCTACGTATTTGAGATTTGCATAAATTATAACAATTAAAGCTCCGATTAAAATAACTGTGATGATTTCTTTGTAACTATAACATACCGTATATTTGCATCTATATATATGAAAAAAGCGGTTCTGTTAAAGTATCTAAAGCTAGATAGAGATTTTAAAATAATTTTGTTATTTTGGATCATTAAAATAATTATGTGGCACACTCAAGCTGGTTGTTAGAATTTCGAAACTTTTTGCAGCATTAGCATTATGCTGAAGCGTCCTACATAATTATTTAACTAAATTTTTTGGATACTTTAAATACTTTAGCAAAACTGCTACTTTCCGTTTATTATGATTTTTATAACTATTGCAAAATTATTATAAAGCAAGAAAGTCTTATTATTGTTCTGAGATCTGTCATGCGGTAGTTATTTTTGCACATTAGTAATTCAATTATCGTAGTATATGATTCGCCAGCCAGAGAGTCATCGGCAAACAAGCGCACCGAAGAGATCCGAAAACGGAGGTACATAATTGGAAAATAGAGTTGGAGTCGCGTCTCGTCGCATTAGCATAAGACGCCATTATGAAAACCGATTAATTATGCTACACCGTCATCTCGCTGACGCGACGCGAGGACAAACGAGATATGCATTCGGTGCAGAGTTCTGAGCTTGACGGCTGTTATGCAGGTGCCTGTCTTTGTCTCACAGCTTTTGCTCCGATTCTGTGTATTCGCGAGGAAGGAAACTTCCGTGCGTGGACGTCTTTGTATGAGTGTATCTGTGTGTGTATGTGTATGTGTATGCGTCGGTTTGTTGCCCGAAGGAACCTCATTGTCAGGCAGATTCAGTTTGCGGATTTGCTCTGTCCGTACGAAATGCAGCCGTTTGTATGCACCGCGCGTAGTAGATTTCTCCGATTTGACGAGCCGAACGTCGGCAACTTCATCCTAGCATTGATTTTAACTTTGTTACGGACATAGGGAGTCGTTACGGTTAATGAAAGGTGTTCCTCGACGATTTCCAACATGTGTTCATACACATTGGATACCATAACAGACACCGAGGCCACGATACTGACATACTTCATTATTTGAGAGCGCGCTGGTTAGAAAAAAGGCAAATCGGGATTCTGGCAAATCCTCCATAAAAGCGTAAAATCTCTAATGTAATATAAGTTATGTTTTTGAATTAATTAATGAATTAAAATTTAATCAAAATTATTTTACGCGTTATTTCACGTAGGTTACACATCAAAACAGTTTTAAATGTTACTTTTTATTATTTCTGCTTTTTTATTTTATCATGAAAATTAGTATTTTGAAAATATAAAAGACAATATATATAATTAAATAAATATGTTTTTGATAATTCTTAAACAAATAACACAATAATTCCTGTTTGTATAACGCCATTGCTAAGTAGCGAAGTAGCAGTGATTAAAAGGAAATTTAATTAGATCGACTTAAAATTGTACATTGTATATATATTTTAATTGTTTATCCAACTTTTTTTTAAACAAAAGCAAAACGAGAAGTGCCGTTTTCTGTATAACGCTTCTGGCTCCCGATTGATAATCACAGAAATGCAATAATCTCGCAGCCTATATCGTCCCTCTAGAAACGATGATGAAACAGTTTCGATATATCGGGAATCGCATGCAATAAGCGGACTTTGAAGCGACCAAATTGTTCTATCTAGAAAACGTTTTTGGGTGGTTAAAGCTTACAATAGGAATATCATACATCGATATTGCCTTTTTTTTATCTATACTGTAGGTGCGTTCATCCTGCATTTATTGTTCAAAAATTGCAGTTGTATGATCAACTTTTTATATCTAGGTGCACTCCTAAACATTTTAAAAGCCTTCCATTCTTCATAGATCATAAGTCAAAATTATTTTTGACGTATAGAAATTGATCTAAATTACCGAAAGAAAATACAGTAGATATGTACATGTAATACATGCATATATATGGTACAGTATATTCTTTTGTTTGTTTTTTAATAAAAATGAAGAATACAAATAGATAAAAATAGTATATATATTGTATAAAAATGATTAAAATAGAATTTATGTTGAAAATAGTCTAATGTTATCTGTATTCTACAATATATATTATATAAGAAATGTTTAAGCTCGCATGGGTATAAATTATCTAATGCTTCTTATTATTAGTTTGAAAATCTTTTAATTTTGGGCAACAGAACTTGAGAATTTTAGCGCAAAATTTTCGAAGTTATCGATGACATCGTGTCTTGTCTACTCAGCCTTATTCTTATAAGAAATGTCTGTACTGACAAAAATTTTGCTGCTAGGATGTCGAGATGCGAGTCAACGCCGGGAGGGACGTTGAAACGTTCCTCTTGCGGTGCTGAGTTCCGAGCATCTCCGGTATGATGTTTCCGGCCTTTGAGATGTAGATGAGGACGCCAAAAGCAGGAAGTTCTGTTATTTATTTACATCAAGTAGTTCTTTATTGGAAACTTGAATCAAAACTTGAATCATGTTGAACAAGCGATACGTACTACTGATAGAGATATAGATATGCTCGAGATATAGATATATAAGATAGAGATATACTTATAGGTGAAAAGAGATTGCATTGCAAAATCTCATTATTGATTGTGACATTACATGTAAAAGATTGAACAATGCAATTGAATATATTTAATCATTTTATATTTCAATAAAGAGGAAGGAATTTTCTCAGTTTAATATAACAAAATAATAAGAGATTTTTTAAATTACTACATGTGAGTAAAAAAGCTTAGATACATTTCAATCAGAATAAAATAGTTTTATGAGAAAGTATGCAATCTGATCTATAAATTGATGTGGAAAAGAATTATATTTAGAGAAAAAAGTTGCAGAAAACATGCGTTTATTTAGATTCAGCGGTATAGCGAATGAAATTTTTGTCTATCCTTGAATGTAATTTTTGGTGGTGCGTTCGGTAACCTTTGCGAGCGGTCGACTGCGAGGGTTAAAGAGCTGTGCCACCGACCGTAAAATAAATATTTGCGGTGAAACGCGAGGCGCCGGAGGCACAAACTCTACCGTAAAAATACGCGACCAGCGCGGGCCCCGGCCTCTTTCGCGCGGTCACGTATAACCTACCTACCGATATTTTTGCACTGCTCGTCCCGAAAATACCAACCGTTACCATCGTCACCCATGGCCATCATCAATTTTCCTCTTTTATCGTTTTCTTCGTGATCTTTATCACGCCTCTTTTTTCGCCCTTACTTGTCTCTGAGATAAACATAAAAAAAGTAAAGTTTTTTAGGGAAGGAAGGAATATGCAATTTTCCTCTCTCCATAGAGCAAATATAATTAGATATTTAGCAAATATTTAGATATTTATGTTTAAAGATAAATACAATACTCGAGAAAAAATAAGAAACAATAACAGGTGAAATCGTTAAGTTTTAAAATAAATTTTTTTGTCATAGAAATACAGTCAAAAATTTTGAAGTTTTCTAAATTAGTCATAATAGATCTTTAGAAAAATCTAAAAACCTGTGTATAACTTAAAAAAAAATAAAAAGAATTATGATATTTATTTCTTACTGTTTTATTTAATTTATAAGAAAATTAATTTTGAATTTGAAATTTTCTAGTTATATAAATGGAAGGAAGTAATTAGTTATGCCACTCTCAGAGAAGATTTCTCGGTAGGGAAACAAAAGTAAAGCGCGCTGCATCCGGTTGTTATGACTGATATCAAAATGCATTCTAATTGTTCCGCGCTTCGCGTAAGTAATTACGCCTCAGTAATTACTTTACTCTTAATTTCACGGATCAAGTCTTCGGTCAATGAAGCCCGCAAGCTGTCTCGCAACGGGAAAACGTTCGAGAAGGAATCAGTTTCATAAATTAGACATTAAACTAAAGGGACAGACTCGCAGATAGTAATTTCCTGAGAGCGAAGTATCTTGTGGGAAGTTTAATTAAATTCGCAGCCACGCGCTATGCTGCGATCATTTTGTTTAAAAGAACAACATTACTCTCGTCGACTGTTCGTGGTCGGTTACGATTACGGTAATATGATTTCCACAGTATAAAATTAATATTTTATCGAAGAGTTTCTCTACGAGTTAAATAGATTTAAAGTAAAGTGATCGAACTATTTACCTACATTTTTGTTTATCTCTGTTTTTCGGAGAAAAAACCTAGAAAACATCGAATCATTTTATCACTAAAAATAATGAGATAAAATAATATTTTATTTAAATTTAAATATGTTTTTTGCAGTATATATAATACAGTAATTTAAAAAAAAAATTTTTTTACTATAAATATATTTTTATAATCTTTTTTACTAATATAAATATTATTAAGTTGAGAAAATTTATTTTCTTCATGAAGATATCGAACAATTAGATACGCTGTCTTTATAAGAGTTACTCAAACAACATGATTAATTAACTTTAAGCCCAGCAAAACTAAAAAAATGAAAATTATATTTATATTAAAAAATGTACGGAAAATATTAAGAGATATGATAAAATAATTGTTGACTCAAGTTTTTGAAAATTCTGTTTTTGACAAAACAAAACGTAATGTAAAAAAGTAATGAGAAGAGGGGACCGGTATAATATTCATGCGATGCTATTTTATTCCGTTGGAAAATTCAGATATCTAACGAAGTTCTATCGGATAAGGAAAAAGTGGCGGGTAGCGGCGATGTCAATTTCCCGTGGAAAATGGATGTCGGTCCGTTCGTACGGCACGCAGCCGCAAGTTTATGTCTCATGCCATAAATCTTCCGCGACCGAGGGGAGGCGAAAGGCGCGTCGGTCATTACTTAAGGTTAGTGTGGTTTTAATGGCAAACCATCAGAACGGGCACGTTTCGTACGTACACACGTCGCGTGTAGCATACTGGCTCTATCTAATTAGTGTTTACTGATTTTTGTTAGTCATTTTCATATATATACTTACTTTTCGCAAATGGAAATGCAAAACAAAAATATTTAACTGAACTTAATTAATTTCTGGCAAAGAAATTTTATTTTATGGAAAAAAATTTTATTTGAGAAAATAATACACATTGATAGATTAATCTATCTTAGCTGTATGCTGTCTTTACGATAAAATAAAATATGTTAAGTTTATTTGAAAATGGATTATAGATAATAATATATTTTACATTTTTTTCATGTTTCTGTTAAAATAAGATGGAAATTAGAATTTACAGAGAGAATAAAATATTAGCCATGGCTAATTGCTATTATCGACTCTCGTTCCCTGCGAATATTGCAATCTCCTTTCGAATGTCGATCCATTCAATTTGCATTTTCCAACGATGCGCCGTTTTCGTTAAACGTTTTTTTGTCGCTGTCAATCATTTTCTGAACTCATTACGCGGCTGAAATTATTCTATTTTAATAATATTGATGGCTGAAATAATTACGAAATGGACAGATCATGTAATTGATAATGAATTAATTATTAATGATATGACTGGATGATCGGATAATACGACGTGAAAATTTGCAAGTCATTTGACGACTTCGCGTTACTGCGCAAAATTTTGAGCTCCTCTTGAGACCACATTAATTCAAGAGTAACGGCCTTCTAAAGGGTTTGAGTGCTTTATAACTGGATAAAATATGTGGTTCTCCAGCGAGTGACCATATCTCGGTCGTATAATGACAGTCGAAAATGGTAGTGACCGTTTTGCCGCGCGCTCTCCAAGCAATTCGATAAGCTTCAGGAAGCGATAAGTGCTTCGTAATGCCATTAAATTTTGTGGCTGCCTGTTGGTTGGTCGACATTTCACGACGGTATCGAAAGGGTAGCGATCTATACATATTGAGTGCAGTATAGGTGTAAATGTTAAAATAATCAATAGTGATATATAAGCCTTGTTAATTTAAGATTTTATTATCTGGAACAAGGTATAAGATAAATGAACAGAGAGAGAGCGGAGAATATGTGACATTTTCAAATTTATTGAAATTTTACAATTTCTTTTCTAAGTTAATGTGGTACGAAACAGTTATCTCCGTCTGCAGAATTTATAATTTATCACTGATAAACAGCGCCACTTGTAATTATTGAGTGTCGCAAAACAAAGTTAAGCACTATAATTGATTTACGGAAAGCGTCGCGAAACTTTTCTCTCGAATATTTAACGATAAAGCCAAAATGGCGTGAGCGTAAATTGATGACTATAAGCTGTTGTAGAGAAGTCCGAACTTTCCGAATTTTCCATCTCTCGTCGGTTTCAACCTTACTTTCCAATATGCGTTCGTCAGAAAGTTACCTGTCAAGAAAATTAATTATCGTCGACTAAGTAATTTTGGAGTAAATTTATTTACATCTTTTCTCTCTTTCGAATGCTCGTCTTCTGTTAAGAACGCGTCATGGCCAATTAACTAAAACTTGTCGTATAAGATACTTCGCCCGTTCGTAATGTCAGATATCCCTTTGATGTCTTGTCTTTGCCTGAAGCTGTGGCACAAAGAACATATCAAGTTTCGAATATTTGCCCCTTTGTCCAGCTCGGGTAGTTTCCCTCTTATATCAAATTCCCTTTGGCTGGTTTCATATTTCAGAAAAATTTTCCGTAAGAAATATAATTTTTCCTTTGTACGCAACTTTCAACAGTTTATAATATAGGTTGTTAAAAGTATCACAAAAAGAAAATGGTATATATCAAATGCATTCTTCTGATTGGTCCAATGCACCAAATATTTTTTCTTCTAAATTAAATTTCTAGCGAATCTTTATTCTTACGATAAAAGAGAATACTATAGCAGGTATTCATAGTCGGATCTTATATTTAAGATCGTCTTAAGTACAATCTTAAGATGTCATGAACCAATCACAGTGTATTAGCATCTGAAGACATTACTTAAGACGGTATTGAAATAAGATCCGATGAATACCGGCCTATATTTTGTTCTATCGAAAAATGCTTTTATTTTGAGCAAAATATTTTAGGTTTGTGTTTAGTTGTGTTTCTGTTGAGGAATATAGGTATCTTGAGACGTGATAGGATTTAATGAGTGAATCTTGGAAGTTTATTCGACATTTGTTGTATTAATCTTGAAAGTTTTCTAATTTTGTTGTAAAATTGAGTATATTTAATATAATAATTGTGTGTATTATTTAATTTGGATTCTAACTTGAAAAGAGAAAGAACGACTAATACGAACGACTATGCGAAAATCAGACTTGATGTTCAAGATTATATTTTTAAAATATAACGTTAAAAATTATATTAAAAATATAGCGTTTTATTACATTTTTTATCTGAATAATAATATTGAACGATAATTTCCTTGTATTGCATATTGATTAAAAATGCAGTCATGCGCACATATTTGAATTTAACTCTATTCAAACTCAATATGAATATATGTATATGAACATGTCAGCAATATTAAATTTAATTTTATATTTAAAATGAAGATTATCTTTGTTTTACATGAGAAAGTATTTTAAAAATTTATTTATTATTTATTTTTTCTTTTATCTCTCATGTCTCTAAAGTAGTAAAATTGTAAATTGTGTAAAGAAAGAATGAAGATAAATCGCGACACTTTTGCTGCAATTAGATTTGATTTTCTTGATTTATTATTGTAAATCATATAATTTATCTTCTCTCCAAAAGTTTGGAATAATAATAATAAACTTATTTATTTTCGAAACCTATTTTTATTAAAACAAATGTAAATTTAATTTTTTTTAATAAGTATTGAATTTAATATTTTTCCTACGTTCAGTGATTCATTAACCATTCAAATTTTATTAAAAGGAGTTTAGCTAATTTGCGTGTAAATTCAAATTACATTGGATTAGAATTTGAGTAATAATGTTTTACTTTAAAATGCTCTTTTAATCGAGCGGAATTAATCGTAGATCACGCTAATGATCCCGCGGAATAAGCCATAATTAAGATATGTGATATGTCGTTTATTGGAATTAATTAATTTAACATACAAAAAACAGAATGTTTGATATGTATTTAACTGACAATTCAATATGTCGGGATTAATAATCGCTACAAGATTTGGCCATGATATTTGTTTGATTCGAATGAACAGGCAGCGGTGCGGCGCCCGTGCCGCGGCGAACAGCGTGTTGTTGCGTAAGTACGCAAAGATCGCCGCTCTACCATTCGCATGGCGAGACTCGAGCAAGCCGCGTGGCGAGACTCTCCGCGTATCGTCGCATTATCTTTCAAAACATGATCGCGACAAGTTGCAAGAGATATTAAATAATTCCTTGCGAACATTTAGCAATTCTCAACTCGTGCAATTCATTAACTTTCGTGATTAGATAGCTCGTGATGTGTATAAAAATTTTCCTCCTCAATTTTAGATTAGTTTGTCGCTTCAATTTACGAAACATTGCGGAAGATGTCAAGTGAATTGTATCATAATGACATCTCTTCGCGCGTTATTCCTCCGCCACAATATAATAAAATACAATAACGTCGGAAGTGTTAGGTATATGATCGTCATATTCGTGATTATGTACGATCATAATTGTGTTTTTGCGAATGAATATGTGTGAGCGCCACAACGAAGGAATAAGCATGGCAACTCCTGCTGCGCATCGTATCAGTGAGTGACAATTTGACAAATTATATTTTATTTTATAGATAATGAACGTATGAAAATTGAATCGGATATATATAAGATTATAAATCAATATTCATAGATTTTTTTCAATAAACATAAATAGAAGCTGAAATATCAGAAGCATCAATAGAAAATGATTATTCCACAGTCATATATAGTATGTTTTAACTAATTTATTTAAACGAACAAAGAGAGCACTCTAACGATTATTGATTATATTTATAATGCATTAGTTCTTATCTTAGTTTTTCACAGCCCATAATTTATCTAAACTTATTGATATTTGATTATATTACTTGAAACAAAATAAAAAGATAATAAGTATAGAGTATATATATATATATATATATATATATATATATATATATATACGTCTTCGCGTAAATGTATTACCAAAAATTGCAATACTCTAATGGAAATTTTATTCTAAATATCTGAAATAATATATTTTTGATGCGACATTCCAGTAAGGAAATGCGCGTCTTTAAGTGTTTTGCGATATCACGATCCTTTAGGAAGTATTAGAATTTTGGGAACTTCTCGGGTAGGCAAACTTCTTCTTCGCGATGGAATTTCATCAAGCAACCGTTTAATTAACACCCTTTTTTATTGAGAGGATGCACTCTCCGTGGCGCTACGTCGATGACATCGCGGTATCTCGGGCCTCTTTATTGCAAGCACGGGAAACGAAATTCCAGGAGAAATCGGATAGTAATTAGTCCTCCCGCTTTCCCTTCAATCCCCTGTCGGATCGTCAATTAAGGCCAATGGCGCGGCTGCTCGATTATGAGGGTAGTGCGTTCGAGAGGTGCTATAATACCCGACTTCCTGCTGGCAGAAAGCTAAGGGAGCCTTCTAATCGAAGGGGATATTAACGCACCAGCCACAGATTATGCGCATCAATATATTAGGTTAACGGGAAAATAGTGAAAACTTTTAAAGAGCGAGCTACTCCAAACAACTTGAAAACTTGGAAGATGTCTAAATGACTTATAGGATTTTAGAATGTTTTTTTGGGAATTTTTGCATAAGTTTAATTGATATTAAATACATTGTAAGTGAACAATTGTCTTTAAAATTGTTATTATTACTTTATTTAATAAATTTTTATCATTATTAGAAAAAAACTCGCAAATATTTGCGATAACTGAACGAGAATAAACAAGTGTGTTATCGATTTTTTATTTTTTCTACTGTTCATATTTTTGTAACGGCTTGTTAATGTTTCTTTAAGAACAAATTGATTTGAAACAGCTCACACAATTTGTTGATCACAACCGTTTACCGAGGATTCTTTGAATCGAGAATTGACATGAGCTTTTTACATACCTATAGGTATGTGGAGTGTAAATCTCGTCTCAAATATATCGACTTATTTATTGATTCCTATTGAAGCTATTCTTGGACATTTTATATGAAAAAACCGATTCATGAAAAAAGTTCGCTTGCTATCTTTAATTCTAGAACTTCGTTTTCGTTCAGACGAAGGTAATGACGTTAAATACTTTCATCGACAGGCTTCTACTCTTACCCGTTTTTAATCAATAGTCGTTTGATCTTCCGATAGCATTAAATTATCGTATATCGGATTTTTCCAGGCAGTGTCATGCTATTATTGCCTTCTCAACTTTTCCGCGGCCGGACTTTAAAATGAATAAGTAAATTGTCCTACTTTATTCATTTTAAACTATTGGAGATATAAACTCCATTAATTTTTCCATTACAAATAAAAATTTTTATCGAAAATTAATTTATTTCTTAATTATTTATTTCTTCTTTTATCTCATATCAAGATTTTGTTTTAAAAGATATAGAATTTAGAAAATTATTAAAAAGAGAAATTAAAGCTTATCTAATTAAAACCAATTATTTTGAGAATTATTTTTTGGGATAAAATTTTATTTTTTTACAAAGCGAAATATTTGACAGACGTCTTCCTGGTTTGGAGACAGACGGCGGGAAGTTATCGCAAAAATGTAGAGGCATTTATACCCCCCATTTTGCGAAATTCCAAAATTCCTCCGAAAATGTTTGCCGGGCCGACCGTCTGGAATTCAAGGCGCGCTCGCGCTGCTGCCTGGAAAAACAAGAATCGCGCGAGCAGAGTAACGCGTAACGAGGAAATAACGGTGCCACGAGCGCGTTGCATCGTTGCATCAGCGGCGAGCTGGTTTATACGTACATATACGTAGGCGAGATAGTGGCGGCGATGCGGGTTGCACCGTGAATTACCCGTGTTGTCCTACTGCTGCATATGCATACGAGCGCAGCCGCGGTTAGTCCGCGAAAAGACGCAACCTTGTTTTATGCAGCTGTACCTATTAATTTCTTCGTACGCGGCATTGATTCGCAAATTAAGAAAGTTTGAAGATTTGTAATAGCTAGAAGAATCTCGTAAGGCTTTTTTCGATTTCCATAAAATTAATGAGAACAGCTTATCCATTTTATCAGATATTTGAAATAGTACAGTATGGCTGTTATATCAATATTTTAATAAAAATCAATATTTTTAATGTTGTACACTAATTTATAGTTACTTAGTTACCATCCTTAGAGAGAGAATGCATCCATATTTTAATATTTGAGAGTATCCATATTTCAATATTCAGATATCTAGATAATCGAATTATTTTTCATAATTATTTTATAATTATATTATGTTTTAGGGATGATAATATATTTCTAAAAAATAACGTAAGGTTATTTCTTAGAATATTGGCTACGATTACACCGCGAACTTACGCCGCGGCCTATACCTCAAATTCGACCTAAATTATTTAGGTCGCCTGCTGTAAACACTTGATAGGCGACCGGACCTGGCTTCAGGTCAGTCAATTCTTAGGTTTCTTTCGGTGTAAAGTGTAAACGAATGATGACCAGACCTACTTCGGGCCACGATATAGGTCAGGCCGCGATCAGGTCGTTGGGTGTAAACGTAGCCAATTTGTTGTCTCTATTTCTTTTCGATTCCGTATAGAGGAAATTTGTTATTTTAGCGAAAATGCACGAAAAAACGATAGGTAATTGTGTAAAGCTTGTATGACAGTCACAACTCTTTATAAGGACTATCCATTTTACGTATGTCAGCTAAGACGTCTTCTTGTAAACTCGCGCTTTCACGATGGAATTTTTATTCGCGTGTAGTTTTTTTATACCTTGACAAACGTTGTCGCAACGATGTTTCCGTTGCGACTGAATATTACTTTTCGTCGTGCTTTCATAATCAAAAATATTTTTAAAATAATACATTTTTTGTAAAGAAAGGAAATTTTAGTAAATTAATATTAATCTTTCTATAAATAAATTCTATGTTTTTATGAAGAAAATTTTATTTCTGCAACTTTTCCGTGAATTGCGATGAACGTTAGTGAATATTATATTTCATGCCGTTTGTACATTCATACAATACAATTAAAAATATATCCCCGAAATTAATATTTTTTAAATAGAATTAATGCTGGAAAACTCGCACTTTTCTCATTTTTAATTCGCTTTTGCATTGTTTTATATACCAAATGTAATTTAATGTCACAGAATTTCTGTTTTTAACGAGTTTTTAATTAACACTGTTCTTACCAATTGTTTCTATATTTCATTGAAAATGCAATAAAAATATTAAAAATATTTTTACATTTTTTTTTTTTAATTAATGTGTTATCGGAATTGTGTTAGTGGAAAAATTATCTACTTCTGGGTTCTAATATTAATTGCTATTTCTTATTAAGGATTTCTATAGGAAATCGTGTTTTCGTTATCTTATTATTATCTTCTTTGCTTCTTGGACGCGTCTGACCAAAAGCTTCCTTATCCACTTGCACGATCATTCTCTTTGAACAATTTGCTCATAACTTAATCGAGAGATGCAGCGCGTCAATTCCGGTGAAAACAGTAGAGATTGCTACCTTTCTATATAATTTCTAAGTGTGCTCGAGACATTAGAACACCGCTCTTCTTAGAACACCTCTTTAGTCCCTTTCTACATGAGTGGATATGAAAGACGTGGTTGAGTGGGTCAATTCATACACGCGCGTACACATAGCTTCGCAGCTAAACGCGCAAGGCCGAAGCCACCAAGCAAGGGTGGTAGCCGCAACAACTAACTCCCCCACCTTCCTTCTCCCCTAACGGTCTTTCGCTTCGTCCCCAGCCTCACACCCCCGTACGCGGAATACGAATTTCCTGATCTGCATAATGCCCGGCACGGTCCGCTTTTACCGTGTCAATAACAAACTTTGCACTCGTGCAACTGCCGCGCCGGCATATAAGCCCGCCTCCACTCGCGCCACCCTTCCGGGGGTGAGTCGGCGAATCCCGCGACAGGAAACACTGGCCACTTAATCCTGGAGTAACGACCCGCGAGGGATATTAAGGCGCAGGAAGTGGGTCGCTAGTGAATGAAGACGCGAACCGCCGGACTTCTCGTCGTTAAGGCGCATTTGCACCTACCGATCTATCCAGATGAATCGTCCGACACGAGGGAAAAGTAAATTACAATGTATATTCCCCACGAGAAATTCACTAATCAATTCCTGTCGTTACTTCTTAATAACTTTTTCCTCTAAAAGATAGGATATATAAAAAGTAATAATCTCTTTCTGAGTATGGGGTATAAGAAAATACATGTATTAACAAATATATTACATATGTATAGTTTATACATGTATATTACGTATGTATAATATTATATATATGTAATCATAACACCTTGAATTTTACGAAATGCCGTCGAATTTTTTATATTCAGCAAACTATACGAGCGTTAAGATCTATCGTCGGTTTAATATGTAAACCAGTATTTCGTGACCGATTTGAAGGAAATGCTGAGAAAAAATACAATATTTATGTCGCATTATTATAAAATAATGAAAATAAAACAATCATCAGAACGTAAGATAAAGTGCGTCTGAAATAAGGTAGCACATCCTGTATTTCGAGAAATACATTTTTATCATAGCGGTGCCAGGCCGTTGCATAAGTAATATTTTCTTGGAGACTTGTAAGGAGAGATATATCAGCTTATGTCAAATAGCCGTGGCATTAAAGGGAATAGGGTGGAAGCGTAAAGAGGATTACACGTATTGTGCATGGTGTCAGAGATAAATGACAACGAATGCTCGGCGCGTGTCGGGAATTATACCGGCGAGTCTGCGTCTGGCATCCATATAGATGGGCTACGTGGAAATTTGAAAAAAAAAAAAACGAATATAAAATAAAATATAACATCGGCGCGTTGCAACTAGCTCACGCTGTATGTTTCGAAATATATGCGCGATAACGTTTCGGACGCTAATAACGAAAAATATGACGATATTGCGCTCGCAGGTGATCCTGACATTTATACCATTATTCGTCGCGTCATTATTATTTGTTAAATGAAACGTATTGATAAGCGCAAGGATTGTAAAGACGATAAATCTTGTATTTTAAAAGCGATGCCAAACGGTAAATCCAACGATAAAGCCAACATGCCGAATAAATGATAAAATGAGTAATATCACAAGAGTTAACGGTGCGTAAATGTATTTGATAACCTCTGACATGTACCTTAGAAATATGAAAGATAGTTCGAATGAAAATAGTCTCAAATGCAAAAACTGTCACATCTTTACAAATATATATATATTTGTAAGGATGTGACTATTTTCATATAATAAACTTGTATGGAACAATTTATTTACGTGAATAGATGTCATATTTAAATAATATATTTTAATAGTAATATTTTGAGTTTAAAAGCGACGTCAAAAGTATCTAAAATTCTTTAAAATTATTTAGAGATTAATTGTTGCTTGGCTGGTGTACAAACTATAACTATAATATGTATATGTATATCTTGATACATTATTAATGTCAATTAATGATGTATCAAGACACGGTGGTAATCCGCAAACCTCTAAACAATTTTAAAGAAAATATCTGTCAAAGCCTTAAAAGTACCTATATCTAATTCTTTCTGTACGTGTAGTATATTTTTAATATACAAAGTGGGGCACTCGAAGTGTTACTAAATCAAAACACTGCAACTTTTAAACGATTATATATTTTGGCAAGAAGCAAAATATAATTGAGAAATTAATATATTTTTCTGATTTAATGCTATTGTTCGGTGTGATCACCTTTAGCTTTAATGACGTTGAGTCGGTCGATGAATGAGTTGCACGCAGCACGTAGGTGGACCTGCGGAATAGTTCATTCTCGGCAGAGAGCTGCCTTCAGTCCATCAATGGTCCTGTATTTTTTCGTGCATACTTTTGGCTTCCAAGTCCTCCACACACACAGTAGTCCATTGGGTTTATATCTGGGGAGTACGGTGGCCCACCTACGTGCTGCGTATACAACTCATTCATCGACCGACTCAACGCCGTCATTAAAGCTAAAGGTGCAGGCCACATCGAACAATAGCCTTAAATCAGGAAAATATATTCAATTTTCAATTATATTTTGCTTCTTGAAGACCAAAATATATATTCGTTTAAAAGTTGCAGTGTTTTGATTTAGTAACACTTTGAGGGCCCCCTATCCTATATACATAGTTTATATATACACCAGTCAAACAACGATGATGTTTTTGTAAAGATGTGTTATGCTTCGAAAGAGTTTCATGCTACACTTTCTATAACACTTTGACGTGAAAGAATTCTTAAAAACGATGCGAATTATGATGGTGGGACTGGAAGTGTTCTTTTGTGCATCTCTCTACCGCAAATTCAGGTGTTTCGCGCGTAATACACAAATTCGCAGGGATCGAATGCAAATGATAACGGAATTTCTCTCACCTGATTATCATCTGTCGTTGATGGATGGGCGAGAGAATAGTGGCTTTAATTCTAAAATAACGTCTTACGGGTGTAGCGAGAGGGGGGGGGGGGGAGAGAAGGTGGGAATACGGGCTCAGGAAAGTGCGAGGTTTATATATTTCGAATCTCGTCGGGCAGTATCTGCGCGCCCAATGGATGATCCTTCGTTAACGGGTTAGTGCCAGGATTCGTTGGCGCGATTAACGGCTGCGTAACGCCCGGAGGAAGGACATTCTTAACTCAGTTAGCGAGAGCCGATAACTCGCTTATGTAACGAGAGTCTCATCCACGAGGTTTTCATCGGAAGCTTCGAAATTGATCGTGGAAAACCGCGTGTTCCATAGCCGCTTGTCTTTTCAAGCGGTGGTCTTGTGTCTTATTTCCGAAAGATCGAGATTAAATTACGAGAGCGGAGAAATATTGAAAATAAAAATAACATTTGTATAGAATTCTATACTTTGTTCAAAATGACAAAATCGAAGGATTCGAGGCAAAATCGGATTAGGTACATTTATAATTCGTGAATTCTTTCGAACATAAAACCGTGTCTAAAGTGGATTTTATAAATTATGGAGTTTATGATCTTATAATACATATATAAGAGTTTTTAGAGTCTTGTTCTATAGAAATGAAATAACAGAATATATATTAGTTATATTATTTATTAATGATTAATATATTAATTGTATGTTAATATAATTATGTTTCAAGTTTTATACATATACAATACATATATATATATTTTTTTATTAACATTTGTTCATTGAAGTAAAATCTCTAAAAGAAACTTTGTTGTTTTATTTTTATTCTATATGGCCACTTCTCAAAAACTCTTTGTTAAAGGCTTTGTTAAAGGATTCTCACTCTTGTGAATTCGAGAGGAATCTCCAGAAAAAGAGGAAACTGGAACACAGAATGAGTTAATTAAAATTTCCGCGTAATTCCGATGATAAATTCGCCTTCCTTCGGGCGCGCGTCCGAACGATGGCCTAGATATAAATTTCGATTTGAGGAACACCGTGGCTTTAATAACGGACGATTCGTGCGCCGGCAACTTTCTTAATTACTCTTGACTGGGCCACTCTGCCTGGGCCGATCTTTCTACCTCCTTTCTTTCTCGCTCTATCTATCTTTCTATTCCTTAACCTTTTTGAATCGAAAAGAGGGCATTAAAAGGACGTTTTTATCCCGACACAATCTTTTTAGCATAAATTCCGTGCTAACTTTGCTTGTTTTCGTTGACCCAGTGCTCTTGATATCAAGATCAATCAAGCGTAGAATTTAACTGTGTGGCGTGACGTAAATTTGACATTCACGACAAACACTTTTTAGACTCATATTGTATATATATATATATTGTATATACAATATATATAGGCGTCAGAAATATTGATCCAAGGAGAACAGCTTTGACATGCTGCAAAATATTCCGCTAAAAATTTCATATCGTTTCAATTTTACGTTGAGAAAGACTTCCAAGAGATGTAATAATATTAAAATATTTTTTCAATTATGTTCTTATTTTTTTAATATGTTTATGCATCGCGTTTGTCTAAGTTTGTAATAAATTTACATTTTACACGATGTGATAATATATAAGAACATTTTGAGAAAGTCTTAAAAGAAATCAGAAATACTTTGTTTGCAAGGAGAAAGAACAGAAGCCTGTTCGTCTTGGAAAGACGAAGACGAACGGCGACAGTATTCATTTATTTACTCGAGGCCGGAACTCCACCTGGACCGTGCGACGTAGAAACGAAAAATGGCGAGTCCTGAAACTTTTACTCGTTGTGCGACCGCGTACTTCCGCTTCCATGTGCTGTGTATGCATGTGTACGTTTGTCCGAGAAGCAAGTAGTTACGCTCAGTCACTCGCAGACAAAGTAGTATAAACCGATCCGCCGGACCATCCCGAACTTTCTACTCTTAAAGTACGGTGATAGATTGTTGGAATGGAGAACAAATTTTCCTCGATAATTCATTATCTTGATTATACAGAGTGTATCCGAAGCGTCTACACGAAAATTAATGAGCGTGAGTATTAGACTATATAATGGTCGCATCGATCATGCTGAGTGTTTGCTCAACAGCGAAATCTGAAATCTTCTATCTTGGGACTTTGATCAGGGTGAGTTTTGAGATAACAGACGATATAATTTAATGCAGAACGAGATCGTACTCAAATAAGAATAATTTTAAAAGAATCGATAACATTGCCAACGAGATTTTACAATCCTCGAAGAAAATTCTGTGGGTGTAATCGATACGCTCGTGACCCTTCATTAAAGTCGAAGCTTTGATCGTTGTAATGAAGCATTCGTTAATACCATCATTGTCCGGCTACTATACTTGTAACGAAGGTTCTCTCGTTTTGTTACGTTTTTACTTCCTTTCTTTATGCTGACCGTAAGTAAAATGTAAATGCTCTCGTTATGCTCTGGTAATCACAAATGACCATTAGCTGCGCTCCGACAAAAAGGCCGCATTTTATTTTCTCATTATTGTACCGCATTTGGTTTGTAGAACAGTTCTCAGACTCTGTGGATTTGAATTTGCCGCGAATTAAATAATGATAAAATTTCAACGTCAAATCGCTAATTAAATAAAATGTGTAAAATACCATAATGTGTAAAATAAATAACCGCCGGCGTATTTAAAAATAGAAATGTGAAAAAGTAACTCTTTTTTTAAAAGAAAGGAAATTCTTGAGAAAAGAGATTTTTGTTTTATAGAATAATATTTTATATTCTATAATGTTAGGTATATTCTAAAAATATATAAAATTACTAATATTTATGTTATATCTCGTGAATATTATTTTAGATGTTACGCATCTCTTTTACAATATTATTAGCGGCGAATATAGTCTTCTTCAATATATAAAGTGATTGTCTAATTACACTATAATTTTTAAAAATATTTTAATAATATTAAATCACTAGTATGCATACATCACGAAAGGTATTATTTTTCGGAAACAGTTCGATGCTTGTATCACGAATGTACCATATGACGGATGAATTAATGCAACGTATCACCATGAATTATACACTCGTTGTGTAACAGCATGTTGCGCGCATGTGAGTATTCTCCTTGTGTAACATAACAACATGATGTCAGTAAGCAAGAGAACACGATACGTTGCGTTGTTTTCCCAGGGCCAATTCAAGCATTTTCCTCTCTAAAACACATATAGGTACAACACTAGCCTACAAACTTTCTCTTTCTCTCTTTATTTGTATCGGATGCTAGAACGCTTAAAATGAAGATAGCTATCTACTATTAAATTGTGTACTACGCGGAAAATCGCCGACGTTATACCTGTCTTAATTTCGTTTACGACAGACGTGTTCCGTAATTATCCTATAACTCGGCCGATTAATTTTATCCGGACCTTCAAACAATTCCGCATTACCGTACGTCCTTTTTACGGCTATTGAGAAAATTAATTTAAAGCACCTTTTAACCTTGCCGGCAGCTACGCCTGAGATTTTAACATCAGATTTTAGCTTCAAGAGCTATCCTTTAACAACTTTGCAGTTTTTTCTTTACGAATATTAAAAGCAAAGTATAAAAGGAATAAATAAAAGTTAATAATTCTTTAAATAATGCATGTTTTAATAGATAACGCATATGTTGCTCCAAAGTAACGGTAAAATGAGTACGATAAAAGTAGTGAGATAAAGAGAAACTGAAACGAACGTTTTAACGTTTCTCTAATAAAATTATTAATTTACTTTACGAGACGAATAATCCTTTCGTGCATGCCTTCCAAGTCTATCCATTCGTATCTTTATCTGCAATTCGTATCTCCGTGCGTATTCGATGGCGCACATAAGTACTCGTATCTTGAAGCAAGCTGTCTAGTTGCCACATACCTTCGCGAAACTTGGGCAAGCCCGATAGATTCCGGGATTCATATTTGCGCAGCAGAGACGTTTAACGGAGTCCGGGCCTCGACGTATGTGCTCCCTTTGAAGCTTCCTGTAGAGTGTAGACGGTGGTCCCGCCGTGCAATAGCATCGGGAAACGAGATCGCGGAGCAAATAGCGTGTTCGTGCAAACATAGCCCGGCGTCTATCGAGCTTGCCCATGTCCGCTCTGATGCACCACCGGCGCGGCGGCTCCGTATCGAAGACTGACTCGGATACATGTCCTGGGTACTCCTTTCGCGCGCGTTTCATCGACCGCACGTGGATACGCGCCTCGAGAATCTCTTGGTGAATGGCAAACAATTTGCGATTCCGTGTGCTTAGCTTTCGATCGTGCTTTTCGATACGTCGAACGGATAAATAACGACCAAAAATAAAAGTTTAGAAGAAAATGAAACTTGTTACATAGCAAGATAAGCGCGAATTAAAAGGAGAATCAATAGGGATCTTTTTACAATTGTGAATTTTTCGTCCTCAATCAGACATTTTTTAAAAGAATTTTGAGTTTCTTTGTAATAATATTTCTTTTATTTCTTTTTATTTTTATAAATTGGATGTCTTCTATAATACTAATTTCTATTAACATTAAGTGATCGCGTTTTTTAATGACACTTATTATAATATAAAACTAGCGGAGTGCACGATCATTTAAAAGAGCTAGAAATTTCAAAATTATACTTAGATTCGCGAAGCCATGCAAAAACTTGCAGTTACGGAGTGTAGCGAATCGTTAATTGCGCGGCGTCATTTCGCGGATGCATCTGCGTGGCTTCGTCCCGGTCGGCTGGAGTTCAAGCTGGCGTATTTCCTGAGGGATGTGCATCCAGTCGACGGTGTAGAAATCCCGCTGCGAGATTCTCGCCTCATGCACGGAGGATCGATTGATGGCAATCGATGTACATGCATCTGACGTATGCAGCCGTGCGCGAATGTAATCGCTCTCTCTCTCTCTTTCCCTCCCTCTTTTCCTCTCTCTCTTTTGCCTGCCGCCCCATTTTCGTTTCCCTGCATCCTAAGGCTTCTTTTTGCCCAGTAACATCAATCGGTGCATGATATTTGTTCGTATGTGATGTATAAACTATTTCTCTTGTTGATAATGTCAAAAATCTTCATTAACATCGTGAATAAATCCTAAATATTTAAATTATAAATATTTAAGTTAATTTTATTCAGATCAATAATAAAATTAAATTAATATATAGATATATTCAGAGACGGATTATACCTATATTGATTTGGTTAAAAATTAAAAAAAGTAGAAAATATTTAACAGAATTTTGTCGATTAATATATATTATATCAATTTGATTAATTTACAAGTAGATAATTCATAAATTGGTCCGAATTAATAGACGTTTCTCAGTTGTCAAGATTAATCTGTCTTTGTCTTGCGTATGGTAAAACTCGGGTAAAACGGTATACGCGAAACAAAGAGAGACTGATCTTGACAATTGAGAAACGTCTATTAATTCGGACCTTAAAACTATTATTATTATTACATGTTTATATTATATTTTTTTCTAATGTTTTACTCTTTTAAGAATTTGATGCACTTTCTCTCTCTCTCTTTCGCAGTTTTATATCGATCAATATATGAGAAACGGACAAAATTAGAATAAGATTCGCGGATGTCGAGAATGCAAGAGTTTCTAACTTTCAAATCGCTCGACTGTAAAAGCGCCATGGCCGTTTAATTAATTATTAATTCGCGGAAAAGTAACTCGCTATGATTTACCATGAATAAAATAGATGAGGATCGTTCGATCGCAAGATTTCTCGCTATTTGTTCAAATATAAAAGCTTCATATATAGAACGATTGTGGAGGCGAGGGAGGAAGTTAAACAGTAGACGGTAAGGGAAGAAACGACAATGAAAAAAGGTGTAAGAGAGCGAACGCCGTTGGTAATCGATATCAAGTGGAGAAGCTTTGCACGAAGGAGCGGTCTTCTTCGAAAGCAAAAAGTTTGCCTGAAAAACAGCCAACCGTTCTAAGTTGCTTTCGAAACGACGAGAATTCGTGCGAAAACGAGAAAAAGATATATTGATTGTAATGGCGTTTTGATAAATCCTAGATTTATGCCGGATGATAAACATGATCGCGTGTATGTTACGCGGAAGAAATGTGCAATCTAAAGATACATTTTCATTTTACGTTGTGGCAAAGAACTCATTAATATACAGGATCGATCGTCATAAAACTGCGAAATGATATAGAAACTTTCGCGGGATTAATCACTATTCTCCAAATACATTAATAAATCTTTCTGATTGTGAGATATATCCCAGCGGATGTACAAAAGTCCTGCATGTTATTATTTCACCGTATCCGTATCCGATACGTAAATGTGTGCGCGCTCTAATGGACTTTCCATTAATATTATGTAAAAAGTGTATCGAAAGTTTTTTCCAATCGCGAAACATAAAAGTGATACGCCGCGAAATATCTTATCAATACGTTAGTGAGATATCTCAGCCTATTGAATATTAATGGAATCGTTTGCCTTCGATTAGCGGAACGTTGGCAGACGACAATACAACTCTTCGCGCTCCGTTTTCACTTCTTGCGCGTCCTTCGTCGCACGCTTTGCACTTTCGACGTTGAAATATCATCAATCTAGTCCGATCTTCGTAATTGTCTCACCATCTTTCTCGATCAATCTTTCGTCCTACAACGCCGGTATTTCAATTAAGCACCTCGACGACCGCGTTCTTTCGTAATTATCCGCACACACATACAATGCCAATGGTGGAGTAAAAAGACATGAAATATTCGTTCGCGACGTAGCTTTATAATTTTTTCCTGGCAATATATCCCTGATCATAGTACATGTATAGATACAACATAGGTTTGCATAAGAAACTTTGTCATTCTTTAAACAAAATGAGGATTATTATTAAATCTCTCTTAATGATTTACGGCGTTCTTCGAGCGCATCATTTGTAAAATTTGCCACGCGTGGCTTGGCGTGTTGTTGCTCAGAACCCTTCATTTATAAGATGCGTCAGCGAATTTTCTCTGAACTCTTCGTGCGGCGACAGCAGATCGATTATAATAGCATACAGGCTGTGCCAATATCGCAAGATAACTTATATTGGCGATGATAACAATGTTTTTTGGCGATGTTGAATTATTGCTACTACAAGGTTGCGTACGAAAAATATTATATCAAAGTTAAAGATACATTAAAGTGTTCCCCTAAAATATTATATTTTATCATATAACATTATAAAATTAAATACGTATATGTATCTACTAATCTACGTTGTGAAAATAATAAGAGATTTTTCGATCCGGAATTAAATTAAATTTTATGTGCAATGAAATAACGTAAATGTAAAATAATTATACGTAAACATTATTTTACTGCATAATGCATTTACGACGACGTACTTTTACCACAACAGGTAAAAAGTAGGGGTGAAGCTCATTAATATTACACGAGAATCGTAAGTAACGTGACGAGAGCTTTTTGAGTCAGCTCGCGCGCGAACGAAGGAGCAACTAATTTTTTTCCAGATAATAAATCGCCCCGTCGCCTATTACTCCGCTTTTTTCCTGCATCTTTGTAGCGCTTGCATCATTGTTTTCCGAAATTTCTCATCCTCGCTCCTTTTCGTCGAAGGTAATAATCATTGTAAAGGCATTTCTCGTGCGCCAGAGAGAACCGTAAATTTCCGCTGTTTCCTTTCTCGACGATGGTATATTGTGCAATTTTCTCCGCAACCGCATTACCGACGGCTTTTCTACGGTTTCCTAATACGAATCTGTTTTACAGCCGGGTAAACGACCCGTCTTCTTCGTCGTCGTCATCATGAGAAGGATGAAAGAGAAAGTTCTTTGCCCAACTGCTCTGAACGAACACTATAACGCTTTTTAGTCATATTATTGCATTGAGGAATTTCAATTTGCAGGATCAGGTTTGTACATTTTTAGAAAGTATAAACCCCCGACCTTCGGGTTCAAAATAGAAGTATAAGGTAGTCCACCTATTTTGCAGCAGCCTTTGATTTAAGTGTTTCCAATTACAAATACATGTACCAATGATTATATACAAGTATGCCCGAAGTAATAGAATGGTTAAAAAATATATACAGATGAGATCTTTTATATCTCAGTAGAGCAAGATGTTGTGGGAGGATATTGCGGATGATTTCCGACGTGGAAAATGATTTGACATCGCGCTGTGGTTACGCTATAAAATATTACGATATAATCTGGTACCCTCTCTTCGGAGGCTATGGGTTTGAAGAGCGTTCCTCGTTCGCATCATTTGCACGACGTCGTCGTCGTAGCACTCTCGAGACGGAACTCGCATGCTCGCGGGAGAATTCGTCCGCCGCGGCGACAGCCAATCCACGACAGCAGGATTGCCCCGATAAGATGGAAGTTTAGATTAAATCGTGAATATTTAAAGCTCGGCCCTCGAGGGACGCGTGCTTCCTCTCACGCGTGCTTTCAGTAACGAAGGGCTTACTAAAAGGCACTCGGATACGCGACACCCGATAAGAGAGAAAGATTATGCGAGTTGCTTTTGGGGATTAACCCTTATCCGGGAAATCAGCTTTTCCGTGCGAAAGGAAAAACCACTTTTCCTCAGATTAATTATTCCATAGAAATGTTTTGCGATAAAAAAACTCTCTCTAATTGGACTTTAACAACTGTTATACTAATGACTTATCTTAATAATTTGCAATAAAGTTATTGAAAGTAACGTGGCAATTTGAAAGTTAACAAGTCGGTAATTGTTTCGAAAATATTCTTTTCTCGTTCCTAAAAGTAAGATTATTTGACAGTATAATATTCGGGAAAGTAGAAAAGAGATTTTGATTATCATCAAAACGCAATAAATGACTTTAGTAATAAGTTTCTATAGTGTGGTTTCCATAGCGTCGTTTAACCAAGAAAAAATTTTTTTTTTATAAAATGACAAATTTGGATTTATTTAACGTAATAGTGTTTTTTACAAGATAGTATTTCTTAATAACACATTTAAGCAATGGATTATTCACATGTATGCGTTTAAGATTACATATATCTACATTACGTAATGCTATGCTGTGATAACTAGTGTTTCGACAAACATTTTTGGTAATGTCCGGTGATAAACATTTTTAATGGGCCAAGTATATAATGTCGATGAATAAAAAGATATTAACCCATAATTTGTATTTTTTACTTTAAAGACAAATAAAATACTATAGAATTATATGTTGTAAGTTAATATACGTTTAAGTGGCAACTATGTTTCATAAAAATTTCTGAAATAACGTAATGCAATACGTTGTAATTTATTATATATGTTATATTATATTACATTAAATTTTTTTACAGAGTTCTAATTGATCTAATTAATATTTAAGCAAATATCATGACGTAGGTATATGAATATGTATACTTCAGACAATTTAGAGCAGATAATCATATTGCCGACCACCACTGAAATTGAGCGAAGATATTCGCAACAAGTTTCTGTGGTGTAGTGGTTATCACATCCGCCTAACACGCGGAAGGTCCCCGGTTCGATCCCGGGCGGAAACATTTTTCTTTTTATATTGGAAATTAATCTAAAACAAATAAAATTAAGCAATTAACTATGTATAGCAGAGCAAACTGTTAGAAAAATATGATAGAAATAGAAATGGAATTATTTTAAAGATTTTTGTTTTAACTCGCATAGAGTAGGTGCAGACAACTTATCTTCATTAACAGTTAATGAAGTAGCAGCTGCCATTACTACAATTTTGCAAATTAAGGTAGGAGTCCCGAATACATTTTTCTCAAAACTGGCTTCCTGCCAAAGTTCCTGTGAAAGTTCCTTTCGCAGACACTGTCTTAATTGCTGAACATTATGTAAAATGAGGATTTACGAAATAGCCGCATAGAGCAGACATAATTTATAATGCTCTGTGCAGCATCATGGTGCGCGCGGGCCGATACATAATTTACTAATTACATCTGCGGCTGTAATTAGCATAATCGATGCCGTTCACGTAGTAGCTCGTAATATGTATGTTTCCGTGGTGTAGTGGTTATCACATCCGCCTAACACGCGGAAGGTCCCCAGTTCGATCCCGGGCGGAAACATATTTTTTGCCAAAATTTGCGCCTATAAAAATGCGATGCATATTATATTTATCTCTTGTCAATATGAAAAAAAGAGAAGGATATAACTTGTGATCGTGTAATCAGCATACTGATAAAACGGTCTAAATATAATCAACAAAGTTGTAAACAAAATATTTTTAATTTGACACATATGTATAAAAATATTTTTTTTTTTTTGACAGAGAAAAATACATTTCGATTTATTTCCATTGAATTGTTTTATATAAATTTTTACTAAACTCTCTAAATTCTCTTAACAGTATTCTCTTAACAATAATCTTAATTCCTTAAAACTGTTGTAAATTTATGTATAATCTGTACATTTTATCAACAAAATATTTCTTACTAAGTACCTACACTGAAAATTCTTGTATAACAATTTCCAGTATATTTAATAAAAAATATTTCGTTGATAAAATGTTATTATAAATGAATTTACAATAATTTTGAGGAATTGAGATACTGTTTCCACTTTGACACCCATGGTAATCAATAATCGTCAAAGACAGTGCGATATTCCGTCTGAGTGTGCGTATTACTCTCGAGAGAGCACTCGAGGAGATGAAATTATCGAACAATAGCATGAAGGGCAAAGCCGCGTCTCAACAGAAACAATGGCAGTCGATTAACGGTAAACTGCCGATTAGAGTGTACGAAAGTACATGCATTATGCATGACACTCGTGTAACGATCGTGTTAACCCGCGAATCGAGTATGCGGGAGTCAGCGGGCCGCGCTTGTGAAAGTTTAATGCGAACTATCGGCGCCATTAGTAAATCTACGCAACGCGGCGCAGGGCTCAGGTACCCCTTTCACTTCGGAAAACTGGTCCAATCGAATTTGATTCTCTCATTTTTCAGATTGTGTTCGAGAGATCCCCCCCCCCCTCTCTCTCTCTCTCTCTCTCTCTTTCTCTCGATATTAAAAATTTTATCTTGAATTTTACAATAAGTCAGTTGCGTGAAAAAGAATTATATTTTTTCCCTTTCTCTCTTCTTTCCTATGAAATCGCTTTCTATCAAATATTCAAAGGAATTGTTGCGAAATTAGTAGAAATCAATTAGGCAATTAATTAAAATGTCAGATAAGGTAATTATAAAAAAAGGTAATTGAAAAACTACATTTGTTTAGGCAAATTAAAAAATGCGCAACATTTTTATGTAAAATACGAATGTAAATTAATAATATTTTGATAAGATTTATAAAATTTACTTGCGCTGTTTGCGAAATAAAGCGTTTTGCATAAATTTATCGTGGAAGATATATTATATGCATATTCCGCGTGGTGTACATTGTGCAATCACAAAGTCCTCGACTCCAAAGGATTGACCCAGAAGAACACTAGATTCACGACGCGGAAATGGGAGCCGCCGGCTTTCGCGGAGTTCTCAAGCTTGCAAGTTATAATACTTTGTCTCAGGATAGGAAAATGCGGTCTAGACCCTCCCGATGTATCCCCCTCGTTGTCGTTTTTTGTTTTTTCTTCTTCTTCAATCCGAGCTTTCTCCACGGTTCTTTTTATTCCACGCCGATCTCGGATACGTACAAGTTTTATGAGTACCGTCGCTACCCTACTGCCCTTAAATCCCGATCTCGTTTTTCGTCTTCTTTCGCTTCTCGCGACTCCAATAAAGTTTTGCTTCCGGCCCCAGATGCACACACACAAACGTCCCCAAATATTCTCATAATCACAAAATAAAATATAAAGAAACATATAGGCAGTTGTAAAATAATTCTTACAATTAGTGCTCTAGATATATGTAAAACTTGAACTAACAAAATTTTTAATTATTATATTTATTTTTGAACTTGATATTATTCCAGTCCCATCCAACTTACTTTTTAAGCAAAAAAGAATGCATAAAAGCATGTACGATTTTCTATTCGCGTTTTAAATAATTCGATTTTTCTGGTGTGCAACACACACACACAAACACACACACATACACAAGCGTTTCTTCATGCACGACCGAGAAATTCCTGAAAAATTGCAGGCTTTCGAGATAGCTTTTCTCTCTTGTCGTCCTCCCGGTCGATGCACACGTTGTAACTTGCACGCGATCGCGCGACGGCGATCGTGCGTGCAGGGTAATTTAATTACAAGTTGTAAAAGCCGACATTATTGTCCGTCGTCGTAGTTTCGCGAACTCAATCCTATCTAACTTTCGGCTCGCCAATGTTTGCGTTCCGCTTTTGTCGCACGCGCGCCCGCCACTTGTACAATTTATGTCGAGACGGCGTTGCAATGCATCCGATATCCGGTATTACAAGCGCATTTACGTATAGCAGTACTTTTAACGATCAAACAGAAGGAAGTAGGCTAATGTTGGGAGAAATAAAAATCTTTCAATTTTTATTATGTGGAAAACAAACGCTAGAACTTTATTGTAAGATTTAATATACAATTTGCGATATTATTTATATAGGATATCCTATATATAAATAACATTTATTATTCATAAGGGTAAAAAATAAAAAATAAAAATTAATATTAAAATATATAAAAAATATATAATATGTTATACTGTTTAATAAAAATGTAATTGCGTTTAATGTATAAATTACTAGTAAGAAGACAAATATATTTGCGTAATATTTTGGTATAACAAATTTCTGAGGATAATATTTAGAGAAATTGTTGTAAGTTTAGGAACTTTATAAAGCTTCTGAAAAAATTTATTAAAAAATTGGAGGATAAATGTGGAGATTACACATGAGACGTTTTATCTAGTGCTTTAATCAAGACACGCTCGATCTCTCGATGACAATTGCGATGAATTGCGAGAGAATGACTGTGCGAAGAAAAGCATTAAAGGGATGAATTAGATGAGGAGAGAAATAATGCCATAATTATTATGCAACGAGACACAATCGCGGAATATATAGAATGTTCATCTGACCTGGTCTGGCGGCTTTCTATTATATCGTTGCGGTGGATATTTCGCGTCGATCTAGCAGCTGCAGCTGCAATTTGGCACTTGCGTGGCGTAAACTGGTATCTCGAGAGATATTACGCGATTACCGTATGCGTGTGTGTGTGGACGCAGCGAGACGGCGCGGGCAAATTGTGCTATCAACAAAATTGCGAACACCGTCAGCTCGCACAATGTTGGTTTATCGTCATTTTAGTTTAGTCGCGTTGCGAGTGGATAATTCATCCGAGACGGTGATGCTATCTATATTTTTATAATGGTACACGCTTAGAGCGTTAATTGCCAAATGCGCCGATCGATATGATCGAAATGCACTTTTTGTTTAATCACATATTTCTTTCAATATAAATTTATAATAATAAAATGTGTAGGAAAAAAACAGCACCACTGATAACTTTATAATAAATAAAATAGATAATAAATATAATTAAAAATTAACAATTAGGTACTAATAATAATATTGTGATAAATACTGATGCTTACCATAAAACTCTGATCACCCATTAAAGATTTCATATAATATTTGTTGCATAATAATTATTTATAATTAAAAATACTGGCTCAGAAAGAAAGAGAAATATTATAGCTTATCTTGAAGAAATGCATTATCGAACAAGGATATTCGAGAGGGCAACGATCTTGTGGTCTATTTTTCTAACAGGTAGAGGAAGAACACGGGGAAGAAGCATAGAGCTGGTAGTTAGCCAGGATTCATAGGATGTTCGGCACGTACCGCGATATCGGGTCGTCGAGGATCAAAACTTTAACTTTCCTCGGGCAAGATTTTTCCCCCTAGCCTTACCGTGGTTGCTAGGACGAGCGACCTGAGGTTCGTACCTGACAAATCCTTCGTATCCCGCGTGACTCATAATTTCTCAATATTATTCGCGATTGAATTGAATTGGGCATCGCAAATAATATAATCCAGTAGTGATCGTCGTCAAAAGATTGTCACAAAAATGAAATTGTTTATTAATTTATAATAATGTATAATGAATGTAATATTAATTATTTCTCTACATAAATAAATGAAAAGAATGTAGCATTATATGACAATCTTTATTTGTAATTATCTTATTGTGTTTTATATTATGTATTTTTAAATGTATAATGTGATATGTATAATTATGTCATTGTACGTTAATGTTATATTTTTGCACTTCTAAAGAATAATTCGTATTTATCTTTATTACCTAAATTATCTCATAATTTTTTAATTATTTTAAATTCGCAGGAGATGTTAAATTGCCATTTTTTGCCGGAACAAACTTTCAAAAACGAGTTTTATTTTCCGCAGAAAACTAATTTATTTCGTTGCAATCTTATCTCATGCGTATTATTCGTTTTTCTGGGCTTAAACATTCATTTGCTACCGTTAAATGTCACTCCGTTGGTGTTTTTCCTTGTTTCGTCACCACATTTCTCCAACTTGCCTACTTTCTTCTACGACCGCGGTACAGCATTGCGATGGCTGAGCGGGATTATCCTGAAATCCTGCTGGCGAGAGAACGGGGGACCGCGCAGGATATTCCGGATGCGGTGGTAATGTCTCGCCGACGAGAAGAGCTGAAGACGAATGATCCACGGAATATCAAACTCTCCTGAAGAAAGCCCACACGAAGGGATTTTTTTTCTCGCCGACACGAGCGCGCAGTGAGATCATATCAAACACCATCGTCACGAGTAGATGGCGGTCCTTTCAGCTGTCTAATCTATTCCGATAAAAGCTTCCGCGGAAACGGGTTATAACTTCGCACGTAAGAGACCGCACGGGAGAGAATTCTTTGTGTACTTGGTCCATTTGCGGATATCTCTGAAGTGCTTTGAAATACTGGGGCAAGTATTGGTCGACCTCGTTCTCTCGCGCGCGTTGTCTAGAAATAGGTATTACTTAACCACTTTTGATCAATAAACAGGAAGAAACGGTCATTTCTTAAATCATATCAAGCATCATAATTTTCTATTTTAATGTAAGGCATTGTAGTATGGCGATCTATAATTCTATAATCAATTATTGATGTTTTGTTATTTTTATTTAAATTTTATTTATCCGTTCTATATTTTATCATTTTTAATTTAAGTTTGGTTTATATATATTTATATAATTTTGTGTCCTAATTAATATTCTACTTCCTTATTTTTAATTTTTATTCAAATATTGAAGTCAATTTTTATATAACCATATTGAGCTTTTTTTGACGCGTGACTTCTCGGGTATCAGAAATCTTGAGGGAAAAAATTGGCAGCATTTTATCACGATGGAAAAACGCTTCTAGGTTGCGAATCTTTCGAGGTGTTATTCTTCTTATCCCCATGCTAGAGGTAGAGAAATTGCGCGACATTTTTTTTGGCGAATGAACAATCTCTCTGAATTTGCCACTAGACAAAGAAAATGGAACCCTGTCATTATTGAATTTCTCTCATCCGACAGTGGAACATAATTAATAATATACATTTATTTTCCGATCATATGTGTTAACGTTAGCATATGTATTTTATTGAAACATTATCAATTTTCGGCATTGTTCCAACATGTGTCGGTGACGCCGTAATTCAAGATTCGTGCTATATAAAAATTTATAGCAATATAATATGCTGTTCAGTAATATATAATTAATTTCTAGTTATTGATATAAATCGGCGCAATTACAAATTCTATAATTATCGATTATAAAAATATATTTTTTTAAAATTTGTTACAATATATAATTTGTTACATATAGGTATATAAAGAAATATGAATAGATATAGAAATATGAATTAATCTTTATGACTACTTTACATAAAGTAAAAAATTTATTATAATTTTTATTAGATATATCATGGAAATATATACCTAAAGTCCTCATAAAAATTTATTTCAAAGCTGCAGAATAGATAGTCGATTTCTCTGTCATAAAATTTTTATTATAATAAGAGTTCAAATTAACTTTTTTTTCTTTATTGGATTCATACTCTCTATTTTAGTATTTTAATATTTAATGTTTTGATATGAGAGGAGGAAGAGGAAATAAAACATAACATGTATTTTTACTGAAAAAGAATACTGACTTAATCCCTTTTGGAAACAAGTTTTTCAAATAACGAGAGAAAAAAGCTTACCGTTGTCACGTAAAATTTATCTTTAGCCACTATAAAACCATATAAGCAGGGAAAGGAAAGAGGGGTTAGAAGAATGCAAAACTAGAAAAAATTCTGTGCTATCGTAGTTTCCAGACCGGTGAAAATCAGTACCACCGTCATCGCGTCTCGGTAAAGTAGGCTGGAAACAGATACATCGGTTTATGATCTTTCCGCGGAAAGAAATCATCTTGACACGAGCGAATAGTTTATTTCTTTTTGATTATCCATTCTTACACACACAAACACACACACACACACACACACACACGACGAGTGCGAAGTTTTTCAGTATGTGCGCCGTAGGATGATTCCGTGAATAATAAACGGCAAAATTTATGGCGCGGCGCGTAACGAGAAACGTGTTTCGTCGGAAAGAGAGAAAGAGAAAGAAAAGAATAGAGAAAAAAGAATCAATCAGGTCCAGTTAAAAGTTGGCAACTTCTTGACAGAATCGGGTCATATATACCGCTCTGTATAATCTCTGATACCTTGCATCTGCCATCTGGTTTTACTACTGTATCAAATCCCAATTTTTAACCAGTTCCTGAATGTTTCCGCTCTTTTCAATGAAACTAGAAATATCGCATTTTATTTGTCGATTCGCTTTATTCATCTTTGTCTTCAATCCTTAACATGAAAAGGTGTATACAATATCTCGACCTCTATTCGCTGAAGGTTCTTATTAAGAAGTTATTTTAGCGCGAACATTACTTTTTCTATTAGAAGACCTACAGAAGTTTTCTACTATAAAAAGAAGAATTATATAAATGATACAACAATACAAATATATAGAAAGTTTATTACTTTTAGTAGTGGTGAGCACACTTCATGATTATATAATTATTATATTATATTATAACCCTCTGCTAATAATAACGTTACGTAAATTTTAGAGCCTTTACTTTAATTTTTTCAGCATGATGTAGCACGCACACTTTTTAAACATTGCTTGGGAGGATAAACTTGATATAGCTCCCTCGTACCTTCCCTTTGATGTTTGCCCTTAGATGGCTTTGCCCTTCAATGACTCGAATTAATACTTTTCACCCCTTCGGGTGTGCTTAAGAGCCTCTTGAAAACAGGTACAAAGCCGCCAAGACGGGTGCCATAAAAGGGTGCTCGAATTGTGTCTTAATTCGAAATTCCCTTGCAATAAGGGTTGTCACACCGTACTTTGTGTCACTTGACATATTTAGTCCGCAATATAAAACTGTGAAGCCCTAAAGTTTTAATTTAAAACACAAAATTTTAGAATTAATATTAAGAATAAAAAAGTTTTTGCTTAATTAAAGAATTTTTCATAATTTTATGAAACGCACATACAAACATACATGTATAAAATATAAAAGCAATTGAAAATATATGCTTTCACAGAAATATATTATAGTTAATACTACTCTATAATAGTCATTCTCTGTAACGTTATCGTGTATAAAAGATGTATTAACTTTTAAAGCTGTCTTTCGTTTGGATATCGCTCAAAAAAGCGTCATGAAAAATTGAGAATCGAATGAATATTCGCCTAATCTCCGACGAAGGGATGCGTCAACACTTTTAGAAGTCTTTTATCACAAACTGGAAACTATGCGTGATAGGAAAGAACGATGGAAGATCAGGTGAAAAGCAGAGCCTCGTTTAAGCGCGTTTAACGCGCCATTATCGTATTACGTAGCAAAAGTGGCAACGTGGGCATTAAAAGTGCACGCGGACAGCTGAAGGTATACGCAAGAAGGGTGAGTTTTGCCAAGGGGATGAGACGATATTACATCCTGAATAACGGTGCGGATGAAAAGAAGACCCTTTAACCGAAATACTCTCTTTTCATAGCGCTCCTTTCTTTTCCCCCCATCGCAAGTTTGTCGTACGTGCGAACGGTTTATTCGGGGAAAAAAGGACAGGAGGTTTTTGACGGACGGCGAATCACCTTCCCCGCCTTATTCCGTAGAAAAGTAGCGCAGTTGCGAGTAAAGTGTACGCGCGGGGACACGCCCGGAAATTCCTCGGCTTTGCAAACTTTCGCATTCGCTTCGTTCCGCCCTTTCGTTCCTCGCCGTTGGTTGGCTTGTTCTTTTTACCGTCGTTAGTGGGAAAAGGTGTAATCGAAAGAAGACCGTCGTGCTGAAGAATATTCATTTCATGATTTAAGCTATTTAATGGAAGTTTAAATTACACTCGATCAATATGAGATCAAAATTAATCAAATTCACACACATTTAATGATCAAATTTACTTTCTAAATAAGTTATGGTAAAATTATGATAAAAGAACCTTATAATAAATTATAATTTTGTTATTAAAAGATTTGTGAATTTTACATGATTTTAAATAATTTTTTCTGATATTTTTGAAATTATACGTAAAAGAAATATTCGAATGGCCGTACATATAATGCTGTTACAGTTTTTTATATGCGTAAATGGAATTATAAACTGGTAACAAAGCACTTTTAAATAATATTTTTTTAAAGTATATTTATAAAAAAAATTACATATTTATCGTCATTCAGAGAAATTAATTTTTTAACAACGTTTATTACATTAATTTCTTATACATAATTTACTCTAATATATTATCATATATAATATGTAAGAAATACTGGTGTATATATTGTTTATTTTTACGTTTGGTATCTTTATACCTACGTTGACTCAGACATTTTTATGACTTGTACGGATCTCATTTTTTCGAAACGAAATTGCTAAAGCTTGGAAGGGATCGTAGTACATCAAGGACGGACTTAGGAGCGGTACTTTATTTCTCAGTTCGAACCTCGAATACCAATCATCGTCTCGTCCATCAACGTCGACGAGAAAAGGTCAGACGGATGCTGCTTTTTCGACGTCGTGGAAAAGGCACGCGAGTTTTGTAACAGTCACGACCTCGGCCTCGGCACGAATTCACAAGCTGGACCATAATTCACCCGTTGGTCAGATCAGTCAGCTGATTAATTCGGAGATTAAAGTATCGCTCGCGTGAGGTTTGCTATGGTTAGTACACTACAATGTAATGCAATTTTATCGCGATGTTGACACATTTCACGCACGTAACTTACAAAATATATCTTGGCTTATTGAGTAATTCCAAAGAATGCAGCCAATTGTAGAGTAACATAAATTACATATTGTATCAGAATTAGATATTATTATAATATTTGTGAAATTTTCAATCGATACTTTATTGAATACTTGATTTTTCTTTAATCGAGGTACTAACAATCTTTGGTTTGAGATTAAGATCGCAAAAAAATTGCGACAAATTAAATTTCTGAGAGGTTCAAATAGATAAAAACGAATAGTATTTCACGAAATATTTGCACTGAAATTTTTTCGAGGCTCAGGATACGCTCGTGTGTACAAATTGCACGACACCGTGCAAATAGTCGCGCGATAGCCGTAGCCAATTCAGTGGCACGGAACGACGCTGGAGCACCTGTGTCCCGGGGCTTTGAATGGTATTGCGCAGGTATCCCCAAAGTGTTTGTGGTCACGCAACGGTCGGATTGGTGGAATTGGTCTGCTGCACCTTCTTCGTTATCAAAATGTACGTAAATAGACCGCGCACACACGTATTCCCCGAAATGCGCGTTACCATCGCGAAATTAATCCAAATGGGTTCATCTCGCGCGTGAATAAATCTTTTCAAGGCATTTGTAAAAAGTGATTAGTGATGCACGTGAGCTAACTTTTCTTCCAATTTTGGTAAAAATATTTAACTGAAATTGCCTAGACATAATCATGTTAAGATATTTTCACATTCATACATTTACTTAATATTGAAAAACCCATGAATTTAATGCCCAAATCATATAATATCTGAAAGTTAAGAATAAAATGCAGTTAAGAATAAAAGGATTTGATGTTATTTATTATCAGATGCAACATTTCGCACATAGTATCGTTAAATATTTCGTAATGAAGGTGTAACGATAGAAGTTACAATTTCCTGTAACACGATCGCGCGGAACTTAGACGCGAGCTCGAGGCAATTTAAGAAGCAATCAGTGTTTATCGAGGGGCGTAAAACTCGTCTGAAGTTTTCACAGGAGGGTGAGAGAAGGTCCAAAGCGACGACCGGTCTTCGCTTCTATACGGGAGAAGACCGATAAAACACGATACAGCGGCTGTCTCTTTTTATCTGCCATTTATCTTGTAGGTACGCCGATACGTCGCGTCGTACGGCATCTGTGACGGCAGAAAACGAGCCCGACAACCGAATCGGCTGCTCGTCGTGATTAAAGATACATCTCTTTACCAAAGGACGATGCCTTTGTCCTCCGGTTTCTTTTTTCTTTCCTTGTTCGGTCGTCCCCTCCATTATTTCGTATCCTTTATCTCGTGAACTATCGGGGTGCTTTAAGCGAAACGAGATTGTGTCGGATTATCTCGCGAATGTAATGCAATTAAATCCCCGCGAAAGTGCACTTGAAACTTAAATAGTCTCTTAGGTTCAATTAGTTTAAGCGATTGCGGAAATAACACTTATGCGCTCTATAGCTTTATAAATATTTATTTTAGATAGAGTAATCTCTTTGTTACGTGTTATGATAGCATTTGAATCCGCGACTCAAGTCGAATGATTTGCGTCCCATTTGCGCAGTTATTGTACGACGGCATACCTATATTATCGGAGTCAACCAAATGGTGTCGGAAGAATAATTTCCGCTTCTTGCGAGACGAATCGTTCAAAAGGAATCTTCTACTTCGATTAGGATCGACGAATAACGCGAACAAGTACAATCGCCATGTCGAAGTGTGCGAATTGACTCGGTCTGACCATTGCGTGACTGTAACTACTTGCAGTCGACTCTAATGCGCTTGCATTAAAACCTGCATCGCCATGAAAACTGTGAGCGACTTGAGAATTTATTCGTTTACCTTTTCACAGTCAACGGGTTGTTCCATAAAAATAATATTCTGTTAAATACTAATAAACGCGAATAAAGTTACTCTCTTATCTACTATTTATAGTAATATTTTATCAAAAAATGACGTCTTAGTTTCTGTAGATCAATATATGGCAACAAAGAAACAAAATTTAAAAAACCAACCATTTTGTCACCAAGAGAACGAAATAATAATATATAATAGCTTCTATAACTGTGAAAACGAAGTTCTTTTATAAAAATATAAATTATTTACTTATTTATCAATAATACTTGTGAAGCTTAACTTATTGTTAGAAGAATTACTTCTTGTTTTATTCTTGTTTTTACTAATAAATAATTTACAAATTATTAGTGTTTCTCTATCACATATACGATAAATTCAGAATTCTCTCATATTCTCTTTTTCAGATTTATTTTTGGGATTCCTTCGCAGATGAAGATAGTCATCGACGAGTGAGTGATATACAACACAATGTTTTATCTACTATTACTTTAATCCTGCAAATCGCGCACAGATTTTTAGCTCGACTCTCGATTTGACAAACGCATTGTGTTGCATTTAAAAAATTCGCTTCTCGAATTTTCGTGAATCCGCGCGGCGATTTTTCTTTTTTTGTCAATATGTAAGTTCGACAGAGAAAAAAGCAAAATCGAAATCGACAACGCGATTTGTGCGCGCGATGCGACAAGCGCACATGTAAATATTGAAAACGATGGTATGGGCGGATGACGTGACGGTTTTTTCTCTAGAAAAGCAATTACCTGAAAAACAGACATTGCAACGATTTTTTTCGCGTGCGCACTACGACAAAAAGTTTTATCCATAAATATCTCGTATTGTATTGTGCGTGAGTTGCATGTGCTATTTCCCTCCGATAGCAACTTTTTGCGCATTCGGATCTTTCTATCCACCCGTGAATTAAATCAACGTTGTAATATATATAGCTTTTTCCGAAAGTCTCTTTGCAATCGACTGCAGCGAGATGAATCGTTCGAAACGTTATTTATTTGCAATAAAAACATGTAACAGTAAATTAAAATACAAGATATTACGAAACACCATAGATTTTTCTTGGAATTGAGGATGCCTAAAATGAGATAGATTGATTAAAATTATTTGCTCAAATTGAGATTGGTCAACAGAACTGCAATATTGGAATTTCCTTATCAGATAATTAAAATTCTTATCTAATTTGAAAGCTAAATAAAGTGTTAAATTCTTTAATGTACGGTATTTGATAGATATTGGAAACTCAGATTTTAAGCTCTAATCTAAATGAAATAGAAATAGGGTTTTAATTTTTTAATTTATTTTTCGCTAATTAATTCTGTCGAGTTAGAACAAATTTCGAAAATCCGCAACAGAGACGTCTTGAGAAAGAGGAGAATATTTTCGATAGTTAAGATATCTTGTCATTTCATTAGTGCGTCCACAGGACAACGAATGGTGTTGTTTGTTTCATTTCCAAGATAGCGATTTCGCTCGCGGCGATTGCATTTGTAATTAGCTCCCGTTGTTTTCCGTTGACACCGGAACGGCGGCAGACTATAATACAAAACGATTTTCCCATTCGGCTCGCTGAAATCAAATCAACGTCACGATACGCCCATACATCCTGCTGACCACGGCGCTCACTCCGTTGGAGCTTTCTCTCCTCTCCTCTCTTTATGTATCTCTCTCTCTTTCTCCTCCCTCTCTCTCTTTCTCTCTATTTGTCTCGCTGCATGGCGTGCGTAAACATGCGCTGATGCACGCGACCGGTAACTCTGTACATTCCGTATATGGGTGTTGCAACATACGAAGCCAGCCTGCACAGCAGGCGCCGAATGAATTTTGGATTTCGTCTGCATCACGCGCGTATTTCTCTCTCCAGTATTTCTCAAACTTCTTTTCCTATATAAGAGATCTCTTTTTTTTTATTTTATTTGTTATTTTTATCTATTCCTCATTGTGAAAATACTTAGAAATTCTTGCCAATATGTGTAGAATAATTAATTTTAGACAAGTAATATTATTAAAATTAAGAGATAGAAATAAAGAATTGCTTCTGCTTTGCATTATTATAATAACAAAACTTGAAAAAATTCTACGAACAATATCTTTATTTATTATACTCTTCAATTTTAGAAAGAAAATTAGATTCTATTCTTAAATTTGCAGACAACATGGTGTTTAAGATTTTTTCAGTTTTTCGGTCCAGAAACACTGAGATATACATATAGCGTTTTCTACTGGGAAAACTAATGCAACACTGGTGCACACTGAGTGTAATTTTATTCTTGTAATATAAAAATCAGTTTACATATTTTCAGTGTTTAATGTTCTACTGTGTTTAATTTGACAAATTTTTGCCAGTAGAATTACATTAAACACTGAAAATATGTGAACTGATTTTTATATTACAACAATAAAATTGCACTTACAATTAGTGTGCATCAGTGTTGCACTAGTTTTCCCAGTAGAAAACGCTAATAGATTACATTCACTTAGCGTTGATCTTATTTTTCTGAGGCATCTAATGTATATGCACGACTTTAAACAAATGCATGAGTGTATTTCGATGCCGTACAGTTGTATCGACTTCGACGACTTGTCTCGTATTTCATCGAGATATAGTATAGATATAGTACATAGACCGCGCAGCAACCCCATTGATCCTTTATCTCGTTATTCCTGCACGTTTCCCTAGCTCGTGCATTCGTGAACATACAAAATAACATCTCGGAAAGATATTTGAAGACTTAAAAAAATTTCCAAATACGCCCCAAGAACATCAACGATTGTAAAGAAAGTTCAGATAGAATAAATTAAGCTACTTTTGAAAAGATTTATTTATCAAATATTAATTTTAAAATAAAATTATTCTAACTGAATTGATTTTCGATTAGAGTAAAAGGAATTTTTGAAGTTTTAACGTCTAAATTTCATTATCTAAATGTAATTATGTAATTAATAGTGTGATTTAGCCCTTACGTTCATATTGAATAAATTCCAATTCTATTTTTAATTACAAAGGCGTTTATTTTGATGAAGTTCCATATCAATTATTTTTCTATAACTGGAAAAATCATTGCTCTCAAACTTATCATTGAGATGTCATTTACGTTCAACATCTTTAGTTTTTGAGTCTTTGCTGCTGTGTTCACGATTTATGTCACTGTCCGTAAAATATGTGATCGTCCGATACGTGTCTATCGTGTCAGAAACACGTCATCCACGAATTTACGCGAATTTACGCGGTTGTCAAATCGCGCCATTCCAAAAAAAAATGTAAAAAAGATTTTTTAAAACTAATTCTTTTAAAATATTTGAGCAATATTATTCTTGAATAGGCTCATGTAAACGGATGTCTGCATTAAACAATAATTTATTTAATTTATTAGATGTTATCTAATTTCATGAAAACTGCTTTCTGATAAAAACTTTTCTCAAAAACTTTTAATTTTTTTATATTAATCTTTGTGCAAGCATTTCTAATAAAATTTGTAACAATGCATTCCAATACAAAATCATATTTGATAAGCGTATTTTAATTCCATTATTAATTTTAGTAATAATTATATTAATATGATTACTTCTACATTGCGGCAGTTAAATGAAAGAATTTTTTAGCAAAATAAATTGCCAATTTCCAGAGTTGTCCTCTACACAATTATTTATTATAATAATTATTTATAACAATTATTATAAAAAATAAATATCTATAGCTTTGTTTGAAATATCCCACACCCGGAAAGATTTTAAAAAGTTCTGTTTCATTTATGAAATGCCGACAAATGTGCCGAAATCTCTGTACAATTTGCGTAACAAACCATACCGAATCGAGTTAAAAAACGCATTTCTCTTGTTGTTCGCAAATTTCCGAATATGCACCAGGAATGGATAAGAGAATCAAACTGCTGCAGTATGCATCCGCAGCGCAGGACGTATTGCTATGGTCCGCATTTCGCGAAGCAGCAGCGTATTCGAGGGCGCCGCGTTTATCGGCTCCCGTCATCCCCGCGGCATTAGCGGTATTACATGTACGATTATAGGATTATTTGTTATTGACAATGAATTGGTCACTTCATGGTCGTCGATGCCCGATTTATTCGCGTCGAAACGCGCGTTTGCGATTCGCGATACCGTGAAACGCGATCTTCTCGTCGAAACGGCACGGTAAATGGATGAATTGGTCGCGTTGCTAAACTTACGCCGGTGAATTAATTCGCCGGTTATGCGGTTATGTTTCTGAAATTGCGTAAGGCAACAGTTGTGCTGGAGTATAATCGAAGGATTGGGTGCACAATAGTATGGTAACCCGAAATAGAGGAATATTACAGTGGGAAAGCAGTATGAAAGGTTTGTCTGATATTTTTCACGCGATATTTGTGAACTTACCTTTTAACCCTCAGGGTACGGACTATAAAAAAGTTACGTTCCGTACGGACATGGGTTAGCCTAACCCGGCGACTTTGATTGACTGTATATCGGGCTGTAATTTGTCAATTAAAACAATTTTTTTTTTTGGATAGGAAATTTTCTCAAAAATACAATGGCGTTGGTAGATTTATTACATTATTTGTTTAAACAAAGATACATTTGAAAATGTAAACCATTCTCAAAAAATTTTCATAAAAATTCATTTTTTTTTTAAATTGCATAACTTTATGAAAAAAAAAGATATCGACATTTTATAAGTCGCGTTTGAAAGCTAAAAAGTTGTTCTTTGAAATGGCTGAATTCGTTTTTTGATCCATTCCAAAAAGTATATTTTTTTTTAACTATGAAAATACCCGTTTTTTTGCGATAGCGATATAACGTTACTTGCTTGATTTATCGTAATAACGCAAAAAAAAAAAAATATCTTAAAGTAAAAATAGTTCTTTTGGATGTTGTTGATTAGTATAATATAAATAAATAACAAAAATTGATTATTAAATAAAATTTTAATTGTATAAAATTAAAAAAAAGAGAATTGCACGGTGTTTCCGCATTTACAGCATATTTTCGCTACATGTTCTTTGCACATAGCCTTGTCACATCTTAGGCACTTGTAAAAAGTTTTACGGTCCAGAGAACTAGGACACAAATTACAGCGTTTTTGTTTTGACATTTTATTATCAACCAACTCATCTCTTACGTCCATTTCTTCTGGTAAATCGCGCGCATCCAAAAAATCTTGAATCATACTACGCAGATTTGATCGCAACGTAGGAGTAGCTAATCTTTTAATTAGCGTAGGTTTTACAAGTTGCATAGAAAGTTCCATTATATATTCCATTCTTCTCATTGGAGTGTTACTTTGATTTAGATTGTAAAGGACAAAAGAATTTACACTAGCTTGATCTAACATACCATAAAATGATCTAAGAGGCCACCTAAAAGTTTTAAAATACTCTACTGCAGCAAATACTCGAAAAACACAAATTTTTCTTTTTTTGAAAAACACGGATTTTGTAACGTTCCGTACGGACTGGGTGTAGACTACCCGAGTTCAATTTTCAAAATCGTATAACTTGAGCACCAAGCGTAGACTGACGTTGCCCCTTGGCGCTCACATAGTAGCTACCTCAAAGATTTTTCCCCCCCGGTACGGACCCCCTCCATTCACTTCCTTTGAAATGGCGCTACTTTCAAAATTCGCTCGGGTTACGCTAACCCAGTCCGTACCCTGAGGGTTAATATATTACTCTTAAAAATTTCTTGCTACTTGGAAAATTATATCGCATATAATTGATAAAACTATTTCTAATTGTATATAATAGTATTTTTTCTCTCTAGCTTATATAAATATCGCAATTTTATAAGTTTGTGATATTATTTAATTTTACAATTTTGAGAAAAACTTGTAATATATATTTTAATTTTTTTTCCAATTACCTTGTATTACAATTTTTTATTTTTTATACTTATTTAACTTTGTAAAGCTATAGATGTTATATCTGTTAAACGTTATATATTTATTTAAATGGAGCATCGTTCTTTGAATGATGTATCTTGAACCAGTTATCGCTTCGCTTATCGCTCGAATCGACTTTTATACGTTCGCCACGATTACGCGTAAAGGAGCGATGTTTAAGAATTTTCCCTGTGCGTGATTTATCGCACAAAATCCGCGAGAAACGCCCTGGCCGGGAAATAATGTTACGACTGTGTGCTACGGTGGACGTATCCACCTCTGGACAGTGCTATAAATCGTTCCGCACCCATAAAAGACTAACTCCTCGTTTATCATGCGCTTTTCTGTCTGGTATCTCCGGCCGCGGAGAAATATTTCTCGCTACGAGAATACGAGAGCGTACGAAGGGAATCTGAAATTGTAAGATCCGCGTCATTCTTACGACACACCGACAAATCCCGGTGTACGTGAAGGCTGCTTCCTCTGCTAGGATGCTATATTCTTCCCTTATGTACAAACTGCTCGACCATTAGTATCAAGGATTGATGGTTTCATTATGGAGCTACGGAATCTAAAACGTTTGTGTGGATCGCAAGCCACTTTTATTAAATATCGAAACAAAATAAAATTTACTTAAGATTACTTGAAATATAAGGCTTTGTTATCTATTTTGTCAAAGAAGATTTATGTATATTTACTGTTAATTATTAAGATTTATTATGTTCACTATGTTTATCATTAATCCCAAATGTCAGAGCAATTACGATGTCAGAATAGAGTATAGAAATCAGATCGCTGCATTTAGTCATTAAATTATGTATTAAATTGTATAGTTCTCCCCACGTGATTCAGCCATAATTTGTGCTGCATTTCTGCCTTAAACAAATGTGTATAAGCGAAAATTACAAAGACTTTCTTCCTGGAAGATCACAAAACTATAGCTATGGCAATGCAAAGCCATGGGAATTACGATGCTGCCGGAAATTACACTGTCACGTAGAAAGAATTACGATCTCTGTAAAATTATTGTCGTTCACCGGTACCGAGACTTGTGTAAACATCTGAGGTGGTTCGACGACAACAGATATAAATGAAGGCTTCGATGATACATAAAATAGTCCAGGACTGGAACGAGATTAAAATAGCGTTTTACCTGGAGATTAAGTCATAAAACAGCATGACAATTATATGTTTCTGTATCTTTATTTCCTAAGGTTTACATTTTTCCTCAATTTGTCCAAAACATTCTGAATAAACTGAAACACACTGAAATGAACTAAATTAACATTCTCAGGAAAAGTGCATTCTAGTAATTAACATTCTCGTAAAAGAGTGTAAAGCAAAATTTTATTAATGCTAGATGAAATTATTCATACCGGATATTGTATATTCTATACATACGAGAGAGAGAGAGAGAGAGAAAGAGAGTATACTATTACCCTCACACATTCCTAAATTTATTTAGATTTCAGTTAATTAGTCATAAAATACACATTTAAAACATCACATAAAATGAAACAAAACATATAACGCAACTTTCAGGCACTATCCACACTAAAACTTGAATAATGCGTCTGCTGAAATAAAATTCATTTGAAATTGCCCGAAAAATAGGATTTTGTTATCTATTTATGTTATTGAAGCTCTTTTGTAGCGAGAATGGGGTTCCTCCCTACATCTTCTGCGGCACATTCCGCAGAAAAATGGTTGTGCGAAAACGCGCGCTGGCACATGTACGCACCAACCATAAATCGCGCGACACACGTAAATGCTGTTCACTTCATTTTTCATGTACCTACCACAGTCTCTGGAGCGAAGCGAATAAACACAGACGCATCGCTATGAGGCTGGCTCTCATAGGCATGCAGGACTGCATGAAATGTTGCGAAAAAATGTATTTTGACTGCAGAACACTAAATGTAAGCTATAGAATAGTCTAAGGGACGTGTTTTAGACATAAAATATGCAAGGCGCTATGGAAAAAGCGGTTCTAAATGCAAACAGATAATTATTTTGATTTTTTACCGATTATCATACAAAATGCGAAATTTATTATATAAAATATTTTTGACTATTTATTATTTTATAGCTATTAAATTAATTATTAATCAAAAGCTTAAAATACGTACATTTTTAAAAATTTGCGAAATACATATGTAGATATATATGTATATTTTGTAACATATATATTATAATTTTGTCTGGTTTAAATTTAATGGTTAATATTTTTTTAAGTCTTAGAAGAGAAAAATATTTATATTATTTTAGATGTATCATATACCAATTATAGATGTCGTTGAATATATAGCTTAAAATTATTGCATTTTTATTAAATTTGCACAATCCTTATTTGAAATGTGTCTTAATATTTTAACATAATCTTTTGTAACATAATCTTTAATCAATTTTCTTATAATGTATTTGCCGGGTGCGTGAGCGTTTCCTTCGATCGTGCTTAACCAGTCTTTTGTAAAGTCTGTTGGATACGAGCTCTTTGATCGGCGTGCCTACCAAGTTCGTTTGTGCGTAATTTACATACGTGATTAAAATCGGTCTGATTACGAGACGCTGTGAGCTCGTTTCCGCAGGCTAACTAGTTCCTTTGTGACGTCTCATAAATGTAATTCAGCAGAGCTCTATTGAGCGACTCGAATATAAATTTTTTGCCGAGTCAATGTAATTTCTCTCATTAGTTATTAGTGTTATTACTGCGCGATTAGTTTAGGGTATGAAATTTGAATTTAGCTTTCGAATAAGCAAAATAGTATGCGTAAAGCGAACGAGATGTATGAATTATGCAAACCACGGAAATATACTATAAACATTGCATACTTTGCCACGATTATAGTTTCTCTGAAAAACACGCAGAAACTTTTATGTTTGTTAATGTTTTGTATAAATAAGTTAAATTTTTAAGAGAAAGAACATTTTCTTGATTTGTCTCTCTCTAGTAAATCTCTCCCCCTCCCCTCTCTCTCTCTCTCTCTCTCTCTCTCTCTCTCTCTCTCGTTTTTAAATTTTATATATGTTTATAACTTTTTATTAAATATAAATCTATAATTTTTGCAATTATTAGTAGAGCAGCCACTAGTTATGACCACTGAAATACACAATGAGCTTAATTTTTTAAAAATATTTACTAATAATTGCTTTTGCTGCTTTGTTACGAACTTGGTAATTTTTCAGCGTCTAGACTCTAGAGCATCGTGTATTAACACAGGACATGATGAATTTAAAGGAACGCGCGCGCGAATTAGATGAGTGTGTGGTGTACCGATACGATAACGTTTCCAGTGGATGCGCGAACCCATCCCCCAAGCTGACGTGTGTAATTTACATGCATAATTGAAGCGGGAGGGGGCTTCGTTACGAAACCGCCGCCGTTGCCCCTCTTGCGTAGCCTGTTGATTACTCCGCGATTCTCTCGCACTCGTCGCCCCTAATTAGTAGTCGAAATAACGCCCCGGCTGGTGCCCGTGACTGACTCGTGTTTGTAGCCTCGGGGTGTTACCCATATCCGTTAATTATCCCCGTTGCTGCTCGTCCAGTGCGTTCGTTGTTGCATCCACGACGAGTGGATACATATTAACCATCTGTATTGTCATATATTTTTTCTTGTAAACGGAAATTCACGATAATTGATTGTTAAATTAATTATTAACTACGCAGTAAATTGACCTACGCACTCGTGGATCGATAACAATTATAAATAGCACCTTTTAATTAAAAAAAATATTGAGAATAATGTATGGAATTTATGTCTTGCATCTCTAAGCATATTTATGCGAGAGAAAGTAGGTAAAAAGATCGTAAAAATGTCGATATGAAATTCATAAAAGTGACGCTTATATGGCTAGTCATAGTTCACATTACTGAAGAGTTAAATAGCTTTTGACGAGCGTTATACGTTATACGTTTCTACTTCTCTTTTGACTGTAACAATAATTTTTGCGTAGCAACGAGTTATAGATATTTTATTACGATTTATTTAAAGTAAAGTAAGACAAATACATAGGTATCTTTATAAAACACTAAGTTAACTCGTATCATGAAAGAATCGATGTACACTTGTTTCGCGTTTTTTCGGGGTCGATATTACGATATGAAAATCGATCCGCTCAGGACGAAGTACATATGCATTATTTTTTTACACTGGCGTATTATTTTTCAATTCTACTATGGCGACAGAGAGCGTTGATCTTTGGAGAAATCGCCGAAATTTTCCTCAGTCCTTTAAAAATCGCGAAAGAATTACACAGTTTGTGATTCATACGAGATGTTATCATTCAATTATGAAATTCAACCTTCATTTAACAAAGAAGTAGGTACAAAGTACGGAATGGACAATGGGAATAATGAAATGACGAGCAAATTTTTCCTGTGCGTTTTTTTGCCTTTTCCCTCGGATTAGTAAAAAATTACATAGATAATTTTATAATATTTGAAGTTTGAAGATATAAAATAGATCAACACAGAAAGAGAGAAAGAGAAGATATTTGTTATGAAACATGGCAAACGAGTCTTTATAAATCTGATTTATTACAATATTAAAGGATAAGTTTCGTTATTAAATTTTGCTAATTAAACGTAGAATCAGAAATTCTTAAAGCAAAATCGATATAAAATTACATGAAAAGTAGTTTCTAATTTAATAATCCTTCTTTTTCCACTGCAATTTATATGCATATCTCGTCATGTTAACGAGTGCTCTAATGTATGCGTTTTATACTAAACATTTTTCAAACGCAAACAAGATGAACGAGATATGAGGGCCGGTTAGTTAAAGTGTACAGGATATAAGTGATAATCTCCCTTTCCACTTTTGCGTTGTGCAACTACCGAGTACCGCGGGTATGCGGTAACCTCATCATTCATGGCAAGGTATACGGGTCCGCCGTGTGAGACAATATCGCGTAACTTCAGCCATTAACGATATAAACAGTTATGCGACATTAAAGGAAATGACTTCGTGAATGCAGATAGGCGAATGCGTTGCGTACGCGTGCGATAGTTATGCGGTAGAATGACTGATAACGCCGCGTAACGTATACGTTCGTGCGGAATCATGCATGCTGAAACGAGGCAATCTCGTGCGTAATTAAGCCGTGAGTATTCGCGCTACGGGTATGGTGCTCACGCAAAAAATTATGTTTTTCCCGCGCGACGGTCGTACGAATTCCTGTACCTTCTCTTGTACCGTGCGTTGATCTGATATCAAAGAAGGCGAATTGAATACTTTATCTTGATAAGCAGACCGATCTTTCAAGAAGTAGAAAAAGTAATTAACTTAATTCTAGTTAAGTTTTTCTATTTAACCTTGAGATAATTAATGTACAAACAAATTCTAAAAAATTCAATTCGATAAATTTCCAAATTATGAAAACAGTCGTTTCACCATTTAAAATCTTCTAAGAAATTTAAATTGTTCCTTGAACAAAAGTCTGTATTTCTTGTAGAATTTTCAACTTTCCTCGAAAAAAAGTCACGTCGTTTCTACAGCGTTCAGTTGTAAAAACAGGGGAACACGTGGCGCAGAACGATGATAATCCGAAAATGCTCTCAGATGGCCAGCATACCTGGGGCCCAGTGCGACCAGGGTTATTTCCGTCGGTTTAGCCGCGAAACCAAACAAAGGGGTGAGAACGAGTGAGTGGTGGGAACGAGTCGGTGAACGGTAAACATCGCTCCCGAACATAGGAACGCAGGTCGGAGTCGCGTGTGACCGAGCTACCGCATTTTCGAAAAGGCTATTTGCGTTACTCTCTACCCTTTTCGCTTATGGTCCCATCTCACTGCGCCCTCCCGCCCTCTCCAGCGCTTATCTTTTAGTTTCCGTCGGCGAAAGGAGGTTTTTCGAGATGTTTGTTTAAAAGGGCTCCCCCTGAACACCGTAGCGAGGATCATGCTAATGCAATATTCGGGAGTATATAGCCGCGGGTTATCCTAATTAAAATCTCGAGCTATTCAACCCCTTTGCCGCTGTCTACTCCGACGGCGGTCTACCCCCGGATCTTGTTCATATACATGTTTCCTTGTACGAGGTTTTATGATAGCGTAACTAGACGAAAACATGCAGGCGCAGCTCTGACGAAAATATCTATTGAAGAACTGATTAATGAAGTTGATATTTTTCAATGCGTGCAGATGATATGTGATAGGATTTCCTCACTTTTGTTCTAATATTTACTGTTCTATAATAGCAGATGGCCGATAATGTAAAGTGCATTATTATGCATGTCATGTAAAGTATCGAATATTGGTTTGTTCAAAATGTAGTTTATGCACTCTCTTGTCCACATCGTAATATTTATAACACAATAGCGCTATACGTCCGTAATTTGTTGCAAAAGGTAAGACCACCGTGGCTTTCAATAAAGTCGAGTTATTCATTCTCGATGGTGTTGCCTTATTTTTGTCGGCGTGTCTCACTTGTTGCTACAGAATATTTTACTTGAGACCTGCATTGAATCGTTACAAGGTACCACGGTTATACATATACATAACGGTTTACCGCAAAGGTTTCCAACTTCCGAGATTTCTGAGTAATGATAAAAAAATAATGATTTTTTTCGAAAGTTTTATCAGGAAAAAAGAAGTTGACTCTAAATTTCGCAGAAGACGCTACATGGTCACCTTCCACCAATTCCGGGGTATTGTGTACAAAAAATACGACAGATAAGTAAGCGTAAAATGAAAATTTTAGACATTTGTTGCATTTATAATTATTGTAAGTAAAAATAGCGATCATCATGTCCCTTAGGGTGCGTTTATGTTGGAGCAGTGATAAACGATAAGAGCGGCGATACTAACAAAGCAGCAAGAATAAATGCATTAATTTATATGTAATTGTTTATATGCTTCATATAAACACTTACATATTGTATACTTACAATTGTTTATATGCTTCATATGAGCAATTACATATAAATTAATGCATTTATTCTCGCTGTTTGTTAGTATCGCCGCTCTTATCGTTTATCACTGCTCCAACATAATCGCACCCTTACACCATAGGCTACACTCACTATGGAGTCGTGCTGGTTTCAATTCTTGGTAAATATGCCTTTAATCGAGCAGTGGAAACGCGATCTGTGTGGTCAGGCATCAATGGGTATGGGTACCTACAACCCATAGTAAACCGAGCACGATAGCGCTCGGTTCATGTATATTGTGTACATTGTGCACAATTGTGAATAGTTGCGTTTTCTACTATGAATAAAAAAGTTGATTTTCCCTCAAATTCTGAGAATTATTAATACTTGAAAACAAACGTTTCTTTCCAATTAACGTATTTATTATTTTTTAAAGAATTTTCTTTAATTTTTGGAAGAGAAACAATAAGTATCTAATGAAACGAATGATTAAAATACTTAAAGAATGTATCAAGAATTAATAATAATAGATATTATTTTGCTGAGTTTAACTCCTGAAGCTGTAAGTGCCATGCGCGAAAATTTTACGTCAATTTCCTCATTACATTTACTCACGATTTGTGTAGGAATCATTATTATAAGCATCTAGCATTGAAATGCAACTCAATAAAATTATATTTAATAAAATTAATAGTTAAAATATAGAATTAAACAATCCGTAATATAGTATTCAATATTTATAAACACATGTTTATGTACTCGTTTAAATAATGTAATGATTAATTAATGCCCCAATAATAATTGCGACATTTTGGGCCCTGGGAGCTACATGGTCGATATGCTGAGCTGCGAATGCACGGGACGACTGCAATCACACGCGCACGATACGTCACGCGATGTAAATAATCGCGCAGAACGTACCGCCGTCACGCGCGTCAGCGCAAATAATTGCGATTGTTACAAAACGAACGCGCTGCTGAGTGAAAATGTAATTTCGCAATTCGCGATGAAGGGAATCACTGTTGTTATTCACAAAGCATCACTTTTCATTGATCGTTTGGACCAATTTATTGCCGATCTGTTCTTAAAAGAATTTGGTTAGATATTTGTTTTTAAGAATATAAAAGCCCGGAAAATAGGAATAAATGAGATTGAGAAAATATAGAACATTATTTTCTGTTACTAATCTATTTCTACTACTATTTTTGTTCTTCTTTCTTTTCTTTCATATTTTTCTTATATAAGAAGATCTGTTATTATACATTATTTTTAGCAAGAGAAAAATGGACATTCTTTTCCAAAAGAAAAATAACAGTTGTCTCTTAAATGCTTAATATGTCTTTTTGATTACACGATATTTATCAATAATCATGTTATAATTGGCATCTTCGAAGAAAACTAACATTGTTTATATACCGAAAGGGTAAAATAAATCTGTGTTTTCATTACGTATCTCGCTAATTACAGACAAACATCAGTTATTAGTCCAATTTCAACTGAAACTCCTTATAAGGATATTTGTTTTAGAGGGTTAACAATAGCTTTATCTCTTTGTCTCTGTTTATTTAACTATCTATATACTCTCTTTTCGCACCGATTAATATCATTTTTTGATTATATGAAAGTATAAGAATATAAAGTTTCATTTTCTGATCCTCTTTCTTTCGTTGAAAGCGACTGGGGAGTAAACAACTCTGTTTAATCCCGAGACGGGATTCTTATCGCTTCTTTTATGCATACTTTGTAGATCTCGTTAGCGCTCTCTACGCTCTACGTACTTTTTCAACTACTTACTATTTAACGGGGCATTTTTTAATTTAGCGAGCGCACACGGAGCGTCCGCGGATGAAACACTCTGCGTGGATATTAAAATTCCTTCGAGATTCTTTCCAACTTTACCGCTCTTTCTTGAAGAAAAAAGCTTCATTGAGTAGTAGTTTAACATTCTTCGACAATAAGCAGTGGCTATCTATACATGATTATTGACTCTATACGCATCCCTTTGCACCCTTTTACAAATAAATCTTATAGCAGTTACTTTAGCTGTTTTTAAAACGCGTTAAAAGAGTTTCCAATTTTTTAAATTCTATATTGTCAATACAATCACTGTTAAATATTAAAAAAAGGATGAAATTTAAACCAATACCTTGAGTTAAATAACATTTTGTTATTTTTAACTACCATGTGCATGTCAAAATTTATTATTTTTAACACGAAAAAAATATTATTTTAACTCCATTGGTTTAGTTAAATTAACATTGGTTTGGTTAACCGTTAAAATAACGACACATTGAGTAGGAGCAGTGACAACCTATAGAAATGGTTAAAAAGGACACACACAAATTGAATATAATTTGACACCACGAATTGGGTATAATAACTATTTTTCTAAACAAAGCGAAATTATAAATTAAAAATACGCAATATATATTTCTAATAGAGCAGAAGATATTTGCTTTACTTTGATATTAACAATGTAACTAAAATATTAGGTCTGCGTTTTTTGATCAGTTGTAAAAAATAAATGCAAGAAATGTATGGTTAAATAATTTCAAATGATATCACAACTTAGAAATGTAAGAAGTATATATACAATAAAGCAAAATATAAGATAATTTGGGAATTAATGAAGATAAAAGATAAAAGCTTAATATCACGCGAATATATTAAATATTAAATTCGCATATATATTAAGTATTAAGAGAATGTAATCTTAAAGATTTAGATTGATCTCAGCAAAACTCACTCCCTCAAGAAATTTAAACTAATTATAACAGCGTTAAGCTTTTAGCTAGCGTAGTCTCGCCTTCTTAATCTTGATTTTGGAAAATTTGACTCTGAATATACATTTAAAGGAGATTTTAGTTTCTGCTGATTTTTTTAGACATGCAGTGAGATACGTCGTTTTTCAACTCTAACACGATACAAGTGCGAAGTACACTCATCTACTACTCTGCGTTTAGAGTCGCGAGGTTTTTCTCTATTTTTCTTTTCTGACGAAAAACAGGCAGAGTAATCGACTGAATCAAAAGCTTTTCTGAATGGGAAGGAAACGGATCTGCGTATTCACGCAAACTCGTACACGTACGCGTGAAAGTGAGAGGAACGTGACGGGAACAGCGGCGGCGGGAAAGTGCAGGAAATCGTGCTGTTTCGATGCCATTTCCATGGAAATTGAGTACTTCGAGAGGGCCCGCCGGGCTCTCCGGTCGCTTTTCGACGTCTCGATTCGCGGCGCGCAATGGAACACGGAAAAAAACGAGAAAGAGAACGAATTATCAGACTGCAATAGCAAGAGAAAGAGCAACCAAGAGATCGGTTCATTATTTTGCGGCATACTAGGAAATTAAAAAGTACAGACAATGCAACACAGTGTAAAATGCTAGTACATACATATGAATATGTATATACATAGGTACATGTGTACACACGCGTACATATTAATTGTTTTGCTTGCTTAAAATAATGTGCTGATCTTTTTCTGGTCACTATAATACAATTTCCTTAATTATTTCAATTATGAAGTATAATATAATAAGGAAAATATGATATTCTAATTTATATAATTACAAGTAGAAAAAATGTTGCGATATTAAATTATCTGAAATAAACTTTTAGATATTAAACAAATTAAACATATAAAATAAAAAAAGCTGTTATATGAAAGCTATAAGATGATTTTGAATATACATATATACGTGTATATTCCGCTAGGTATAAATTCTTTAGTGTTAACTCAATACAAACTTTTTTTAACAATGGAAGATATCGCGATTCTTTTCACATATTCTATACATGGTTGTCATCTCATATTATTTTTTCTATTATACTACATTGGACTTCTAACTTCGATCTTCTCATTTAACAAACACGAGAGCACTACCGCTGGCGGAACATAACATACTCGTACCTATTTGGCATTGTCCGGGAAAAAAAAAGAAATAACCAATCCCAGCGATAATCAGGAACATACACGCGACGAAAAAACAAAACGAAGATACCGAAGCGTAAATTGAAACATATGCAGCCACGGCGGTTTTGAAATAATTACGAACAACGCCGACGGCGTTTGTTTTAAACAAAAAAGGCGTATACAGCGCGTAGGTAACTGTTTTTTTGTTTTTTTATCCAAAAACCGCAATATTTAGTTTTTGCAATCAATAATTTTTGTTGAATTTGCGATAGCAATACGCGTAAAATACCACGGTCACCATTTTCCATGATATATTGGTTTTAGGACTGCTGAAATCTTTTAGTGCAAAAAAAAGATCTTTTAATTCTTGACTTGCTCCATATCCATCTATATCTTTATATCTTTTAAGATGCACGATATCTTTTCATATAATACACATATTAATTTGGATCAATATATTTTGCAAAAAGTGCTGCATATTGAGTTACGAGTTCTTTAAAAATCATGTTACATGCAATAGCGTATAATTCCGAGAGAGGCCATTTCAAAAATAACATATCTAGCAATGAAATGCAACTCGAATTCGACGAGACCGACAAAATGATTTTACTGATCAATCGCCATACAGAAGCGCGCGCGCACGCTTACATGTATGTACGTGTGTATGTATGTGCATTTTCAATGGATCACATGCGATAGCTCTCTTTGAACTTGCAATCTCTTTCATTTAGGCTGTTTTGCTGGTCTCGATTTTTTTTTAGTCCTTTTAACGCTGATATTCCTTTGGTGCGCGATTTTGCGCGATCGTGCATCAATAATATTGAAATTTGTCGGGAAATACGATTGAAGTGAGCAATGAAGTCACTTCTCGGTCGAGAGCCGTTGAAAATGCAAAAGGAACGTGATATTTCCAATTATTTACTTGTTGACTTCGCACGAAACGCGCATTAAAATAGACTACTTAATGAACCCCTCTACAAATTGAAGCCCTCTTGAAATTTTGTTGGAGGCAATCTTGCATGCTATTATAAACTTGGCGTGTTCTCAATTATGCTTCCTTTCGCACACGTTAAAAAAATGTAAATAATTTTTTATCGTTATCTTTACTTCAAATGGTTGCTTTCTCATACTTTATAATGACAAACAGAATTCTTTCTCACGGATCCCTTTCGAATGGCGATCGACGCGATAGTCCGAGAGGAAAATCGCGAATAGGCAGGCATGTAGAACGCTGCGACCGATCGGCTTTTATCCCGCGAAAACGCTTATCCGATAACTATTGTTTGCACGCTTCCATTTACGAGGTGAATTTTCCATGCCGCGGTCTGTGCCGTTTATCGGCCGTAACCGTCGCCGGTGCCGTCTAATAAATATCACTGGTCGAGCGATTTTATTTTAGTACCTCTAACGTTCTCTCTCCTTCAACGTGATCGGCGTTATCGACCACACCAGCATGACCGCCGCGGGCTTAATTGACCAACTTTCCAAAATCAGCGAAATTCAAGTAGTATGTAATCAACGATATTATATCTTTCAACAATTTAGTTAAACGCGTTTAAATAAAATGAATAGATAGATATATTGGTTGATGTACCAATCATGATGTCAATATTATATTAATATATCTTATTTTATACTATCTCAACGTTTCTTCGGCGACTTAGATTAAATTACCCCTGGCTGGTAATATTTTTCGCAATAAATTCTAAATTCTAATTAACATCCTTTATAGCTAGCCAATCGTTGTCGAAATTAATAAATATTTTCTCGTTAATCAATATTGTCGGAATATACCATTACTTTCTGTTTATTACACATCATCAACTTAAAAAATGATGTTAACATTAATAGTTAATCGAATTGATTTAACTAAGGGGAAGGGAGGGGATTTTTAATATACTCCAACAGGAGCTGTGTTGAAAGTCTGACAAACCAAGTCGGCACGCAGTTTTCTAATGTTGGAACAAATAATATGTGTATGTATATTAGTTTGTTATTGCGATAAATATTACCACATGCCTCAGTGGTCGAATTGGGACGACGCGACGCCTGCATGGCATGGATAGCGGAAGGTTCCAGGTTCAAACCCTGGCTGGGGTAATATTTTTCGCAATAAATTCTAAATTTTAATTAACATCCTTTAGCTAATCATTGTTGAAATTAATAAATATTTTCTCGTTAATTAATATTGGCGGAATATACCATTACTTTCTGTTAGATTAAAAAAGTTTAAATATATTAATATTAGTATTATACGTTAAAATTTATATTCTATAAAGGGAAATTATAATAATATATATATGCTATTTATATACATATATATAATGTTCAAACAAAAATATAAAATTATTAGGATTGCCAATCAAACAAAATTATTTTGAGCAAGAATTTAAATAGAAAATATCCATCCATTAAATATTTATCAAGTGATAGAACTGCCTGAGTAACATCATATTTAAAATGCTCGAATGCCTCACATGTCAATAAATATAAAATACTTTTTATAGAGAAAATATGATGTACGTATGTTGTCCAGGTCGCGAATATTTGTTAGAGAGTCAAAGCCATTGACACGCTCTCTGCAGTATAGGAAAGATATATGCAACAAGATCATCGTAAGAAAACAGTAAGCGCACACATGGAACGAGGAGGGAAGTAAGAAGAAAATTTTCAGCACCAAGAAGGAAGCTTTATTTTTCCTTCGTACGTAAACGAATACGAAAATTCATGTTTGAGAAAATTGAAATTTGGCCCTTTCCCTCGCCGCGAAGAATATCGCGAGTTTGAAAACCGAGGATATCGGTCATATATTATTGCCGTCGTGTTTTTGAATTGTGTTTCTCGAAAAATATTAATCTATAATCTTCTAAAGTCAATTTTTTGGAAATATGTTGGAAAATACGCGTATAATATAGAAATATTATTAAGCTATCTAAGATCCAAGCTTGGACCGTATAAATGGCTCTTTCCTTAGTCAATTGATTGTATATCTTAACGGTCTTAATATATATTAATTGTTTATTCACGTCGCCTGAGAAAGACGTTCAAATTATTGTTAGCCGGTTATTGCGATAAATATTACCACATGCCCCGATGGTCGAATTGGTAAGATTCCCGAACGGAATACGGGAGGTTCCAGGTTCGAACCCTGGCTGGGGCAATATTTTTCGCAATTTAAGTTCTTTACAGTGATTTTAATATTAAATTGATATTGATGTAATTAGGGAGGGGAGGGGGGATTTCGAATGTTCCAATAATAACTGTGTTTTAAGTCCGACAAATAATCGGCGCGCAGTTTAATATGTTGGAAAATACGCATATAATATAGAAATATTATTAAGCTATTTAACAATTGTAAGATCCAAGCTTGGACCGTAAATGGTTCTTTCCTTTGTCTATTGATTGTATATCTTAACGGTCTTAATATATGTATATTAATTATCAATTTTTTGGTTTGTGAAAATGGACTTAAGGATATCTGTTACGGCGTGATATTATTTGATATTATTTAAAGTATTAAAAAGATAGATATATCGATACTGACTGTTCGCCTCAGCACGGTCCTGACGGTCTCCACGTCCTGTCGTGTAGGCCAACGAGCGTAGACAACGCCACTGAGCAGAACGATGAACACTCCGATCCAGATAGTCCATGCTAGGACATTGCGCGTTCTTGCGAGCAGTTTACGCGCCGTCCTCGTCGAGATCACTTCCTGCGTCGGTATCTCCAGCTTCTGTGCCCGCCTCAATATGTCTTGGAGTCGCTTCTTGGCCTGCTCCACGTCCGGCACCCCCATCGTCCTTAGCCTTATCTTTAACCACTCGTTCTCACCACGTCGATCCCGAGTCCCGTATAGGACCGCGTCTTCGCGCGTAGCAGCCGCCGAAGGCTCACGATGGAGACATTAAGAGTTGACGGGATCGTAGGGTTGTCTCATAAGAGTCCTTCTCGTCGTCGTAATGGCGAGTCCTCGATTTTCTGCAAAATTCATCCCATATTCTGAGTTTTTGTATTCCGTGGATCGCTCCTACTCTTGGAATATGCGAAAAGTGTATCGTAACCTTGCTCGTCCGCGAAGTCTGCCTTGGCATGTAATGTAACTTTTCTGATTTCCCTGATAACTTTGTACTCGCAGAAGTATTTCTATACTATGCGGTACTGATATCTTCCTTCAATGTTTATTTAATATAAAATTCATTAAAATTAAAAGAAGACAAACCCGATAGTCTCTGCTTTCTAATTCCGAACTGCGTAATCTCACTCGGTATAGACATATGTGAGCGATCTAATATTAAATGAATTGGCACTTAATCCCTACAAAAAAAGGATTTGAAAATACTGACATGTTTGCGGCTTCCTTCGCTACTCGCGCGTCTCCCTATTCCGACGTAATCGATTCTGGAATTATTCCCGCCGCACCACGGTAATTACCTAATAATTCCGGGATCGATTCCCCTTCCTCTCTCTATCTCGACAGAAATGATGCACGTGGAAACTCGTCCCTAATTTCCTTCCATGTGAAAGTTCGACCTAGTTTTGCTGCAAGCTCCAGGATTATAAAGGCTCGCACACGTGTCAGGCACGCTAACGATTTGACGCGCATCACAGCCAATAAGTTTCTTTGAAGAAGTCTCGCGTCTTTAATTATTTATAAAACTATATAATAAAAAAGTGAGAGCGATTTAATGCGAAACTAAAACCAAAGATTTTTCTAAGATGTAATTTGTTACATCGAGTAACACCATAATTTATTATAATTTTTTTTATCTTTGGATATTTTTGCATTAATTAATTTGAGTTTTTTGGTGGTGATTTAATCGAACGGATTATCTTTTTATGACTCCTTTATGTATAACTTCTATTATTTATTAGTATTCTTCAAATTAAAATTGATAATCGAGTCTATATTGAAACTTTCGTTAAAATACAATTTATTCGTAACAAGAATTTGAAGAGAACATTATATTTATCTGTATAGATTACCTAAAAGAATTTTAATATCCGTCTATTGCTATTTATTATTTTATGCATTATTCTCTATTGTTTAATATTACCCTTTTTATATTACTCCTATTTATTACAAATTAACTTAATTTCTCTATTATTTGAAAAGTATATCATCAAGAATTCTATCTCTTCATCAAGCCTCGTAACTTTTCCTTCTCTGAATTATATTCAAACTCTGTTCTACGATTGAATAAGATCGCTTTTCGGGTATCTCGAGAGTTTCCGGCCGGAAGAGCTTCTTCGTTAGTTTCTTATAAATTTTCCTAACCGGTACTCTGTTGGCCTTGTCCGGATTATGTCGCAACGTGGCCAAAAAATCTTTTGTGAATCTTTCAGGGAAACTTTCATGCCCCCTTGGCCGCGCCTCGAAGACGACACGGAGGCTGAAAGAGAGTGGTTTATCTTGCGAAAGAAGTTTCCGCGTGTATGAGGGAAGGAAATACCCCTTCGATCAAACCACGACGAGCCGCGAGAGAGCACCGAGCCCAGTGATTCTCCATCATCTTCCTCTTCGCCAAGACGTCGATCATTTATCACACGCGCGTTCAACATTAATCAGCTGCTTTTGTACCGGCAGAGGAATCTCCAGAATTCATGGTACTAATATAGGAATTCGACTAGACTCGAAATTAACCGCTAAGCGTCTGAAATTGCGAATCTTTTACGATTATAAATTCTGCTTGTGGAGCAAAGGATTTATTAATAATTTTCTTGATAAATTTAATGTCAAGATTCTTCTTTCAAAAATTACAAAAAATTTTAATAAAAAATTAAAATATAAATATATATAGTAAGATTTTTTTAATTTTTAATTAATTCCGAATAAACTGAAACAAAAGTTTAATTACAATGAATTAATTTGAAATTTAATTACAAAATGTTTAATATTTTGAATATTAATAATTGTTAAAAAATGTTGAACTTTTGTTAAATTGTTTTTAAAAAATATCAATTTTATATTTTTAAAAATATTTCATGAATATTATTTATAATGTGCATTGTTACATATTCCACAACTATTTCCGCAATACCTTAGAGAATGTTGTTTCAGAAACTTCGACAGTATCTCCTATCCTATTCTAAATACAATTACCTACAATATAGAGACTTGCAATACTAGCGATAGCATCGTGTTTCAAGCCATCGAAGTGATGTTTTCGATACTCGGCCCAATTTCCTTTTTTGCAGCACAATGAGTTTCCACATTCCCGTTTGTGGACAACAAACTACACTACTTGTTAAAATTGTCTTGTCTTTTTTATGTTTATATTTATTTTCTTTTCTATTTTAACTTCTCAAATTTACTCTAGTTTCATTTGACTTTAGTTTTACTTTAAACGATTGGAAATCGCTTAAAGAAATCCCTTTGCAAATTAACAATTGCAAAAAATGCCTGACAAATTATTTTTTACAATAATTATTAATAATTTGTAAATTATATATACAAAATTTTTATTGGCAGTTTTTTTAAATTTTTCGATTGGCTATGTTGGATATTAAATAATAGCCAATCGAAAAATTTAAAAAGCGGTTAATAAAATTTTTGTTAAGAAAAAATTGTCTTTGAGTCAGTTGGCCAAATTAACCGTTGCATGCGAGGAAAATTCTAACATGTCGCAAATTCTTGCACGAGGCCCCCGATGGGAGGGTTAATGTAAAATACAGAGAATTTATATCGTATATACTTACTCGGCGAGCAGTAATACCGCGCAGTAAGCAGCGAATCCGTTTTGTGCTCTCGTGCGGAATAACTCATTTGACGTTAGCTAAACACGATGAACTAGATTCCGAGAGACGCGCGTGGGATATCGCTAGCTAACGTCTACGAGTCCGAGATTGTCTTGGCAAACACGCTCGCTAATTCATAATCTCTCCGGAGACCGTTCTGAAGATGGAGATGCGCCACACTCGATTACACCCGAGAATCCCTTCGCAGGGAATCCCATTCCGACGAAATTACAGAAATCTCCCACGATGAATAGGGAAAACGTGTTAATTAAGCTTAGTCGTTTGATATTAACAATTTTGCGAGTGATGTTTAAATAAAGAATACGCACAACAGATGTGTACTATTATTATATGAAACGTGTTAGAAGAGTTGAAAATTTAAAAGATAAAGTTTTTAGATAAGTTTGATTCTTCTTTGATGAGAATATAACAGTTATTGATGCAGATATTGTAAAGCAACAAAGAATGGTATTACATATTATAGTGCAATATGATCAAACATTCGAGTTAAATATAAACATTAATTACTTTATATAAAACCGATCGCAATTACAGATATTAATTAATTCAGATATGTTTTTATCATTCGCATTTGCGAGCGTTTGTCACGTTTTCTCTTTTTCACTGTTTTAATTGCGATTCGAATAATGAGGTCAAAGTATCGGAGTAAGTTCTATGTATTCACGTCAAGATTTGTTGGAAATTATGTTGTAATTTGTAATGATATCGCGTTTCTGAAGTTCAGAGGGCAATCATATATGATTTGAAGCACGTCGTCCGACATCAAACCTTTCCGTTTAATTGCAGTGCTCTTAACTCAAAGACACAAGTCATTCAACCCAGAAATATCCTTTGCTACTGAACAACAAATTCGTTAAATTGAGAGTTTCGAGTCTTATAATTATTGTAGCACATATAATGTTCGTGTTAATTCGTGTTAATTTATAAAAGAAATTTTGTTAAAGTAGAATTTATACATATATGTTATTTTCAATAAAATAAACTTTTAACTAATTAGAGAAAATGCCATTTTTGATCGGGCTGGATCTTGGTAGCTCAATAATAATATTTCTGTGTGAATTTTGTATACTTTTTCCAAATCAGTGAACTGCGCGCCGATTGTTTATCGGTCTTACAACAGCTTTTTGTTGGAACAACAGTTAAATCCACATACTTAAATCGATTGAATTTTTGATGTTATAACAAGCAGCCTTTTTTAAAATTACTATAAAGAATTTATTGAGGAAAAATATCACTCCAGCCAGTTCGAACCTGGACCTTCTTATGGGCTGTACCAATTCGACCCCACTGAGGCAAAATAAACTTTACTCTATAATATATCTCCGCATAATATATAATCTATAATATATATCCGCATTAATAATTGAATCATGATCGGTTAATTAAATATGCTTGTAATTTTAATTAAAATTTTCACGATCGCACTGTTAAATATATACTAACACGATTAATATTATATTATAATATTGTTCCTCTGTCAAACATTGTAGGAATGCACTTCGAACGAATAAAAGCTGATATTATTTTTCTTTAATCCTCACGCTACAAGAATTTTAATGTCTTACCATTACGATTTGTGTTCAAAAAATAACAAACTTAAAGAAACTTAAAGGATTTTTTAAAATGATTAAATTGCTCAAAGTTAACAAATCCTCTCGATAAAGCGGCGTTTACACACGCAATGATTAGTGGCGCCAACTGACTGGCATTCATTGGCGCCAGAAACCGTTACCATTAAACTGGCAAACTCATAAGTGTTTACACAGTGATGCTATTGGCGCATAATATGCAAAATATATATTTAAAATTTATCGTCAGTCAACTGAGTTGTTGGGTGCGACTATTCGTCACTATGGTTGACTATGGGTCACTTTTAGGCATATTTCTTATCTAAACACACATGACAGCAAGCATATAATCTTAAATTTTATGTAGATTACACTTCAGCCTGGCGCCAGTACTGCTAAAAGTTAAAATATTTTAACTTTCGATTTCCTGGCACCAGTGACCGCCAGTAAACGCCACACTACTAGCGCCAGTTTGTATTAAGTGTTTACACTTGCATTTTTACTGGCGCTAGTCGAATGGCGCCACTAATCATTGCGTGTGTAAACGCCGCTTAAGATTAAATTCTTCACATTTACATTATTTCATTTCATATTACTGCGAATGCGAATTCGACAATCATTTATACAGTATCATATTTTTGGAAACGTTAGTTATAATTAACCGTAAGATATTTATCCATATCTCACTGATGTTTTAGGACGAATCGAGGAACCAGTTAAATTTTAGTTAATTTTAATAAACTTATGAAAGTAGTTTGTAGCGCAATATATAGTCGATCAACATTTCCACGCTACTATTAGAAAGTACAATTGGAAAGTAGAACGAAAGCAGCCAGTCAGATATTTCGTGACTGTCATTAAATACATTTATGCACTAAATACATTTATGTGTCATATTTCCGAAACGTTAAAACTCACAATGATTTGTAACATTTCGACTGGTCATTATTTCCGATATACGAAAAATTACATCGGCACACATCCTACCGATTTTAACCAATTTCATCTATGCGAATACGGGCACTCACTCGTATCGCTGAAAATCTAATCGGCGTAGGATTTTGGCTGGTCAACACTGGCAGTATAGAACAATTAAATTTGTGCCCATTCCGCCAGGCGCTGTCGAGTAACTTCGCTCGTTCGTCGAACTCGTATCTCTCTATTCTATATATTGCCTCATATTGCTGACAAACGAATTGGCAAGTGATTGCAGTAGGATTTTGACAGTACCTCGACCAACGTATTGCCGCGTAACATGTGACGATTAAATCGCTATACATTCCACTTGTGTTAGCCAACGTCATCGCCATCAATATGCCATTCACTGATATTGCCATCACATATTGTTGCAGTCATTTGGCCAACGTTGCTAGACAATATGCGGCTACGTGATTAGTACGCGATATTGTTGCTCGACTAACTTTATCCTCACGAAATGTTATTCCCCTATCGCTCGAAAATCAAAATAATTGATGAAGCGATTTTCTAAAATTGTGTATATCATATTGATTCAACTAAAATCAACATTGTCAGATGATACGCAATTGAATAGTCGTTCAAGTTGCTCAGCATCGCCAACACCGAACAATTGGACCGACACACATTCCGCCCGCATTAATCAGTTTTCTCGTTTTTCGGTCGAATGCATACGTATCTTTACACGCGATATCTGATGACACTTTTATTGAAATTTTATCGCCTGAAGCGACTTCTTGGGCGAGCAAGGTTTGACTTGACTGTGTTTTTGAGATCCTTACTGTGTATCGTCACTCCTCCCTCGGCGAGAGCACTTTTACCCATCAGTGACGCCAGCGAGACCGATACACAGTCCCCGACTGGCATACGACACCCCACAACGTCTCGTGCACACGTGTCCCGTGAACTCAACTCCTGAGGGACAAGTTTCTAGACTGCGGCCGGCATTGTGGCGTTTATTTCCCGTCGGCGAAACAATTTTGCGTTTGTGCCCTATCGGGGGGACGATGAAGACCGAAACGAAGGCGGAATGCGATCTCGCGAACGGCTGCCCGATTCCCCGGACGGGCGAGAACTGACCGGCCTCGCCGAGGGTAGCTACCCTTATAGATATACGACGATGGGGCGCGCGCATGTGCTGCACCGGCGGTGATGCCGCGCCACGCTGCGGATCCGGCCGGCGCGGCTCGCTAAAGGGGCACGCCGATTGGTCGGCTGAGGGGGTGAGCGAGCAGCTAGCAGCAGGGGAGAAAGTCGGTCGCTCGGCCGGAAAGTGACAGTGATAAGAGCCCGTGCATGCCGGACACGAGAGCGAAGCGCATAGATCTTCCGACGCCGTGAAGATGTTGATCGATATATATTGTGCGAATTTATTTCGCGCGGGCACTATAATCTTTAGCTATATATATAAAATTGACAATTGATGGAAAATCGATGGACTATATAATTAGATATCCAACTGAAATTGAAAACTGTTTTGCATTAAATATAAAATTAGTTTATGTACATGAAAAATCTTTAAAAAATCTTATGAAGTTTTAGAGAATTATGTACTTATTGCTATTTGTAAATACTTCTTTAAAATATTACTATTTTCTTTGCCTGTGAGAGAAATATGAATTATATAAATATAATTTATTATTTTAAAAGCTCAGTATATAATGCTTGCGCGCGTTTAAATATGCATACACATGACCTACAAGCTGTAAAGCTATTGCGGTATATATCTAATATCTATGGCGGAACAACGTCGTGCAAGTTTCGACTTGCAGATAAGCCACATAACTTTGAAGCGATATGTTTTGAGTTTTAACATCTTTCGCATAAATTAAAAAAAATAAATGATTAAAACATAACCATACAAGGCTTACAAAATTGGACATGAAAAACACGTTAGGATTAATGTTAAAGTATTAGATATATGAAGAATATGACGACCTCTTTTCGAAATTAATTGATAAGAAGATATTTTATTGCACAATTTTTATTGTAGCTGGTAAATTATATAAAATTAGTATAGAAAAGTATAGAAAATATAAATAGTGTATAAAATTTTTTACGCTCATAAAGCTACGTGTTTCTTCACACAATACCATTCTTACAAAAGAGTTTTGCAACGAGAGTTATTGTAAAACTCCTCTGAATTACTGATCACCCTTTTTCGCCGAAATAGGTACCGTGTTGCGTTCAGAACTGTAGGTAGGCAGTAGTAAAGAAAAAAGAGAACAGCGGAAAAACCCCGCACGCTCGGCGGATCAAAGAAAAGCGAGTAACCGAAGTGGCGCGCGGAAACGAAGTTTTTAATTTCCGTCGCCGAAGTAATATGTCGACGACGACGAAAACGCGCGAAACGTGGAATTCGGTGGGAAATATTCTCCCGGGCCGAGCAGTTCTCATTTCGCCCCGTGTTCAAATATGTGCCCTACTACGCGTCTTGTGCGCGCATACTTCGAGTCGCACTGCTCGTGCCGCTAAAACTCCCGTAATTGCAAGAATCCTTCAGCGACTTTCCGCCGCGTTTTTCTCCTCCTCTCCCTTTGCTCCCAACGCTTTTTATTGTTTAACCGGTTAGCAAACTCGTGCGAAAATGTTCACGCGCTGCGAGCTATCCTAAATCGCCAACTCGCGGCGCTTTCCTAGAAAATTGAGAGAATTCTGGACAAAATATAATAATAATATTTAGCATAACACTTATTTAGCTATTAACACTGTATCACAAAAAGTTTTATTTTACAAAGGCAGCGTTGAGCTGCGTTTATTTGACAATTTTATTTGGCTTTACTTCTGTTTTTAAAAAATATTGTGTTTGAATGTCGAGTACTCTTTTTGCACACATACTTTTTGATCTGTCTAACTTTTAATTAACAATGCAATTTATGTTTGATATTATCTACTTCTTCCAAAATAAATCAATCTCTTTAAAGCGCAGAGAGAGAGAGAGAGAGAGAGAGAGGGGGGGAGGGGGGAGATGCAAATACACCTGTGCGAATACTGCGAATGCAACTTTAGTTGCTCATGAATATTACCAGTCGTTCTTTGTTTTTCTCGCGACCTGCTGACGAAACCGCCACATGCTCGCGTGCGTTTGCAATTTGTTCGCATGCTCAGCGTCGATAAGCGCTATCAGAAGCGTTCCGGCTCATTCGACGCGCGACCAATTACTTTTGCCCCGGGCACTTAGCGGAGACAATGGGGACACGTCGAAGGCGGAAAATCAAGTGGCGGGAAAACGGCGGAGCATGTCACGTTTACCGTACAAATGTCGCGCGCAATCGCCCGTGAAGATAACGAGATCGTTAATTAGCAGTCGCGAAAGACGGCGCGAAAGGATTCGCGAATGAAGCGAAATAAAAAGGTTTTTCCCGCAAAAGGAACGTATAACAGTGCGAGAAACGATTTTTTTCGGAATTCTACACAAATCTTGTTCCTTCTTTCTTTTTAACAAGAAACAGAAACGCTATTAATCTGACAGCTATAGTACAAAATTATACTGATATGAATATATAGCAAATTCTCGGAAAATGCAAATATTATTCTTTGAACACTATTTACAGCGCCCGGCTCTAACTGCCTATTTTATTTATTGAATTATTCTTTGATTCATGAATAAGTCAGGCTTGATTTGTTATATTTGTTATAAAAGTTTTATTTGATATTAATAATGGATAGTTTCGTTGTTTATAATTTGGGAGAATTTAATTTAATTTTTAGTGAAATAATAATATATTTAAAATGCCCTCGAGATTGAATGCAAAATATAATTACAAACAATTGGCATATGAAGCTTAACAAATAATAAATTTATGAGTAAATTTATAACTAAATTTATTGTTTATTCATGAAAAGATTTCGCATTACATATATCTATGAAAAGGGATATCAAATTACATATTATTTATAATTCAAGAACTATTGAATATGTCGATATTCAAACGTTCTTATTATGTATGTGCTGCTATGTATGTAATTTATTTTAAAATGTCATGTAAATGATTTATTGCTTTATGCTATCTACTATTCATGAAGGAGAACAGAGAAATAGTTATAATTATATATTCTTTTTTCTAATACTTTTTACTCATTTGGACGCAAATCTTACCTGAATTAATAAGGATAGAAAGCTTGAAAGAAAACAAAAATAAGAGAAAAAGAAAGATGAGAGAATCAATATTACACGGTTCAAAAGGGTCTGGAAAATTACGGCAAATCCAACTTACGTATTTTCTTTGGTTGCGCTAATAAAATCTTTAATCAGTACGTGAAATATAGCAAGAAAACATGAGCGCGGGAAAAGAGTGAAAAATGTCAAATTACACCATACGAGTTTTTCGACCCGACCTCAATTTCATTGATTTATTACTTGATACGTCAATGCGCGTTTATCCTTGCACTGGTGAGCTTTTTTATGAAGATCCTATTCACGTTTTGCAGCATTTAATTTTTTTGAAAAGTTTTGATTATCCGCTTATGCGATTACAGGTAGAATTATATAATAAAATCCTTTTAACGTGAATTGCATATATACAAAATGGTAAATTGTTCAATTACTAGAATTATATTGAATTTATTAAATAATATTATAAAATTTACTGAAGTGTAAATGTGTTAAAATTATTAAAACTAGAATTTTAAAGTCCTTTATAAGAATCATACATGAAATATTGGTATGCTAAATAAAGAATAATTTTTGTATTATTAGTTTCTTTTTTAAAATATTATTTAGTATAAGAACCAAATAATATAAAAAATAATACATATAAAATTGTATGCACAAAAATGCTTCACATTCTAAATGTTCTCTTTCATTTACAACAGTTAATTTCTCTTGATTAAAATGAGCTTTTCATTGAAAAAAGAATTAAAATTAGAAAATAGGATTAAAACTTCATATGACTTAACACAATCGCCATCACATATTGAAAATGCATCGATGTATTTCGGCGTAAAAGCTGGTCAACTCAGTGTAATGAATAGAAGGGCTGTAGCGTTATTACGCGAAGTTTTAACAGAACGAAAGCGCTTTAACAACATCCTCGTGAACGCATGTACTTGTCGATAAAACCGCGTAGAAACGGGAGATAAAAGAATATTTAATCAGCGCGCATGAAGTGGCACAGAGATAGGTAACAAAAAGTAGAATCGTCCCCCAAACGGAAGAGGCCCCTCGAGTACGAGATAGAGAGGGCGAGATAAACGCGCGGTTAATTAGTATGCAAAGTTTGGGAATACTGTAGGCGAGTTAACAGGGAAAGCGTCGCCGCCGACGGTATTACGTGAAGACTTGCGCAAATAAATTGCGGTGAGATTATTACATTGCGATTTGCGCGATGCGATAGATGAAGCGTGAAGAGTAATTAATATGAATAGAGTCAACATAATTTTAAAAAAATCTATCCTGTAACGCCTGTAGAAAGAGAGGAATTTCACGCATGAGGAATTTGGTAATAGAAAGATATAAAAAAAACAACAAATACAAAATAACAGTATGTTATAATATATACCTACGCTATACATATAGTACACATTCTAAACGTTTCTTTCATTTACAACAGTTAATTTCTCTTGATCAAAATGAGCATTTCATTGAAAAAAAGAATTGGAAATATGTAATTGAAACACTTATATAATTCTTCCAAAGTATTTTTTATAATTACATAAAAATAATATACAATACGAAATTGTTCAATATAAACTGAATAGTCCAATATCATCAAAATACTCGTCAGCTTCAAATTGATGCTCGAGAAGCCTACTACTACTTTATAGTCATTTGATAAAGCATCAGATGCGAGATGATGCTCTCTCTTCGAGGGAGATAAAGATCGATTGAGGGGAAGCGAAGAGATGAACACTAAGTGGATGAGGGAGTATTTGGACGGGCAATATCGACTGGCGAAATCTCGATGAAACAAGGATACTGATCTCGCAGCGAAGTTCCGGGAAATCTAGGGGCAGAAATCGAGAGAGAGAGAGAGAGAGAGAGGGGTGAGGATGGTAGTAACTGAGGTTACTAATACTAGGCTACTACTCGATGTTATCGAAAAGAGCCGCGGAGGATAAACGCTCAAGGAATGGATATCGAAAATCGAACGATACGCATCTGCCTATGTGATTCGAAATGGGCAGTATTGGTCCACAAATCGTGAGAACGACTACGGAAAAACGCCGAAATACAGTAATAAATCACCACAAACGCGACTCTCGCCATGTTTAACTTCGGTCTTGACAAAAATCAGAAAAAATCGAATAGAAAGAATTTAATTTATTTTTTTTTGTGACTTAACGTAGCCGTTGCATGAATGTCGCATGTTGCGTGTGAAGTTGGACCGAGTTGTTCCACAATCGAGATGTGGATTTATAGCTGGCGTATTCAGAAAGATTGGGAAACTAAAATTTATTCTTGAATGAAAATTAAAACTAGCGTTTTGCGCGACGAAGATTTGATCGTATTAACCTTTGAAACGTTTTAATTCCTCTTTTCAATCGATATGAATTAATTTTTTATAATAAACATTATACCTAAATAAACATATCTAATTAACATACCTAAGCTTAATTCAGTTAAGGTAGCTCTATCGTTTTTTACTCTTTTTTTGAATTTTAATATGTTGTAGACGGAGTTAATATTTATCGATTACGAAATTGTTTGAAGTCGATTCACCGTTTAGTTTAACAGTTATTTACAATTAAAAATAGCACGTTTTGTACAGTAGGGTATAAAACATGAGTGTGGGAGTATTCTAAAAGAAAATTATATTTTTTTTTAAATTAAATTTTTTGTGAAAATTTAATTTTTTTAAGAATACTCTCACACTCATGTTTTATACCCTACTGTACAAAAAGTGCTATTTTTAATTGTAAATGATTGTTAAACTAAACGGTGAATCGACTTCAAACAATTTCGTAATCGATAGATATTAACTCCGTCTACAACATATTAAAATTTCAAATAATTCGTAAGAAGAGTGAAAAACGATAGAACTACCTTAAATGTAAATTTTTTAGTGTAAAAGTATATTTAATTAATTTTTACATGAATAAATAAAAATGTTTTAATTTAATTACATATATGCATTATAGTTTATGTTACATATATGTTAGTTTTATTATATGTGTTATTTTTTGGATCTAAATTAAGTTTAATTACAAAAACTATTTTTTTATATTTTATTGATGCACATATTATACATTTGTACAATAAAATATAGTTCGACGACCTTATAATAAAAATAATTTTATGTAGAGCATAATAGAATCTGCAGAAAACTGCGAAAAATGAGGGATAAGAATTATAATATGAATTAAGACAGATGTGTAATTAGGGATGAATCGCGTTGAAAGCTCATGCGACGTTAAGGTATCGCGGGAATTCTTTTTTAGAGAACGAAATTTCATGCCGGGAATTACTCCGTCGCGAACGAACGCGAACGCGATACGGCACGCGAATAAAACAAAGTATCCACGGACGTCATCGTGATGAAGAGAAATCGGGAATCGTCGTCGGGGATCATTTGTCAAGTAGTTGCACCCGAGTGCTTCTGCGCTGATCCGTTTATTATTTGAAATCGCTGAAAAGACTGAAGGAAAGTGATCGAGCAGCCGGATGAGTGTAATTTGAAGAGCGCAAAAAACCGGATTACGGTGCAAAATTGACGAGCCAGAATTGCAGTTATCAAGACATTTTCCGCGAAAGTAGTAAAAATAATCATAACTTTTCAAGAAAGATCGCAAATAAAAAAATTAACAAGAGAAACATATAGAGATTTATAACGATTTCATTTTTTTTTTAAAGAAAGGAAATTATAAAATGTTAAAAAAACAACGCTCTAATCAATTTTTTAAATCTTATCTAAATTTCTATATCTAAATTCTATTAAAAATTTGCATTTAAGAAGTTTTAGTCTGTATTATGTGTATAGTGTGGATACTACAATGGAAATTTATTTATTAAAAATTTAAAAAGTAAATAACCAATTTATCCGAAAATCTGTAGCTTAGCTGAGCTCAGCTCTGGTGCGGTACAATGCCAGAATACTGGGTATACAAAGTCGAATGTGCCGAGGGACATCCAAAGTGAAATGGTAGACGAGCGATCCGGCTGCAATCTTGACGAAGATCAGCGCTCAAGCACCGAATCGTTTGTCAGAGGGACACCGTAAAGATCCTTGCGAGTCGAATTCGCTCTTTATGCGCTCTAGACAGTCGTTTATTACCCTCGAAGGGTCGAGGGGTTGAATACGGTTAAGGGTAGTTCATCGCAGACCGTCTGGAGATGCCTATCGTTCCAGAAAAGCACCGTTTGCTCCTCTCCTCGTCCTCCCCACTTTGTCACCAACTTATTTCGTTCTCTATCGATATCCCCCTTTCTCTCGAATAGTCCTGATAACGACATCATCGTTGATGGGAATACTATTCCACGGTGCATGAATGAGTAAAAGTGCAGGCATTGTATTATAAGAGTGCTCCGCATGTTGAGTGGAAAGCTCGTAAGAGTCTCGAAAATTTATCTCTGGATTTTATGAAAATTTATATTCCTTCTAACAAACATTTTGCATAAAATAACACCTGAAAGGTTAATCTTAAATCCCAGAAAATTAGATTTTAAATTAAATTAAATTATACCTACCTCTGTGTGTTTGCAAAATTCAATTTTCTGAACTTTGAGTTAAAGTAAATTGAATCATTATTACATGTTTCTATTTTGTTGCTGATAAAAAGAGCACAAATTCTGTCTCAAAAAATGTATATCCAAAGTTATTTTGTATTTTATAGAATATATCTGCATTGCTACAACTTTATTAATAATCTAATGAAGTTAGTTACCACAAAAATATTTTCCCATATATTAAGACGAAAACTAGAAATTCTTAAAACTGGAAGAGTACTACAAACTTTAATGGTATAATTAACGGAGTGGCAGTTGTTTCCCACTACTTTACAGAACAGAATAAAAGAGCTCGAAGTTATAGAGCTACGTGTTTCTCAAAATAAAAATTTCCTTTATTCATATATATCTATTTTCTTCTTCCATCGTTGCAATTATTTTTGAGGCGCGTTGCTCGCAGTTATAGATTTGACGACAACCGCGGCACGGCTCCTTTCAAGATATCCGGTCTTTAAGCGAGCAAAGCGTGCAAAGTGCGTAATTCACATGCAGGCGAATTCACAGAGCCGTTTTGCGGCAAAAGGGCCGCGCGTTCTATCATGTCGGTACGGGCTTAAGGCGGAGATCGCGGTCGCGATACGTCAGGGATTTAATTGCCGGCTCGACGAACTCAACCAGCTGCTCTCGGCGCGCGAGCGTATTAGCCCTTCCGCTGCCGCCTCCTAATTTCAATTATTATCCCATCCGTTATTGCCACTCGGAAACGCCTCTTTTCAGCTCTCGGCTCTGCCGACGAGCGAATAAATCGCGCACACCGGCCGTTTACCACCGATTTATTTGCTAGTCTTCTCTCTCCCGTTATGATGAGCTCGCGCTCATAAACCCTATTGCTAATGCCACTCTTATTGATCGATAGGGTCTACCTCATTTTACAACAGCCATTTTTGCGATTTAGGGGTAAGGAACAAATGACTTGCACAATATCTCATCTATGCGATCGACGAGAAAACGAATTTAAGATCCCTGATAAGTAATAACAGAAAGAATTAAGTGTGTTTTAAGAGTTTTTCGTTTAGCGTATAAAATGTTCTACAAGGAAAATTAAAACATACTAATAATCGAAAGAACTTCTAAAAGATCTCTTTATCGCCCAAAACATATTCTTTCAAAGATTTATATTAAAAGTTTGCATAAAAGAATAATTAAATTGTTTTTAAAATCATTTATATAAGTATTTATTAAATGGCCTGGAATAACGAAGTACAATAATTTTAATTTTTTTGAAATGTAAATATCTATAGTAATATTAGTTAATATATATTTTACATATACATTTGTAGCGTATCTGTAGTTGTAAAAACCGATAAATTTCACTAATTTCTCGTTGTTAATTTTAATAATTATCGCATTCATTATTGCTCCTGATTCAATTTTGCCGGACAAACAAATAAATTATACGCCATTTTATCCGCTTGAAAATTTGGTATATTACAGATCGTAATTAGTTCATTAACAAATTTATTGTCTTAATTAATAACATCATAACGCGCGTATTACTTCCGGTTTACTAGCATTTTCAATTGGCGCATCGGTGTAATGTGCACATTAGGAAAGATAAGCAATATAAATACTGACTGAAATAAAATCAAACACAATCCAATATTATCGCGGAATACATTATCACAATAATTATATTAAAGTAATAATTATTATCGTGCTGTAGCGCTCATTATGCGAATATTAATAAAGAACTATTATTTCTGCATATTTATCCATATATATTTTTCAGTTATCGATGTATTCAATCGCTTATATATTGAAAACCATTGACGTCTCGATATTGAAACAACCGACATTTTTCTTCGTTTATTTCCGAATTCGATATCTTTAGTTGAAAGGAATGGTGCGAGTTCTCGGGCAGCCTATACATCGAAGGGCAGAAGAAGAACAAATTGCGCAACTTTCCTTAAGCTGCGGAGGAAGAAACGAAGGCGAAGGAGCAAAACGAAAGAGTAACGAGTGGCGGGCAAGGAGGGTGGGCACGGATGATAGAGGAAAGTGTGAAGAAAATTTTTCGCGGGATGAAGAGACGCGTGACGCGATTTTTTGCTCGAAGCAACTTATTGGTCCCCGTTAGTTCTCCTTCCCCTCCCTCCTCGTGATGCCATTTTTTGTCCCGTGCTGCTGAGGCTTTATGCTTGTCCTGTTCGCCACGGTCGCGGTGTAGTAAGTAAGAATTTTATACTTAGCTTCACCGTTTTTATGGCTTTTCGCAACCCCACGCGAAGTATTATATCAAAGACTCAAGGTAGAGGGAAATATAAGCATGAGCAGATTTAAGAACGAGTCGAGGGAGGGTGCTAAACCGACCCGAGAACATATATCAGTAAATGAGAATACATACTATAAAGACATTAAAATAAATCTGCAATTTCCTTTTTTACGAGCCTAGATTTCCGTTCTGACACGAAGAAAAAACAAAAAACTAAAACCATCACGGTGACAGCAATTGCCAACAAGTCTCAGGAGAAACTATTGTCTAAATAATAGTATCATGTATTCAGATAATAAATGCAGAAATGCGGAATAAGAAAATTCATGTTATTCTAGAATCGATTATCTAAAGTTTCATGATTCTCCGTTTAGTTATGGTAGTATCCAATTTTAATTTAATCAATTTATCTTTAAATTTGCACAACTATTTATATTATAATAATCTACCAGTTTTTGAAAGTAGATAATAAACATTGGATGTTTTAACGCTTGCACGCGCACAAAATAAATAGATATTAAAACTTTAGAATTAGAAATATAAATCCAATTATCGAAGTAACATTAAAATTTAACATATTGCAAAAGAAATTATGTTTAATTAATTTTCTTAAGTTTGCGATAGAAACATAGATAGGAAGAAATGTTAAAGAGAAGCAGGACTCCTCTATACTATAGAGTCTATAGCTTAAAAACTCATCTCGCTTAACGCCTTTTGGCAGTTCTGTACCTGTTTACACTTGCAGGACCACGTTCTCCAGCCTATGGGATGGAAAACTCGCTTTATCTCCGTAGACTTACCGGTTGGCGGCGTCGCCCGCGGGGGCGAAAAATATTAAAAACGATAAAGAAGTCGGGCCGTGCTGTTTCTTCGTGCCTCCCCCGGAGATAGATCATCGTCGTGCGAGCATCGTTTTATCGCCCTTACACGGGAATCAGTGCGCCCTTCGTGTGCGCGTGTGTAACCTAAGGCGTGTAAAGCAATAGCAACCCTCGAGAAAACGGAAATGGGGGAGCGGTTATAAATTTTTTGTAATGAAACTACACCTTTACAAGCGTGATTTACGCGTTAATAGAGGACGCACATGTACGCCGCCATTATACAAGATACCCCGTTACCGCTGTTCTTTTATCTTTGTCAAGAAGTTCTTGGATACCTTAGAGTCAATTTTTACCGAACGGAAATATTGAGGCAGGAATAGTTCCTGAGTTATAAACTATCGAAAATGGAGAAGTTCCGAGGAACTTTAATAGAGCGTAAATCTGTATATCATTTTTTTAAAGTTTTAGTTTTTTTAAATTAATTTTAAGCGAATCTTAATTTAATAATTATAATTTGTTTGCTAAGACATTTATAGTAAAAAAAAATCAAAGAAGTTGCGGAGCACATTGGCATACATCAAAGAAATTTGAGCTCGTATTGACGGCACGTCGTAATTTCGATTACATCTATCGCGTGTTTCGTAAGGTTTTCATCAAACTTCAGAACGGCTTCTTCTCCGATGAATACGACGACCATTTTTCTTCGGCGAAAGTTTAATTGGACGTCGTGCTTTTCCAGAACTTCGTAATTTTCAATATTAGATATCTCGTATAGCTAATGTCTTCTCTCTTATCCACGAGGCAACAACCGTCGTGTTACCCATGTAAATTTTGCTGCTCCTGCCGTGATGTGTAAGATGTTCCTTCCTTTCTTCCCTCCGTTATCAAACCATCATACGGCAAGGACTTTTAGTGCCATCGTTCCTCGAAAGGACCCTCGAGGCTGTTAAAGGTTCCTCCTTTGAATACCAGGTGTCTTTCTGTGACCCTTGACGGTTTCGCTTTCCTGTTACGTCAAGCCGCAAGTTCTCCCCGAGGAACGGCTACTTTTATTCGATCAGTCAAGGATTTTTCAGCTCTCGTCTTGCCTACCTACGTCCGGTCACTCACCTGTCTTCGCTCTTTTATCCTACTCCCTATAAGTAAACGAATTTTGTCCCGAAGGGTGTTCAAAGGGAACGCCCGATAGCGTCGAAGGGAAAAGCGCAAGGACGAAATTTAATTCACCAGCAACGTGCGAGAGAGGCAGGGTGGAATCTTGAGGATCGTCTGAAGCTTTACGAAGGCGTCTGGATTAACCCAGCTCAAAGGAGGAGGGAATGGTGTCAGCACTGAAAAAATTGAAACAAAGCTGAAAACAGAAGGCACGATAGGAAAAGAGATTATTAGAATATTGGATGCTTTACGTGTAACTAAGAGTTGCTTTCGCAAGATAGCATGAATTAGAAAACTCGCATTTATTATAAAAGTTTATTTATTTATTTAATTAGAACCGATAAAATTTTATTAAGTTCTAACAATGGATTTTGAAAAATGTATAAATTATTTTATATAAAAGGAAAAATTTTTTATTTTATGTTATTTATGTATTAAATTTAAAAAAGTAAGATGTTTATGGTGATGCCATATTAATTACTGACCTTCTGAATTATATACCTAATACAGATATTTCTTATATTGATTCAAATGGAATTTAATAGTCCGTACCTATCGCTATAGATAAAGGATAAGATAGAAGTTCATCCAAATTAGCTGCATTTCTGAAGGTGTAGGAGTAAGAGGTAGGAAACGTGGGGAGTGCTAATGAACGATGGAGAGGGTCGGAGTAAAGTGACCTCAAAGGGAGGGAATGGAATGAGTAAGTGGCGTTCTCAGGCCGGAGATGCGCGTGAGCGAGAATTCGGGAAAGGACGAGATCTTCGGCGAATCCGGCCCAAGTCGTTCAGATTTAGCGGCATGTCGGCGGCGAATTAAGTTTCCCCGGTTCGCTCGTCGCCCTTGATTTCCACACCCTCTTTACGATTTACGACAGCTCTGGCGTAAATTAGCACCCTGTTGCGAGAGGAGGCTGTAATGCCTACCACTAATATTAACCACTGAAATTAAGCTTACGAAGAAGCGCGTGACGAACAAAATCGATTTAGAAATCTGAAAAAAAGACTGTCTACTTGCCGAAAAAACTTTTTAAATGTAAAGTACAATATATTTTAATAAAAATTTAATAAAATTTAAAAAAATAGTATTTGTAAAAATAAAAAAAAACAAATAAGTAATACATATCTGATAGCATATTTTTAAGAGATTATTGTGTTTTTATAGGGAAGGAAGGGATAACAAATTTAACAAAATGTTTAGAAATTTAATATAACTCCGAGAAAATAGAACTAATCAAATAACACAAACTGAAATTAATTTAGAATTGTGTGAGAAAAGTGTAATTGGAAAATTTTAATTATTAATCCTGAGTTTTTAATAACTCAAAAACATATATAGTTATGCTTATATTTAAAAAATCTCAAGGAAAAGAAAATTCTTTACTTTGTTTGAAACTGTTAATTAAGGCTTATTGTTAGATAATTATGGGGGTTTCCGAAAGAAGTTGTAGTCTCAATAGTTTCTTTAAATGTTTTAATCAACTCATCCACGTGGAATTAATGATAGCTTGTACGTACAATGTTTCTTTGACATACGGCAGAAACGTGAGTGATGGCGGAAACAAAAAACCACACCTCGAAACTGCTAAAGAATATCGAGAAATGATAGTCTGACCCAATCTTGGCTATAAAGTCTAACTAGGGTCCGGTAGGGCCCAGTAAGGGCCGAGCCAGGTTTTTATGATGGAAACCTGGATTCATCGCAGAATTAGATTCTGTCACTAGGAATATATTCAGATATGACACTAACATTTCATAACCGACCCGACCAATTAAAGCAAGATCCGGTGTGGACCCGACCAATTTAAACGCAAGATCCGGTGTGGACCCGACCGGTTAAAGTAAGATCCGGTGTGGACCCGACCAGTTAAGGCAAGATCCGGTGTGGACCCGACCAATTAAGGCAAGATCCTGTGTGGACCCGACCGGTTAAGGTAAGATCCGGTGTAGACCTGACCGGTTAAGGCAAGATCCGGTGTGGACCCGTCCGGTTAAGATAAGATCCGGCTGGACCCGACCAATTAAGGCAAGATCCGGTGTGGACCCGACCAGTTAAGACAAGATCCGGTGTGGACCCGACCAGTTAAGACAAGATCCGGTGTGGACCCGACCAATTAAGCAAGATCCGGTGTGGACCCGACCAGTTAAGGCAAGATCCGGTGTGGACCCGACCAATTAAGGCAAGATCCCGGTGTGGACCCCCACCAATTAAGGCAAGATCCGGTGTGGACCCGACCAGTTAAGGCAAGATCCGGTGTGGACCCGACCAATTAAGGCAAGATCCTGTGTGGACCCGACCGGTTAAGGTAAGATCCGGTGTAGACCTGACCGGTTAAGGCAAGATTCGGTGTGGACCCGTCCGGTTAAGATAAGATCCGGCGTGGACCCGACCAGTTAACTTGTCTTAACTGGTCGGGTCCACACCGGATCTTGCCTTAATTGGTCGGGTCCACACCGGATCTTGCCTTAACTGGTCGGGTCCACACCGGATCTTGCCTTAATTGGTGGGGTCCACACCGGATCTTGTCTTAACTGGTCGGGTCCACACCGGATCTTGCCTTAACTGGTCGGGTCCACACCAGATCTTGCCTTATTTGGTCGGGTCCACACCGGATCTTGTCTTAACTGGTCGGGTCCACACCGGATCTTGCGTTAAATTGGTCGGGTCCACACCGGATCTTGCTTTAATTGGTCGGGTCGGTTATGAAATGTTAGTGTCATATCTGAATATATTCCTAGTGACAGAATCTAATTCTGCGATAAATCCAGGTTTCCATCAAAAAAACCTGACTCGGCCCTTACTGGGCCCTACCGGACCCTAGTTAGACTTTATAGCCAAGATTGGGTCAGACTATCAGATAGTCCTCTCCAAGTTCAAGAAGTTTTGTCCCATTAGTTATCATAATAGATCCCCTCGAATTCGACGTATTTCAAGGGTAAAAACGTGTATACTCGACTACTTATATTCCGTCGACTTCCATACCCCATAACTCTTTTCCATGACTTCCTGGAGGTTCGGGCCTATAAGGACTTTTGATCGAGGGGTTATAAGCTAAAAAACCCCAAAGTTTGGAGAAATTTGACCGGTGCCCAGATTTCCAATGTTTGTGTGCGTGGTCCTTTATTGTTGTCTGTCGACTTGAAGCTGTATTTAACAAGTTTATTGGGAAATAAAGAAAGTTACTTTACACATACTCGGAAACTTAATCCGTAAGTTTTAAAATTCGGGAAAACTCACGTCATTTTGTTCGCGAGTACAAATGTTTTGTAGACATATTTATACAAAGATATATATATAAATAGTTTATCTTAGTAATAAATATCGAGTATTATTAAAAAATTGCAATAACAAACTATTCGTCGCGTTTGCGAATTAAAAATTTAATTAAATTTTTGGAATATTTAAATATTGCGTATGAATGCACAATTTGATATATAAATTTTTTGTGCTTATATATCATAGTTTCTATGGAAATTATTATGAAAAAATACCGTGTGTGTATATATATGTATATATTATACATCATTAAAACTTATACGTTTTTCATATTATAAATTCATAATTATGTGATTTTACTGTTTTCTGAATAATTATTCTATGAGTTTATTTTGCTTTTAGTTTTTCTTTTGCTTTATATTGTTATATTATATATTCTAAAATTACGTACGCCATAAAGTTTTAATAAAAAATAATTCCAGCCTGATTGCCGGTAATTCGCCGAACTATTCAAAAACGCTTCGAGAACGATTCCTCGCAGCTGCGGGAAAACATTCCTGCGAAAGTTCACGACTAAAGTTACTGAAGAAGATTCGCCCGTAGCGAATAAACTTCCCAAGAAGATCTTCCTTTTAACTTTTGACTCCTCAACCGCTTTTCTTCAGCGTAATAAATATTTGTGTGCATATTGATGTAAAATCAAACTATATGATTTTTCGAATATTCTTACTGATTGTGAGTAAAAAATATTTCCAAAGATTTAGATAATATTTAAAGTCAAGAAAATTGTAATTTACATGGATGGAATGAATTCCTTGTAAATCCATTTAATCTGTCCCAGACTCCAGATGGATCTTCTATCGCCGCTATTACTTATACACTTCGACCTCTCTCTTCAAGCTCGTATATTTCTTCGATTTCGTACTTATCCCCTGTATTCATTTCAAGTCGTTTCTCTATTTCGCTACGCTTTACTCTGCCAGCACCACGCTCTTTACTTTTTCCCTTCGGAAAGTCCCACTTTTCAGTAACAAGCGCCAAACTGCACAGGATAGAGACGATTAAAGTTGTTCTTCCGAAAGGCCGAAAGAAGCCGTTTGTTGTCGTTTGCCGCCGTGTAGCCGCAGAAAGGGAGTAGAAAATAAGAGAAAGCTGAAAAGAAAGAGTGATAGAGAGAGAGAGAGAGAGAGAGAGAGAGAGAGAGAGAGAGAGAGAGAGAGACAGGGAAGGAGGGAGGGAAGGAGAGAGAGAAGATACTGAAGCGACCCAGAATTGGTCCTGGCAAGAGAAAAGGGGGTGGGAAAACACGAAACACGATTCGCCGTTTTTACGGACAATCCGCTCGTAAAACTTCCACCGGAATTCGATTTGAAACTTTCCGCGATCTCATTTGTATTCTTTTATTCAATGAATCCGTTCACCATCATAGCTATGCGGTCAACGAGCCGGATAATCCGACGATACATCGTGAGCATCGGTGATAATCGCGACGATAAAGTGATGGACGATTTGTTTAAGCTGGCAAGCCTCTTTCCAGATTCCATTTGGAAATTTGCATCTAAGATTTATATTGGAACCGATTTATTTTAAACATGAGATTAAAACGTGTATCTTTTTATAAGATGCAAAAGTAATTTTTAATTTATGCGACACATTTATCTTCGTAGTTTTTTTAGCGATTTAATAAAATTCTTTCGATCAAAATTTCAAAAAAAGATTTTTAAAATGTTAAAGAAAAATTTTTGACAAGATGTTTTCTTGTATCACATGTTATTGTAAATACATACAATATATGAAACAAAACGAGTATCTCGAGATACTTTAAAACTTAAAAATTAATAAAATAAGGATTAGATTAGTTATAAAAATTACACGATAAAACTTTTACTAATTGAAATAATTGGCTCGAAGAACCATAATATCTTACTGCATCTTTGATGCCGGCTAACAGTCAGTTTTAATCGTATCAATATATTTTTCAGGAAAGAGGACTGCTCTCGCGGATGCAGTTTGTTGGAATAATCGAAGTATGGCCGCTGTTGCTACAATTTGAGATTGACGCAGCTTACGAACAGGTAATTAATACGAACGGTAGTGCAATTATATACGCTGGTACATTAATTCGGCGTAACGCTCGCGCCGACAAACCGACGATGTAACCGGGCGAATCAATATTTTATTCGTAATTTGTCACTCGCTCGTTCGTTCTCGTTACATTCGCTGCCTGTATGTGTGTATGTGTGTGTAAATACACGCGCACACGTGTGCGCGAATTTAACGACGAGACCAACCACGGAGTGGGCACAATACGCGATTACCATTCAGGCAGGAATTAGTTGCAATAAATCAATCTGAGAGGTGCGAGATTTTTCCCGATGGATAGAACACAACAGCGCCCGTATTGTAAAATAAAAAGAATCGAACTGCAAAAATCCATAGAGAAAGACTCAAATCCGAGGTTCTATCCTTTCGTCAATTTTCATCATAAATAAAATTAATAAAATTTAACTGAATTTTTAGAATAAAATTGAAAATTTCTCCAGAGATTTCTGTATAAAGATCAAAAAAAGAATAAGTATCAAACAAGATTGTTAAAAAAAATGCAATATAAATTTCTATTTAATCTTATATTTATATATAGATAATCAGAAGTTCCATCAATGATTAATGAAACAGTTAGTCATCTCCGTTATAAAATATTATATATAATATAAAGTATAATTCTTTATAATAAGATACGTTAATTTTTATTATGTCTTTTATGGAACTATATAGGTAATCTTCCTTTTCTAGGCATTAATGATGTTTGGGCATTACGACTAAAATGATGAAAACTCTTTGAATCCAAATTAATTCTGTAAATTTTATTATAAAAAAAATTCTGTCAAAGTTTCACTGTTTAGGAAGCTTGTTGTTGAGAAATTAAATAATAAAATCACACGTAATCTAAGGGCAAATTAGGAAAAATTATTATATCTCAGTGAAAAATGATGAAAAAAATATGAAATTTTGCAAGCAGAACGAGTAAGACTATATAATTATCTGCACCAATTTTTAGCTTTATTAGGAGACTCGTTTTTTTTATTTAATAATATTTCCGAAAAATTTCTTGGTTTGGTTAGGTTAGCCGAAAAGTACGCTCAATACATATTTACATACGTTCAATACGTACTTAAATACGCTCAATTACAGATGAGGAGACTATGAGATACACGCACACTATCAAAAATGCTACGCAATGTTGTCAAATTCAAAAAGTGATTTAACTTTAGAAATTGATTGTACATAAGCAATTTAACTTTTGACAGGGAAAATATACCTGTATCGCCCGAACATCCTTAAACCGTACAATGATACGAGAACATGCAAATTACGAACTCGATCGATCGAATTTTTATTTATGACGTGCTTTTATTTTATTTTTTCAATCAAGCGGTTTTCTTTTCCATGATTAATATTAGGTTCAAATTATTTGAAGATGCACAGAAACAGAGGTAACGTGAAAGAGAAAGGAAAAGTTTCTCGAATGACACGAGACTCTCGAATACGCGACTCAAATAGTCCGTGACTCGTATCGCGATTCCTATATCGAGGTCGCTCAATTAAGCTCTCTCCCTCTCGCGAGCGGCGGCTTTGTATAAAGGGTGAATCCGGCAGGATCTAATGCTAGCGTTTCCAGGGGTAATTTATAGCCAGCCATTGTACTTCGAATGGCTCTCTCCCGGTATCACCGAGGATGCTAGGGAACGGAAAGGAGAGAAAGAGACAGGAAGGCGCAGGCGGCGGAGGAGGATAGCAACGGGATGAGCAACAGGAGAGAAAGGGAGGCAGAATCGACCGTTGCAGATACGTCTGACGGGATGAAGGGTTGCGGGGAGTGCGAGAGGGCCAGGGGGGTGGCTGGCATCTACTGCTCTACTACTGGCAACTCTGCGCGCGGCGTTGCGTATTGTTTCTATGTTTATACTTGCTTTATACAGTCTCTCGAGTCGCTCGCTTCTTTCCGCTTTACTTCGTTTTACTTGCGCGAGCGCACACGAATGTACATATTTGCGTATCAGTGTGTTTCTTCCATTCGCCTCGGTGTCTTCACCGAGCCAGGTCTGGGTACGATGATACGCAGAGCACCTCAAAGCTACAAAACAATCTTCAATCGTAAGATCTATATGCGACGTTTCCTTAATTCAATGTTCTGCCCGGTTTTTGCATCGCATCCCTGCGAAATTTACGATCGATCTAATCAAGAAGGACGCGGCGAACAACCGGAACAACGACCATTCATCTGTGACACATATTATACATTGATATGAATGCGTACGATATTAGGCCTGTTCGTTTTAGCTGAACTTCTTGCACAGTTCATCTCTTCTCTTTTTCTCTCCAACGAGAAAAGAAAAAGAGGAAAGATATGAACCGTGCAAAGACGAAGTTCAGCTAAAACGAACAGGGCCTGGTATCCAAATTATAAAAAAATTAATAGCGTGGAACAACGTGAGGCAACAAATGACTGTATAAAGCTGGATATATACTGTATATACACTTTAGCGAACGAACAGTGAACGCGAACGTTCGGACATTCGCGTTTGTGTTGTTAGATTGTTTATTCTTTTTCTCGGTTGCACCAAAATACCAGAATTCGACCAGATTCGGGTGTTTGCTGCATGTAGCAATTTGAGATTTTTTATTTATATATGCTGAATATAATGACAACGAAAGTTTGCGTTCGCTGGTCGTTCGCTAAGTGTATACCCAGCTTAATATATAGAATGACAATCGAGAAATTGCTGAAACTGAAAAGCTAGATATTATTTCTTGATGAGTGGACAGAATAAAATGAATTAAATGCTATATCAGCAAAAGTAATTCATCGTTTGTTAGCAAAGTATAAAAAAAAAGTACAAATATTAACTTGTATAAACATAAATACATACATATAGAAAAAAATCGATATTTGTGGAAACTGCTCGGAGGTCAGTATAGTAGTAGAAGTCGTCGCCGCAGTCAGACGAGTCGGGCATTTCCGTCTCTGCTTCGGTTATGAAGTTATGAATGAGCGCGACGCGCGGCGCGGCGTTTTTCCGAAACGAGTACGAACTACGAGACACTACGAGATACACGTGTGGTGATGTCGGTGATGAACGCGTCCCTTCGTCTGTCGTACGCGCGGTAACGCATCGCCGACGCCGCGTAGCTTCTTAAATTAGGTGAGCCAGAGGATGCTGATATGCAGTCGAAGAATCTTCAGTTAACATTGGCGATACTCAAGCCACACGTCGTCAAATCCCCGTTCGCTCTTCAGGTACGAACCTAACCTCGCTTTCACGGAGCGATTAATGCAGGGTTAGGCTCCGCAGGATAACGGCGAACGATACGACCCGCGATTAGCGTCGGGGGAACGAGATTTGAGAAATTTAATGACTAAATTTCGCACTGATTTTTCAGAAGATTCGCGATTTAATAATCGACAATAATTTCAAAGTTGTCAGATCGCGCAGGACGACGATATCTCGCGAGGAGGCCGAACTGTTTTACAAGGAGCACAAGAACAAGTTCTTTTACAACCGTCTCTTGACTTTCATGTGCAGCGGTCCATCAGACATTCACATTCTGACGCGTCACAATGCTGTCGCTAAGTGGCGAGAACTGATGGGCCCCACCAAGGTCTATCAAGCCCAATATAATGCACAGGATACTATCAGAGGAATGTTTGGCCTGTCGGACACTAGAAATGCCACGCACGGATCTGGTAATCACCCACAATATCAAACATACTCGGCGGAATGCAGGACTTTGTATTTAAAAAAAAGAGAGACATTAATGTTATTCGCTCTAGATTCGACAGAGTCCGCAGAAAGGGAGATAATGATATTTTTTAAAGACTTTAATATAAAAAAGTGGTACGACAATGAAGAGATGTTTTATAATTTGGGAAGATTGCACTTCGATCCAACGTCCTTTGTGCACACCATTGACAAGACTCACATACAGAATGAACGGATTACAAAATAATCATGTACAACGTTAATTTATTAAATAAAATATTTATTATATTTTTAATAGGAGATATTCCTATCTACACAATTGCTAGCAAAATCCAGACTGTGCTTGTATGAAAATAGTTCAATGTATTTTTCTGTGTATTTTTATAGAATTTTTTTAAAATGCTAGACGTCAATCAGGTCAAACTAGTCAATTTTTCATATATATATGTTTGATGAGAAATATGTATGTACTAGTTTTCGCTATTTTGCAACAACAAAATACGATCACGTTTGTCACATTGGATCCTCAAAACAATGTATGACATTTTGGATTGAAACACGGACGGACAATCAATATTTCTAAACGTACGCCTTGTGTCCTAGTCGAAGCAACACAATTTATGCATTTATCTTCACGTAAACTTTTGGACGTGAGAACACTTTAATCCCTTCCTCCAGTTTATTCAATTGCTTCTCTATCTCGATCTTGCGCCTCTGTGCTCTGAGAGTATCCGTTTTTATAGGCATCATATTTAATTCGTTGACATAATCCTGATAATCTGCATTCCAGAAATACAATCCAATGAATTTGAATAATCAAATAGATATTAATATTTAAAACAAATAATGTTATAGTTATTATTAAATTTTATTAGACACCACAGATACGCACTTTTTTTTAATAATCGTAGTGTCTCCTTGCGCTCGTGATCAGGTAAGGGCACGTGACCCTCTGGACAGTCAGAATGCAATGCTTCCGCTCTGGCCTTTTGCTCCTTTTCATGTGCTTCCTTTCTATCTCGAAGATATCTATTCAGAAAATTGTTGGAAAAAAGAAAATTAAATAAATTTACCTTCTGATTTAATAATTTTTATCTCTCTAATTAATATCTAATCTTCCATTATTATAGTATGTTGCACTGTATGTACCATATTTTCTATATTTTATTTTATTTGTAATTATACATATATATATACATATATGTATATGTATATATAATATATATATGTATATATATGAAGGGTACAAAGGAAAACGATCAATGTTCATCCGGAGTAATTTCGAGAAAAACGCAATTTTAAGTTTCAAGACATCAGATATTTTAGAAAGCTATTGCAGCTAAAAAAGCAGTGAATATCGGAATGCATAGTATTTACATTGTATGTTTGACTCTGATGGTTCTTCCCCATAAGTGCGTGAACTATTATCGTTTTTCCCCAGCACGGGTACATCTTTCGGGGTCACTTCGACCAACTCCGATTAACTTTAATCGACGATTAACCCGATATGCAAATTCGTCAACAGCAAGACTTTTAACTGTATAATGTATATGTCGTTCTTTTTTATTTTTTTTTAACCTATCTCTTCGTGATTTACCACTTCGTGAATAAAAGCTGCTTTTAATATAACAAATCTTTTAATTTTTTATTTTTGTCGATTAAAGTTAATCGGAGTTGGTCGAAGTAACCCTCGGTCTTATTTATAATTAATTTTAACTGTTCTTGTTTAAAACAGATAAGAATTATGAAACTTCTTTGAAAATGCCACAAAATAGCATGATCAGATCAATTTCGACAAAAGTGGACTTTGATCATTTTTCCTCTGTATCCTTCATATATAAGAATCTCGAGATTCCTCAGTCTTATAGTATAGGCTAAGTAAAATGTTTCAAGAAAATGTACTATAATGTAAAAAAAAGTTGATTAAAAAATAGGAAATATAATAGAAAGAATTAGTTTAAGGAGGTTCGCCTATTACTTGTGAGTCAAAAATGCGATTGAAATAAATGTCATTACAGCGATCCCGAATTATATGCAATATTAGTATAATGAATTGTGGATGCTACTTATGTGCTATATTCTTCGTAAATTATTAGTGTATAGAATATTAACAAACATATGCCGGGATATGAGAGCGTCAACGACTCGGGAATCGCTTATTATCCAATATTCTAGGCTAGGATCTAAATTTTGTGACAATATAGCCTTCAATCCACACGGTAAAGTCCGATTTTTAAAGTCTTTACACAATCCTTGATGTTTCATCTATCAAATGTTAGTTTTTCAAAGTCCTAAGGTGGCTAAGTGTGTACTAAACCAGTGATAATCTACCTCGGAGCGACTTTCTCCATAAGGGTCGACTAAAAGTCAACGAAGTATATAGCACATAAGTAGCATCCATAATTCATTATACTAATATTGGATATAATTTGGGATCGCTGTAATGACATTTATTTCAATCGCATTTTTGACTCACAAGTAATAGGCGAACCTCCTTAAAATCAGTAAAGAAAAGTAGTTACAATATCGTACTTAGGCACAACTCCCTTGCGATAATTCGGAGGTGGTACACCATTATGAAGTTGCGTCATCAACTTATTAGCAACAGAAGTGCGTTCTTTATTCAATTTGATGAAATCGATCTCCTCTTTAGATGACGGCGACATGGATTTTCGTAAATCGACTTTCTGCAAGTCTTCGGGACTATGCATATCACCTCTATCTGTAGGAGAATCAGATTGTTTCCTCGAGATCTTTTCCTCTTGCTTATTTAAATCACCATTGTTCGCTCTTTCATGCTTTGTAATGTTCTTTGATGGATACCTATTGACAGAAATCAGTCAAGAAAAAAATGGCCCATAGATAAAATTTTATTTGTTAACTAATTCTATTGTTAACATTATTAAATTAAGAAATTAAATAATATTAGTGATTAAATTGGAAGATTAATCAATTAAACTTGTTTAAAGTGAAAAGTAAACGCTAATTATATAAAAACGACAAAACTCTTAAGTCAAAGAAAAAATTAGCAGATAAAAATGAATAAAAAAATGTTAAGAATTATATTTCCAAGATCTTTTTTACTTTTGTTCTATTTTAGCCTTCTCTAACATGTATTATAATATATCGTTAGTATTTTTTAGCATTGAATCTATATAATATGTGTTTCAAATACACTTACCGTATAACACCTTCAGAATATATACTTTCCAATTGATCTGTATCTAAAGTCTGAATCCCTTGACTTTTGTACTTAACAGTGCTTAGCGTATCTAAACTATTTGCAGCATTATCGAACTTGTGCACATTTGGTTCGGATGAAATCTTTGGTTGCAATTTCTGCTGACTCTTATGCTTGCCAGTTCTCTTTTGTTTGCCTGATATGTTATTATTCATTCCTGATCCAACAACCTTTTTAGTAGTAGTTTGCTTTTTATCATATTCAAATACGTTGGTCCCATTGCGAGCTTGTTCGTCAATTTCCACTTTGTCAATTGAAACTCGATCGACATTATAGCTCTCATGTTTCTTCTTGTCCCGGAAGCTGGTGACCACCTTTGCGGGCACATTCTGATACTTATCTGTACTCTTATGATGCTTGTCTAATTGTAACTTTTGTAGCTCCTCCACCTCTTTGCTCGCTTGGAAGCACTGTTCCATTCGCCGGAGGTTTTTCACGTTTTCCTGAATAAAATTCTTCCTTCTGACTGGCTCTAGCAGCGACAAGCAAAATATTCAGCATGTTACTAATTATTTCTCGTGCATCTAAGTTTTAATATTATTTTTTTCAGCATTTTATGAGATAAATTCCATTTTTTTAAGCTTCTGAATGATTGTTTAATAAAAGATGTAATGATATTACTTACTGGGATCGGGGAAAATGCCCTTCAACGTCGTTACTTTCATCTTCCTGACAAGAACGGTATCTGCCAATATTGTCACTCTGCTACATTTATAATTTACATTTCGGAAAATAGGCAACGTTTCGGGACATCCGACTGATGTCTCTTTACCGCATAATTTTCGTTTCGCGCACACGTCGTTTTCCTGCCGTTACCAGATAAACAATTTTGTTTACATACCGGATAGTAGCTGCGTATAACCCTAATCTGTCAAGTATATACATACATACATACATCAGTATCGCCAACATCCAGTGTAAAACAGTTCATTCATAGCAACGTGGGTCGGTCATGAAACACTTTTTATCGGCAGACGGTCATGGGGAGATGTTTAGTTTCTTTAGCTAAATTTTTTACTTTGTAAACTTTCTTCCTTTTCGCTATAATTTTAAAAATTTTTTACTATAAATTATCATCAGTGTATATACAATTTTTTATATAAAGTTACAATGAAATGTAATCAATAACTAAGGAAACAATAATATACAATATACAGAATAGCCAAAATACGTGTGATAGAACCGAGAAGGATTTAATTATCGGCAAAATAAGTGGAAATTAAACTATAACAAAGCCATTTAATAATACTTTAATAATGAAAATATACCCTATATGAGAATAGTACCTTTATAATATAGTAGCTAGTATCAGAGAGAAACCTGAGAGCGGCCATCCCTTTGTTCTTGCGGTGGACGCATTTTCCGACGCGCCGCCTGAAGAAGTGCGACTAAACTACGCTCGTCACGGTCGGTAACGCTACATGGGTGCGTGTCCGTGCTATGGTTGGTGTCCAAACTACTGAAAATCGATAAGGAGAATGAGTCAGACAAGGACCGACAAACAATCGCTCCGTCCTTGTCTCACGTATCACGTTACGGTAGGCGAGCTAGCAGCGGCGAAGCCGACTGCCGAAATTTCCTTTTACCCGTCTCGCTCAGTCTTGCTTCTCTTACGCGCTGCGTTCCGTTCAACTTCAAAAATCAATATCTCTGGTTATATTTGTCGTAGAGAAATCTTTAAAAAAGCATTTTAAAGCTAAGGAGACAATCTTTTTGAAAAAAATAGTTTAAGCTACAATAAATTGCAAATTCCAATTATTATAAGCAATTAAAATGTTTAATTAACTTTTTTTTACTGAAAAGTGCATTTTTAAAAAATGTTTAAATAATGCTATCTTATTCTCTACTTTATTCTGAAAGTACGCATATTTATTTTATAAAGAAACGATGGATTCTATCTTTTTATATCATTTTAATGACTGAGATGCTGCGCCGTGCTTGCCTCTCTGGCTCGATCAAGTGGCACATTGATTTCTCCGGAAATCTCTCGTATGTATACATACAGCTTATGAATAACATAATATATTAATGTTCAATATAATCAAAATTATACAAATCACATTTTTGTTATGAGTATTACATTTTAATAATTGTGTAGTATTCTGGTAAAGTAAATTGTTTTGTTTTACTGTACTGTATAATTTAATCGTTAATTTTCTTTTCTGTTTTGAATTACCGGGATTTTCTGTAACGAATGTTATGCTCCAATTTTTCTTATCGGAAAATTTATAAAGTTATATAAAGTGCAGTATAAATTGCAATATTTTGGTGAACTCCACGCAGAAGATGAGAAAATATAATAGCGTGGTCACTTAGAGACTTGTAGAACGCCAAAAGTCAGGGTCTAATAGGAAATTTCCGATAAGAAAATTTAGAGCACAATATCCATTGTAGAAAATTCCAGCAGTTCAAAACGGGAAAAAAAATTAACGATCAAATTATACATTGCAGTAACAAAATTTACTTTATCATCAGAAATAATGCACAATTTTTAAAATGTAATATTGATAAGAAAAATGTAATTTGTATAATTTTAATTATATTCAATTATAAATTATGTTATTACATTATATATATTATGTCATTCATACTGTACATTTTTTCTACAAGAGATTTCCGAAGAAATCGATGTGCCCTGCTATACTTGATTGAGCCAGAGCCACGAGCACAGTGCGGTACAACGCGGTGCCTCAGTCATTAAAATTATATAAAAAATAGAATCTATCATTTCTTCATAAAATAAAAAATATGTATATACTATCAGAATGAAATAAAGAATAAGATAGCATTATTTAAAAAATGTTTAAATGTATTTTTTTATGAAAAAATTAATTAAACATTTTAATTGCTTATAACAATTGAAATTTGTAATTTCTTGTAACTTGAAACTATTTCTTTCGAAAAGATAGTCTCCTTAGCTTTAAATCCTTAGCTTAATTTTTTGAAGGTCTCTCTACGACAAGTATAACCAGATATTAATTTTTGAAGTTGACAATTTCTTCATTTTTCACGAAAATTGTATTGTTTATAATTTTTGAAAAAAAATATTTCGGACGAATAATATGTATCTGCTTATTTTATGTATATTTCATGTAAATGAAGTTGCACAATCAATTTAAAAAATACGAGGTCATTTCTCGTTCGATTTGACGTGGAATTGTTTATATGCAGTATAATAAATTAATATAATATAGTATATAAAAAATGTATTTTTTTAAGGATATAGTAAGATAAGGGGGGATCTATAGCGGCCCCCAAACAAAATTAATTTGGATTAGGGACAACTTGAAGGTTTAATAATTGATAACATTATCTGTGGAGAATTCCATATTTAGCTCTTTCTTGCCTCATTGCCGGAATATCATTAAAAAACGTATTTTTTATATTTTATTTTTTTTTCTGCCCCTATTATAGATATCAAGTATCATAAATCATTTTAAGGCATTATGAAACACGTTTTTCTTTAGAATTTTTCACGCCAAAACTCGATTTGCAGAATCGTTTAAAATATTCAAGAAATTTTTTCGCACGCTTCTTAAGAGGAGAACCCTTGGAAAAAATTTAGAAAATGTATATGTTACATAAAAGACTATCTTCCAAATTTTTTTCACTTTTTTAAACGGCATTATATTTAAAACAAATTATTTCTCTTTTATCGTTCCGTAATAATAAAGTAAAATCAATAAATACATTGATTTATTTAACTACAATAATATTGTTTTAATTTACTTCAATATTTGTGTTATATCAATGATAAAGATAATAGCTGTCATCTAAGCAGTTCCCAAGTTGATAATTTACAAACCAATTATAGCTTGTTTAATTATGTAAGTAAAGGACAAAGAAATCTCAAAGGCTTATAAGTCAATGATTATTTACATACCTATTATAAATTACAATTTTATGTTTACTTTAAGAATATAAGATTTATATACAATCACATATATTTATTCGTTGCAATATTTACTACAATTTAATCTTTATTACTAGATATATATTCTCGTCAATAACTATTGGGTCAATTCTTCCAGTCTTAAAAATCTTTGTTATAAGATTTCTCCTAGTCTTACTATTTCTGTGCCAAATACCGGACATGTGAAAGATAATAAATAATCGCAGAAAAATATGTGAACAACAATAACGAATAATCCTAAGTCCATTTGTACATTTACACGTGTATCGTAAAATTCCACTTTACTCAACAAGATTAGGTTTATATTGGATATATGTCACTTCTAATACACTTTTTTGTATGTTTTTTTATTAATATGCCGGGACCTAAGTTCAATCTTTAGTAAATCAGGATTCTCTCTCTAATTAAGATTTATTAAAAATGTACAAAAAAGTGTATTCGAATTCACCCAATTATTGACGACAATATATAGTAATAAAGATTAAATTGTAGTAAATATTGCAACGAATAAATATATGTGATTGTATATAAATCTTATATTCTTAAAGTAAACATAAAATTGTAATTTATAATAGGTATGTAAATAATCATTGACTTATAAGCCTTTGAGATTTCTTTGTCCTTTACTTACATAATTAAACAAGCTATAATTGGTTTGTAAATTATCAACTTGGGAACTGCTTAGATGACAGCTATTATCTTTATCATTGATATAACACAAATATTGAAGTAAATTAAAACAATATTATTGTAGTTAAATAAATCAATGTATTTATTGATTTTACTTTATTATTACGGAACGATAAAAGAGAAATAATTTGTTTTAAATATAATGCCGTTTGAAAAAGTGAAAAAAATTTGGAAGATAGTCTTTTATGTAACATATACATTTTCTAAATTTTTTCCAAGGGTTCTCCTCTTAAGAAGCGTGCGAAAAAATTTCTTGAATATTTTAAACGATTCTGCAAGTCGAGTTTTGGCGTGAAAAATTCTAAAGAAAAACGTGTTTCATAATGCCTTAAAATGATTTATGATACTTGATATCTATAATAGGGGCAGAAAAAAAATAAAATATAAAAAATACGTTTTTTAATGATATTCCGGCAATGAGGCAAGAAAGAGCTAAATATGGAATTCTCCACAGATAATGTTATCAATTATTAAACCTTCAAGTTGTCCCTAATCCAAATTAATTTTGTTTGGGGGCCGCTATAGATCCCCCCTTATCTTACTATATCCTTAAAAAAATACATTTTTGCTTCCTCATAGAGGAAGCTTTGTTTTCATAAACTTCGTATATGGACCTTTGATCGTATATAAAGCTAGGTCTAATCAACCAAATATTAAAGAAAAATATATGAAATAGGGGTAGAAAAGACCAAAGAAAAAATTGTTTTTTAGTTTTTGATGCTAATGTGTTCAGAATGTTCTAAAACGTCGAAAAATTGCCTTTAAAAAAAATGTCCGTATGTGTGTGTGTATGTGCAGATTTGTTGTGGTTGCTCTAACTTCCGCAAATATTGAGATATCGGGCTGTTTTTTTTTTTAATCGATAGAGCATCATTCAAGGAAGGTTGGTATTGAATTTGGCGATGATCGGTAAAGGGGTTCTTTTTTTAAAAAATTTTAAATTTTTTTACAAATGTCTGTGGTTGCTCTAACTTCCGCAAATATTGAGATATCGGGCTGTTTTTTTTTTTAATCGATAGAGCATCATTCAAGGAAGGTTGGTATTGAATTTGGCGATGATCGGTAAAGGGGTTCTTTTTAAAAGAATTTTTAAATTTTTTTAGAAATGTCCGTGGTTGCTTTAATTTCCGCAAATATTGAGATATCGGTTGTTTTTTTTTTAATCGATAGAGTATCATTCAAGGAAGATTGGTATTGAATTTGGCGATAATCGGTAAAGGGGTTCTTTTTAAAAAAATTTTTGAATTTTTTTAGAAATGTCCGTGGTTGCTTTAACTTCCGCAAATATTGAGATATTGGGTTGTTTTTTTTTTTAATCGATAGAGTATCATTCAAGAAAGGTTGGTATTAAATTTGGCGATGATCGGTAAAGGGGTTCTTTTTAAAAAAAAATTTGAGTTTTTTTAGAAATGTTCGTGGTTGCATTAACTTCAGCAAATATTGAGATATCGGGCCGATTTTTTTTTAATCAATAAAGTATCATTTAAGAAAGGTTGATATTGAATTTGGCGATAATCGGTAAAAGGGTTCTTTTTTTAAAAAATTTTTAATTTTTTTTAGAAATGTCCCTGGTTGCTCCTTTTGCACAGTTACTCTTTACATCCTTGCGCAAAACATAGGCTACTACGGAATCTCGATTATTCACTTACCGATCAGCTACTTTATTCCTTGGTTTTTCCGGGCGTTTTTTCGGGACTTTCGAGGTTGCTCGCTCGCGATGTACGCACAAAACTTCGATATTTCACTTACCGATTACCGATTTAATCCCTTTGTTTTCCCGGGCGTATTTTAAGTCTGTTTGTTCTTTATACACTCATAAACTATTCGACCGATCTGAACCAACTCTTGCACAATTACTCTTTACATCCTTGCACAAAACATAGGTTACTACGGAACCCCGATACTTCACTTACCGATCAGCGTCTTCATCCTTTGATTTTCCAGGGTGTTTTTTCGGGAATTTCGAGATTGCTCGCTCGCGATGTACACAGAATCTCGATATTTTACTTACCGATTACCGATTTTATCTCTTGGTTTTCCCGGATATTTTTAAAGTGAAATATCGAAGTTCTGTGTACATCGCAAGCGAGCAATCTCGAAATTCCTGAAAAACGCCCGGGAAAACCAAGGGATGATTGATACTAAACATAAAATCTTTAATCCATATTTATGTAAATAAAACTTAATAATGACAATTATTAAAAAGTAAAACAAATTCTATTATATTCTTCAGTCATTTCTACCCCAATTTTATATATAATTCTTCAAGATTTGGTTGATTAGACTCAGCTTTATAAAGCTTCTATGTATGTACGAATTCTCCAAAATTTGAAATGTGTGTAACACGAGAACTGATCAATCAAATTTTAAAAAATTATATATGAAATAGAGGTAGAAAAGACTGAAAAATATAATAAAATTAGAAATAGCACGATATTTTAAGAAATGCCTTTGATTGCTCTAACTTTTGTAAGTTTTGAAATATTTGGCTATTTCTAATTTTATTATATTCTTCTGTCTTTTCTACCCCTATTTTATATATAATTCTTTAAGATTTGGTTGATTAGACTCACAATCAGCTTTATAAGGCTTTTATGTATGTACGGATTCCCAGAAATTTTAAATGCCTTCAACTCAAAAACTAATCAATCAAACCTTAAAGAATTATATATGAAATAGAAGTAGAAAATACTGAAAAAATATAATCAAATTAGAAAAGTTGCCAATAATTAATACTAAATTGTCTAAAAACATTAATTTATGAAAAGTCTTAATTAGAATATAATAAACTAAAAAATATAATAGAATTAGAAAAATTAACAATATAATTAAAAAATGTGCAAATTTTATATTTAAAACTGCACCCCCTGCATGAGAAGTTGAGAATTGCTATCTCTCATGTGGAGAAAACTGGTCTGGTTTTTAATTATATTAATGAATATAATTAAAGAATAATAATACCTATAAAACTATATTTTGCTTCCTCATAGAGGAAGCTTTGTTTTCATAAACTTCGTATATGGACCTTTGATCGTATATAAAGCTAGGTCTAATCAACCAAATATTAAAGAAAAATATATGAAATAGGGGTAGAAAAGACCAAAGAAAAAATTGTTTTTTAGTTTTTGATGCCAATGTGTTCAGAATGTTCTAAAACGTCGAAAAATTGCATTAAAAAAAAATGTCCGTATTTGTGTGTGTGTGTGTGTGTATGTGCAGATTTGATGTCTGTGGTTGCTCTAACTTCCGCAAATATTGAGATATCGGGCTGTTTTTTTTTTTAATCGATAGAGTATCATTCAAGGAAGGTTGGTATTGAATTTGGCGATGATCGGTAAAGGGGTTCTTTTTTTAAAAAATTTAAAATTTTTTTACAAATGTCTGTGGTTGCTCTAACTTCCGCAAATATTGAGATATCGGGCTGTTTTTTTTTTTAATCGATAGAACATCATTCAAGGAAGGTTGGTATTGAATTTGGCGATGATCGGTAAAGGGGTTCTTTTTAAAAGAATTTTTGAATTTTTTTAGAAATGTCTGTGGTTGCTCTAACTTCCGCAAATATTGAGATATCGGGCTGTTTTTTTTTTAATCGATAAAGCATCATTCAAGGAAGGTTGGTATTGAATTTGGCGATGATCGGTAAGGGGGTTCTTTTTAAAAAAATTTTTGAATTTTTTTAAAAATGTCCGTGGTTGCTTTAACTTCCGCAAATATTGAGATATCGGGTTGTTTTTTTTTTCAATTGATAGAGTATCATTCAAGGAAAGTTGGTATTAAATTTGGCGATGATCGGTAAAGGGGTTCTTTTTAAAGAAAAATTTGAGTTTTCTTAGAAATGTCCGTGTTGCTTTGACTTCCGCAAATATTGAGATATCGGGTTGTTTTATTTTTTAATCGATAGAGTATCATTCAAGGAAGGTTGGTATTAAATTTGGCGATGATTGGTAAAGGGGTTCTTTTTAAAAAAAATTTTGAATTTTTTTAGAAATGTCCCTGGTTGCTCTAACTTATGCAAATATTGAGATATAGGGCTAAATTTTTTTTAAATCGATCAAGTATTATTTAAGGAAGGATGGAATTGAATTTAGCGATAATTGGTAAAGGGCTTCTTTCTTTATAAAATTTTGAATTTTTTAAGAAATGCCTTTGATTGCTCTAACTTTTGTAAGTTTTGGAATATTGGGCTATTTCTAATTTTATTATATTCTTCTTTTTCTACCCCTATTTCATATAAAATTCTTTAAAATTTGGTTGATTAGACTCATGTTTATGTATGGACGGATTCCCCGAAATTTTAAATGTCTTTAACTCAAAAACTAATCAACCAAATCTTAAAGTTATATATGAAATAAAGGTAGAAAAGACTGAAAAATATAGTGGAATTAAAAAAATTACTAAAATCTTAAAATTTTAACTTTTAAGGGCTACATCCCAAGTCTCAACAATTGAGACTTTTTATAAATTGATATTTTTTGACAATTTAGTATTAATTATTAGCAATTATTTTGATTCTAATATATTTTTCAGTTTTTTCTACCCCTATTTCATATATAATTCATTATGGTTTAGTTGATTAGACCCAGCTTTATAAAGCTTCGATATATGTACAAATTCTCCAAAATTTCAAATGAGAAAAAGAAAGAGAGAGAGAGAGAGAGAGAGAGAGAGAGAGAGAGAGAGAGAGAGAGAGAAAGAGAGAGAGGGCAAAAGGGCGCTCTATTGCAAAAGCATTGATCGTTTTTTAAATAAAACTGACGTAAGTGTCTAGCCTAGCATCAGCCAATGTATGCCAAAAAGCCTAAAGTGCGTTCAGTTTTATTGGGAAACGATCAGTGTTTCGCAAAAGAGCGGCCTTTTGCAAAAGGGCTAGTCTTTTTGCAAAAGGGCTAACTTTTTAATTGCAGTTAGAACATCTCAAGTCTTAATAATTGAGACTTCAAAAAATAATTTTTTAGAATAATAAAAAAAGTCAGCAAATAGAAACTTGCACATTGCTTCCATATAGCTTTTAAGTGTGCAAGTAGAAACTTGCACATTGCTTCCTCATAGCTTTTAAGTGTGCAAGTAGAAACTTTCACATTGCTTCCTCATAGCTTTAAAGTGTGCAAGTTTCAAGAGAGAGAGAGAGAGAGAGAGAGAGAGAGAGAGAGAGAGAGAGAGAGAAAGAGAGAGAGGGCAAAAGGGCGTTCTATTGCAAAAGCATTGATCGTTTTTTAAATAAAACTGACGTAAGTGTCTAGCCTAGCATCAGCCAATGTATGCCAAAAAGCCTAAAGTGCGTTCAGTTTTATTGGGAAACGATCAGTGTTTCGCAAAAGAGCGGCCTTTTGCAAAAGGGCTAGTCTTTTTGCAAAAGGGCTAACTTTTTAATTGCAGTTAGAACATCTCAAGTCTTAATAATTGAGACTTCAAAAAATAATTTTTTAGAATAATAAAAAAAGTCAGCAAATAGAAACTTGCACATTGCTTCCATATAGCTTTTAAGTGTGCAAGTAGAAACTTGCACATTGCTTCCTCATAGCTTTTAAGTGTGCAAGTAGAAACTTTCACATTGCTTCCTCATAGCTTTAAAGTGTGCAAGTTGAAACTTGCACAATGCTTCCTCATAGTTTTTAAGTGTGCAAGTAGAAACTTGCACATTGCTTCCTCATAGTTTTTAAGTGAGCCAGTAGAAACTTGCACATTGCTTTCTCATAATTTTTAAGTGAGCCAGTAGAAACTTGCACATTGCTTTCTCATAGTTTTTAAGTGAGCCAGTAGAAACTTGCACATTGCTTTCTTATAGTTTTTAAGTGAGCCAGTAGAAACTTGCACATTGCTTTCTCATAATTTTTAAGTGAGCAAGTAGAAACTTGCACATTACTTAATCAACATTTTATTTCGCTTATAAAGCTTCCTCTATGAGGAAGCCAAATTAAAGAATATTTACTAATAATTGTACATCAAATAAAAAACAAGCTTCCTCATAGAGGAAGCTTTATAAGCCAAATAAAATGTTGATTAAGTAATGTGCAAGTTTCTACTTGCTCACTTAAAAATTATGAGAAAGCAATGTGCAAGTTTCTACTGGCTCACTTAAAAACTATAAGAAAGCAATGTGCAAGTTTCTACTGGCTCACTTAAAAACTATGAGAAAGCAATGTGCAAGTTTCTACTGGCTCACTTAAAAATTATGAGAAAGCAATGTGCAAGTTTCTACTGGCTCACTTAAAAACTATGAGAAAACAATGTGCAAGTTTCTACTTGCTCACTTAAAAACTATGAGGAAGCAATGTGCAAGTTTCTACTTGTTTATATACTATATTATATTAATTTATTATACTGCATATAAACAATTCCACGTCAAATCGAACGAGAAATGACCTCGTATTTTTTAAATTGATTGTGCAACTTCATTTACATGAAATATACATAAAATAAGCAGATACATATTATTCGTCCGAAATATTTTTTTTCAAAAATTATAAACAATACAATTTTCGTGAAAAATGAAGAAATTGTCAACTTCAAAAATTAATATCTGGTTATACTTGTCGTAGAGAGACCTTCAAAAAATTAAGCTAAGGATTTAAAGCTAAGGAGACTATCTTTTCGAAAGAAATAGTTTCAAGTTACAAGAAATTACAAATTTCAATTGTTATAAGCAATTAAAATGTTTAATTAATTTTTTCATAAAAAAATACATTTAAACATTTTTTTAAATAATGCTATCTTATTCTTTATTTCATTCTGATAGTATATACATATTTTTTATTTTATGAAGAAATGATAGATTCTATTTTTTATATAATTTTAATGACTGAGGCACCGCGTTGTACCGCACTGTGCTCGTGGCTCTGGCTCAATCAAGTATAGCAGGGCACATCGATTTCTTCGGAAATCTCTTGTAGAAAAAATGTACAGTATGAATGACATAATATATATAATGTAATAACATAATTTATAATTGAATATAATTAAAATTATACAAATTACATTTTTCTTATCAATATTACATTTTAAAAATTGTGCATTATTTCTGATGATAAAGTAAATTTTGTTACTGCAATGTATAATTTGATCGTTAATTTTTTTTCCCGTTTTGAACTGCTGGAATTTTCTACAATGGATATTGTGCTCTAAATTTTCTTATCGGAAATTTCCTATTAGACCCTGACTTTTGGCGTTCTACAAGTCTCTAAGTGACCACGCTATTATATTTTCTCATCTTCTGCGTGGAGTTCACCAAAATATTGCAATTTATACTGCACTTTATATAACTTTATAAATTTTCCGATAAGAAAAATTGGAGCATAACATTCGTTACAGAAAATCCCGGTAATTCAAAACAGAAAAGAAAATTAACGATTAAATTATACAGTACAGTAAAACAAAACAATTTACTTTACCAGAATACTACACAATTATTAAAATGTAATACTCATAACAAAAATGTGATTTGTATAATTTTGATTATATTGAACATTAATATATTATGTTATTCATAAGCTGTATGTATACATACGAGAGATTTCCGGAGAAATCAATGTGCCACTTGATCGAGCCAGAGAGGCAAGCACGGCGCAGCATCTCAGTCATTAAAATGATATAAAAAGATAGAATCCATCGTTTCTTTATAAAATAAATATGCGTACTTTCAGAATAAAGTAGAGAATAAGATAGCATTATTTAAACATTTTTTAAAAATGCACTTTTCAGTAAAAAAAAGTTAATTAAACATTTTAATTGCTTATAATAATTGGAATTTGCAATTTATTGTAGCTTAAACTATTTTTTTCAAAAAGATTGTCTCCTTAGCTTTAAAATGCTTTTTTAAAGATTTCTCTACGACAAATATAACCAGAGATATTGATTTTTGAAGTTGAACGGAACGCAGCGCGTAAGAGAAGCAAGACTGAGCGAGACGGGTAAAAGGAAATTTCGGCAGTCGGCTTCGCCGCTGCTAGCTCGCCTACCGTAACGTGATACGTGAGACAAGGACGGAGCGATTGTTTGTCGGTCCTTGTCTGACTCATTCTCCTTATCGATTTTCAGTAGTTTGGACACCAACCATAGCACGGACACGCACCCATGTAGCGTTACCGACCGTGACGAGCGTAGTTTAGTCGCACTTCTTCAGGCGGCGCGTCGGAAAATGCGTCCACCGCAAGAACAAAGGGATGGCCGCTCTCAGGTTTCTCTCTGACATACGTACCATTAGTCAGTCAGTTGCTAATAGGTTAAAACACATTTTGTTTTTATGACTATCAAAAAATATGTTAAATAAAAAGTCCGTCCGATTATAATATGCCGAAAATAATTGTATAAACAATTAAAGTATATATTGCAATCTTTTAGCAAGTGATATTATACATTAATAAAACATTTATATATATAAACTCTGTACATATGTATATGTTTTAACAAAACGCACAACAAAAACATATATACGAATATGTATGTGTACACACGTACATACGACGAGTCGAGACCATCTCGCGTCGCACGACACGAATAGATACAGCGTCTTTGTGTGCGTGTCGAGGCGAATGTTTTCAGTCATGGTAGTTTACGTTAGAAAGAGACAACACGGTACCCGTTCAACTATCCCTCTCTGACCGTGAGAAACCGTGGTGGGGGTATGGCAGTGCTCCTTCTAGTATGGTTATAGTTCAATGACACTAGGAAATAACGCGTGATCCACGAGTTGGCCAATCAGCTTTTAGGCCGGTATTTATAGTCGGATTTTATATTTAAGGTGGTTCTGTCGTTTCTCACTCAATTCTTACGAATTTTTTGAAATTTTAAGAGGGAAACCTGAATTAGAACGCTTTGGCCCGGTTTCACCAACGTGATTTAATCTAATCGGTCGATTAAACTCACTCTTCGTCTCTTTCTAACTGGACAATTAGAAAGAGACGAAGAGTGAGTTTAATCGACCGATTAGATTAAATCACGTTGGTGAAACCGGGCCTTCAAAAAGCATAAATTTGCGATTTTTTTCTCGGCTCCAATAAAGGGTGAAGTCCCATGGAGCCAGCGTACGGCGTACCGGCGTATAGCGTAAAGGAACTTGGCCAATCACAGGCTTTACGCTGGTTTTCGTGCGCTAGCACAAGCATCCGAGTGTCCCATGGAGCGTATTTACGCGGCGTAATGATTAATAAGCCAATCACAGTATTGTTTTACAAAGCTTATTTTCAAAATGGATCCTCAAGGGATCTTGTGATCGGCTTATTGATAATTACATCGGCGTAAATACGCCCCATGGGACACTCGATGAAATTTTCAGCGTAACGTTTTAACACAGACATTCATATACATGATATCAAAACAAATGTGCATAACCTCGTCAAAATGTTGGACTCGGAGCTTGCATTTATAAATTTAATAAAATATTTGAAAATTTGCAAGTGCCTGGAAAGTATAAGTGTGCAAGGAAGCTGTTTGCAGAAAAATAGTTTATAATATATACAATTTATGAATTAATGAGAGCCGAACAGAAGAAAAAAGACTCAAATAAGACGTAATGTTCGAAGATTTTGGGTTACACCAATTTTTAATGCTGAAAGACGATTAGCACAATAAGGGGCTAGCAACAATCTGGTGCAAGAAATGGTTTTCAAAGACAGAAAAATTTTTCAATTTTTTTCGACTGACACCAGAAATGTTCGAAAAATTGTTGCAGATTGTTTCACCACATATAGAGAAACAACTTGTTATTCGTGAGCCTATTTCTGCTCGCACTCGCCTTCAAATCTGCACTTGCGATATCGAACTTCAGGGGATAGCATGATATCCGTATCATACGCATTTCGTGTAGGACACAATATAGTGTCAAAAAAGAAATTATTTGACTGGTTTTTATTCATTTTTAACTGCGTTCAATCCTCTTTCACAATTCACAATAATATATTACATTTTTATTAGGTTAGGAACTCTCTGAACATTTCACAACTCATACATATGTGTGTGCGTGTCTGTGTAGTGTAAACGCCGGAACGCTGCACTACGCTGCATTAGAGACCTAGATAATCAGAGATGCGACATTGAACCTCATGGCCTGATTGGCTGCCTAATCACGTGGTTATAACGCCATTTTGCTTCCCTATAATTGCATTTTATTAACAATCAGTGGTACGTATAATGCACATTTGTATAATGTTAATGGCAATTTATTGGTGAAAACAATAATAGAAAAATATCTACAGTGATTTTATTTAGGAAACACTTACTCTTTCCCCCTTCTTCTCCTTGCAACTTAACCTCACTACTGTCAATTTCTCTCACTTTGTAAGTACTCATAATGGAAGCAACATGGCGATAATCGGGATAATCGCGATTAGATTGCGATAGCTCGATATATCTAACCTGACCTGACCGTCAATGTCGCATCTCTGATTATCTAGGACTCTACGCTGCATAAACCAACGTAAAATTTGTGCTGGCGTAACGAAACGGGCGCAAATCCTGTGATTGGCCAAGATTCTTTACGCCGTACGCCGGTACGCCGTACGCCGTACGCTGGCTCCATGGGACTTCTAACGAATCTTTTCGAAATTTTTGGGGTGTTTTAGTACACATTTTGACATTACCAAAAAAATTTTTTTATACAAAAATATTGATTAAATAATACGTTTTTATTTTGCCAGTGATAATTAACAAGTTACGAATTTCATCGACTTTAACTGGCAATAATTAATCATCCTCCCAATACGAAATTGAAAATTAAACAAATTGTGAGACTAAAAAAAAAACCTTTTTAAAGTCACAATTTGTTTAATTTTTGATATTTAAAAATTTTTTAGGTTCACATAGAAGGTAATTACATGAAAATTAAGAAATTTTTTTGATTTTTTGTTACAGACACAAATTACGCACGCTATATTGTACGAGGACGAACAAAGGCGTTGTAAATATTACTAAACATTTTATATTAAAGATCAATATTTTTGTATAAAAAATTTTTTTGTTAATGTCAAAATGTGTACTAATAAGCACCCCAGAAGTTTCGAAAAGATTCGTTTTATTGGGCCGAGAAAAAAAATCGCAAAAATTATGTTTTTTTAAGCGTTCTAATTCAGGTTTCCCTCTTAATATGTTTTAGACGGAGTTAATATCTATCGATTACGAAATTTTGGAGTCAATTCACCGTTTAGTTTAACAGTTATTTACAATTAAAAATAGCACTTTTTGTACAGTAGGGTATAAAACATGAGTGTGGGATTATTCTAAAAAAAAAAATTTTTTTAAAATAAACTAAACGGTAAATTGACTTCAAAATTTCGTAATCGATAGATATTAACTTCGTCTACAACATATTAAAATTAAAAAAAATTTGTAAAAAGAGTGAAAAACGCAGAACTACCTTAAGACCATCTTAAGTAATGTCCTAAGATGATAATAAACCAATCACAGAGCCATGCTTGGCCCACTTTTATTTTCTCTCTTTATTAATGATATTAGTAAAGTCTTGCTCTTTTCAAGCCATATGCTATTTGCTGATGACAAACAGATATATCTAGAGTAGCGTCCTAGATTATCATCTAGGACTCTAATCTAGAGATCCTATAGTGTAACAGAGATTCGCCAATGGCTGCATTCAGCGGAACACAACTGTTGAGTTCGTCTTGTCAACACTCTACGTTGATTTGTTGGTTCTAAAAGTAGGAACCAATCACGTTTGATTGCTACTAAGCAGCTCTGTCGCCTGAATGCAGGCAATGATCACGTGATCGTGAGATTACGTTGATTGGTCGGGGTGAAATGTGCTCATGTATGTATTGAATTATACATAGCGATAACGTGTGTGACATGTGTTTCGTTGTCTTCTTGTGGAGGTTAGTACATTTTACTCTGACGTCTTTTTATTATTTATAGGCTTTTATTTAATGAATTATTTTTATTGCATTATTAAATGCTTTGCATTAATTATTTCACATTTTTTGCACAGAATTTAGACTCGCTATGCTAACCTTTTGTGCTGCAAATCGCTATACTAACAACAGTAATAAAGGTTATTACTTGGTATTTCGTTTTCTATCTAACGAAGATTTACGAAAAAAATGGATAGCAGCTCTTGGAAAGAGCTCCGATTGGCGACCCACATCTCATAGAATTTGTGAGGTAAGTGATAGAAATTAATTTGATAAAAATTGTACAGATTCTCGATTTTCTGAAAGGAAAAGCACTTTGATCTTAGCTTTGTTGCAGGTATTTGTGAAGAAATCTTGAGGGAAAATCTGGAAGAAAGAGATGTTAGCCCATCAGTCAAACGCGTGGTGTGTTGTTAGGGAATGCAATAAAAATATTGTGGAAAAACGACATTTTTTTCGGTTTCCAAAGGAACATGAAAGGTATAATAATTTTATTTCATTTATTAATTATTATTTTTTTAAACACGTATGAATTTACATATTATGATATACTATTTTGATATTTCTAAATGTATGTATATTATATTTGCACGCATATGTGTATATTATTACAATATTTCTTTACAATTACAAATTGGAATAATATTTACAGATGGTTGCAATGGATACGTGCGTGTAAAAGATTGGATTTGGAAGCAATGGGTGCAGAATATGCCCATCATCGCAATTACCGATTGTGCCATTTATATTTTGAAGAAAAGTGGTACAAGATAAGTAAGAATAGAGCTCATCTTCATCCAGATGCTGTACCAACAATATTTTTTGGAAGAAAGTAAGCCCATACACATTTTACAATATAATGTACATTCTTTTCTATTCTAAATAATGTGGTTTTTTATATTCAATAGTATATTGTATATTAAACAATATTAAATAATATTTTTGATAATATACATATTAATTAATGATATTGTATATAATTTATAGCAATGCATGTATTACAACATCAGAAAATGAGAAGAGCTACCTGAAGAAGAAAATATTTATATTTTACCATAGACTTATATAGATAGACCGGCCCCTGCCGTAAGAGCACGCGTCGGAAGACCTACGGTGCAGACATAGCCGTGGGTATTGTCCTCTCTCTTTCTACTGATCGCTTGGTGGGGATAGAAGTCTAGACTAGTGGGGACTAGTAGGGAATAGCCGGGCTAGACTTCTATCCCCACCAAGCGATCAGTAGAAAGAGAGAGGACCATACCCACGGCTATGTTTGCACCGTAGGTCTTCCGACGCCTGCTCTTACGGCAGGGGCCGGTCTATCTATATAAGTCTATGTATTTTACAACAAGAGAAAACAAATAGGTACTTATAAATATATGAAAATGTATCTATCTTTCTGTTATAGATAGTATTTTGTTCTTATAATTAACTTTTTTTAGACATTTTTTATTTAGCAATGAAAAGTAATATTACACTAAAATGGTATGTTTCAGTGACTTACAGTCGAAATCGTTCCTGCCTACAGAGCAGATGCCAAAATGTGATAAAGATGTCCACATTGCTAAGCCGTACGTTTTTGTATTTACATTATATACATACATATGTATTTTTATAATATTATTTCTTTTATACAGTTTTTTATAATCAGTCTGTAGATTTTTATTTAAACTTACAACTTATTACATTCCATTTTCCATTTTATTTTGTTCCTTTTCTTTTAAAAATTGCCTTCTGCATTTAATAACACACAAGATCATATAAATAATATTACGTGAGAGTAATTGTATTTAAAATATATATAGTGCCAATAAATAAATATATAGCGCGCGTCTGGTTGTACAGTCGCGGTCATTGATGCTTGGACACCGGCGTTCGGAAACTCACTCTTCGTCTCTTTTTAAGGGAGACAGTTAGAAAGAGACGAAGAGTGAGTTTTCGAACGCCGGTGTCCAGGCATCAATGACCGCGACTGTACATCATGTTTTATTTCTATCTCAAATGTAACCCTTGTTGTTTATGCATGCGTTTCCGCGAGTTATAACGCACGTCAAACGCGTCTCCATACATTATCTCAATCAAATACGTGCTTTTTTCAAACGCGCGCGTCTGACATGCAACGATAAATTAGAAAGAGAGAGAAAATTATAACAGTGAGAGGAATTGAGACAGATTATCGGTGTTCTGATTGGTTACATACCTTGCATGCGCATGTGCAGTTCGTTTTCATCCACGCTAAAGGTGCGTTTTCATGGGCAGTGAAATGCTGCAGCAGCGAGCAGCAGTCTAGTAATTTGCTAGAAATATCTATACCTTATTTGGCTTAATTGGCGAAGTTAAGCCAAATAAGGTATAGATATTTCTAGCAAATTACTAGACTGCTGCTCGCTGCTGCAGCATTTCACTGCCCATGAAAACGCACCTTAAAGGTACCATTTCATGGCGCAGCGTGCTGCCGCAGCAGATTGCTGCTATTGGTTGAAAATTTGTTACTAGGTTTTGCTTCATCGTTGTGAAGTTCAACTGAACCACGGTCTAGTATACACCGTGAACTGAACGAACAGCAAAACAGCACAGTTGAAAACAAACACGCAACCTATTGATTTCGGTCGCAATAAGCAGTCATAATTATTTCTAATAAAAAAATAATCCTATCTGGACACATAGCTCTGTCATAACCAAAAAATGGTATTAAGTGAGATATAAAAATATATTTATTGTTATTAAATTTTGGTCACGTGACTGATTTGCTGCTGCAGCATGCTGCATATGAAAAGGCACCTTAACATCGCCGACAGAGAGTTGCGCTACTGGTGGTGCTATAGGATCTCTAGATTCCACTGTTTAACAGGGCGTTTGCGCTTCTATTTGTATATGTTCTGTGCCACCGACTCCACAGTGCTCCACAGTCAACTCAACGGCAGGTGCATTACGCGTCGTGAGATTGATACGCGTTCGTTTTTCCGGAAAAATGAAGAGATCGCCGTTGAACAATGCTGTGCCAGCTGTGCACGGTACTCACGGTAGTCGGCCGTATGGCGCGAGGCACACGCCGTACAATTGGAAGTCGCACGAGAACGCGAACGATAGAGGTTACCAGTCCGCGGAGGGTAACAGTTATCAACGTTTCCCCGTAAGTGGTGCAGGGTCGCAGCCCTGCGACGACAATTTCATCCCTCTGATGCCGATGACGCGGCACGAGAAGTATAACGCTGCTAATCGATATAGCCCTGCTGGTGGACGCGGCAGTCCAGTTGGTGGATGGTATAACAATTACAGGGGTAACTATCACGCCACGCCAAGATCGAGCTGTAATAACCAATACCCCGCCTACAAGAATTCCCCTAAGCAGTTCCACGGACAAAAAAGAAAGGTAAGTGCTTGGCAGACAAAGATTGTGTCGAACAACAAAGATTCTTCTATATTGTGTAGGAGCATTTCATGATCATTATTATTAGTAGTACACAATTTACTTGATCTTGTTTTACATCTTTTTTAGAGTTACAAAGGAGCGCATAGGCAAGTGAATGTATCGGCGTATGTAGACATAAATTCCTTTCTGGAAGACCCCTGGAAAGATCTAGTCAAGAAATTAGATAACTCAAAAGACAATAGTAAAATTGATGGCCCTGAAAATGAATCCCTATTTAATTTAAAACTAGCCGATAGCGATTTGACAGAAAGATCCGGAGAGAACTTATCGAAGGAGACGAGCTTGGATGATTCGCAGCGCAGTCAAGAATGTTTCGTATATACGAATTTAGAGATGCAGAGTACAAATCTTAGTCAGATATCAAAAATCAACAGTTCCATAGAGTCGGAGGTTGGTGACATCTGCTCCAGTCAAGATTCGCTAAATGAAAGCACGTGCAGCGTCAACAACAAGATATGTGTAGTCACGCAGGAGAACAACGCCCATTCGAATGCGTCGTTGGTAGATAATGACCAGAAAAATATATAATAACAAATACCAAAATGCGTTATAAAAGAAAATGCATTACAACATACAAAAGTACATACGACTGTTGTACATATGAACCTGTATTTTTATATATAGATATTGTATATAAGTATAGCGTCATGGAATTAAATAAACTAAAAATTTTTTACAGTAATTCTTTTTTTTTGAAGTATGTATGTTAATAATGTGATCATAGTATATGTTAGATAACATATTATCATCAGCTTGCAGATCATATTTTTATAATTTGGCTGTGAAAAATGTGTAGAACTTATATTAGATAATTATATGTGTGCAATTTTGTTGTACATGTTAAGTCTATCAAATGTGTAAAAGATAAACCTCAATTTTTTTTAATTAACACCAATTTCTCATTAGCAGATTAAATCAAAATTGTTTAGGAGAATTAAATTATAAAAGTGTGCATAATATTTGGAATCTTATACAAAAATGTGAAATTTATTTAAATGTTAGATTTATTTTTTAAGCTATTGAGTATTCAAAATCTACTTAAAAAAATATCAATTTCGATATTCAAACCTGATTAAGATCAGTACCTTTTTAGAATTTATAAATATACATTGCTTATATATATATTTTTACTTTTGTTATTTAGGGAGCCTATAATGTATGCAGAAATATTCAATCGTAATCTTATTAATTTTCAAATCCCTCTTAAATTGCAAACTTTTGAGAAAATTTGATTAAATTTGTATTAAAATGCTTGAAATTTACTATAAATGTATTTCAGAATTTTTATGTGTATAGAGAAGTCCATAAAATCTGTATAAAACTTTAATTGCGAGAGCTGGAAGAAAATAAAATATATACTTTTTGATTTAATTTTAGACAACAGGTTTGTCATTGGTATTGGCAAATATGTGATTATATCTATGTATTGTATCATTTTCATTCTCTGATGTATATATACATATTTTTTAGAAATACATAGAATAATCCTAAATAAATGCGATGTTATGTAAATTCAATAATTACGTAAATGGATTATGTAAATTAGAGTCAGATGTTATTTAAGTATAAATTTGTAATTTTGTAAAATATTTAAGTTTGGATATTTAGACTTAATTCGAAATTTAATTCGATGATGTATAACTAGTAAGATTTATATTTATGTATTCGTAATATTGATATAATTAGTTATACTATATCTAGTTTAGAATTGCAATTTATATTGTGAGATAAGCAGCGTTCCTTCTAGGTCGATTTATAAATGAATAAAGCTTATTTCTTTCTACAGTTTCTACGTGATATTTAGTTTGAAATATCCGATATTAGAGATGTTATAAGTATTTTTAATATAAAGTTCAATCGAATGCATATGACTCGTCTTCTTGAAAAACCACAGTAGGACACAATCTAAATCACAATCCAAACAAAAAGAAAATTCTAGCTTTCTTTTTCCGTATTGTGCCGCTGATAAAATTCTATTACTGGGTTATTAGCATCTACAATACATTATTAAAATTATGTAACTATTATATTTTAGATTACATTAAATTGTTAAAAAAACGTAAAAATAAATCTCGCGATACTGAAAAAGTTTTACTGTCATAATATATCGTATAATACAAAATAAAAATATATTAAAAGAGAGTTTGTATATGGGGCATTCCAGGGAAAATTTTCATGTTTTTACCCTGAGGTCATCCAATAATTTTGACAATTTTTTTCCGAGAAGTATTCTGAAAAAGAGAAGACATGTATTTTTTGGTTTGGGCCTACGATTAATATTTCTGACAATATAATTTTTCTAAAAATTGAATTTTTCGGTAACTCTACTTTTTAAAACGTTGATATCTTGGAAATATTAAATCCTATCGAAAAATGACTCCAATAAAATTTGTTCAGTTTGAAATGTTACATGATGTATACAGGGTGTTTGAAACAAAAGTACCCAGCCGAAAAATGGGGGTAGATTGTGTCAAACCGAGACGAAAAGTCATGTACCATTTTGCAAGATTCGGAATAGTTAACGAATTATTAATTGATACGTCTGAACAAATGAGCGCATGAGTTGCGGTAGGCCGAACTCGGTAGACACGTAAAATACCATTTTATGGTATTAAATGGTATTTTACATGTCTGCCGAGTTCGGCATACCGCTTCTCATGCGCTCATTTGTTCAGACGTATCAATTAATAATTCGTTAACTATTGCGAATCTTGAAAAATGGTACATGACTTTTCGTCTCGGTTTGACCCAATCTACCCCCATTTTTCGGCTGGGTACTTTTGTTCAAACACCCTGTATATGCTCTTTACTTTTTGGATAGTCTAAAGTTGTGTTTATGTTAAAGAGGAAAAAATCGTTTTTCGTAAAGTTTGCCTTGCTTTTAATAAACAAATTTTTTTCTAACTTCTAACGTTCAACGACGTATAAAAATATCGTCATTTGATGGTACAAATCACCGAAGTTCTCGGTAGGAATTTTAAATGGTGACAATGTTTGCGCGCGTTCAGTCTTCGCGGTGAACGGAGAGCTTTCGGGGCCTGATTATTAATCAATTATTTTTTTCTTAACTTGCAACATTTTAGGAATTTTAAATGTGGTGTAATTTTGTGGCACAAAACTGATATTTCTGTTGAATAATTTGAGATTTTATTATTTGTAATGTTTTTCGCATTTTCTTTGTTTATTTATATTAATATTGTCACTTTTAACTCATTTTTATTGTTTTTTGCATATTTTTGTTTTTTTACTTCAGTTAAATTTTGGAAAAAATTATTTTTAATTTTTGCTCAAAGATCGCTCCAAACTTCAATCACGTTGTTTGAAATTACTTTTAAAACATAACTTGTAATAATTTTAGTATTTAATTGACAGTAACATTGGTAAATAATAATAAACTTTTAACAAATGAATTTTTAGAATAAGTTACAAAAAATAATTATTTCTTACAATGAGATTTATATAGGATCGTGAATTTATTATTTATTAATATGTTGAATATATATTTTTTTTGACATTAAAAAAAATATTAATTGAAAGATAAATTTCCTTACCGAAACATAGATCGCATAATGGAGTAAATAAAAGTGATTATTAACACATCTATAAGAAAACTGTCTGTTCGTTAATATTAATGAAGAATATATGTAGAAGCTAAAGGGTTGTCAGAAGCTGCCAAAGTTGCGAAAAATCTCGGAAAATTTACATATTAAGAAGAACTTCTGACAATTTGCATTTGTATTGTTTACGTATAGAATAAACTAGGTGCAAAGTGTCAGAAGGCAAAGTGGAAGCGATCGTGAGAAAATCGGGTGCAAAGTGCGAGAGCGTCTTTCGGCGCGCGGCGCCCAGTGGACCGATCGCTTTTCTCTTGATTTTCACACCGTACATATTTCATAGCACTTCTGACAATTTATCTGAATATTCATAAAGGACTAAAGGAACTATTATTAAAATGTCAGAAGTCAATTGAGAAGATATACATTTTTATAAGAAATTTAAAAAAATAAATTTTATTTGTAAGAAAGTACATTTTGAAAAAATCAATCGGTTTTACATTCCGTATCTTGCACACTCTCTTCAAATTCAGGGTCTTCATCGCTATCATATTCGGACTCCTCGTCATCAACTGAAAATAATAAATAGTTAAATAAATTAAATAAATCATGTATACAATCAAGAGTCGCGAATTGAAAATTACCTTCCGAATCCTCATTATCCAAAATGATATCTTTTACTGATGGTGACAACTGTAGGCCTTCAAACCATAGAAAGTCATATTTATTTTCAGTATATGTCCATCCTGAAGTATCAGGCTCGAATTCGATTGGATCCGATAATGTTGCATTATTCCACAAGTGTGCAATATAGTGTGCTCTTCTCATTTGCTGTAGAAGCTCGGTGTAGCAAGGTGGCAAGCAGGAAGCGTCGAAGTTTTTTAAATTTTTTTTTAAAAAAGCGTCAGTATTTTTAATTTTTAGTCCAGTCGAGATAGACAGAAAAAGTCGCTGAAATGGAAAAAAGTCCTGGACGCGATTTTCTTTTTTTGTATGTTTCGGAGGGTCATGGGTAGTCTAAATTCGGATTTTCGGGATTCTAACCCTGTAGCGTTAGCCGCCATTTTGATTAGAAGGGTGATTTTGTTTTTATTAAATATCTCGTTTATTTTCAACTTTACAGTGTGAAAGTGGTAATAACCAAACTTGTAGAAAATTAAATTCTCTACAATTTTGGTCCTTATCTTTTTTCACCTGGGGTCGATATTTTCGAACTTAAACGCAAAAGTGGGGGGTAAAATTTTTTTATTGCATTATTTCGTTCATTTTCAACTTTAGCGCATAAACTATAATAAACAAAATTGTAGGGAATGAAATTCTGTACAAAGTTGGTCCTTATCCTTTTTTCCCTAGGGTTGATATTTTCGAACTTAATCGCAAAAGCGGGGGGAAATTTTAGTTTTTTTACAATATATCTCGATTATTTTAAACTATAGCGTGTATAAATCGAACCTTACAAGTCGAGATTGTGAGTTGAAAGCCTTGCCACTAGATCACACTTTCAACTTACAAATTTCATACTCCAAATCGATCATGCTAATTACACCCGCTCCGATTTACGATTTTTTGAATTTACTTGGTATAATGAAAAACATCTTTTCCACACCACCACTGGGGTAGAGTTTATGGCGCGTTTTTTTTTTAGCGTGGTATCCCCTGTAGGCCTAATCCACGCATGAATCCTTGGCTTAAAGTTGTAAATCGGAATTATGCAGTTTTTAAAAGATGTTTTTCATTATACCAAGTAAATTTAAGTTTAAAATAATCGAGATATATTGTAAAAAAACTAAAATTTCCCCCGCTTTTGCGATTAAGTTCGAAAATATCAACCCTAGGGAAAAAAGGATAAGGACCAACTTTGTACAGAATTTCATTCCCTACAACTTTGTTTATTATAGTTTATGCGCTAAAGTTGAAAATAAACAAAATAATGCAATAAAAAAATTTCACCCCCCACTCTTGCGTTTAAGTTCGAAAATATCGACCCTAGGTGGAAAAAGATAAGGAACAAAATTGTAGAAAATTTAATTTTCTACAAGTTTGGTTATTACCACTTTCACTGTAAAGTTGAAAATAAACGAGATATTTAATAAAAACAAAATCACCCTTCTAATCAATATTGTGTGTTATCTGGGTACAGGGTTAGAATCCCGAAAATCCGAATTTAGACTACCCATGACCCTCCGAAACATACAAAAAAAGAAAATCGCGTCCAGGACTTTTTTCCATTTCAGCGACTTTTCTGTCTATCTCGAATGGACTAAAAATTAAAAATACTGACGCTTTTTAAAAAAAAAATTTAAAAAACTTCGACGCTTCCTGCTTGCCACCTTGCTACACCGAGCTTCTACAGCAAATGAGAAGAGCACACTATATTGCACACTTGTGGAATAATGCAACATTATCGGATCCAATTGAATTCGAGCCTGATACTTCAAGATGGACATACACTGAAAATAAATATGACTTTCTATGGTTTGAAGGCCTACAGTTGCCACCATCAGTAATAGATATCATTTTGGATAATGAGGATTCGGAAGGTAATTTTCAATTCGCGACTCTTGATTGTATACATGATTTATTTAATTTATTTAACTATTTATTATTTTCAGTTGATGACGAGGAATCAGAGTATGATAGCGATGAAGACCCTGAATTTGAAGAGAGTGTGCAAGATACGGAATATGAAACCAATTGATTTTTTCAAAATGTACTTTCTTACAAATAAAATTTATTTTTTTAAATTTTTTATAAAAATGTATATCTTCTCAATTGACTTCTGACATTTTAATAATAGTTCCTTTAGTCCTTTATGAATATTCAGATAAATTGTCAGAAGTGCTATAAAATATGTACGGTGTGAAAATCAAGAGAAAAGCGATCGGTCCACTGGGCGCCGCGCGCCGAAAGACGCTCTCGCACTTTGCACCCGATTTTCTCACGATCGCTTCCACTTTGCCTTCTGACACTTTGCACCTAGTTTATTCTATACGTAAACAATAGAAATGCAAATTGTCAGAAGTTCTTCTTAATATGTAAATTTTCCGAGATTTTTCGCAACTTTAGCAGCTTCTGACAACCCTTTAGCTTCTACTTACTCTTCTGACAATTTTTTCCCTGCTTTTTCTCATACTCCTCGATACGTATGCAAATTTTCAGCCGTGCCGATTGACAGTTTTTTTTGTCGGAAAATTTACACGTTTGATCGCCCGCCCACGCACATAGCTTCCAGCGCGCCTTCTGACGGTCGGGCTTTCGCTTTGCCGGTAGCAATCAAACCTTTTCCAGGTAAGATATTTCGTGGACCGAGGCATGTTGCCTTTTATGTAGCCAGCTCTTGGTCTAGTATATCTATACATATACAGGGTGTCCCAGAATTGATAGTAAAAAAAGAAGAGGCATATTCTGCAGGTCAAAAGAAGGTAAAATTGTGCTATAAACATATGTCCGGCAACGAAACTTCTCTGAGCTACATCCTCCCAAAGTTTTCCGAAAAAACTCGAATTTTCTGTATATTGTCTAAAATTGGACTTCGAATTTTACGAAAATTGGTACATATCCTTGTGCGTTTTATTCATTTTTCTTGTCAAAAATTGTCTAACAAAATTTCGAAGGGGGTTTTAAGGGGGGGGGGGGGCTACATTTCAATGTCAGGGGGTTTTAAGCTCCCCCTTAAAACCCCCTTCAAAATTTTGTTAGACAATTTTTGACAAGAAAAATAAATAAAACGCACAAGGATATGTACCGATTTTCGTAAAATTCGAAGCCCACGTTTAGACAATACACAGAAAATTCGATCTTTTTCGGAAAACTTTGGGAGGGTGTAGCTCAGAGGGGGTGCGTTTCCGGACATATGTTTATAGGACAATTTTACCTTCTTTTGACCTGTAGAATATGCCTCTTCTTTTTTTACTGTCAATTCTGGGACACCCTGTATATACATTTATGTAACTTTTAAAACAAATATCTTCAAAACGGAACGGTAGAAGTCAATGAAATTTATTCTACATATTGTTGATATAATTAACTTTCGTATTATGTTTGTATTATTGAAAACTGAAGTTTAGGTAAACTCACTCTTCGTCTTTTTCTAAAAGGGATAGTTAGAAAGAGACGAAGAGTGAGTTAAGCTAAGATTTTGTTAAGCGATTATTGACAAAACTGGCCCTAGAAGACTTCTTTGGAGGAATCAATATGAAAATCGAGTGTAATGGTGGATCGCGTTGATGCGCCGTCGTCTTTTTTCTTAAAAAATATAAAATTTGCTGTTGTGATGTAAGGTAAGCAGTAAGAGTGATTTTGATTACCGAGTAAAGTACATTCATGCATGATTATCATATTCTATTATTACCACTGTACATACTTCAGTACTAACTAAGTTTATGTCTTCATAGTGCATGGTTTGATTGCCGGCTTAATTTTACGTTATATTTTAATATCGAAATGACGAAATGTCATTTGGGGCAAAATTATCCTTCCATGCGTGTATAAAACGATCCCAGGATTACCCCAGCCTTTTTATTATTTGTGCTAGATGATTATTCTTGTGACTTTTGTATTTCCAATCCCTTTAATAAATACTTTTATAATTTTATCATTTTATAATTTTATAATTCTATAATTTTTTATTTTTACCGCTCGCAGACTCGGATCCGACGAGTCCCGACCCCATCAATCTCATTATTGGAGCCGATCTCTATAATGAGATTATTCTCGATGGCGTTCGTAAGGGAGGGATCGGACAACCTGTCCCGGAGCGGTCGCGGTACGCGGCTTCTCGGTTTTACGACGTATATACGGATCGGCCATTTCGGCCAGGAAAGTAACAGGAGGCGTCGGTGACGAGAGCACTCGACCGAGACGGAGAGCTCTCCACCTCGGTTTTTTCTGCCTTCGCGGGTAAGGACGGGTAGGCGGTCCGGGAGTTCGAGCAGCGCCTGAGAGCGCTCGGTACGACTGCTCTGGTGGAGAGTGGAGCACGCTCCCAGCAATCCCGATCGGATGTTGGCCGGGAAGCGAGTCGGCGTTTTCGGCTCGTTAGCCGGGTTTTATACCTTGGCGGTATTCAGTGGGGGTTGTCGGCGTTGCGCGCGCGTCGGGGTAAACCGGAGCGGGGCAATATCGTGGGTCTGTGTCCCACAGCGCTCGGCGGCGGTCGGGCTTTTCCGGCGGCCCGATATCGCAAGCTTAAAACGTACGGCAGCTGGCAGATTAAAAACGATGCCCTAAATGGTGCATCGTTACACACATGTGTAAGTATGTTAAAGGCAAAATCAGACACATCGCAAGCTGTGACGGAGTATTTCGAAGCGGTATTTACGAAGTTTCAGCGAAGACCTAAGGCGATACGTTCCAATCGAGGTCGAGAGTTTATTACAGAGAATCTGCGCAAATACCTAAGGAAATCTGGCACGCAAGTACAATTGACCGCACCATATTCTCCTCAAAAAAATAGCCTAACGGAAAAATCGCTATCTCGTTGAAATGGTAAGGTGTTTGTTGTATGATGCAGATCTCGCAGAAAAGTATTGGGGAGAAGCAATAAATACGGCTAATTACTTGCAAAATCGATTACCGACGAGAGCAACAGAGAAGACACCCTTTGAGCTGTGGGAAGGAAGGCTGCCGGACATGCAACACTTACATGTGTTTGGCTGTACCGCATACGTGCACGTTCCCAAGATGTCTCGCGGAAAACTAAATCCAAAGGCGCAGAAATTAATTTTTGTCGGATATGCAGACGGCTCGAAAGCATATCGACTTCTGGATAAGCAGATAGGGAAAATCACAATCAGCAGGGACGTGACCTTCGTCGGAAAAGAAGATTTTGGACGGACGCCGGATGTAGAAACGAGTCTCGATCAACCTAATGAAGAAGGCTCGATTGAGAAAAATTCCGAGAAGATGACTTCGTTGGAGAAGGAGGAGGAGAAAAATGCATCACGAATTGACAAGACAATTGTAGTCACCAGCGACGAAGAAAGTTTCGAAGATGCAGACGGAGATGAAGAGCGAGATGGAGAAAATGAGGAACTGAGAAGATCATCGCGAAGAAACAAGGGTATGCCGCCAGACAGGTTTACAGCCCTCGATCGCGCTAATATGGTCAGCACCACTATCATGGAGCCTAGGACTGTGGCAGAGGCACTATCAGGCCCTGATAAAGAAAAATGGAGTTCAGCCATGAAGAAGGAAATACAAGCCTTAATGAGAAACTATACCTGGGATCTGGTGGACCTGCCGGAGGGACGTAAACCTGTTGGAAGTAAGTGAGTCTTTAAAATTAAAATTGATAGTGACGGAAATATTTGCAGATACAAGGCCCGCTTAGTGGCTGAAGGTTTCTCGCAAAAATACGGCAAGGACTATGACAAAGTTTTCGCCCCGGTGGTTAGACAGACGACAGTACGCATCTTCTTCACATTGGCAGGAAAAAGAGGACTCATCGTTAAGCAGTTTGATGCCAAAACTGCGTTTCTCAACGGCGACCTGAAGGAAACTGTATACATGGTCCAACCGGAGGGATTTACAAAGCCAGGAGAAGAAGATAAAGTATGCAGACTACGAAAAAGTTTGTACGGTCTAAAGCAGGCCGCGAAAACATGGTACGACAAGCTCAAGAGCGTTTTGAGCAACCACGGATATCAACAAAGCAAATCCGACAAATGTCTGTTTAAAAGGGTTACACAAACAACAACAACTTATCTGATTGTTTACGTTGACGACTTTTTAATTGCAAGCACTACCCAGAAGATCATCGACGAGACGGAGGAGGCACTAAAAAGGACGTTTGACATCGTGGAACTTGGAGAACCGAGGAGCTTTCTTGGCTTTTGGGTGCAAAAGGATAGACAAGGCATTTTTTACCTTGACTAGGAAGCCTACATAGATAAAATCATCAACCGCAACGGAATGAGAGACGCAAAAACCTCACACATACCCATGAATCCAGGAAGCATTAAGAACAGATGCCAAGCAGACATGATGGAATCGAATAAAAATTATCAAGAACGCATCGGAGAACTTCTGTACATAGGAGTCAACGCAAGACTCGATATTCTTGCACCAGTGTGCATTTTGAGTCAACACACGACTGATCCTACAATTGTTGATTGGACGGAAACGAAAAAAATCTTGAAATATTTAAAGGGAACGAAACAGTTCCAGCTCAAGTTAGGAAATATCGGTCCTGAGAGGAATATTGGACTTATTGCCTATTCAGATGCGGATTGGGCACAGGACCGAAGTGATCGAAAATCTATCAGCGGTTTCCTAATACAACTACACGGAGCAACAATCGCATGGGGCTGTAGAAAACAGACATGCGTCGCACTATCTACGACTGAGGCGGAATACGTTGCCCTCGTAGAAACTTGCAAGGAACTGCTCTGGATCCATCAGATACTAAAGGATTTTGACGAAGATGTTACTAAACCTACGACGGTTTTAGAGGAAAACCAAAGCTGTCTCGCACTACTCAATAATCCGAAGGCAATGAGCAACAGGACCAAACACATGGATACTAGGTTTCAATTTGCACGTGATTTAACAGAAAAGGGGCAAGTCAATTTCGAATACTGTCCGACCGAAACGATGCTAGCGGACACACTCACAAAGCCGCTTGGAAGAATCAGATTGGCAACCTTGAGGGAGAAGATAGGATTGAGACAGCACATCTAAGGATGATGGTCGACGAGCGTCATGGGGCGGAATCAAATGTCAAGGAGGAGTGTTGAATATCATTTGAACAATATGTGTCTAGTGACATTTGAAAGTAAGACGAGACAAAACAAGAGAGAGAATAATACTCGTGATAAACGCGTGTACACACGTGTAAACACGTTCTCGGAGACCCGCGAAACGCTCACTCTCGCGACGGCAGTCTAACTATAACGACGTGTTTCGGCATTGTATAGGAAATAACGAAATATATATATCAACTTGTGTAAAATCAAATCCCTCGGTAATTATACCCATTACAATCCCAATCCCGTTCGTTGTAACGCGGTTCAGTCAACTAGCGCGAATAAAATATTACAGCTCAAAATTTCGACCTAAGAGCGACATTGAGACTTTTATAAAGAAGTGGCTACAACACGCCAGTGACCGGTTAAAAAATCAAACGTAGATTAAAAGAAGTGTATGTATGGTTGAATCGATTGATTTGAGTAGGTACGGTAATAACGTAATAACAATAACAGATGTTTATTTTCTATAAAAAAATACTTCGTGAAGAGTCTTGCGCCGCTTGCGTGACAGCGGACTGCGCAGGTGCGGTCCACTCCTCCTAGCATAATATATTGAGACATCCCACTCTCGTTCATTCTAGTGCACGCAGCTGTCTTAAGTTACGTTTGTTTCTTTACAAAGATACAACTTTAAATGTCGACGTAACGATTGCTAATATACATTGCTGATAAATATTACGTAATTTCTTCTTAAAAATACCTTTGATTTGAGTATATATTTGTATTTCCTAAATAATGTTTTCTTACTTTTGTTTGTCGGTTGAATATTCTATATATAGTTTTGTTTCTTTTTTTATTTGAATATTCAGCTGAATTGCCTAATTTTATTAACATGCAGTACAGAATGAACGAAACATCACCGGCGTGAGATTAACATATTTGACCATTTACATTTTTATTTCAGAAGGAATGTATAGTTAAGTGATCTTCTTTTATGTGGCAATAAAGGAACAGATGCTTCTATCAGGAAGTATTTTGTTGAGGCTCTTTGCGAAAGTTGGCTGCGCAAGTGCGGTTTGCATAATATATTTTAACGTTCTTTAGTCTATTATAGTGTGTACTATTGTGACGTTTAATTCTTGAAAAAGTTTCTTTTACCTCAATATTTTGACGTAACGATTATCCATATGTATTATTGGTAAATATTATGTAATATTGTAATGAAAATATTTATATTTCGTGTACGTTTGTGTGTTTTCTAAATTCTATTTTCCAAATTGCTGCATCTGTATATTTGTTCGACATAGCTTATATTTGCACGATATATTTTATAATACATTTCTGTAACACTATACTAGCGGACAAAGTTATAATTTTATAGATATAAACAATTGGCACCCCCGTATCTTTACATTCACGTAGATTATTCTCATGTTATTTATATATTGTAAATACACATAGATTAATATATGGAAAACTTCTTATTTGACACAATTAGATATTAGATATATGTACTATTAAAAATTAAATAATGTATATGTATATGTTAATTGCGCCTTATACGAGAATAATATTGTAACAATACATTTCAATACCCAAATAACAACAAATTTATATTGTATCTTATATGTATAATATTGGATAAGAAAATTTTTCATGATCTATCTAAAAACAATTTCTGCATCAGAAAAGCATGAAACTATGCACTAGTTTAAAATTAAATGTACTGGTACACATAATACACAAGTACTATATGTGTACCAGTACATTTAATTATAAACTAGTACATAGTTTTATGTTTTTTCTGAATCAGAAATTGTTTTTGGATCGATTATGAAAAATTCTTTCTTATCCTCCTTCAGATACCAATTATTTTTCTTTTTGAATTCGATGTGCTATTAGGGAAAAAAGTCCGATTCATAGATGGGCAAATGTGGATATTCTTCTTTCGACTGGGCAACAAAGTGACTGCCGCCATCTTTAGCATAGACGTCGCGAATGTCGCCGGTGCCCCCATCATGAACATAGATCGTGTGCAATTTAGGGCACTGCTCCAAAATTGCGAAACTATTGTCTTCTTCAGGCACATCCAAGTGTACTTGTTTTAAGTTTTTACACAATGTCAGTTCTTCGGCAAAATCGTCCATTAAATGCGTCAAATGGACTTCTTCGAGAAGTAGACAGGAGGAAAATAATCTACGCAAGCTAGGCTTATCGATTGTGAAATTGTCATAGGACCCATACCCATAATTCCTGTAACAAAAGCCATATACTATTATTACGGTTTCAAAATGTATAAATTTTGATAAAGAATATACTAATATTTTATAAAGGAAAATGTAGCACACACACGTACATCCATGACATTTTCAGTTTTCGTAAATTCTTGCACTCAGCGAGGGCATCAATACCGAGCGAAGTAATATTATTGCCTCCTACATTTATTACTTCCAAGTCTGGACACGAATTTTTTAACTGTATTGCAACTGTGTCTAGAAGCATGCCTTCCTGATCTCTATTCAATCCACTCAAATTTAAGTCACGCATTTGGCAATTTTTTTGTAGTATTTTGCAAAGAGTTTCAGCTGTTATATCAAATGTCCATCTAAGATTTAAATTCTCTAGAAATTCTAGATTTTCGAGATACGAAAATCCTTCGTCCGTTATGCCATCATTCTCGCAATAACTGAGATCCAATACTAAAAAAATATATATATGTATTAGTCATATACAATTTACCTGTTTTAACAATTATTTATTTATGTTATACCTTTCAAAATTTTACATGTCTTTGAAATTTGTAATAGGGCGGAGTTGTCAACAAATTTGCAGTCCCTTAATCGCAAGTGCGTTAAATGCTTGCCGCAAATGTTAAGGAGGTCATTGAAACACGAAACAGAAATATAGCTTGATGTAAAATCCAACTGCTGCAAAGATTCACATCTGGGTGCTAAGTAATTAGATATATAATATATAATATTATTAATATAAATGGTATGCATATTATATTTCATATTTCGAAAATTCAAAGATGTAAGGAGAAAACGATCCCATGTTAAATTATTGAGTCGTTTATTTACTCGGCTCATACGGCACAACGACCTTATATCTAAATTTTTGAATATTTTTAGTATTATTTCATCCTGCAAAGATAAAAAATAAAATTTTAATACATAAGATTATATTAAGATAAATATTTTTTTAGTTTGAGAAATAAACTTTTGTGAATAGGGTACTTACAGGAAGCGCAGAAAAACTGGAACGTGGTTGCTCATTGGATTCATTCCAATAGAGTTCGATATCTTTTATAAAACATGCATAATTCGAATGATGTACTTGCTTGTGCATCACGAGCTTGCTCTTGTGATCACTCTTATCTATATCGCTGTGAATAACAATGGAACAAATTAATTTTTATTATTGAGAGAATAAAAAAAGATTGAATATTACTTACAGTCCACGGTTATAATACCTTTTACAAATACTGCAACATTCAAGCAATTTCTTTTGAAGATCGAGTATATCTACGTATGCAACTTCATGATCTGGTGTTAAATTATGGATGTCCTCTTGCCAAGGTTTTTTCCAGTTAATGCTTTTTAACATATCAGTTAAACTCTGTTTAGGATTTTTAGAAAAGATTAATTTTGATGTACCAATAAGCTCCACAGCATCTAAATGTGTGGTATAGTTCCAATAGTTCGACTTAAATTTTAGTCTGAGTATTTTGGTTTTAAAGTCACAGAATTGTAAAGGCGGGGAAAACATCCGTGATGTAGAAGGAACATTCTGAAGCGGTCCAGTCCATAATTCAAACCAGTGTTTCTCAGAATCTTGAGCCAAAATTTGAGTAACGTATCCAGGTTCATAGACTTCATATATAGAGACTCTGATTGGATATACGGCTTCATGAAACTCGAGATCTTCAGAATAGAAAATTTAATTATAATCTTTTCTGAACATAAATGTATCTTCTTTAACAATATTTTATTGATCTTTAATTTAAGTGTTACATACCAATATAATTCAAACGGACAGTGTTCTCATCGTGCGGTTTATCACAATATATGCATTGTAAACTTACATATGGTGAATATGGTTCTTTCTGCCATGGAGATATTGAGATATCGGAACTATTATTTTTCTATATTAGAAAGTAAAAAGAATGTATTACAAAATCTTGTAGCATAAAGTTAAATTACGATTCCTCTCTACAAAACAATAACACATAATATCAGAGGAAATACACGTACCACGACAAGTGTTTTTGAAAAATCTCCATAGTTTGGAAATTCGGTAGGTGGTCCAATTATGTTCGAACAAGTATCTTCTATACTCCTAGTATTCTCATAGTTATACTCCTTAGCTCTGCTATTACTATCCTTTACAAATTGATAGATGAAGTCAACACAACTCTCACTTACCACTACTGTGTCTTTTGTTATGTAAGGATATTGGTTATTCTTCTTGCAAAGTAAAGAATGATAATGGGATATCATATTTTCTATCTAAAAAAGGATTAAAGATATGGAGTTAATAATCTTTGAGCTGTTTTTAGCATGCGTTAAAATGCTATATTATAATATGATATATCTATTATAATTATACTGCAAAAATTATATTTAATTTTAAGTTTATTTTGCTGGTTTTTATGCTGTTAGTACTAGCAACTGGAAATAACATTTTGTTTGTTCATCGGGGTATATTATACAAACGTTATTTCTGATTTAAACAATAATTAGCGCCTATATTATAATCAAAATATTAAATAATGACACTTAACAATAATTAACAATGATTCTTAAGATTAGTAATAAATGAATTTTATATGTTTTTATATTTAGAGTAGAGTGGGGTAAGAGTGCGCGGCGGGTAATAGTTTGCAGTACAAGTATATTTGTTTTCGTATAAGTTGGGTGGGTAACACTAAGATAGTTTGTAAGGTGACATGACTGAATGACGTCATATGTAATAACAACCGATTTGACTGAACAGTGTTGAAACTATGAGGTAAATTTCATGTAATATTTTGATTTCTTCCAAACTATATTTCATAAGTAAAAATAAACTTAAGTAAATCATTGACAAGACATTTTGATTAACTCGTTTCTGGCGTGTGTCTTGCTATATTAGACATTTCAAATTGGTAGCTGTAGATAGTAACGCTTACCGGTAATTTGAAAAATGTCTCGTAAGGCAAAAGTTTGCATATCATGGTAAGGCAAAGTTGGCACTTGTTATCCGAATTAATTTTACTCTAAGGTCCAGTTTCACAACAAACGTCGGTTAACTTTTAACCTTAGTTAACTCACTCTTTGTCTCTTTCTAAGGAGGACAATTTGAAAGAGACAAAGAGTGAGTCAACCCAAGGTTAAAAGTTAACCGACCTTTGTGGAACTAGACCTAAAACTATTAATAAAATAAAAAGTTCAAAATCTTCTCTTTGCCAGTAACGATTAAATCAAGAAAACATTAACTTTGACCAAACTGGCAATTTTATTCTGTAGTACAGATTCGACGTTTCGACACTTGTTTTGTGTCCTTTTAAAGAATATACTAGAAAAACAGATATAACACAAAGAAATTAATCGCACGAGGAACAAGAGAGCAAAAAGAAAAAGATAACATACTTAGTCAGATATTAAAAATAATAAAGCCGCTCGAGACGTCATTAGTGAAAGGGCTTATTGCAGTGCAAGGACATAAGAATGTCGCACACGATATAAAAGTGCAGAGAGCGTTAACGTGTTTATCTCACCAAGTCGAAAGACGGCGTCAGACTAGTCAGTGTCTGTGGATTTTCTTTTTGCTTTCTTGTTCCTCGTGCGATTAATTTCTCTGTGTTATATCTGTTTTTCTAGTATATTCTTGAAAAGGACACAAAACAAGTGTCGAAACGTCGAATCTGTACTACAGAATAAAATTGCCAGTTTGGTTAAAGCTAATGGTTTCTTGTATTAATAAAATATAGGTGTATTGCATTGTTTTATAAGTTTAATAATCTACAATTACTTTCTTGATAATACTGTAATAATTAGTTTAATAATTATGACATTAATTATTTATATTTTTATTATTCTAAAAAATAAATTTAATAATCATTTTTTATTATAAAATCAATTAAACTCTAAAACTATCGTATGCTCTTTACGCGTATATTGGTTTTTACAGAGTACTTATTTATTTTCTGTTATTAAAGGATTTATCAAAGGAAGGTACAGGTAATTTTATTTGCGACAATTGTTAAAAGGAATTGTTATAAAAAATAAAGCAATATTAAATGTAATTAAAAATAAAAATACCTACTTTTCTTTGTACTTTTCAACATAATTATTTTTATTACATTGTATTCTGTATAATTGTAATAATAGTTTCTACTGATTTTAAGGGTTTAACCTTTATACTAAATTCTTTATTGCATGCGCACACTATTTCCCACCGGTGGAGCAAAAGTGTGCGGTTTTGCAATCGGTTCAAGAAAAATTTATTACATGGATTGTATTCAAAATATAGACATAAACCCTAGTGAATTTTAAAAAAGAATGTTGGCAGATTTTGAGGTGCAAATTTGAAGATTCTAGCTATATCTCAACGAGATATATGGGATCGAAAACTAAGTGCGTATTTTTGCCCCACTCTAATCTATTAGGGAATATAAAGATAATATAATTTTGTATTATTTTTATATTAGTTTGAGGTAATAATCTTAATAGTGCATTGAAATTAGCTTTGTCCTTTTAACTTATAAAATATAAATTTATATATGAGTAATTAAATATGAGTAATTTAAGATACCTTTATATATGTTATGTCAAAAATATATAGAGTAGGTACAATATAGCAGATTTTTTAAATTAATTTAAAATATGAAAATTCTAATACTAATATGTGTCAATGTTCTTATAATTCTTAAGGTAGTTCGAGCACGACAATTATAACCCAAAATTTTATACTCTTAAATCGACGTGAAAACATCCGACTATTCACGGTTACAGGCTGAAAACTTTTGGATAGTTCTGTCCCTCACACACAGAACAAAAGACTATTCTGTTATTTTTCTCCCCCATTCGCTTCTTTATATTCACGTCTATTTATTATTGTATTTATAAATCTCAATAATTTCGGTTTTTTTTACTTGTATTCCTAAAGTGTCCTTCTCTATAACTACATATCCGTTTTTCATCACTTTCTTGAGATTTATTCTAATTATTAAAATTCAAAATACGAAATTTCCTTATGCTTTGTGAATACAATACACGGAAAAAATGCAATTTTTGATGGCGCGATTACCTCGCGTTCGGGATGGTCAATCACTTTTATAAGTACAGACGTGTAGATACTACATTTATTAACATGTATAGTAAAAATTTCAAATTATTCTTAAAATTTGCGATTCACGCTGAAACTGCCTTAAATGAAAAGTCTTTAAAATTAACAAATTAAATTGTTAAAATTTTGCGCGCTTAATTCCCGGTCTACAATAGATTTTTTAAACTTTAAACTATAAGAAATTCACTAATCACAGTCGATTATTCTTCTCACATTTGACTGTGATTGGTCAATTTCTCTAACACTATAAATAGCCTCACTGAGCGTGCGGTCTTACTTACTGACAAACGCTTCCACCGAGAGAATATTGAGATAGTAAAAACAATTCTTCTTAACAATTCTTTCCCTGACAACTTAATCAATAGACGCATTAATAGTTGATTAAAACAGCTCCGCTACCCTCGCGATAATGATGATAATGAACGCACCAACGCCTTTGATGCTCGTAGATATTTGGCCATACCTTTTGTCAAGTGTCTCAGTGAAGATATACGGTTTACACTGAATAAAGTAGGTCTCGATATGGTGTACACCATCCCAAAAAAGCTCGATTTAATAATTAAGAAGGGAAAAGATAGACTTAATAAGGACCGTGAAACTGAGCTGGTATATAGAATAAACTGCGGTAATTGTAACGCATCTTATATCGGGCAGACGAAGAGATATCTGAAAACGCGGATTAATGAGCACCAGAATGATATTAAGAAGGATGAGGGATGCCGTTCGGTGGTAAGCAAGCACCATGTGTCTTGTCGACACGATTTTAAATGGTCGGAGGTAGACATACTACATAAAGAAAAGAATGTTAAGAAGCGTGAAATAGCGGAAATGTTTTTCATTAAAAATCAAGCGAATACCATCAACCTACAAAAGGATACCGAAAATCTAAACCCTATATACGACAAAGTCATCTCCAGTGTATAAATCCGCTATGTTTACTCTTTTAACCTTACAACGTTTCTTAATTGTGACAGTTGCGTGCTTGCTTTCGACCGGTCGTCGTCTTTTAATTGTGTATCCCCGCTCGTTGTATGCGTTGTGCATTTTAACACTATGAAATTTGCATCAAGGTGCTCTACGAGATCGAACATGTAATTATCAATCTTTTTATACTTTATTTTTACTTGATGACGCCTCTTAATGAAAAGATTTTTTATTTAGCTTTGACATATGACTTTTTCGGTCAAAATCCTCATATTCTAAGATGTTCATGTGAGAGCGACAGCTCTATGCCAGTTATAGGTAGGACATTTTATTGTTTTTCTGTGATATTATTGTTAGATCTCTAACTAATCTTTCCGGCGTTACTGATTTTTGTTGTTAGACACTTGAGAAGGACCCAATCCCCCGGGTCGAAACGTCGTGTAAACGATAAATTGTATGATTATTGCCAATTGCGTGAACTCTAATAAAGGTTCCTGTTTTCAATTTCTTAGGTCTTAGAGCTTATTGCACCTACTGGTAGACCAGAACTATGGCCGGTATACATTATAGACGGACCTTATTTCAAGATCGTCTTAAGTAATGTCTTAAGATGCTAATACGGTCATTTCATTGGCTGGTTGGAGACTTAAGACTGCCTTTGACCAGACTTAAGAAGATCTTGAATATAAGATCCGACTATGAATACCGGCCTATGTGCGTGATCGTGCATCGTGTGATGGGACGCGATAAAGTCGCTGTGCATCAGTGAACTATAATACTAAACTGGATTGTGAAGATTCTGCGCACAACAAAGTACATATTAAAAATAAGAATAAATATTAAATGTTAGGATATGTATAAATATAGGAATAATCTTGTAACACACAAATATAATTAAATATTAGATTTAGGCTGCGGTCCACTTGACGCTACAAATGCTTTGAAGCGTTTTTCTTCTCCTTCTTTCTTCATTAAAAGAAAGGAGAAGAGGAATGCTTCGAAGCATTTGGAGCGTCAAGTGGACCGCAGCCTTACTCTAATTATTAATATTAGGATTTATTAATTTTTATTATCGCTCTGAACTTCGAATATATATGTATCTTACGCTGAAGATGACCCAAAGAAAAGGTCGAAACGTCCGTTTGTCAATTCTTGAATTATGTAATGACTAATCAATATATTATTTGAAATCGACTGCGCACTAATTATCGCGCTTGGCTCCCATTGCCTCTCTCACCTGCCTCTTATGATTTATTCAAGAGAGCCTTAATACCAATTATATTAAATATTAGAATATGTAAATGTAGGAATATTCCTACATTTTTTATCTTATATTTTATTCTTTTTTATTGTGCGTTACGTTTAATTGTTATTTTTAATTCCAATTCCTAATATTTAATATTTACCTACTCTTATTTCTATATATATGCTCTATTGTGCACAGGGCCAACTCGAGTCAGATATTCTACTCTAGAAGAAAACGGGACAAACAGGAGAATTGCAATCAACTTGTCCGTTACTGTTGCTGTACTTTACGACAACAATTCAGTACCATTGACCAATCAAAAGTTCGCTAAACAGAGATAGAATGGCAGCAAAGCAACCTGTCTTTTTCTTCTTCTAACCCGGGCGCTAGCATAGGAGTTCACATTTTAGTATACTAGTATAACAGATGTCTATACTTATGTTAGACATCTGTGACTGTGACTAGTATAGCTCTTGCGTACAGAATGCAGAAACGCTCGCCTAATCTATTTCCTTAGACTTAGAGACCTATTTTGTAAACTATAACAACATCATTACGTGCTTTGAGCAGATATAATATACCATAGAAAAGCGCAAAGCACTTAACGATATCGTTAGCGTTTACAGAATAGGCTCCTTAATCCATTTTCTTGTGCATATATGCTTATATGCAACTATGCACATTTGTCTGAATAGATCCTAAATTACTACAAATGCTGCGTACTGTATGATGCATTGCCAGCAATTTATTAGATTGCATGCGAATTAGTACAAAAAATTGTATCATGTGCTGTTAATAATGATATTATTGCATGCTGCTATTTATTGGCTGCACTAAAGAAAACAAACTGATTGTAGGGACTAAATTTTTGCTTGATCTAATGGTTGATTCAACAATTATTAAGTTGCACTAAAAGAGGTATAGTTTATTCATGTATGATTTATTCAACCATTAAAAATTTTTAATCAAGAATTAACTAAACCAACTTAATCAAATTATTTTGTTCGAAATACTTATAGTAGCAGTTATTTTTTTGCGTGCAATTTTTACCTAGATAATATTGTTTAAAAACTAACTCGTTAAGAGATTTTCAATCGACCAACTGGCAATACTCAATCATCTTTTCCGAAATGAACGTTTGAAAGACTGCGAGCCGACCCGCTTTGTCAGATTCACACAGCATTTTCAGATCAAATCGAGACGATGAATTCGACCAAGGATTTTGGTCCGTTGATGTAGATAGTTTAATTTAATTTCTAATTTTTATTGCGAAAAAATATCACCCCAGCCAGGGATCGAACCTGGAACCTCCCGCATTCCGTTCGGGCGTCGTAACCAATTCGACTACCGGGGCATGTGGTGATATTTATCGCAATAACATATATATTAAGATGACTTCTAAACAATAATAAGATGGAACACCAATATTAAGTCAAAGGTGTGGGTATAATAACAAGTAATAAATTATTTATTCCGCCAGTGATAATTAACAACTAACTCGTTAAGAGATTTTCAATCGACCAACTGGCAATACTCAATCATCTTTTCCGAAATGAACGTTTGAAAGACTGCGAGCCGACCCGCTTTGTCAGATTCACACAGCATTTTCAGATCAAATCGAGACGATGAATTCGACCAAGGATTTTGGTCCGTTGATGTAGATAGTTTAATTTAATTTCTAATTTTTATTGCGAAAAAATATCACCCCAGCCAGGGATTTTTTCGCAATAAAAATTAGAAATTAAATTAAACTATCTACATCAACGGACCAAAATCCTTGGTCGAATTCATCGTCTCGATTTGATCTGAAAATGCTGTGTAAATCTGACAAAGCGGGTCGGCTCGCAGTCTTTCAAACGTTCATTTCGGAAAAGATGATTGAGTATTGCCAGTTGGTCGATTGAAAATCTCTTAACGAGTTAGTTGTTAATTATCACTGGCGGAATAAATAATTTATTACTTGTTAATATTGTTTAAATTTCAAGTATCGAATTTACTATACAATTTCTTGAGGATTTAAATAATGTGTATTTTCAACCAAAAGTTGAGTTGGATACGACAAAATTTTGTTGAAACAAACAGCAGAACAGTATTTTGTTTACAATAAGTAGTAACAAATGTGTTATCATAGTAATGTTTATAGTTGAACATCGGACTAAATATTTTAATAATAATACATTACTTAATTCGCCAGTGATAATTAAACAAATTCAGAATCTTTAATCGACTAAACTGGCAATATTCAATCATCTTTTCGAAATGAACTTTATTGAAAGACTGCGAGCCGACCAAATTTGTCAGATTCACACAGCACTGAATATTGCCAGTTTAGTCGATTAAAGATTCTGAATTTGTTTAATTATCACTGGCGAATTAAGTAATGTATTATTATTATTATACCCACACCTTTGACTAAAATTTCGGTGTTCCATCTTATTATTGTTTAGAAGTCATCTTAATATGTGTTATTGCGATGAATATTACCACATGCCCTGGTAGTCGAATTGGTTACGACGCCCGAAAGGAATGCGGGAGGTTCCAGGTTCGAATCCTGGCTGGGGTAATATTTTTCGCAATAAAAATTAAAATTAATTTAAACTATCTACATCAACGGACCAAATTCACGGTCAAATTTTATCATCTTGATTTGATCTGAAACGTGCTGTGTGAATCTGACAAATTTGGTCGGCTCGCAGTCTTTCAATAAAGTTTATTTCGAAAAGATGATTGAATATTGCCAGTTTAGTCGATTAAAGATTCTGAATTTGTCTAAATATTTTAGTTGGATAAAACACATTTTGCGTCTTTCAACGAATTTTTTTTCTCAGTGTGGCTAAAATTCTAAAATTATTTGAAATCCGGTTTTAGTATTTATACTGTTCCAATCTTAATAATTTATTCACACACAACGCGAAAATATAATGCTATTTATGACGAACGCTGTTAGGCATCTAAATTAATGTACTAAATCAAAAGATTCAATATGCCCATTCGATATATGATATATTACTTGTAGTGTACAATAACTTAATTAAAAATAAATACGTACCTTGTTTATATTACTATATTTATATATAAAAAAATCCTCCTTGTTTAAAATATATTGTAAAGATATCTTCGTCGACGAGCAAAATATATCACAGACCTTATAGCTCAACAGCTAGCGAAGAAATGGTATGAGAGCACGTGGCAAGAAATAAGGATGCAATCCCACGTGGAGGAAAAACGGAATGGAAAAGAAACACTGCAGTGCCTGTAGTGCATAGAAGGTAACCAATCGGAACGTTTATCCAAAAGACAAATCAGGGGTCTGGAGCCTGGGGCCTGGGGCCCTCCAAAAATATCGCATACGATGTCATAAATATCACTGCACTTTCCAACCAATAGCACACTTGCAAAGTGTGATTTTTTAGGGTGCGTTCCGAGTTACGCATGAAGCGCGTAGACTGCATAGAAAGTCGTTCCGATTTAGCCAATGCGCGCATTGGGAGCGCTTTGATGGTGCTAAGGATTCCCTAGATTGTACTAAACGTCCTGAATTCTTAGCACTCCTCCCAGCGCATTGACTGCCCCACCAGCACACGCACGCCGGGAAAACGTTCAGGGAACGTTCGAACCTGAGCCGTTCGGAAACGGTTCGGAAGTGCCACCACGAAAACGTTCGTCTGACGTTCGGATGAACGTTTTTTTCTAACGTTCACAGAACGTGTAAACAAACGTTCAGAGAACGACCTTTAGAGAACCTGCGAATAAACGTTCACGGAACATTAGAAATAAAAAGAAAAGCTAGTACGTATTTTCAAAGGAAAGCTATTTATTTCACAAAATTTATTTCACACTAAAATTTAAAGTACGACCGTATATAAGATAAATTTATTTGTAATTTATTTTATTTCACACTTTTTCGAAAACATCTTTCTTTCAACCACTCCTTTATCCCATCTTCTGCCTTTGCTGTGTCTACAGCTGGTTTGTCTCCTCTCAATTTTTTAACTGCCGCTAAAATAACAAAATTTATGAAGTGTCAAAATTCCAACAAAAAATGTCAGGAAAGAAAGTGGTGTAAAAGAACATAAATTTTACAATTTCACTTACTGATTACTATTTCTTTTAAATGTCAGCTCCCAAATGGCTGCTTCCCTTTTCCGCTTTTCCAGTTAAAGAATGATCCTGTGTGATTTGTCATAAGAAGAGCCATAACTTTCTTTGAGCAATCCTTGTCACACTTCCCAGAGCTTGCAAACATTAATTTTTTTACCTAAGATTGAAAAAAATTATAAGAAAAGCTTCAAGTTACAAGATATACAATTTTAAGTTAGGTATGTAATTTTATATCTTTCAATTTACCATATAATCCTTTATGGAAGGGTTTCCATTTGTGAGATCTTCAGCAGTTTTAGCATCCTCGAATGTTGAGAAGGGGAGGCTTGGGAGGCCCTTTGGATGGTGGAGCACTTCTGTTCTATTCAATAAAAGCTGGCGTATTTCTTCAACAGTCGTTTGGAGCTTTACGTGTGACTTTTCAAGTCTACTGAGTTTCTCATACTGCAGCCTCATGACCTCTGCAAAGTGACAAAATAAATTTAAAGAATGGTGTTTAATACTTGAAAGAAATGCATATTTGGAAAGAAGAGAATGTTATTTACGAATAGGTGAAAATTTGTGAATCTGGTTGGTAGAGTTGCTAACAGCCGTTTTGTTAGTGGTTTCGGTAAAAGTTTACAATAACTTACACAGCTCGGATTACTTTGACCTTGACATATGTTGTCAAGGTCACCCTCCTGAGTGACCTTCAGAAGGTTTTAGTCGGCGGTCGCTGTTTATTAAAAAGTTATAAACAAAAAAGTTTGGAAAATATAGCAGCTATTTTGAGTATTGGAAGGCATAAACGACTAATATTACGTTTTTTTTTAAAGCAGAGAATACTTTATTTCGCGAGTATGTGCTTCAACTTACAAAGCACATACTTGTAAAGCGCGTCACTAACCTATAGGTTAGTGGCGCGCGTTACAAGTGTGTGCTTTGTATGTGCTTTGTATGTGTTTCAACTTAGAGAGCACATACTTGTAAAGCGCGTCACTAACCTATAGGTTAGTGGTGCGTTTTACAAGTGTGTGCTTTGTATGTGTTTCAACTTAGAAAGTTGTTTATAACCATTTAATAAACAAAAAAAAATTTGGTGGGGAAAATTATTTAAAGCAGTGAATTGTTGGTATATTGAAAGGAAAGTTACCATTCTCTGCTTTAAATAACTTTTCTTTCAATATACCAACAATTCACTGCTTTAAATAATTTTCCCACCAAACTATTTTTGTTTATAACTTTTTAATAAACAATGACCGCCAGCTAAAACCTTCTGAAGGTTACTCAGGAGGGGGACCTTGACAACATATGTCAAGGTCAAGGTCGTTTATGCCTTTCGATACTCAAAATAACTGCTATATTTGTCAAACTTTTTTTGTTTATAACTTTTTAATAAACAGCGACCGCCGACTAAAACCTTCTGAAGGTCGCTCAGGAGGGTGACCTTGACAACATATGTCAAGGTCAAAGTAATCCGAGCTGTGTAAGTTATTGTAAACTTTTACCGTGGTTTCATTTATTGTCTCGATCTCTTGCCCACTTAAATTCGAATCAGTCATTGGCGATTGGCTGATTCGCATCTCATCAACACAATCAGAACTTTTGCGGCTAATTGAATCTGCAATTAAAAATAAATCGATGAGTTTACAGAAGACCATTCGTTTATAAAATGCCAAATAGTTATTAACAAAACAGTATCTCACCATTATTTGAATGTGGTTCATAAGAATTATCTGAATCTTTAGCGTCATCCTCGCAGAAAGTGTCAGAGGCAGGGTCATGTCCTCGTAGGGAGCTTGTTGATGGAGGATCCATCTCCCAAAAACCAGTGTAAATGTTATCTCCTGGAAACAAAGCATATTATTAAAAGAAATGTATCCAAAACTATCACGACATTTTGTGGTTTCTGCATTGTTGCTAAAGGCTGGTTCATTCAACTGGGAAAATGCTATCATTAACTTACCATCTTTTTCATTTCTTAAAAGGGCATTTGAAATAGAGTTTGAGGAGCTTGTACCACTTTCCAAAAAACTCGAAGCAAGTGAATTACTATTTTCTACTTGCTTATTGGTATCAACAATTTCGAGAATAGGTCGTTGGGATTTATCTGCTGTTGCTGTAAAATAAAAAATAATTGATAATAACATAACAGAAAAAACAACATTGTCAGACACTCTTATTTTTGTCAATACCTTTTTTCATTCTTTCTTTATTTTCTTTTTTATTTTTATGTTTACTAACATCGGAATGTTTTTTATTTTGATGTTTACTAACATCGGAATGTTTTTTTGCCAACTTTTGAAGCTTTCCTACAGCTCCTGCAACAAATTAAATTCATTTTACGTTGTATAACTCATATTGGTGACAATAAAAGTACCCAGTGAAAACAACCTAGTCAAAATGATATTAAAGTGACATCAAATTGATGAGGAGGATGATGTCAAAATGAGTGATCAAAATGATGGCAATATGCATGACTGCATAACGTTTCAATACCATGATTTTGACTGTCATTTTGACATCTGTTTGACAGTCAAGATGACAATCACCCTGTGCAAGAATATAAATACACGATTAAAATTAAATTATATTGAGTGAGAGCAAAATAAAGACAAAATATATTATATGTATACGGTACAACAGTTTCACAGATGAGTTAACATTATGAATATGAATTTCAAAAGAACAATAATATGAGCTACGAGCCATCACTTAATTACTGAATACATTAACCAAACGATTGTACACGTCTTATTATGATAATGTTTTTGATTTCTGTACAACGAATCGTAATGAAGCCTGACAAAACATTTCACCTTTTAGTCAATCACTGCTTGATGATGTCTCAGGAAACTCCGGATCCCAAAAACCTTTAAAAATTGATCATATATATTAAATAACAAAAAAGTAATAATAAACATAAAATAAAATATTATACCTTCTGGTGTATTTGGTCGCTCATATTTGTATCGATGTCGCGAGCATTTATTCATCCGTTTTTCTAATTCTTCCTTTGACAGTGACAAACTTCTATAATACTACAAATAAAATAATATCATAAATTACTTTTTAATTATATATATATATATATATATTGTACATATTTTATGTAACTATATTGTTAATAATGTTAATATTGCATATTACTTCTCTGCATTCCCAGCAATCCCAGCCTTTTAACTTTGCTCTGTCAGCTTTACATCGCATGTTAAAAGTGTCCTTTCTTTTTGACCGTCTGTAAATAATGTTTTTATTAGATATATTAGATATATAAAAGCAACTTACATTACCACAATTATTAAGTGATATTTACATATTAAACTTATCCAATAACATCTTTCTTTCAGGTGGCTTGTTTTCAGTATCATCCAAATTGAAGTTATCCATTTTATTTCTATTTCCAGTTTGTTCTGCAGGCAGATAAAAAGTTTTATGCATTTTTATTGGTAAAAGATAACTTAATTATGTCAACTTTATCTTTCAATGTATTACCATTTTCCATTTGCGTAGAAGTATGTTTAGACGAAGGACAAAGTTCAAAATTTATACGTTTTACAGGAATTTTTCTCTTCAGTTTTAATTGTTTTAAACACTGTTTGTCTTTAAACGTAAATCTTCTTTCCGTAGGACTGGCTTCTATTACATCTTCATCGGAAATTTCACTAGTGTTGTTCACTAGTGTTGTAGCACTATTTTTAGTAACAGTTGCATTATTCTTGACTGGATAAAATGCAAGTTGAGATTGTTTCAGTCTCTTATTCCTTGGTCTAGAGGATAAGGGTGCGATTCCATGGACTAATATTTTCCGCGTAACGCGTATCGCGTAACCAATTAGAGACGTTTTCACTGGGTACTATTGCAAAAAATAATCAATTCCTATTACCTTTATCATTTCTGTCCTTGCCCTGGCTGAATTGTTTCTTTTCAGTGTTGATATTGGACTTGGAAACATTGACAGACGTTTTGCTGCCCCGATTTAATTCCTTCTTGCTATTACTGGGACCCGGTTGGGTAACATTAAGTGATAGCCTGTTAGGTAAGGCTAGATGAAGAAAAGAAGAAAAATAATTACTTAAATCCTCAAATAATATCTATATTTGAGAGTTTCAAGACACACCTAAAGATACATTTTTGGACATACCAGTCATTGTCTTTAATGAGTCACGAGGAGGAGGTGTTAATGAGACTGTAGAGCTCATCTGGGACTTAGTAATGTCACTTGTAATGGAGCCAAAATCCAAGCCCTTATGTTTGGTCTGGGCATTGGTGTTTTGTGATTCAGTTGAAAGTAAATTATAGCCTTTACTAACTGTGGCAGCCAGACAGGGTGTTGAACCATCACTGGTTTTCCTGGAATCTTCTACCAGAACAAAAATAATGTAAGAAAAATAGTAATTCTTTTAGTACAGTCTCCAAGTAAAATTAATTGTAAATCAAACAGCAATGAAAAATCTTTCATTATGTTTCAAAAAACAAAGAAAAGATTTATAATTTAAAATCTTTCAAAGTTTTCCTTAGGATAGAAATCGTAAGTTATAAATAAATAAAGTAAAGATATTTACCTGTTTCTCCAGGCGAGAAAGTAAATGTTGGCAAATCAAGACTATTGCCCTTCTGTGAGGCAAGTTGAGACTTCTCCACTTTTGTCGGATTTTCATCGCTTTCATCTTCGGATGTCCAAAAATGTTTTCTCTTGCGAAGACCTCGATTTGTTTTATCTTTCTCTGCATCAGATTCTAGATCAGTTTTCTCAACAGCCCGTTCCAGCTTCCCCCTTGCTTCCTCATATGTCACTAGAAATAAGAATAAAAGGTGTCAGTGTTCATGAGCAAAATTAAAGAAGTAAATAGTTGAAGAATAAGACGGGACTTACACAGATAAACGAGAATAGTAAATTATCTTGTCATTTTAACACAAGTAGAAAAAGAACAATGAGAGAAATTATCTTACCAAACCAAGCACGAATAGTAGCCGGATATGTGTTGAATTTTGCAGTGGGCTCCATGCATTTCTTGGCCGCAATGCCTTGTTTCTTAGGGGCTAAATAAGTAGGATAAAGACAATTTTCTCCGTCTTCACTCATCCAATTGTACGCTATTACGCACACATCCAAATACTTCTCGTCACCAAGAGTAACCTCAAGGTCCGCAATTGCATACTTTTTATCTAAAGAAATATAAACATGAAGAAGGAATTATCACCTCAAGGAGGAGCACACATTCATTTCAGTATGATAACAATATCAAATATTCTTCTCAACATTTGCATACCAGTTTTATAAATATAAGAAACAACAAGCAAACTTCAGATGACATTATTAATAAAACAATTATAAAAGTATGTGCATCACTTAATTAAAAATAAAATAACACCATATACCAAAGAGAGCTACTTTCCATGCACGTGTAATACAAAAGTTATACAAAACAAAATCAAGAAAAATGATGTCGATGCAGTGGTGACCTGATTATTATCTCGTTGAAAAATAATTTAAATATAAGATACCTTGATCTGCGTACCAATAATAATGATCTCAATAAGCATTTCAATCACCTTCAAAATATGTAAGGCTGAGACAAGTTAGAACCATACAACCATATATATAGACAGCACAGATAAAGTAATGAAAAAAATATTAATTCAAGTAGTGCAGTTACTCCTGGTCTGTAAAGCCATGATTCTGTCTGTTACATTTTACGAACAAGATTGATCATATGACAAGGTATTATTCTTCTACGTGCGACTTTCACAAAATAAATCATGGGAAGATACGTTTTATTGTTGACAGAGCAAACATTAGCGCCACACAACAAACAGGAGAAGAAAAAAGTGGAGAGAGAGAGAGAGAGAGAGAGAGAGAGAGAGAGAGAGAGAGAGAGAGAGAGAGAGAGAGAGAGAGAGAGAGAGAGATAACATAATCTGTGACTATTTAAAATGAATGCAGTAGTGGGATGGCAATATTATCATTCTTGTAAGGTAGAACAACATACTTGGTTGTTACTGCATCAACTGGGATGACAACATTTGTTTGAGTCCACTTCATATCACCCAGATTATAAATTCCAAAGTAACTAGACTTGCATGGATAGTCAAAAAAATTGTTGTTTGTATCACAAATATTGGCAACGATCACAACATCACCACTTTCCAACTTTTGGATAGAGCGCACAGAGGCAACACCTTCTTTATACTGGAAATAGCTATCTCGCTTGTGAACTGAACTTAAAGTGAACAGAGATGATGTCAATGTCTTATAATTGTTGGTGCCCTGCACAGCATTCTTAGGTTTCAGATGAGACTGGAAATCAGCTGCCCTCTGAGAAACATCATTCAAAAAATTTCTTTCAGCTAGCCTACGCAGCAGTTGTTGGGTTGGCTTGGTTGGAGATCTTAGCATCTGTTTGAATATTCCCAAATAGCTTTCAAACGGGAACGCACTTATACTTGAGATTTCTCCATACCTTTTCACATCCTCAGGGAGATGCAACAATCCGTGAACATTGTACACACAAAACTTCTCTTCAAATACCCCTTTACTAGAAGATAAGATGACAAACTGAGTTATAAGATCCTTGGCAAATGAAAAATAATTTTCATCATCAATAAATTTCTGTACCGAAAATATCATTATTGCTATTTGGAGCATTAAAAATAATTTGTAGAGGGTATCATCCACAACATCTTTCAATACTACACACCCTGCATAGAGCAGGAAAAACCTCAACTGGGTTCCCTTCCATTTTCCTAATTGCTCCAATCCAACTGGTTTGCGGGCAAATTCCACTGGAATGTGTTTTCGCAACTCTACCAGTCTCCGAGAGATCTCAAGAACGCTTTCACCTCTTACTCGCATTCCTGATTTTGTGCCCTTTAGAAGAGACTTTAAGAACCTTTTTACTACACCTTCAAGAACTAAATGGAATGGATCAAGAACAAACTGAGAAACCATTTTAAATTTATTTTTAGGAGAGGTGAAACCCCATTATGATGTTCTGGGTCGGACTGATGGATAAAGTCCTCGTCTGATCTGTGCCCAATAATTCTGGTAGCATAGCATATTCTGTTAAAATTGTAATCCCCTGATTGCCTACACCTTTCACAACCGTTATAAGATGTATGTCCTACAATACATTTCACATATTGTCTAGCAGGTGCATCACATATAAAACATCTAATATAAATGTCATACTTGTCTTTACCAATAGTCAAACCGTCATTTAATATCTGCAAATACTCCTCTACAAATGAATTCAGGTAGTCCTCAAGAGGGTCAGGTTTGCCAGTGCCAACAAAAAAACCTATCACAAATGGCCTGCTATCCTTTAAGTCCAAAGAACGACATAATATTGGCCAGACATCTGTAATTGTACTCTTTGACATATTTATCCCATCAATATTTGTATCTATTCCTATACGCATATTGCCATAAATTTTTACTCCACTTTCCCTTATACGTTTCTGTAATCCATCTATCAAACCAACATGGACATATGTACCATTTTTTAGATTTTGAACTACTGTTTCCCTGGGAGTGCAATTAAGTGTTCTTGAATCCAAAGGCAATTCAGGATGTGAAGGGTGGAGGATTTTCAGCAATGCTCTACATGCATCTAACGTTATGTTGTATTGCACATTCCATAAGCGCAGTTTCTGAGCCATAGTCTCGGTCTGATCCTCTGCATCACTCTCCTCATTTGTGCTAGAGCTGGAAGTTTCAGAGCTGCTGCTTCTATCAAACAAATCATGCCTGACACGAATCACGCCCTCTTCATTAATATTATCAATTTCCATATCGTCATTATTTTCAGCATTGCTTAGCCCATAATTTGACAAACAAAGCTCGTCACAATTATTTGAATTATTATCCTGTTGGTTAGAAATATTTAAAAGGTTATTCTGTTGGTTATCTTTATCATTATTTAAGTTTCCTGAAAGTAAGTCATCTTCTGGAAAATGAAAAGAAGTTGATAAATCTATCTCTTCATCTAAAAACTGCAAATCACTCTCAGTGATTCCAGCAAACACTGCTGAAGCTTCAAATTTAACCCGCCGTCTAATGTGCTTCAAACCTACAAATATCCCCTGTAAATTTTTCATATTTACATACAACTAGAAAACTCAATTTTATCACAATCGAATTAGTTTTACACTTAGGGCACGGGCTCAGCTCCAGATAAGAGACGCACAAACTAAGCAAGCTGGAACAAAACAATTAAATAAACTAAAAGTATAAGCTAGAGCTGTAGTACATTTTATAATGCTTAAAGTATAAGCTAAAATAAGAAAAAAATTGTAAAATCAACAAAATAAGATTGTAATAGTTAGGGAAAGTAGAAAAAGGGAGTCTGACGCCAGCAACTGATTCCATCCAGATTAAATAAAACAAAGTAAAATATGAACATTGATCTCAAAAAAAGTTGTATCTCTCATAAAGTGACGAAAGATTCAAATCAAATACCTCAGTCTAAAGAAAATTGGTTTGCTTTTAAAATGTATGAGAACATATTAATAAGTAACGTTATTTAATTCTAAAAGTAACATTATTTAATTCCAGACAGATATGATTGTCTTTAAAAAGAAGTAATATTCATACCTCCCATAGTACAGCAATCTAATTCCTTCAAATATTCACGTGCAGAGAAATAACGCAAGCTAAAACAAAAACGATCAAAAATTAGTAAATTTTTACATAATGAAACAGTGTATTATTATCGAGTCATTACACCCTGTTTTACGCAGAAAATTTACATTTACTCATTGCCGCAGAGGGATTGATTAAACACATAAAATATTATACTAAATAATTGACTAAATCATCCATATATCAAAACAGATCAAAATTTTAGATCCATTTGTGAAAGAATAATAGGCTTCCAAATAAAAAATTTTAGAAAATTATAAATTTTAACATTTAAAGAAATGTTATCATGCACTGTGATCAAAATATTATATATTTAAAAAAAAATATAAACAAAAATGTTGAGTAAAATATTATGGACTATTTTAGATATCGAAGAAAAAGTTGTGACAGAAAAAATTTTTAGTAACATTGAAAGAAAATGGTTCTTACTAAAAATCTTCCTTGTTATAAATTGTGCGACAATCCTTCACTGCGTCCTTCACTGATTATTATTAAGTTAATAACCTCGCAATAACCTCTCGCAATAACCTTGCAATAACCTGCAAATAAAGCATAACAATTAAAAAGAATCTGTTTAAAATGTACAAAAGTAGACAGGATCTGATTCAGGTGCACGGATATCAGGGATTTAGTTATCTCAGTCAAATGACAACAGCTCGGTCCGGTGGGGTGGTATTCAAAATATAATTGTCAATCACAAAATATTATAAAAGTTGTAGAAGTTTATAAAATAATCAGAATAACGTGGCGCAAGTAAAGTGTTAATTATATTACTCGCAACATATCTTTGGTGGATTTATTGGCATTACATTACTTGCATATTATAATATGCATATAAATCCACCAAATGCCAATAAATCCACCAAAGATATGTTGCGAGTAATATAATAAAGGTGGGTACAGACTTGAGCACGAATGCGAATGAGGCAAGCCGAGGCCGCACCGAATGCCTCGGATTGCAAAAATACAGACTCCGCACGAGGACGCATGAAGCAAGTCGAGGCAACTGTTCGATGCTGCTCTAGTCGTTCGGAGTAAATCGAAGCGAACGAAAATGGCAGACGCAGACAATATTGCAGTGGCTTGTGCCAGTTTTATAGTTATATATAATTTATTAAAAAAAAAAGAAAAAGGCGAAAAAGCAAAGGCGTTGGTGGTCAACGCAATTATATTTAAATAGAAGACGAATAAATAATATTAACAACATCTTTTTATTAAATGATTTGTTGGCTGATAAAGAAAGTGGCCAATTCAAAAATTTTCTTAGAATGTCGGAAGAAGATTTTATTTTATTTGGCTCGCGTCTTCTCTCGTCTATATGAACCTTTTAAACTATCAATCTTTTTTTTCAATTCCTCAGTGCTTCTTCCAAATTTTTCACATAGTTCTTTCCAAGCATCTTCTTTCTTTAATTTGTTGTAATATGTAGGATCTCGCGGATTCCATAGAACTTCTTTATTTCTATACTCATTTATAAGTTGTACGCATGTCTCTTGATCCCATTTTATTACTACAAAATACATTTATTTAAAAAATTATACGCATTATTAATTTACATAAATATTTTCTGTACTTACTAACGAGAGTTTATTCATTTCTGTTCGTAAATGACGTTCGTGCGCGACTGACTGTCGAATACGCGTAGAACACGTCCAAACTGAGCGCGAATTTTCTTTGATCGACCGACAGCGCTCGGCTCGGGCCGAGGCTGTGCGGCGAACGATCCGAGGCAGTTTGCCGCGCCTCGGACCAACGTCCACACTTGCATGCTCATGCGGCCTCGGCTTGCCTCATTCGCATTCGTGCTCAAGTCTGTACCCACCTTCACTTTACTTGCGCCACGTTATTCTGATTATTTTATAAACTTCTATAACTTTTATGATATTTTGTGATTGACAATTATATTTTGAATACCACCACATAGGGCCGAGCTGTTTGACTAAGATAACTATAAATCCCTGATATCCGTGCACCTGAATCAGATCCTGTCTAAAGTGAATAAAGTACGAGTAATATCACGCAAATAAATCAGCGCAAGGCTGTTAGCTCGAATAATGTTATAGAGTAATCGGGAATCGAATACGAATAAGCGTAACGGTATAGTTCACAATACAATAATTGACGCGACGAGGTATAAGTAACTCAAATCAAAGGCGAGACTGCCGACGAGAATGTAAACAACTGTAAAAATCTCGAATCGCGTCGAGGCGGCGAGATATGTATCGGTCACGACAAAACATACGAAATCATTTAATCAAATAGAATAATTGCACTAACGCAATATTACACATTAGTCATGGCCATCGCGGGCCCAATAGAATGCATACCGAATATTGCACCTGTCGCGAAACCGACTCATCCGAATGATGTCGAAAGAGATATCGAGCTTACAATTGCGTGGTACAATAACACGTACAGAGTACTTACCGTTCGTATAGTCTTAATTATCGTCAAGGACGATGACGGCAAGGGATCTATGGAACGTCCGTTCTCCTGCGGATATCTCGGAGGAGAAGAAACCCGCGCACCCTCTCTTCGATCCTCTAATAGCGGGCGCGAGAATTGCACTTCGCACTATCGCGGGTGTAATATATAGGTCTGTTCGTTTTCGCTGCACTTCTGAACTAGTGCAATAAGTTAGAATGAGACAAATATATTTTCTTTCATTCTAACTTATTGCACTAGTTCAGAGTGCAGCGAAAACGAACAGACCTTATGTGAAGCCTCGCCGGCTCGCGCGCCCCAAGATCGCTCGATGAATCCCGCGCACCATAAACACGTATATCTCGCGTGTTGTTGCTTCCGCGTGCTTCGACCGACTATCTCTATAGCGGGCACGAGATTTGCACTTCGCTCTATTACAGGTGTAATATATGTATGTGAGGCCTTGCCGGCTCGCGCGCCCCAAGATCGCTCGATGAATACCGCGCACCGCATAAACACGTATATCTCGCGTGTTGTTGCTTCCGCGTGCTTCGACCGACTACGCAATTTAACGCGTCGCTACAAGAAGCGTGTCGCGACTGTCGCGAGCGCGGACCGGTAAGACAAAACACGATCGGGCTCGGCCCCTCTCGCAGCGTCGCTTTGCATGCACAATCACTGCAGCGAATAAAGCGCGCAGGAGTAAAGAGAAAGGGAAAATTTTTATATCAGTAATATTATTAATTAATTATTAATAATAATAATTATTATTATAATAATTATTATTATAACAATAATTATTATTATTAATAATAATAATAATAATTATTATCTATTAAATTAATTATTATTAATTATTAATTATTATTGAAGTGAAACTTCTTAGGGCACGGGGGGTGATTCGAACCGGAAGCGTTACGGAAGTCGCGTTATGGAAGTCCGTCACGAAAATTCGAACCTTCTACGGAAGTGATTCGATTCGTCGCATTACGCGTTTGCGTTATGGAAGTCCGTCACGAAAAGTCGAACCTTCTACGGGAGTGATTCGGAGCGTCGCGTTACGCGTTCGCGTTATGGAAGTCCGTCACGAAAAGTCGAACCTTCTACGGGAGTGATTCGGAGCGTCGCGTTACGCGTTCGCGTTATGGAAGTCCGTCACGAAAAGTCGAAACTTATACGGGAGTGATCCGGAGCGTCGCGTTACGCGTTCGCGTTATGAAAGTCTGTCGCGAAAAGTCAAAAAAAGAATACGTGTGGCCTCCACGCGCGGCAGAAGTGAAACTTCTTAGCTGTGAGGAAAAGGATAGTATCTCGTTTATAGTATCTGAATTAAAGCCTGTGTAATTCAGAAATCAATTTTAATTATAAATTAAAGCCGATGCAATTTGCAAGTAAAAATTGATATGTGCAGAATTAAAGCGTATATAAGTCACAAGTCAAATTTTAATTATAAATTAAAGCCGATGCAATTCACAAATAAAAATTGATTTGTGAATTAAAACCTATATAATTCACAAATCAAATTTTAATTATAAAAGTGAAGTTTCAGGTTAACAGTTGCCAACTGTTCATTTATATGTAATTATATATGGGAAAATTTTTCTCATAACTTGAAACTTCACTTTCATAATTAAAATTTGATTTGTAAATTATATAGGCTTTAATTCACAAATCAATTTTTATTTGTGAATTGCATCGGCTTTAATTTATAATTAAAATTTGACTTGTGACTTATATACGCTTTAATTCTGCACATATCAATTTTTACTTGCAAATTGCATCGGCTTTAATTTATAATTAAAATTGATTTCTGAATTACACAGGCTTTAATTCAGATACTATAAACGAGATACTATCCTTTTCCTCACAGCTAAGAAGTTTCACTTCTGCCGCGCGTGGAGGCCACACGTATTCTTTTAATTATTAATTATTATTAATTATTTATTATTTATTATTTATTATTAATTATTGAAGTGAAACTTCTTAGGGCACGGGTGGTGATTCGAACCGGAAGCGTTACGGAAGTCGCGTTAGGGAAGTCCGTCACGAAAAGTCGAACCTTCTACGGAAGTGATTCGGAGCGTCGCGTTACGCGTTCGCGTTATGGAAGTCCGTCACGAAAAGTCGAACCTTCTACGGGAGTGATTCGGAGCGTCGCGTTACGCGTTCGCGTTATGGAAGTCCGTCACGAAAAGTCGAACCTTCTACGGGAGTGATTCGGAGCGTCGCGTTACGCGTTCGCGTTATGGAAGTCCGTCACGAAAAGTCGAACCTTCTACGAGAGCGATTCGGAGCGTCGCGTTACGCGTTTGCGTTATGGAAGTCCGTCACGAAAAGTCGAAACTTATACGGGAGTGATTCGGAGCGTCGCGTTACGCGTTCGCGTTATGAAAGTCCGTCACGAAAAGTCGAACCTTCTACGAGAGCGATTCGGTGCGTCGCGTTACGCGTTCGCGTTATGGAAGTCCGTCACGAAAAGTCGAAACTTATACGGGAGTGATCCGGAGCGTCGCGTTATGAAAGTCCGTCGCGAAAAGTCAAAAACTTCCATGGGCGTGATTCGGCGCGGAAGCGTTACGTTAATTCACAAGTTAATTAATTATAAATTACAGGCGATGCAATTCACAAATAAGTAAAAATTAATTTGTGAATTACTCTGGCTTTAATTCACAAATCAATTTTTCAAAAATTAATTTTTATACAGTGAATATACACCGTTGACCAAAATATCGGTGTTCTATCTTATGATTGTTTATTTATACGTGTTATTATTGCGATAAATATTACCACATGCCTCAGTGGTCGAATTGGCACGACGCCTGCACAGAAAGCGGAAAGTTCCAGGTTTGAACCCTGGCTGGGGTAATTTTTTTTACAATAAAAATTAAATTATTTAAAATTAAGATGCTTAAATTAAGCGTTGAGATAAAAGGACTTGGTTAAAATGTCCTGACGATTATGACCGTCAGGAACGATTGCCAGTTACGTCGAAGAAATTTAATATGGTAAAAATAATAAAACGCTATTAACGATTTGGTAGGCCCCCTGGAGATTTCGCGGTCGCTCTCCTGGCTCGTCCGCGGGCGCGAACCCGCGCCTTGTGACGGTGGCGAGGCGCTGCCACGTGCGGCGAACAATTACGTCAGTATATATATATACAAATTTTATCGCATATAAAAGTGATAAAAAAGACATGTTAAATTGGTTTGATATGCTTGCATTAAAAAATGAGACATATACCTAATACAAAAATAAAGTATAGATTACACACGTATAATATACACAAACAAATTATTAAAACAATTTAAAAAAAAATATACGTGTGGCCTCCACGCGCGGTAGAAGTAAAACTTCTTAACTGTGAGGAATAGGATAGTATCTCGTTTATACTATCTGAATTAATGCCTGTGTAATTCATAAATCAAATTTTAATTATAATTTAAAGTTGATACAATTCACAAATAAAAATTTATTTGTAAATTAAACCCTACTGTATAATTTAAAAATGAAATAAATGACGTAATTTAACACAGAAAAAAACATGTAAGAAACTAGCTGTGAGGAATAGGACAGTATTTCGTTTATAGTATCCCGTTGAACATTATATATAAATAAAAGGCTAGAAACGATGATGTCCGAAGCACAGCTACAGTTCAAAAAAAATATACGTGTGGCCTCCACGCGCGGCAGAAGTGAAACTTCTTAGCTGTGAGGAATAGGATAGTATCTCGTTTATAGTATCTGAATTAATGCCTATGTAATTCAGAAATCAAATTTTAATTATAAATTAAAGCGGATGCAATTCACAAATAAAAATTGATTCGTGTATTGAAACCTGTATAACTTGCAAATCAAACTTTAATTATAAAAGTGAAGTTTCAGGTTATGAGAAAAGTTTTCCCATATATAATTATATATGGGCCAATTGTTGCCAACTGTTACATTCATATACATATAATTATACATGAAAAATTTTTCTCATAACCTGAAACTTCACTTTTATAATTAAAATTTGATTTGCGAGTTATACAGGTTTCAATACACGAATCAATTTTTATTTGTGAATTGCATCCGCTTTAATTTATAATTAAAATTTGATTTCTGAATTACATAGGCATTAATTCAGATACTATAAACGAGATACTATCCTATTCCTCACAGCTAAGAAGTTTCACTTCTGCCGCGCGTGGAGGCCACACGTATATTTTTATTATTTATTATTTATTATTTATTATTTATTATTTATTATTATTAATTTATATCGGTATTATATGTATATTTTTATATCGGTAATTTATTCGGTCATTCCGAACGACCTCGCAACGTTCAGGCGGCGTGCGAGACGACCTTCGCTCGAGCATCTTCGCGCGGCTCGGCGATTTTCGTTCGGTTGGTTCGGAGGGCGAACGATTACCCGCGATCCAAACGAGAAATCGTTCTCCGAACGTTCGCCCGTCGTTCGTGTGCTGGTGGGGTGCTTCTATTTCGACTTGAGGCAGTTGATGCGTCTGATGCGTTTATGCGGTCTATGCGCTTCTTGTGTAATTCGGAACGAACAACAAATGAGTCAGCCATGGGATTCGTATGATGTTAACCAACACTTTTTAAAAAAAATTAGGTGTGAAATCGATTGTATTTCGTTTGTAAATTATTGTAATGCATTTATTTTCGTTTGTTAGTTTATAATTAATTTTTAATAATTATTTAATTATGGACCATGAAACTAGCCATGTATTATGAAATAAAAAAAAAAAAAAAATAGGTCTGCAATCGATTGTATTTTGTTTGTAGGTTTTTGTAGTGCATCCATTTTTGTTTGTTAATCCATAATTAATTTTTAATTAAATGTTTAAAGTGTCAGTCGTCGGCTAACATAATATGATACATCAAACATATTATAAAATAAAAAAGCTCTTTTGTAGTTAATTGTATTTTGTTTGTAGAGTTTTATAGTGAAGTTAAGAAGTTTTGTAGTCTCTTCAAATTGTTTGTAATTAATAAATACATTTGTGGAACTATGTAGCTACCCGGTAATCAATCTGTAGAAACCAGGCATTGCAGTCAACTCTCCAACGACTCTAACATGAAAGATCTCCGGAGCGCCAGCGTCGTTTCTAGATTTTTCGGGTAGCTACATAGTTCCACAAATATATTTATTGATTATAAACAATTTGAAGAGACTACAAAACTTCTTAACCACTACAAACAAAATATATTTTCTTAACTTCTTGATTTCACTATACAAAACTCTTCAACAAAATATATTTTATTTTTAAAGTTTTGTAGTGAAGTTGAGAAAAGTGTAGTCTCTTCAAAGTTTTGTAGTCTCTTCAAATTGTTTATAATTAATAAATACTATTTGTGGAACTATATGTACCCAACAATCAGAGATCTAGAAACGACGTTAGCGCTCCGGAGATCTTTACATATAGTTCCAAAAATGTATTTATTAATTATAAACAATTTTTGAAGAGACTACAAAACTTCTTAACCTTACTATAAAAAAAAAACAAACAAAATACATCTAACTACAAAAGAGCTTTTTCATTGTATAATCTGTTTGATGTATTATATGATGTTAGCCGACGACTGACACTTAACATTTAATTAAAAATTAAATGGACTAACAAACAAAAATAAATACACTACAATAATCTACAAACAAAATACAATTAATTTCACACCTAATTTTTTAAAGAAAAAAGTGTCAGTCGGCTAACATTATACTAATCACCATGGACGTTGAACACGTACGGACGTACTTTGTTCGGAAAAGATACGTGAAGAAAACAGAAAACAACGTGACAAAAGGCATAAAGAGCGAATTGACGTACAGAAGTCATTATAGTCTCCATATTGCAACAATTTCTTAATAAAATGTAGTTTGTACTCTTTAGGCTTGCAAGAAATATCTTATATGGCTTTATGTGATGCTCTGATGCTTTTTACATTAAAACTATTATCATGAAATAAATATAATATATTTATAATAAAATATAATATATTTTTAATACATATATGTATATTTCAGAATCACCCTGTATAAAATATAATAAAATATTATAAAGTATAGTGTCAGTGGAATTTACAACAATATTTAATATATCTATATGGTATATTGTTATCTATAATTATCTACAAAAGTTGTTTCGAGACGACGCGATAATGCACATGCTAAAATCAATTTGTGTGTGTGTGTGTGTGTTATCGCGGCACTCCAAAGTCAGAAAGAGATTCGAGATACCACTTCACTCGAACGATTAAGACCGATCAAGCTGTCACCGAATTTAGAGATTTCAACATTTATTCCCCCACATCAAAATACGATTCGCACTGTCTTGAATCAAATTTTCGCGTCAGCATGGATCCCACATATGTTTCTCTAATAAAAAAAAAATTAATCATATATTATCAATCATTCATTGAAGCCAGCTCGATATTTTGCACTATACGATTAAAAACATTTTAATAATAATTTAAATGATTATTGCGTCAACGTGTTATTCATGATAAACCATTCGTTTTATTATATTTATAACCTTTTCAAAAATTTACTTATAGCACACAGTCAGCAAAATATCATAAAATATAGAACAAACGCATATAAATTCGTGAAAAGAATATAAAATTTATAGAACACTGTTTTTTCGATGAATTCTTGATACTCAGATAATCGCATGATAAATGAAACACGAAATTATAATCAAATAATAAGCAAACGGGTATCCTACATCATTTATCGGTTGAATTAGCTATGAAATAAATGTTAAAAGACAACTAGAGACTAATTGTAAGTCAGAACCTAAACCTGCATTCAATATTATCCTAAAATTCACATACCTAGGTTTATAAACGTTAAATGTCTTCATCAGCGATTTAAATTGTACAACGTAACACAATAATATACACATTTCGATCTTGTTTTATAACAAAATTGAAATACCTAAATTTTAAAATTCTAGTAACAATACAATCTTACCTTCTTATAAAATAGCAAAAAGAGCTACTTAATTATAATCTTGTTAGACATATTAATCTAATTAACAGAAGCGTAATCGGAATGTATGTGCCATTATAGATGATTGAATTGAAGATAAAGTTCAATAACATTATAATATATATGCAGCACTTTGCGTATTTAAACATATGCGAATACGAAAATCATATAATATTTATACAAATTAATCGATATAATATTGTAGTATCCGCATAGAACATTTTAAAATAAAGTCGTTTGTAGCAATTCCCTGCTCCAAGTTATTTGCGTAAAGTTTTTCTTTACATTAAAACCACAGATTTCCAGTCTTATAAATAAATATGAGTCGACAATGTACTATTACGATTACTATGTTTTTATCAAGATTACCGCTTTTTTCGCCACCTCATCCAAATTATTCGCTGAGAATATGATCAATCCAGATTCGGACGAACCTTTTTTGCCTTCTGCCATATATGTACATTAGTACCTAAGGGTAATTATTTAGTTTAGCGTCCTCACCTCCGATTTCGATTAAATTAGGCTTAATCGATTCGTTTTCGCGTAAAACGAAAGAATCTGGCAGAAAAAAGCGTCGCTCTGCCCCACGAAGCGAGATAAAAATGGCTTCAATAAGCGACCTACCCCCACCACTGAAAATTGAGCGAGTTTCCAGACCTGTATACTAGACCGTGGTAATCTGTAATGCATAGGACGATTTAGATACAAACATAAAATGCAAACAAATTTCTTTTTTTTTTGTGAGACCCAAAAGGCAAAGTTATTTTTGTTAACGTTTTTGGAGGCATCGCGAATTGTACAATGATAGCGAAAAGTATTATCGCAGCGTCGCAAAATTTAGGACTTAAAATACCGCTTGATGTAAGGCTAGAGAAGGTAAGACATCTCAATCTCCTTTTTTTTTTATTAGATTAAAAGTATCTTATTGTTTCTATATTATTTATAAGTTCTCTAAATTTATAATATATTTATTTTCATTTGTGTTCTCTCTTGTAATACAATTTATGAATAAATTTTAAGTATTTTTTAATTATTTATTTATTTCTTAGGTAAGTAATTATTTAGTTTAGCGTCCTCACCTCCGATTTCGATGAAATTAGGCTTAATCGATTCGTTTTCGCATAAAACGAAAGAATCTGGCAGAAAAAAGCGTCGCTCTGCCCCACGAAGCGAGATATTTAGCGTTAAAGTTGACGACTCTCAGGTTATGATTCCTGTCATACCGACGAGACGTAGCGACTGGCAGCGACATGAACATGCTCCGCGGAGGCATATGCGCATGCTATGTGGTCACGTGCGCATGTTCAGCGGCCGTACGCGCATGCAAAGTGCGCGAATTTGAAACGTATGTATACTTATAATGTATTACTTGAATTTTAATAATAAATAAATATAATTATGTATTAAATCTTCGCCTTACTAAACAGATGAGTCTACAATATACTAAAAATAGATACAGAAAAAATTAGCAAGACCCCTACGCAAGGTAGGGCGTTGCCCCTCTCCCCACAACCACCCTCCTTGCCAACGCCTGTTTCACGACAGTTTTTTGTACCAGATGAAGTCTTGTCTTTGTAATAGATGTTGCTTTTGCAATAGAAAAGTGTTATATCAAAGTCGGGGGGCCTCCGCTCCCCCGAACCCCCCTGGCCGGGGGCTTCGCACCCTGGACCCCCTTTCGGGGGGCTCCGCCCCCCTACCACCGCCGGGGGGCTTCGCCCCCCTGGACCCCCCATTGGGAGTTTTGCTGACACGTACTACATGCTAAGTTGTAAAGCAAAGTCTAGGCGAAGCTCCAAATGGGGGGTCCAGGGAGGCGAAGCCCCCCGGCGGGGGTAGGGGGGCGGAGCCCCCCGAAAGGGGGTCCAGGGTGCGAAGCCCCCGGCCAGGGGGGTTCGGGGGGGCGGAGCCCCTCCGACTTTGATATAACACTTTTCTATTGCAAAAGCAACATCTATTACAAAGACAAGACTTCATCTGGTACAAAAAACTGTCGTGAAACAGGCGTTGGCAAGGAGGGTGGTTGTGGGGAGAGGGGCAACGCCCTACCTTGCGTAGGGGTCTTGCTAATTTTTTCTGTATCTATTTTTAGTATATTGTAGACTCATCCGTTTAGTAAGGCGAAAATTTAATACATAATTATATTTATTTATTATTAAAATTCAAGTAATACATTATAAGTATACATACGTTTCAAATTCGCGCACTTTGCATGCGCGTACGGCCGCTGAACATGCGCACGTGACCACATAGCATGCGCATATGCCTCCGCGGAGCATGTTCATGTCGCTGCCAGTCGCTACGTCTCGTCGGTATGACAGGAATCATAACCTGAGAGTCGTCAACTTTAACGCTAAATATCTCGCTTCGTGGGGCAGAGCGACGCTTTTTTCTGCCAGATTCTTTCGTTTTACGCAAAAACGAATCGATTAAGCCTAATTTCATCGAAATCGGAGGTGAGGACGCTAAACTAAATAATTACTTACCTAAGAAATAAATAAATAATTAAAAAATACTTAAAATTTGTTCATAAATTGTATTACAAGAGAGAACACAAATGAAAATAAATATATTATAAATTTAGAGAACTTATAAATAATATAGAAACAATAAGATACTTTTAATCTAATAAAAAAAAAAAGGAGATTGAGATGTCTTACCTTCTCTAGCCTTACATCAAGCGGTATTTTAAGTCCTAAATTTTGCGACGCTGCGATAATACTTTTTGCTATCATTGTACAATTCGCGATGCCTCCAAAAACGTTAACAAAAATAACTTTGCCTTTTGGGTCTCACGAAAAAAAAAGAAATTTGTTTGCATTTTATGTTTGTATCTAAATCGTCCTATGCATTACAGATTACCACGGTCTAGTATACAGGTCTGGAAACTCGCTCAATTTTCAGTGGTGGGGGTAGGTCGCTTATTGAAGCCACTTTTAATTCGCTTTGCCGCCACGCGAGGGTCGTTGCGAACGAGTAATGTTGACAAACATAACCAACAAATCAAGCTGTTCGGACTCGAACCAGCAACGTCGGCGTGCTAAATCGCGAACGCAAAGACCGAAGTGCGTGCCACCTCGAGCAAACGCGACGGTAGAAACAGAGTGATTGCGCTCGAGGCGGACGCCGCGCGGCCGCGGTGGTGGTGACGATTCTCGACACGAACGATCTCAATCCGCTGTTCTATCCGATCGAATACGAGACCACCGTGACAGAGGACACGCCTTTGCATCGCAGCATACTCAGGGTAATCGCCGAGGACGCCGATCTCGGCAGAAACGGCGAGATTTACTATAGCTTTGCCGAGGAGACCGATTAATTATTTGGCGATGACAAAGCCGTGTGCTGTGCCGACATGCAAAACGGGCTATAGAAGCGACAAATCTAATCGATCTGTGTTTCGCGTGCCAAAAGATGTCGAGCAATTAAGACAATGGGTAGCAGCTATTCCCGGGATCGTCAAACTGAAGCCAACGCACGTTATATGTGACAAGCATTTCGAAGACCAGCATATTATTCGTGAATGGATCAAACGAGACGGGAGCGGTCGCATCATTGCACAGGTTTGTTAATGATATAAATTACTGAATAAACATAAATTCGGAAACAATGACTAATATGTGAAAGCGCAAATATCACATTTTCTTTCATATTACAGGCTCCATATAAGTATCCGCAGCTTAGTAAGCTTGCTGTACCAACAAAATTGTTACACGATGCCACAAACAATGAAGCCGTTGACTCGTTGGCCGAATCGTCTTCACATTTAGTGAGCTCTGTTATCAACTCTGTAGACACCCCTCACGTACAAGGTATGTGTTACATGGCTAAAGCAAATATGATGAGTATATATAGTCATTTAATTATATATTTTATATTTCGTTTTTGTATACAGATGTCTCATGCATTCAATTGCCTATTTCGGAAGATGGACAATCGCTTACAGCAATGGAAGAATCTGATACAATAATGAAGACTCCAACGTCAGATCCGCACACTGAAATTTCTTCTGCGCCATTGTCCAAACTTCAAACACAGGACAAAGTTTTTAACATTTATTCAGTATTCAGCGAACGTGAGTTATCAACATCGAAATTTTATGTATTAATATTAAAGTGGTGTTTGTTTTTTTTTTTAATCTTATGAGTGTCTTATAGGCATTCGAGAAGCGAGTACGAATACCAGTGGCCGTGAAACATATTCTGCTACAATACCGAAATGGAGCGTCGGTGAATTGCCTGCTCAAAAGGGACAACGTATTTTATTTTCATATGCGAAACCGAGAACTGATAGCGGCATGCACTTTCCTCTGACTCAAAAACATGTTGTTCTTGACACTGATAGACAATTGCAGTATTACGTTAATGGGCGTGATCTTCCGAATCCTGTCGTTCAACGTAAGCTGAGAGTAATGCGAATGAAACAAAGACGCGAAAGATGTGCTAAGAATCGAGCAAAGTTGCAGGCCAATCTTTTTCAGAAAAAAAATTGTCAAAATTGACAAACCAATAAAGCATTTTTTATATAAAAGTACTTTTTTACTGCCTTAAAATAAGTATATTTTCCTTTATGCACTTTCCACAGTATTTGAAAAACAGGAAATCAATTTTTTTAAAGAATCAATCGTCGTTACTTACACTCACTTGCAAACAAGACTATCATTTTGTAAATGTCATATTTTACATTTAAAATACATTAATATATTATTATACAGGGTGTCCCAAGACCTCACCGACAAACTTTGAGGAATGATAGGTCACACAGAGATCATTTTTTGTTAAGAAACATATGGTCGCTGACGCGACCTTGAAGAGTTTATGCATCCAAAGAGTCAGATTTCCGGTAAAATGTTTTAAACAAATAAAATTTATTTTTTCTTGCATGTTCTGAAAATTTACTATAATAGCTGTTCAAATTGCCTGCCCTGTACCTCATTACATTCTTGACACCTTCGCAGCATTGATTGTCAAAATTCGGGGAACATTGGATAGGAAGAGCGGGACCTGTTGCGTGGCCACCGCGATCACCCGATTTAACGCCCCTTGATTATTTTCTGTGGGGGTATGTTAAGAGTATCGTGTACGTCACCCCAGTTGACAACAGAGCGGAACTGATTGACCGAATAAATGCTGCGTTTCAACAAATCCGAAACAACCCTGCCATACTCGACAGAGTTGGACAATCAATGCTGCGAAGGTGTCAAGAATGTAATGAGGTACAGGGCAGGCAATTTGAACAGCTATTATAGTAAATTTTCAGAACATGCAAGAAAAAATAAATTTTATTTGTTTAAAACATTTTACCGGAAATCTGACTTTTCGGATGCATAACTCTTTAAGGTCGCGTCAGCGACCATATGTTTCTTAACAAAAAATGATCCTCTCTGTGTGACCTATCATTCCTCAAAGTTTGTCGGTGAGATCTTGGGACACCCTGTATAAATTATTAATATGTTAATATATTATAACATTATAGATTATTAATACATTAATTATTTTACATTTTAAATTTCCTAAATTGGAAGTTCTTATTATAAAAATGCAATATTAATGAGTAGTCAAGAGACACGGTAGTGTCTCACACCGAGTAGCATTACTTTCCCGCAGCGCCTCTCGTGGCGTTGCTTCTTTAAGCAACCTACCCCCTCCAGTGGAGTTTCCAGACCTGTATACTAGACCGTGCAGATTACATACCTTGACTGAGGATTCTATACGTTTGGAAAACTTGGTCTTCTTTCACATTACCGCCAACATCCAAGAAATTAGCTGCAGATAATCCTCCATTTAACTTAATAATATCCATTGTAGCCATGGCTTATAGGCCAGCTCCATTTACTACACATGCAAATATAAAAATATATTCTTATATATTTACACGTCAACTAATTATATCATTCGTATGTTGATCCTCACAGTTAAATTGGCTACGTTCCGATATTCACTGCCAGTACTGAAAATTTTTATTTTATTTATTCCACTTTTTATTAAAAAGGACCTCAGAGCAACAAAAAAATTCATCGTGCGTGCCGATCCTCACGGTCGATTTTCCTGACATCGTTCTGAGAGCAGCGTCGAATAAGCCGTTTCCCGCCAAGTGAGAACTCTGATTTAAAAAATCGATAGTAGGAAACGACAGTTTGCAAAAAATCTTATTGTTTCTTATCTTAATCTATCGTTTCACATTAAAAAAAAAAAATTGATAGTAGGAAACGATAGTTTGCAAAAAATCTTATTGTTTCTTATCGTAATCTATCGTTTCACATTTTATAATTAGATTCCGAAAGAAGTGTTATCGTTTCTTAGCGTTTTCTTTCATTCTCTGTTGAAAACGGATTTAACATCGTTGGAATACAACAAAATTCTTATAGCAATTTATTATTTTCTATCGTTTTTTGGAATTTATCGAGATTATTATTAAAATATTTAAAATAACAGAGAAACTCTAAGTTTTCTATCGTACAGTTACAAAAGAAAACCAATTATTAATCATGTATCAACTATAGAAGATTCAAAACGTATCTTATCGTAAAATTACAACAGAAAATGTTTCATGCTTTGTCATAAAATCACGAAGGCATGAGCGAATGGTTTTCCATTATTTAATTACGTATGAAAAGTCACTGTTATTTATCGTGCATCAACGATAGACAATTTAAAACGTAGCTTATAATCGTAAAGTTACAATAAAAAATGAGAAAGCGCGACCGCAACCGCGAGCACTCGCAACGCGGCTACCATGTGCCAGTAGGCTTGTTCTTTTTAGCTGTACATCTTGCACAGTTCATCTTTTCTCTTCTTCTCTCCAACGTGAGAAGAAAAAGAGGAAAAATAAACAATGCAATAAGTTTAGCTAAAAAAAACAGGTTTAGTGCTTTCTCGAAAGCAAAAATCCTCACGCGCCAGATATATAAGAGGCGTGCCTGTAAAATACCTGACCATGATATCTTTTGCTTTGCAATTTTTCATAAATTGTTGGACACGTTTTTTAAAAATTTATTTAATGTTTTTAAATAATTAACATCGACTCAGCTTGGTCTTTCAAAACTCATGTATCCACTATAAAGTAACGTGATGTTTTTGCTTATTTGCGTCTCCTCTATATTCCTTCTTGTCATATCCTTATACTACCTCTCAAAAACTCATTGTCAGTGTCTCTCAGTCACTAGTCATCTTCCTTTTTGATTATAATACTCTGACATTGTATACGTTTCAACACTTACGCAACAACTATTAAATCGACGTATCCAGTACTTATATCCAAAATTCGTGTCTCCGTTTTATTTGTGCTACCTAGATGATTATTCTTGTGACTTTTGTATTTCCAATCCCTTTAATAAACAATTTTATAATTTTATCACTTTATAATTTTTTATTTTTTTTTTATTTTATTTATTCCACTTTTTATTAAAAAAATTTTTGAATTTTATAATTTTTATTTACTCGACATTCATAGTTTTATCTAATGTTAAACATTTTTATATAATTTTGTGTTTAAATTTTAATTACGTTAATTAAAATAATATATTCTTTATGATAATAAATAATGTACTGGTTTATTTTTGTGTAATGATCCCCTGCAGGGATCATTTTATTCATACCCCAGGGATAGTTTTGTACACCCCTGGTAGCAAATAATCCCTTTACAAAATTTTAGTAAAATAACAAGTAACTATGTATCCAGCAGCATTAATTTAAAACTTTGTTCAATTAATGGTAGTTGAATACTAAACCAAAAACCATTAAAGGTTTCAATAGAAACACATTATTTCATACTATAATTAATTGATTTCTCCCTTAAAGAGATTATTTTGTATACGTTTTTTTTACGTTGGGAAATATTGCAATTGGAAATCTTCCCGAATACTTGCCCTTTATACTTCAGGAGATTGAGCCAACCAAATGTCAATATCTTCTTTTGCATTCGTTGAAGGAGGTAACATTCGTCCAGTCACAATCTTTACTCCCGTTCAAGCTTATCAGAATAAATCATTTTTTATTAAAGTATTATTTGTCTTTGCAGATCATTACAAGTCAATCAGCCAGTCCATCGCTGGCGTGTCACACTTGCAGAATTTCGTGCCTTCGATCTGGATGTTCTTATACAGGAATTGCGAATGCACGGAAGAAGGTACTTACACTCGTAACGTCGTGACCGAATGTCTCGGTAAACTGACGTTAATCGATCCCGCTGTTACCAAGCCTGCAAGAATCGCTCAAATCACCATTAGCTCTTATGAGAACGACAGTCACCGCAGTGTTAAATTTACCATTTTTGATCAGGTACTTTTACTTCAGCCACAACGTATAATTGTATATATTTATTTCTGTCCCCTTCAAGGAATGAAGTACTATGATTTATTACCCAGGTTACCTTGAAATATATTTTGCTTTTTTTCTTGTTTTTATCCCAGCGGAATAATATCCTTCCACTCAACAGCTTTTGTATTATATGCGAGTTTGCAGGATCGGGTATTGAACCCGGTCTTTTATTTGACAAACAACTGTTTTATCACCAAACTGTTCAGTGCCCTAACGAATATATCTAATTTAATATTATATATACACTACTCAAAATTAAATAGGGAATACTTTTGATATGCTAAAAATTTGGGCTATTTTCAAACCGCTCAAACTCGGCGAAAAATCATCGTAAACACAAAATTAAAAAAGCATTTTAAAGCTTGAAACTTTTTCTTTCAAGTGCTTTTTGACGATTTCAATTATCTTTTTTTGTTACAAAACGGCATAATGATAAAGCTTGATCCGTCAAAACAGAAATTTTTGCGCGCGCGCGCGCGCGCACACACACACACACACACACACACACACACACACACACACACACACACACACACACACACACACACACACACACACACACACACACGCACGCACGATGTGCAAAATCCGGCCGGCAACCTCCACGCGGTGCACATTGGGTAACGCTAATGCCGGCGGTAAACGGAATTTTTCAGAAAATTGTAAGGTTAACTTCATTATCCTGTAACTCGGTCAAAAAAATCGTAGGAAAATTAAAGAAGCGTTGGTAGTTAAAATGTCCTACTTTTACTTGTGTTACATCTTTCAAGAAAAATTTTTTTATCGATTTGCAGATTAAAAAATCGTACGTAATTTTAAGAAACAAAACATTGTGTTCTTTTTTAAAGCATAGAATAAGGAAGATAAACGTTTTAAACATCCGATAGCGCGTTAACATTGAAGCTTCAAGCTTTAAAATGCGTGTTTAATTTTTTGAGAGATTTTTTCTTCATTAACTGCAGTTGAGCAGATTGATTTTTTTAGTTTTTTGAGATCTTGGCAATTTCAAGTGCGATGGACACATGGAACAAAATTGTTTTAGCTGATAAACGTTATTGTTTGTTATTGAGGTATAATCGGACTACAAAACTTTGTTGTAGCGATTTTGATTGGACCTTTATTCGCGACAATATACTGACTTAAAGAAAAAACGAAAAATATGTGATTTTTTACATGTTTTTTAAACTCGATTTGCTGATAGAAAGCGCAAGGCTGAGAAAAAAACAATAACAGCGTTCGAAAGGGCTAACTTTCAGCTTTCCAACGCTTTTGTACAGAATGCTGTACGTTGATTTTTTCACGAGTTATAAGCGATCAAAGTCAAAGTGACCACTTTTTATTCAAACCTCGATAACTCAGCCAAAAAAAATCGCACAAAGCTCCACAACCTCTTAAATTAAAGGGGAAAGAACCCACTATATGATGCAAGTAATAGAAATTCTCCACGATTTTTTGCACGCCAGATGTAGCTTAGCAAAGTTGCATTAAAAATTTCTATTTTGACGGATCAAGCTTTATCATTATGCCGTTTTGTAACAAAAAAAGATAATTGAAATCGTCAAAAAGCACTTGAAAGAAGAAGTTTCAAGCTTTAAAATTCTTTTTTAATTTTGTGTCTACGATGATTTTTCGCCGAGTTTCAGCGGTTTGAAAATAGCCCAAATTTGTAGCATATCAAAAGTGTTCCCTATTTAATTTTGAGTAGTGTATATTTGCAGTCACAACCAATCGATGCCATGTTGAAGCAATGCATGGGTAATTTCTTATTCGATTTAGAAAATCCTGATCTTAACGTGCGTAGGGTAGCACCAGTCGCATTTAATTCTGCTGCGCACAATAAGCCTATGTTGATACGGGATATCTTAGATGCATTGCTGCCGCATCTTTACGCGGAAACTAAGATTAGCAAGATTTAAATCTAAGAGAAGACTAAATCTCAATCTAAACCAACCGGCGGGATTGTCCGTTGTCACTGAGACTTTGTGTCGTAATGTAATAATTCTTCCGTTACAGAAAAAACTGATCAGAGAGGTCGAGATAGGTCCTTTCAAACACACGGTAGACGACGGATTAGATCTTCGTAAGGCAGCGTTCAAGTGCATGTACATACACCTTGTTGAATTCGTGTCTCGATAGGCTAGACCAAGCTAGATATCTTTGAGTTTATAAATCATATTGAGAACGATCTTAGGGACCATTATGACATCAATATGCTGACTTATCTTATGACTGCGCGACTCGCGCAATTGTGCCCAACCGCAGTCTTGCAAAGTGAGTATACCGCGCACGATTGTCTATATGTATATTCGATTGTACTCGGGATTCTTGATATTTCAAAATATTTAATATTCTAATTTTACTCTCTAATATTTATCATACAGAATTGGAGCGATTATAGTCGAGCCGCTGAAGAGTACTTTTACGATGAAAGTAAAAGCGAACTCAGTGAAGCAGGAGTACTTATGAGAAGCAAGACGAATTGAAGCACTCTGTGCTGACAGCCGTCGCAGCGTTGTTAACTATTTCTGATGCAGGTAAATGGAATTATTTTAAAATTAAATTAATTTAAATAAAATTATTTAAAAAATTGATTTATTTATAAAATCTTTTAAAACTCAAATGAACTAAATTAACTAAAAATTACCTCAATTTCCATACAGCATGAAATTTCCAATATATAGTAGTAATAATAATGATTTATTCTACGTTTCTTGCGGGGTACAGGAAAGACTCCCGCTCCTTTAACATTTCCTCGTCCTTAACCAACCAATCCTCCTCCTCCCATTCTCTCACTCACTCACTCACTAATCTATTCATTCATAAATACGATAGGTATACATGCGATTTATTTGCAGACAAAAATCCGTCGTTGAGCGAATTAATTGTCGGACAGATCAAGCCACGCCGCGCCGGAACTGCTGCCGCTCTTTGAGATAATACAAAAGGACTGCTCCGGCAGTAACATGAACGAAGCAAACGCAATAGACCAGATCTAAGAATATTTGATTTAATTCTTTTTTATTGTATCTTCGATTTGAATGTATTTTCTAATTAATGTGAATTAATGTAGCATATCATGTATAAATTTTAAAATAAATTTGCCGGCAATAAACGTTTTATCATTATATGTATAATTTTTCTTTTTACCGCACAGACGGTATAGATTCTAATCTATATACATATAGCTATCATAATAAACAATCTACGCAGAGAAAAATTGTTAAAGAAAAGATTCAAGAAGAGATGTCAAGACAATGCAAAGATAAAAATAGCGATATTGTGAATGTTTAGACGTTTAGATATTTATATTTATGTTAAATCTTAAAACATAGTCCCATATGGACTGCAATTAATCCAGAGCTAATATATGTGATATCATAATATCACATATTTCTATATTGATATCATATTTCAGTTCAGCGGCCAACTTTATACGTAATTTTCAAAATAAATTTATTAACAAGGTTTTCTTGCAGGTTGGCGTTTTCTCTTAGCGCACATATACCAAAGATATTAATTAATGCCTATTATTTGCGAACGCGAGAACACAGATTTAAGTGGATAAGCGAGATGAGCTTCTTAATGTAAAACCCAAAATTGTCTTAAAGTCTTTAATAAGTTAATTTTTTTAAGTCTTGATTTCTTCGAGGCGTAGCATACAGGTTAAAAAATCACTCCACTCCACCCTCGTTGGCCAATGTGTCTATGATGTGGTTGCACCGCCAGACCGTCACCTTGAAGAGGATCCGCATCGAATATGAGAAGAATACTCGACTGTGATTTGTCAATTTCTTACGGTTTGAGGCTTAAAGCTTAAATTTTACGCCTTAAATTTTCATTGTAGACCGTTTAATGCAGGTAAACTCGCGATCGGCCATGCGTGCAAATTTGTCATGAGCCATAATAAACATAAATTTGTCTTGACATCCCGAATACGAGCTCGAATATTTTCTGCAGCACGTTTGATCTTTATTTTTTCCTTTTTATGGTAAGTACAGCTTCTTTCATTATTTTTTTATCTATCACTGGTCTATTTCAATTGTACGTACAACCTATTTTACTGCAAGCCAAAAGCAAATAATTTATTTACAACGCTTTATTGAAATAGATTAGTGTCGACTTTGCCCCGGTGGCGTGGTGTCGACTTTGCCCAAAACGTCGTTTTTCAATTTTGTCACTCCAAAAACATAAACATTTTAAAAATATGCAAAAACTATTATCAAATTCCCATCGAATTTCCCATCAAAATCACTTAATGATAGATTCGTAAGAGTAAAGCTCGATGAAAGAGTAGAAATTTTCGAGAGATCAGAAAAATTACTTTTCACCATCAAAAACGTTTATGTCGCACTAGAAGTTACACAATAACTCAGAATGTCACCAAATTCCGTTGACAACGCTGGCACATAAAGACGCATTTACCATAGGAAAGGCAAGTTTCTACGATAGATTTAAATAGACAAAAAGCCTAGTGTCAAGTTTTCCCCGGTGTCGAGTTAGCACCGATCTCCTATATTTTGTTTTTCTATGCGATAAGAAAACTATTTATTACTTCTTAAAGATACAGCTTTAACCACGGTCTTACATACAGGTCTTGAAACGAACGTGGTGGGGGTACGTCGCTTAGCGAGCCATAAATTATTTCGACTTGTATCCGTAAGGGCGGCGCTGCGATCTACGGAGGTGGTAGATGCACGCGTATTATGATTAATCTAAATTTTAATATGGCAAATACTTGAGGAAGAAAAACCATGAAATGGAATAAATATTTGAGTGAAACATTGAATAAATAATAGAAAATAAAACAGAGAAGTGATTGTATGTGTATAGATGATCTTGTAGGGTCGCGGTCAAAGTAGTTGCGACACTTTTTTTTAAATAACTTTAAAAAAATAAGTTATAATTGTGTTATAGTTATAGCTTTTTAAAAATAAGTTTAGTTTTTTAAGTGTTGCAACTACTCTGACCACGACTGCACGTGTATAAAGGACCGAAGGGTAAAAACATAGAACTGAAAAAAGTAAAGCATATTTTAAGCATTTAAAAAAAGTAAAGTATATTTTAAGTTTTGGTCCATTTAGATATTTTTTTCTTTACAAGATTGTGTTTTGGCATCTTTAAGTTTTCTTGATGCGCATTTTGCCTCATTCTTAAACGAATATAATATAAAATAGAATATGATAAAATTTCGGATGCATGCGAAAATACTCGCATTAAAAGTGAGATTATGAACTTGTATTGTTATGCAATAGCTTTGCCTGCATTCAGCGGACAGAGCTGCTCAGTAGCAATCAAACGTGATTGGTTTCTACTTTTAGAACCAACAAATCAACGTAGAGTGCTGATAAGACGAACTCAACAGTTGTGTTCCGCTGAATGCAGCCATTGTCACCAAAATAAGCAGGTAAATTCCTTGAACAACTGACGTCTTATGTGAGTACTCTGAATCTAAAGTACTCACATAACTGAGTGACTCAGCTCACTTGAGTGTAAATAGAAAGCGCCTAATATTCTATTAATCAAAGTGCTACTGAATAAATAGAAACGTTGCATTCTAAGATCTAAATGTATGAAAGTAATGCATGCATTAAAAAAGAATTCATATAGTCAAGCTGATTGAAGAAATGGTGTCAGTATAATACAAAGATACCCACGTTAAGATGTTAAGTAGTTAAGATGTTAAAAGAAAAATAAAAGTTAGATTGAAAAACCTGTCACATAATATCTAATGCAGTCAAGGATCGGGGAGAGGGCATAATCTTCATGATCGGAATAGCCTTCGAAAATGTCATCGGCCACCCAATCGTCATGTTGTATAATTTCGTCTAATTCATCTCTTTCGCACACAAACTGCGTTGGCTTTAGCTGAGCAATGCCCGGAATTACAGCTTGCCATTCTTTTAATCTTTCCATGTTCGACGGAACTTGAAAAACTGAATACTTTTTTTTCATACTTTTATAGCCCGTTCGACATTGTGGCACAATACACGGTTTCGTCATAATAACAATTATATATTAATAAAGATAAACACACGTGCCACAGAAACACACGTCATGAACACGTTGTCATAAAACACGGTTTTGTATGTGAGACCGTAGTCATACAGAGGTTATCGCTACTACGCTGTGATTATCTGATTGCGCTAGACCTCCGTAGATAGCTGCGCCGCATAGTGGCGCTGCCAAGTCCTAAAAACGGGAGCGATAAGCGACGTACCCCCACCCTCGAAATTTGCTTTCGTTTCAAGACCTGTATATAAGACCGTGGCTTTAACGAATATTACAATTGTATATCTTATGTAATATATCCGGTATTATTTCCATTTTTCTTGTATAAAATTTCGTTTTTATATTATCAACATGTAACAAAAGAGCAAATAAATTAAATAAAAGAACCTTTTCTATCATTTAAGGTGCGCCTACATCTATCGTAAATTATTATCGTAAGCTCATTACGACGATCGTAACGCCCGTCGTGACAGTTATCGTAACCTCATCGATGAGTTGATTCAACTTGAACTCTGACGATTACAATGCTTGTCTAGCGTTACAACAGTAACCTAATCGGTCAGCTTTCTCGACGTGTGAAGAAAAGTGTGTTTATAGACATATTAACATAGATATATTGTTTACGAGAGCTTCTTTGCTTACGACCACGATCGCAGCGTTACGATAGATGTAGGCGCACCTTTATATAGATAAATAAAATTCTATATTAGCCTATATATTTTTCTTTGTGCAATAGCGAGTGCGCAAAATCTCGTCATCGTGCTTATGAAACTGCGGATTCTGTTTGCGGAATTTGACGTGTAAGCAAAAAAATCAAAAAGTGCGTAAAAGAAGTGAGTGGCGACATATGTATGTACGTTGCGACATAAATGAAAATGCAACTAAATCGACACAATTATAAACGTTTAACAATACGCAATTATCGAGTCGATTTTACAACAATGCTTTCGCGTTTGCTATAATGTGCATTTTCACAGTGCCTTATGTCCATAATGCAATATAATGCGATACAAATTTATAATATGCCGTTACAACTATTTAAATTTTATAAATACATAATGTTCTTTTTTAAATATTAATTTTTCTTCAATAAGTTCTATATGTTATAATAATTTTATAAAAATATATATTCTATTATAAGAATTTAACAATATAAAAGAAAATTGATTTAAAATTATGTAATGCCAGATATGAATTAAACATATAAAATAATTATTTAAATTAATTATTTTTAATTATTTAAATATAAAACTATACTAATTGTAAGTATACATAAAGGGAATATAAATCATATTTCTTGTTTAATTTCAAAGATTCTCTCAAATATTTAAGCGTAATTTTTTTTTATGCGACCACGATTACATGATAACATGATAAAAATAAAAATTCATGACGTATAATTCTATATAAAATATAAAAAAAACGTTATGTATTAAGTTCCAGGTAATTTTGCCCATATTCGATCAATGATATAATCAAGCGTAATTTCGTAAAAACGAGGACACGGATTGTTTAATCACAAATCAAAATTTGCCAATGCATCGAATCGTTCGCACAATTTCGCAAGCGAATGGTTTTGTCATCGATTTCGATTTCGCGGCTGGTGTTGCGGATTCCTTAAAAAAACAGGCGCGCTAGTCCTGCTTCATCAGTTCGATTTTGATTTCGGTCGACGAAACGAACAATGTATCTGAAGAGTTGTTGCGCGTTGTTCCTGCTGGCGCTGGTCGCCTGTCAGGCCGCACCCTCGCCCAATGTGATCGAGAAGTCGATTAGCGAGACAGAGACGACGTTCGCCAAGAACGTACTGCAGGAGGAGACAGGTGCAGACAAGGGTAGAACGAAGAAATCGACAACGACCTTCTGCGTGGCAGTTGACTCGGGAAAGCCAGAAAAGGTGCCTTGTAGACAGGAAGTAAGACAAGAATTAGCTAAACCGCTAGTTCTAGTGCAACCCGTACCGGTACCAGCACCAGTTTTTGAGTATCGTGAACCGATTGCGATCCCGCCGCCACTGCCATCTTCTCCAAGCATCTCTTTGAACCAGCAACAACAGCAATCATCGCAAGCAGTCAATTATCTTCCGTCAGCTCCTCAGCCAGCACCAGTGCCAGCTCCTGTTCCAGTACAAACGTTTGCTCCAGCGCCAAGTCCGATCATTAACATCGTACCGCAAGCTTTTGCCCCCGCACCTTGCGACAAACAAATTGCGCAGCCCCAACAGCCACAACAAATTCACGCGGTCCATCATGTCATTCATCCGCAATTTCAACCGCCACAACAATCATCTGTGACGGTGATCCAACCGCAGAATCCAGGGAAGCCGGCTTTGCCGAAACCACAGGTAAAACGACGATCAATTTGGAGAAATATTGATATAGGATAAACTGTAAAAATTGGAAGCTAGTAGTAATAGTTTCTTAAAGAAAATAAATTAATAAAGATAATTTTCTTTCAAAATTCACTCAAAGCTCTTTACTATCTTTAGTTTTTGAATATTCAACTTTAAACGTCTAAGTATAATAAAAGCTTAATTATAAAGATGATTGAATAATTAAAGATTATTATATAAATTAAAACTTATTAATTTTTCAACTAATTGTAAGTTAAAACGATTACAATATTATGCAATTAAAATCTATTCGAAAGAATAGAGAAAAGAGAATTAACACATATTATCATTTTAAATTTTAATTTATCCTTCTTAATTCAGAGCTTGCCAATTTCGAACCAAGAGTTCAATTACTTACCGCAAAGCAACGGTTTGCTTCCACCATCCAAACCTTTGAGCTTTATTGTTCAACCAGTTCAACCTCAACCAGCCTTTTTCAATGTAAGTAGCAAGCATTATTTGAGATTTTCTAAAGAAAGTTTTTAATTCCTTTTAAAGCGTGAGTTAGATCGATTCTTAAACTTGCGCTACGTTCTTGTATCTTCAGCTTTCAGAATCTGTAAATTATATTTTTTATGGCTGCATCATATAATAGATAAAATCTTTTCAAATTGAATAAAATATGTTTTGTTTGCCAACAGAGTAAGACGACTACCCATAATCCGAATTATGTACCTAGGTTAGGTTAGTTCTTTTTGGAGATGGAGCCCCCAGGGAGGGGCGGAAGCCACTGTATCCACGCATGTACCTTGCAATGTAGGGTAGACCAAGGCAAATCAGATCAATTTTTCTTTCTCGGTAAAAAAGTAGTCAAAAACCAATTTTGTTATTTAATGTTATTATGTATTCTTAATCTTTAAAACTTTGACTTGAATTTCATATAATAAAATAATAATAAACATAGTATTTTTTGTAGCACAATAAAAAATGGAAAGAAGAGAACTATCCGATTTGCCCCGAAAATGACTAGTTTAGGTCTTAAAAGAATAAAAATAAATCAACAAACTTTTTGAAATAAATTACTTTGCAATAATATAAATTACTTAAAATAAATGACTTTGAAATAAATTAATGTTAAAATGTCTAACATTTTCCTCCTGCATGCCGTTGATTCTTGTTCTAGATAAACCTTCTGGTTTTCTAATACTAATATATGTTTTGAATTCTCGAAGCATAAATCTATGAAACCAGTCCTCTCCTGCCACCTCAGTATCGGTATTAAAATTGTGTTTTAAATTATGGCAAACAGCAAAATCAAAAGCATATTTCCGTACGTTCTTCGGAGTGATACCACATCCTCGATTAGCCAGATAAATTAACCCTCGGAGAACACACCTATTTTTTCACTCACGGAGAACACTCTGGGTCAATCTGACCCTACACACACTTTGATCGTCCACCATTTTAAATTGACGAGTGCGATCAGCTAGAAAAAATTTCCAGATGTACTTGGAACATTGTTAAATGAATTGATATATATAAAAAGTGCCGTTGGAATTATTTACATATTTAAAAAAATTAAAAAAATTATTTAAAAAAAAAAAACGTAATTTACGACAAAAATTTTATTTTTTTTATTTTTAATATTTCTGGCTAAAAATTTACATTTTTAAAATGCTTTCAAGATATTATGATAAAACTCGAGGTAAGGGTCAAATTGACCCTGTGTGTTCTCCGAGGGTTAAACGGTTAGCAAACTATTTTTCAGTCACTATGTCCATAAAAGGTTGTCTAACACAATGTTTAATAACGATTTCAGTAGAAGCAACTTGCCTCTGTAAGGTTGTGTATGGAACTTCATAACAATTAATAGCTTGACGTAAAATCATTTTTCCAGTTTTTACCTTCTGCATAGCCTCGTTCATTGTTTCTTGTGACCACGACTCATTAATTGATTTACGCTTGTACGTACGAATCATCTAGGAAATGAAAAAAACATAGTTTTGTTGTAATAGTTATAAAATGCCGAAAAATTTCATGATCCGAATCACCCCCAAAAAGATGATCTAATTAGCCCCATACGTGTCGATTTCATAAAGTACATTTTAGGCCCGTCAAGTTACGAACTATTTTAGGCCTAAATTGAATTTGAATTCTACATTTTAATTTTTTATGTGCCATTCGATATAGTAAGTGGCAGTGATATAAACAAATCAATTTTGTGCTTCGTAAACCCTTCTCGTTTTTTCAAAAATAAATAAAAACCATAAAGAATTGGTCCCTTTCGACCTTATGCCTACTCGAACGCAAAATATGAATAAGGGATCGAATATTTACAGAATAAAATTATCTACAAAATGAAATGCTTTTGGTCATCCTCCAGTCAATACTTTCCGAGATATGACTGATCAAAGTTAGGCTGTTAAACAAAAAGAAATTTTATTTACATAGCTGTTATAATTCGGATTTATTAATAAGAAAATGTTTAAACCCAGAAATAGCTTCCCTATTTCATCTAGTTGAACCTTGAATTTTTAAAGATTTTTCATTCAATGCTAAAGTATCGGTATTGAATTTTACAACTAACCAGAGCAACTTACAAATTTGCCGAGACGTCACTTTTCGATTGCACAACTTCGGGCGACACTCATTCTTAAGCTTGATTTTGATTTTTGAGTAACATGCCCTTCCGGACATTTTTATAGAAAATTTAATTATCTACAAAATTGTCTATGTGCAATTTTGTTGCATCTCGAACGGTTTTGGCAGCGTTTCGAATAAAAGATCGAAAGGGTCCAATTTTTTATGATTTTTATTTATTTTTGCAAAATCGAGGGGTGCTGACGTAAGCACAAAATTGATATGTCTATATCAATACCATTCGGAAGTCAAAGAGAATAATCTATAAATTTTTAAAGTATTTTAATTGTCAATTAATTTAGCACTAACAGATATCTTATTGTAAGAGAAAACTAAATCTCAATCTAAACAAACCAGGATTGTCACCGTGACTTCGTCGTAATGTAATAAATCTTCCGTTACAGAAAGAACTGATCAGAGAGGTCGAGATGGGTCCTTTCAAACACACGGTAGACGACGGATTAGATCTTCGGGGTGGAGTTCCGAAAACGGCCCCCCTCCGATTTCGATGAACTTTGTGAAAAGCTTCGTCTTGGGTTAAAATGAAAGCCCTTAAAAGGAATTTTGGGCGACTCCAATTAGAAAGCATTTTTTTTATGTAAAAAGTTTTTTAAATTAAAGTTTTAAATAAAATAGTGAAAAGAACGGTAAGCGTTATATTAATGATGGTTTCTGGTAGTATTTTTTACGTTAAAAAAAATTAATATAGGTCTTATAGAGCTAACTGCTCTAGTTTTCGAGATATACAGTGTTAAAGTTAAAAAGGTATTTATGCATAAAAGCGACTCCCTCTCCGATTTGTTTATTTTTAAAATATTGTTGGTGATGTCTTTCCGAGTCATTTCATATATAATATATAAGGGTCGGACTCAAATAGTTTCGGAGATACAGGCTGAGAAAGGATAAAAATATTAAATACAAAAATAAACTTTTAATGATGATTTATTCAACACTATCATTAGGAATCTAAAAGATTTCAGCCATTGCATCAAAGAATGCGGTAATCCGAGCGTAAACGGACCAATAGAGTCATTGTGAAAACATAAACAAACATTCTATACTACACAGGGACTTCCACGCAAAACAAGATCCACTCCCACTACTATTCACCGTACATATAAATATGTACTTTTTATATACCAACTGTTTTCTGCTTTAACAAATATGTGCTTTCTAAGTTGAAGCACATACAAAGCACATACTTATAAAGCGCGCCACTAACCTATAGGTTATAGTGACGCGCTTTACAAGTATGTGCTTTGTAAGTTGAAGCACATACAAAGCACACACTTGGTTGAAATTCGGGAAGACCTCCCCAACAACACATTAAAAAATAAACCAAATCGGAGAGGGAGTCGCTTTATGCATAAATACCTTTTTAACTTTAACATTGTATATCTCGAAAACTAGAGCAGTTAGCTCTATAAGACCTATATAATTTTTTGTTCAGCGTAAAAAATACTACCAGAAAACCATCATTAATATAACGCTTACCGTTCTTTTCACTATTTACTTAAAACTTAATTTAAAAAACTTTTTACTTAAAAAAAATACGTGTGGCCTCCACGCGCGACAGAAGTGAAACTTCTTAGCTGTGAGGAATAAGATAGTATCTCGTTTATAGTATCTGAATTAAAGCCTGTGTAATTCCAGAAATCAAATTTTAATTATAAATTAAAGCCGATGCAATTTGCAAGTAAAAATTGATTTGTGCAGAATTAAAGCGTATATAAGTCACAAGTCAAATTTTAATTATAAATAAAGCCGATGCAATTCACAAATAAAAATTTATTGTGAATTAAAACCTATATAATTCACAAATCAAATTTAATTATAAAAGTGAAGTTTCAGGTATGAGAAAAATTGCCCATGCATAGTTACATATAAATGTACAGTTGGCAACTGTTGACCTGAAACTTCACTTTTATAATTAAAATTTGATTTTGTGAATTATATAGGCTTTAATTCACAAATCAATTCTCATTGTGTGAAATTGCATCGGCTTTAATTTATAATTAAAATTTGACTTGTGACTTATATACGCTTTAATTCTGCACAAATCAATTTTTACTTGCAAATTGCATCGGCTTTAATTTATAATTAAAATTTGATTTCTGAATTACGCAGGCTTTAATTCAGATACTATAAACGAGATACTATCTTATTCCTCACAGCTAAGAAGTTTCACACTTCGTCGCGCGTGGAGGCCACACGTATTTTCTTTTTTTTTACTTTTTGCGACGGACTTCCGGATAAAGGTGCGCCTACATCTATCGTAACGCTGCGATCGTGGTCGTAAGCAAAGAAACTCTCGTAAACAATATATCTATCTTAATATATCATATAAACACACTTTTCTTCGCGCGTCGAGAAGGCTGACAGATTAGAAACAACCAAATAAGAATTTAAATTGCCAGTGAATAATGAAAAAATTAGCGTAGATATCGTTTAATCGACCCAACTGGCAAAGTTTATTTAAAAAACGCTACGTTTCGACCGTAGATTTCGGTCCTTTTCAAGCGTATGGATACACAAATTATAAATTAGTCCAGCATAATGCCCAAACTACGCCACATCTAAAAACTAAACATCGAAAGTCACAATATGTAATACAAGTATAAATCCACTAAAATATATATAAAATTCAAGCGCTTACATAATTTGTGCGTCGAGATTCAAAGAATTAAATTGTAATATAAATTAAAACGTCATCTTCGTTAGTCATTCGATCGTCGAAGGACGTGTCAGAGCCGTGGCAAGTATTCGACTGACAACAAGCCGGTAAACAATACGAAAAATCGCTTGTAATAATTTAGGCAGTGGAGGGGGGAACAGAGAAGAAAGAGAGGAATTATGTCTCTTTTATAATACGTTCGTAAAGAGCGTTAAGATTCTCTGTGTCCTTTTGTAAATTTATGGTGTCGTCAAATTTCTTAATAAAGAACATTTCTGCCAATTCCCTCTTTCTAATCTGTTTCTCCTTGTGTAATATTTGTGGCCTTTGCCAATCAAAATCATGCCCGTGTGATAATCGGTGATTATTAACCACAGAATGTTTACTAATATCTTTTTTGACATCGTTCTGGTGTTCCCTGAGACGTGTGCATAAATGCCTTTTCGTTTGCCCGATGTATGTGGCATTACAGTCTTTACAATTGATTTTATAGACTAACTCTGTTTGTTTGGGATCCCCAAAAAACTTGATTGTATAATTAGAAGGGGGAAGGATAGAATTGACGATCTCAAACAAACAGAGTTAGTCTATAAAATCAATTGTAAAGACTGTAATGCCACATACATCGGGCAAACGAAAAGGCATTTATGCACACGTCTCAGGGAACACCAGAACGATGTCAAAAAATATTAGTAAGCATTCTGTGGTTAGTAATCACCGATTATCACACGGGCATGATTTTGATTGGCAAAGGCCACAAATATTACACAAGGAAACAGATTAGAAGAGGGAATTGGCAGAAATGTTCTTTATTAAGAAATTTGACGACACCATAAATTTACAAAAGGACACAGAGAATCTTAACGCTCTTTACGAACGTATTATAAAAGAGACATAATTCCTCTCTTTCTTCTCTGTTCCCCCCTCCACTGCCTAAATAATTACAAGCGATTTTTTGTATTGTTTACCGGCTTGTTGTCAGTCGAATACTTGCCACGGCTCTGACACGTCCTTCGACGATCGAATGACTAACGAAGATGACGTTTTAATTTATATTACAATTTAATTCTTTGAATCTCGACGCACAAATTATGTAAGCGCTTGAATTTTATATATATTTTAGTGGATTTATACTTGTATTACATATTGTGACTTTCGATGTTTAGTTTTTTAGATGTGGCGTAGTTTGGGCTAATTTATAATTTGTGTATCCATACGCTTGAAAGGGACCGAAATCTACGGTCGAAACGTAGCGTTTTTTAAATAAACTTTGCCAGTTGGGTCGATTAAACGATATCTACGCTAATTTTTTCTGACAGATTAGGTTACTGTTGTAACGCTAGACAAGGGTTGTAATTGTCAGAGTTCAAGTTGAATAAACTCATCGATGAGGTTACGATAACTGTCACGACGAGCATTGCGATCGTCGTAAGTGGTCGTAAGGAGCTTGCGATAATCATTTACGATAGTTGTAGGCGCACCTTAACGCGAACGCGTAACGCGACGCATCGAATCGCTCTCGTAGAAGGTTTGACTTTTCGTGACGGACTTCCATAACGCGAACGCGTAACGCGACGATCCGAATCACTCCCGTAGAAGGTTCGACTTTTCGTGACGGGACTTCCATAACGCGAACGCGTAACGCGAAGCTCCGAATCACTCCCGTATAAGTTTCGACTTTTCGTGACGGACTTCCATAACGCGAACGCGTAACGCGACGCTCCGAATCACTCCCGTAGAAGGTACGACTTTTCGTGACGGACTTCCATAACGCGAACGCGTAACGCGACGCTCCGAATCACTCCCGTAGAAGGTTCGACTTTTCGTGACGGACTTCCATAACGCGAACGCGTAACGCGACGCTCCGAATCACTCCCGTATAAGGTTCGACTTTTCGTGACGAACTTCCATAACGCAAATGCGTAACGCGACGCTCCGAATCACTCCCGTAGAAGGTTCGACTTTTCGTGACGGACTTCCATAACGCGAATGCGTAACGCAACGAACGATCGCATCACTCCCGTAGAAGGTTCGACTTTTCGTGACGCACTTCCATATCGCGAACGCGTAACGCGACGAATCGAATCACTTCCGTAGAAGGTTCGACTTTTCGTGACGGACTTCCATAACGCGACTTCCGTAACGCTTCCGGTTCGAATCACCCCCCGTGCCCTAAGAAGTTTCACTTCAAAAATGGCTTTTTAATTGGAGTCGCCAAAATTCCTTTTAAGGGCTTTCATTTTAACCAAAGACAAGCTTTTCACAAAGTTTCATTGAAATCGGAGGGGGGCCGTTTTCGGAACTTTATCCGATCTTCGTAAGGCAGCGTTCGAGTGCATGTACATACACCTTGTTGGATTCGTTTCTCGATAGGCTAGACGTCTTTGAGTTTCTAAATCATGTTGAAACCTAACGGTCTTAGGGACCATTATGACATCAAGATGCTGACTTATCTTATGACTACGCGCGACACGCGCAATTGTGCCCAACCGCAGTCTTGCAAAGTGAGTATATCGCGCACGATTGTCTATATGTATATTCGTTTGTACTGGGATTCTTGATATTTCAAAATATTTAATATTCTAATCCTACTCTCTAATATTTATCATACAGGGTAGCGATTAGTCGAGCCGCTGAAGAGTACTTGTACGATGAAAGTAAAAGCGAACTCAGTGAAGCAGGAGTGTGAGAAGCAAGAAAAATTGAAACGCTCTGCGCTGAGAATCGTCGAAGCGTTGTTAACTATTCCTGATGCAGGAAAATAGAATTATTATAAAATTAAATAAATTTAAATAAAATTGTTTAAAAAATTGATTTATTTATATTTCAAAACTCAAATTAACTAATAATTACCTCAATTTACATACAGCATGAAATTTACGATATACAGTAGTAATAATTAATAATAATGATTTATTTTACGTTTCTTGCGGAGTACAGGAAAGACTCCCGCTCCTTTTACATTTCCTCGTCCTTAACCTACCTATCCTTCTCCTCCCATTCTCTCACTCACTCACTCACTAATCTATTCATTCATAAATACGATAGGTATATATGCGATTTATTTGCAGACAAAAATCCGGCGTTGAGCAAATTTGTTGGACAGGTCAAGGCCACGCCGGAACTGCTGCCGCTCTTCGAGATAATACAAAAAGACTGCTCCGGCAATTTGTTTTCGTATAGATAAACGTGAGTTAAGCGCATTCCTGAACATACTCTTTATCCGTAGTCGTTTCGTTCGTTGCCGAACATCGTGACTTTTTTATGACGATTTATGGGAAGTTTTCTTGGGGTATTATTTACGCAGTAGGAGACCATCTTTTTTCTGCGGGGTATGGGGGGAGGGTACACATAACAGTTATCAGTTGCTATGTGTGGACCAACAGCTTAACGTCTCTTCCGAAAGACGAAGCTCAATTTCTCCGCTTGAGAATCCTTTATTTCTCATAGGGGGGGGGGGGGGGGGGGTGCTGTATAAATTTAAAAATTTCTGTGATCAAGTGGATTCGAACCCAGCTTCCCGTGGTTACGAGTCTGGCGCTCTACCACTAGACCACACTGCCACCAAAATAATCATACTCTATCCATAGTTTATTTCTATACATTATTTTTTTATTATTGTATCTTTGATTTGAAGGTAGTTTCTAATGAATGTGAGTTAATGTAGCACATCATGTATAAATTTTAAAATGAATTTGCCGGCAATAAACGTTTTATCATTATATGTATAATTTCTCCTTTTATCGTACAGACGATATAGATTAATCTATATATATATATATATATATATTTATATATCATAATAAACAATCTACGCAAAGCAAAATTGTTGAATAAAAGATTCAAGGAAACATGTCGAGACAATGCAAAGATAAAACTAGCGATTGTAAATGTTTATATTTATGTTAAAACATAGTCCCATAAGGACTGCAGCTGATATATGTGATATCATAATATTTCTATTTTGATGTCATATTTCAGTTGAGTGGCCAACTTTATAAGTAATTTTCAAAATAAAATTATTAACACGGCTTTCTTGCAGGTTGGTGTTTCCTTTCAGCGCACTTATATCGAAAATATTAATTAATACCTATTATTTGCGAGTGCGAGAACACAGATTTAAGTGGATAAGCGAGATAAGCTTGTTAATGTAAAATCCGAAATTGTCTTAAATAATGTTTTTAATATGTTAATTTTGAAGTCCTGATTTCTTCGAGGCGTAGCTTGCAGGTTGAAAGATCACTCCACTCCACCCTCGTTGGCCAATGTGTCTATGATGTGGTTGCACCGCCAGATCGTCACCTTGAAGAGGATACGCAGTTGTGTGTTACAGCCGAAAAAGTTAGTGTAACAGTCACGACGATGCGGCAGAGACCTTGTTGCGATACGAACCTCCGAAAGTCCAAAGGAGACCAGAAATGCCTCAGTGTTGTAATCTAAGACTCTTGATTTGGACAACTTTAATGCTGAGACACACACAAAGAACATAAGGCCATGTGACCCTAATGATCTCTTGTGTCTCTTGATACTCTTGATAGTCCTTAAGAAAGTGGGATCCATATAATCCAGAGTGACTCAGGCCGTAGAGAGGAGGACAATCTTGGACAATCTTTGTACTCCGGTGTGATGAGCTGAAACAGCGCTGATGTTCCTTGGAATCACATCACGAAATGACGTGTGGTGGAGTCCTTTCCACGCAACGCATGTCTTCTTCGATGAACAATCCGTCAGTTGATGCCTACGGAAATTGTTTAGGCAAAGCAATTGTTGCCGTCCGTAAACTTTTTTTCTTAAACAGCCATTCCTTCCATGAATTCCGGACAATAGAAAATGTAGCGATTGGTCTTCTGACAGAGGACACATTGGTCACTACTCTAACTCCAGGTTTTTAGCCTAGATGAGCTCAAGCAGAACGAGGTAAAGAACCACTTGTTATCGTCAACGATGCTGAGCTGAGAGTCAACCTTGGATGAAACGCTTCCAAAGTCCGCACACTGCATTCGAGGAACGCGTTCAAGACGTCCACGGAAGGTGGTTCAGAAGTATCGTTAATTGTAGTTTCTTATTCATGTCGCTAATGGGAATCGAGCAGTTCCACTACAATATAAATTATAAACAGCTCGCCGCACTTTATGATGAGACGTCCGCGATGCCTTCAAGGGAGCCGACGATGTGAAGAATATCGTAATCTTCTTCAGATCACTGGCCAACTCGTAACTGGCCATCTTTATTTCAGCAAGACAGTAAAAGCAGAAAAGCACAATCTCACCAGTAGCCTTTTATTAGAGTAATGATCTGCCAACATGGATCAAATACGTAGGAAATTCTCGTTGGTAGTGAGCGACTTACGCACCAACTGCTCCGCCTCACTCTTAAGATTCGTCTTCAAACAATAAAACTTTTTTACATTGAGAGCGACAGATCCTTGTCGATGATCGATAAGAACAGATCTCGGAATTTTCAAAACTTATTATATTGACATAAAGACGAAAATTCAAATAATCGAAAAACCATTGCGTAATGTTACTAAATATATTTTTGAATAACTATTTTCACAAAAATCTCGCATAAATGTCGTATACATAAAAGAAATTCAGTATTATTTTGTTAATACAAACAAAATTAATTTCTTATTGTTTAACGCAAAAGAACGTACAAGTTTAAATCAGGGACGATGAATTGTATAGTAAGAAATTTCGTTTAAAGCGATTCTGTGGTTAAATTAATCGGTAATTAAATTAATTGGAGCTTAGTCGAAGTCGCCTAAATCAGTATATTGTAAAACGAGTTAGGTATTTCACGTGTGCATGTCAAATTCGACTATTCATAAAATAAAAATACATTTTGTTATAAAAATGTACCTAACAGAAATACACACACTTCTCACTTAAAATAAAAATATACACTCAGCTCGGTTTAAAGCAACATTTTGCAAAATCTCAGAATCTTTAAAAATATATCCTCTAGTAGTTTCATCAATGATCTACAGCCGAATATATTCGATGTAGAGAAACACAGCTCCTATTACCGGCGAACAAAATAATGTAAGATATAAGGACAAAGCTGTGACAGAACTTGATCCTGACTTATGTATTGAACGACATGGGCGACATTTTGAAGATTCTCCAGTAGCAACAACCGAAATGACACCATCAACACAGATGTAACTTTTTGTTAATCTTTCTTGGCAATAATAAAGTTGTTGGCATTATACAGATATTCAAGATTTCAATTAAGTTATTTTTTATTCAAGGATTTTTTTTTAGAATCGAATTTTCTTAATAAAGGGTCAACAGATCTGCAATAATTATTAAATTACGAATTATTAGAAACGATAGTTATAAAAAATATGTAGTTAAAGATATAGTTAAATCACTAAAATATATAGTTAATAAGTTACAAACATATTAAATGCATTGATAAAATTTGCGACTAAATATATGATCTGCCCCGACAATTTCACTAATAAAATAATGAGGTTAATCCTAATTGAAATGTTTTTATACGTTTTATTTAAAAAAAATATTAAATAATTTTTCTGTTGCGCAAAGTCATAATTATGTCAAAGTCATATTTTGTCATGCATTGAATTACTCGCACAATTTCGCAAGCAAGACAAATAGTTTCGTCGACTCCAAATTTTTAATGATAAAAATCAATATCAATGAATACTTGCACAGATGATCAATCATCGCAATGATGTTAAATAGATACCTATTTTGTTTTTCTATGCAATGAGAAATCTATTTATATCTTCTTAAAGATACAGCTTTAACGAATATTACAATTGTATATCTTATGTATATATCCGGTATTATTTCTTTTTTTTGTATAAAATTTTGTTTTTATATTATCAACATGTAACAAGAGCAAATAATTAAATAAAAGAACCTTTCTAACATTTTATAGATAAATAAAATTCTATATTAGCCTACATATTCTTCTTTGTGCAATAGCGAGTGCGCAAAATTTCGTCATCGTGCTTATGAACTGCGGATTCTGTTTGCGGAATTTGACGTGTAGGGGGGACCGGGCAAATCGGTCATGTTTTTTTCGGTGCCGATTTTTAACAACAAAATAAATAATTTTAGTTAAATGTGGTATACCATTTTTAAGAGTGAATCTTTAGCTACAAAATTTATGTAGGAAATTTTTGTCTACGTACGTCGCTTTGTTTAACGGTATAGAGCAAAAACGACAACAGTGGAAAAATTTGAAAACTCAAAAATGCCGGGGTAAAACTGTCACTCCATAAATACATAATTCCGATTATGAAAACTGATAGGATACATTTTATTAATTATTTGGTAATAGAAAAATGTAAACATTTATTAATTAGTGTTAAAAATTTTATTATTTTGTGTTTTTTGTGTGTGTGTACGGATTCTATAACTCAAGAACTAATCAACCAAATATTAAAGAAAAATATATGAAATAGGGGTAGAAAAAGACTGAAAAATATAATAAAATTATAAAATTGCCAATATTATAAAAGTCCACCCCGGGTGCTTACTGACCGATTTGCCCCAAACACAAGTTTCAGGTTTTATCGCCCACAAAATATTAGACATGAACGATAATGAAAAACTACACTGGATTCGTGTTCAGCATGCATTACTCTTTATAATCACGTACCTGGAGATTTGGAGAGCAAATATTATTGTAGATATTACACAATTTCCACGCGCAGAAAATTTAACTTTTACCTTCCGAAAAACGTTTGCCCTTGCCCTCGTAAAAAATCATAACACGGCAGGTAATCTGCCGAAACTCCGTGGTCACATGGGTACCATAAGACGCGTTTACAATGTTAATAGCGAGTTCGCGCACATATACAGGTTCCGAGATATTTGATTTGACACTTTTACCCCGTTGACCAAT